>OY821741.1:26100332-26824416 GCA_963682055.1 Primula veris
AATGGGCACGATCTTACTCTTCCGCATCAGACGAACCCCCAACCCGGGCAGCACCAGTCGGTTCTTGCCTCGCACTAACAGGGGGCGGAGAGTCAGTCTGCTGCACCACAGTAGGAAATGCCTACGAAGAAAGGAGGGAAAAAGACAGCGGCATCAATGCAACTAAAGAACCGACAAAGCCAAATCCAAATAAATAATATTTTTATACAAGCCTGAAGAAACTCAAAATGCAAACTACTGTCAAAACTCAGTCGGATAAACCCTCAACGGAAGCCGAGGTCTCTGCGGCGTTAGCAAAATGAATGTCCCGCAGAGAAACTATCTGCATACCCAAACGACCCTTTACCAAGGCATCCAAGCTGTTCAACGCAGCCGTCGTTTCGGTTACCCGGGCCATAGCATCAACCATACGCTCCGCTCGGATAACACCACGGGTGCCTTTCACATACTCATACACCTCTAGTGCCTGAGCACGATCCCAATAGGCTTTGACGAAGGATAATAGCAGGTCTGCGTCTTCGAAAACGGCCCCTAACACCAAGTTCAAGCTCGTCACCCGGCCCCGGGATTCATCACGAGAGCGCCGAAGTGCACCAAGAAGCTCTTTGGCCTTACCCTTGTTTGCTGTATAGTAGGCGGTCTTCTTGCTGAACTTCTCTCCCAAATCGCGTAACCGAATCGACAAGTTTGAAATATGAATATTCAGATACTCGATTTCACGGCGAGCAGCATTAAATTCCGCAGTTAGGGACGCCTTAGACATTTCTGGACCACCTATAACAGTATCATCTACACTACAACTATGAGAGGCCCAGACAACCATGGCCAGGGGATTAACAAGTACCTGACAAGATTTTTATGTGTCCTTCAAAAGATGACGACAACCAACAGACAACGAAATTAACTAAGAAAGCCAAACAGGAAGAAAATGGAGCACATATATTATCAACTTCCCAACAAAATGTCCTTATAGATACAAAAGCGGCCCACAATACGGGTACCAAAAGACTCTACACTAAGCTACACAAAAAATACTACAAGTATATAATCAGTGCTCCACCTGAGAAGATGCGGGTGGGGGAGTAGCAGCAGTAGCAGACCGAGGAGTAGACGGAGCCGACCCGGAATGGGGATGGAGCGCAGTCGAAGTTCTATGCCCCGGCAGCCATGGGAGCTCCTCATCCCGAAGATTGGCCCAATCTAGAGGCTTAGGCGGTGCACCTTGCGGACAGGGGTAAACCAATTCCGACCATGCCCGGTCCGATAGAGGTACCCTTGCAAAATTCAGAGCACGAACATGAGCGCAAAAGACAGAAAAGTTGGCAATCGCTATAAATTTTGTCCGCTCTTCCACTTGCGCCGCTTTCAAAGAAGCAACCTCAGATTTTTCAGCCTCCACATCCTCCGCCATGAGCACGTTATCAGGTTCTAATAGGTCGTATTTTTCGACCATACGCTCCTTTTTGACCTCCAACCTTTCAACCTCCTCGGTCAGGCACAAATTATCTCCCACCAACTTGTCATAATCGGCAGTTAACTTCACCATCTGAGCTTTCTCCTCAGCCATTGCCTTATTTTCGGCACTTAGCTTCTCTTTCTCAGCCTCGAGTGCCGTCAACTGATCCCTCAGCACAACGGTACCCACGAAAGCCTGTAATCAGAAACATCAGACACCAGCTAACTAAGGGCATAAAGAACTATATAACAAAAGATGTGCGAAACATACCCGAAACACATCATTGTTGGCCTGCTCAATGACCGACACTAAAGGACGAGCAGCCATTTCCTCTGCATCCTTGAAGATAAGGGGCTTTAGAGCAGTATACCCCATCCTTAAAGCTCGGGGTTGCTCCAGCAGTTTGCCCCCACACCGATCAATATAACGAGTCATCGCGACCCCGTCCACCACCACCTTTTCCGAGCTGGGGGGAACCTCATCCTCCCCTCCCGTCACAACCTCCTCGGCAATCTCTTTGCCGGCTACCACCTCTACTTCCTCCCTAACCCCCTTCTCCGACGGAACAGTCTCAGGGGCCATGCGCTCACTCACATCCTCAGTTCGGATGGGCGACATGACAGGCAGGCTCATCGTATCCTCACCCATGTTCACCATGAGGTTGAGATGTCTGAATATATTATCGAACGACCCCTGAAATACAACAATACCCATTGACCGGGCAAGGGCAAGGGTAACCAATGAAGAAGTCAATAGCTAAAACATGATAACGAATAAAGAGAGGAACAATGGAATTAAAAGACAATTCACAAAACTAATACACGTATATCGACATTCGCAGAAGCCGCCTCGGTGGAGTCATCCTGAGGAGAGGCAACCAATGCCACATCTGTGATGACATCAGGAACCTTCTCATTCACCGATGTGTCCGACACCCTAGTCCTCTTCGGGGTCCCAGCAACGGGGTCTGATGCTCGGTGCTTAGGACGAACAGGCCTTCTCCCTCTTCGAGAAGCGCTTCGAGCCTTGACGATTTTTAGAAATTCCTCCTCCGGCTCTATGGGAATCTCAGGCGCAGGATTACCCTTGGTCACTGGCCCCGCAGGATAACCTAATAGCATGGGAGCAGTGTGACTTGTCGGGTCCTTCATTGGTCCAGGCCCCCACCACATCCAAAGGGCTAAGAGAGCTTCGACATTGGGAGGGCCGAGGTCTGGAATATCGGGGGCGGTGGTAGCAGGTCCAGGAATCTGGTGTCCAACACAACTCCAATCTCCAGAAGCAATCACGATACCAAGGTTATGCTCCTTGTTGGTATCCGGAAGACCGATGACAAGCCGAGAGAAGGATCACAACGTCTTCAAATAAGAGCTACGGCGATCAAAACTCCAACTGTATACCCCGAATACATCTTTTAGTTCGACATTGATCCCCGACAACTCCGACAACCTTCGAATACCGTTCAGGGTACGATAGCCATTCAGGGCCAATTGGGCCGGGGCAATCTGGACAGCCTCAAAGAACGAAGCCATCCATTCAGTGAAAGGAAGTCTAAGACCCCCCGTAAAGAATGCCGAGGAACGAATAGCTACCTCACCGGCAGGTACGACCCCCATGACCTCCTCATCGGAGACAGGCAGCCGAATATGTATGTGGTCGGGTATACTGGCCAGCTTCTTAAAATCCTCTTCCACAAATGGGCCAACTTGAGCCAAGCATTGGGTCAGAATTTCCTATCCAAACGTCATAAAAACTTCATCAATATACTAACCAAAAACAAATCACACGAAGAGAGTTCCCCCCCCCCCCCCCCCCAATTACCAGAAACCCTACATTTTTCCACCAACCTAACAAACAAAAATCTTATACATAACGAAAAACCACCAATCACCAACCTAGATAGACATATATAGGCAAGCAAGACCACATATCCACGCCACAAACATGACAGCAACAACAAATCAAACACAGACCCTAAGCATAGAGATACAGAAAAACCCACAGAATACGAAAACACTTACAGTCATGTTAAAGGGCAAACAGGAGAGAGCCGCAGCGAATATGTCAGCAATAAATAGAAATCCTGGGTAGAGAGTCAGAAAATCTTTTGGCGGGAAGCACAAACCCTAGAGAGAGAAAATAAGAGATCTTTTTCAGTAAATTATGAGATAAAACCAAAAAGAATTACTTAGCGTAGTTAAAAGTAGTGGAGCCACAAAAAGAATAAAATAATAACCGTCCTTTCGTGTGACAGAGGTTTACTTTTTTTCAGCCACATAAAAGTCTACAACCGCTGCTATTTTCAACAAATCAACGCTCCAGATCCTGCCACATCAGGAAGTATATCCCACTAACCAATGCAGTTTACATCATTACACCTATATAAACGGCCAGTGGACCCCACCACGAAAAGCTTACAGCATACGCTCCCAATATTACTACACCGAGGAGGCATCCCGATTACGTTCCTCGACGACAAACAGTTTATTACCATACAACCACCGATCAAGGTCGACGAAGACCGTTCCTAGCTCGACGGCTTTTAAGCGTCCGGTCTAGCAACGCTCTCCGGGGGGATAACCATGCACTTTGCTCGGTGTCCAATACTGAGGCATCGTATGGTTTCAACATGAAGGCAAAAGCAAATAAAAAATAGGCAGAATCAAATTGCAAAAGCAGAAGTTTTATTCATCCACGAAGGGGGATACAAACAAACACGTACAACGGGAAAAGAAAAGTTTACAAGAAAAAACACCCATCCTACTTCTTGGAACTACCCCCCACGTCGGCATCCTTCTTCACCAAGAGCTCCTCTAGACGCTCTTTTTCCCTAATCAAATGGGAAATACCAATCTCCACTTGTTTTAAAGCATGAGATTGAGACTTGCACTTCTGCTCGGCTTCAAAACGAGCAGCACTCTCCTCCTTCCAATACTGTTTAAACCGCCTTTCTTCGGTCTGAGCACATTTAAGGTCGGCTTTCAGCCACGACATCTCAATTTCTTTCAACTGAAGAGGAGTCAATTCCTCTTCCCCGAAACCAGGGGGATGGGGTAGCATAAAAGTAGGCTCCTCTTCAAGAAGGGCTTTCTTTTTGGCAGCAGATCTAGTGATGGGAGCCATCTTAGATAAAAGCAAATTAGAAGAAACAAAATTATAAAACAAGAGAGAGAAAGGATTGGTAATGAAGTACAAACAATAGGAAGCATTTATAAGGAATCAAAGGGCACAAGAAATGAAGAAGCACAAATTACGAGGCGTTGCAACAGTTCACAGGACGAAGACACGAGATACGAAAAGGTACAACTTCCCAGATACAGGAAAAGAAAAACAAAATACAAATTATAAAATGAAAAATACATCAGAACACTGGCCCAATCAAATTAAGGATCAATGGGCGGGAAAACCGAACTGCCAGACCGGGAGAAAGCTACCCGAGCAGAGCAATCTAATCGAGCTTGGTAGGAGTCATTCATGACAACCAAGCACTCATTCTCCCTGGAGAGGTCAGTGTTCGTCCTAGTAAGGACCCTGATGCGCTCCTCAAGCTGAGCATTCCTAACCGTCATACTAGCTAGGCCTTGAGGGGAGTTAACGAACTCATCCTGAGCATGATCCCAAATCTCCTCGGCCTCGTACCAAGAGTTGGCCAGGTGATTTCTGTGCAACAACTAATTATCAAGATGACGACTCAAGGCTGAAATCTCGGTCCACTTCATTGTCTCCTCGGGATGAGAGTCGAACAAACTCAAAGCCAAAACACCATACTCTTTCTCAAGACTGGCCATGCGGTGACGGACCCAAGATACCTCAGCATCCAAGCCCTTCAACTGAGCATGATATCTCACCATGGGCACAGACATTCTGGAAAGTTGTTAATAGTACAGGAGGAAATGGAGGATGAGAGAGAAGAAAACAATAAAAGTTTGTAAGAGGTGATAATTACAAAAGAAAAGATAAGAGTATTTATAGAGCCAAGGTAGTATGGCCTTGTCTGACAATGCTTGGAAACATGCATCTTTGACCAACCTGCCATGTCTCAGATGTCACACGGCTATAGTACGGCAAGAAATAAAGATACAAGATATTCAAAGGTCCACATTACAGAAAAATGACAAACCACAAGTGCAACATAAAAAGAAGTGCAAGATAAAGGGGAAAAAATAATTTTCATTAATAAAGATGGGATACATCGCTGTTCATTACATCAGAGGACAACATCAAAAGAAAATCTATTACATCAGAGGACATCAAAAGAATATCTATTACATAGGTGTTCGTTACATCGGACAGCGTATCCAAAGAAGATCGACTATATCAGCGAGCCAAGCGAACAGGAGGCACGAAGGAAAGAAGTAAAAAAAAAAAAAAGAGAAGAAAAAAAAAGGAAGAGGAACATAAATAAGAAAAGGAACATAAATAAGAAGAGGAACATAAATACGAAGAAAATAAACATAAGAAGAAAAACGAAAATAACAAAAAACCCGAGGAACTCAGGGTTGATTGTTACATCGTAGTGGTGAAAAGAAGATGAAGAAAAAGAAAACGAGATAAGAAGAGATGAAGAAATGAAGAAAATTGAAAAAGAAAGAGAAAAAGGAAAAAAATGTGAGAAAAAAGAGAAAAAGAGGAAAAGAAGAAGAGTGCAAGAAAATAAAGCAGAAAGAAGTTATTATGAGGAAGATGGTCGGTAATGATGAGAGGGTCCCGCTGGACTCGCAGCATCTTGGAGCGAAGGATTCCTCCTTAGAACGGTGTTCTCATCAAGCAGGGATTGATTAGCACGCCTGCAGCAATCCAACTCGGCCTTCAACCAAGTCAACTCTCTCACCATCTCCTTATGGTAACCACGCATTGTTTCTAACTCCACCTCAGCATCTCTCAAAAGCTTCAAGGCATTTCCATAAGAGGCCTTGAAAGCTTCCACTTGTCAGGTCAAGGAGAAATTGGAGAAGGGGGAAGTCATCGCAATATATAGAATAAAAATATATGTAGAAAGAAACTGGTATGAAGAGATTATGAAAAGATACAAGCTTTGAAGGGGTATTTATAGAGAAATTGATAAAGGCTTGAGGTGACGAATCGCAACCATTAGCCAGAAAGGGTTTGGAGAAGTGTGTGCATTAAAAGAGACGCGACTGTTCAAAAGAAACTCTTGGATTTGTGCCATTATTTTAATATTCATGGGAAAAGCAGTTACACACGTGTCCATATAGGGAAGTGCAACAATCTCCAGGAACATTGAAAATATATATTTTTTGCACTGGGCTCCAGAAAACCCAGTGGATAAGGTCAAACACAGTGCCCAATAAAACCCATTAATGAAGCCACACGCGCGCACAGTAAAGACAGTGCATTGGAAGAATAAACCAGATAAGAACAAGAAAAAGAAGAATCTTCATTGATTAATTGGAACTTCATTACAAGGTACTAGTCAACAAAAGGAAATTACAAAAATAAAAAGAAAAGAGTTATTTGGTGGAGGGGCCTGCTTCATCACCCGGCTTCTTTTTAGACCGTGCATACACTTCCTTGAGGGCCAATTTATAAGCCCTCTTGGAAGCAATATGCCTGTCTCTAGAGGTCTCGAGCTCTTGGATCCGAGCACGCGCCCAAATATTGTCGATCAAAGACCTTTGGTATTCCCTCTCCATGGCGTCCAAGCGCTCGTCCATCTCAACAGCGCGAGCCTCCATGGTCAAAGAGGCAACCCTCATTTCGAGAATACGAGCCTTCCTCACCTCCTCCTCTAGATGAGCAAGATACTCATGAAGGTTTTCACCATTAGTTTCACGAGGAGAAGCCATTTGATTCGTTAAATAGGGAGAGTTATACAAAAAAGACAGGTACAGTCCCCTTTTATAGGAAGAAATAATGGGGAAGATCAAAGGTCATATCAAAGAAAGACTAACCCACTTGGACTTCCCAAAGACATTTATGTCTAACTAACAACAGTTCAAATCCAATTCAGTCATCCAATGAGGTATTAAGAAAATAAGCAGACGAGAATGATAATTGGAAACATTTTATTAATTTCAAGTAATTCGATTACAACTGGGGGATGATACCCAATACAAAAGAAATTACAAAAACTAATTATTCCGAGAAAGAGCTTGCTTCAACGTCATCCGACCCCGGTTTGGACCGATTGTACAGCTCCTTGAAGGCAAGCTTATAGGCTCTTTTTTCCGCCCTTTGCTTAGCTAGAGAATCCTCGAGCCTTTTTATACGCTCAAAGGCCCAATCCCGATCAGCCATCGTCACGTGATGGGCCGCGTCCATATCAGATAATTTCTTCACCGTAACGGCCAGCTTCCTTCTCACAGTACGAGCTTTCTAGACCTCGTTTTCTAAATGAGCAATGTATTCGGGAGAGTTGTCACCAGTAGCACCATTGGGAGAGGCCATGACGTTCTTAGTAATGATAAGCAATGGAATATTTATAAGGGAGCAATCCCATTTTATAGGCAAATGGGTGAATATCAAGGGTCGTATCGAAATTGGATAGCAGGTTTGCGAATTCCCAAGACATTAAATGGGTCCCAGGGAGCAGCCATAAATATGGGCATTTTTCGATGAAGCATTGGGAACAGCAAGACCGAACTAACATGCTCGACAGACCGAGCATGACTCCCTCGACGTGGAGACCACACCGAGGCAGTCAGGGAGCACTTGATAGAACATAAAAATTAAACTCGAATATATCTATTCGGGTATGAATCGACCCACCCATTATTAGAGGGTACCCAAGGCTAAAACCCAAAAAATCATGGTCTAATGGAGTTTTCATATGAGGCATAATTGTCTATAAATAGCCAATTACCCTCCTTAAAAGGAGTATCAGAAAATCTATCTAAAGAATATAGAGAGAAGGAGAGAAAAGAGAAAAACTTGTCATAACTCACCCCACTAGAAAGCAGACCGAGCAAGATACAAGACCGAACACCGAGATCGAAGAAAGATAAGATTAAAAGAGCAAGTTGTAATACCGGGCACAAGTGCAAATAGAAAATTTTAATCCGAGCAATTATACCACCGAGCGTAATAAAGATTAAAGAAGTGTTCATTGTTCTATTTGATATATTATATTATTGTTGAAAAGTCTAACGCCACCGACCAAAGTTATGGCTTTATCAGCCAGACTAAGAAAGCATTCTGTGGGTTGTCAAATGGGATCTTAAAGTTTTTAACTTACCCTTTTAACTAAGAATAAGCTTTAGGAATTAGATAATTTGCTCAAACCCGAGTTTTTGGTCAATGCTCTAAATTCAGCATCTACGTCTCCAAGTTGAGCATTTTTGTTTAAAGCTGAGCTTTCTGACCTGCTATCTTATCTGATTAAACCTGGTTTAGTACGGAAATGATGCTTATTTGCTGAAATTTTGAAATAGCTCGTCTTTATTCATAGACTTTTTGGACCTTTAAGTTAATGAATTTATGGTTCGAAAGCGCTTAGCTTTTACGCCTAACTTTGAACATAGGTCAGTTGTTTAAAATAGCCAGAACATTCTGCCAGTTAAAAAAACTCATTTTTTTTTCTACTTTTTGCGCCTATTCAGGATCCGGCTCCTAACCTAACTGGCTTATTTGACTTGCACATGAACCGGTTCTGTAAACAATAATGATGGACCTGGAAATAAAGTTCAGATTATTGTTTGATCTTCACTGTTTAAAACACTGATAATCATCGTCATACGGCTATTTTCACCGCCTTCTATGGTTTGCTCCTAATAACTCGCAAAACAGGTAACTTTAGAACAGAGACGTCGGTTGTTTTACAACCGATGAACCTTCTATGCCTAAACAAGGATGTTATTGAGTAGAGAGAAAATGAATATTGGATAGTAGAAAATAGTATTGTATAGGTTTAGGGTAATACGATTGATTTCACACTTCAATGATGAGTACTTGTATTTATACACAATGATTTATTGTCATTCTTGTTAATGATGATATGAAACATATCTTAGAAGATATTATATAAGATATTTGATATAATCACGTCTGGGTCATATCAAAAATGATTACTGCTAATTCATATATGCGCACACATATATAACCCTATATGTCCGTTGTATACAGCTCATGCCCCTCATGGCAGGGGGTAATGCTGCCGCGGTATAGTAGGAGGCATGACCTCTCGTGCAGGGGCCTCGCTAGAGATAGGGCTCCCCTGTTCCTGTCGGCCTGGGCCGTTTTTGTAGAGTCTCATAAAATTAACAATTCTTGGACCCCAAAAAATGAGAAAACTTGGCTATCTCGATTGTTAGGATTAGCGAGATTTCCCCATTAATAACGTAATGCAAGAAAACTTGAATCTTTATTGCTTCTTAATGGCATAACTTCAGCAAATATATTTTACTTACATGAATTAAATATCATTATTTTATTATAATAAGTCAATCCAAGTCAAATGACTGTCCAATTTAACAAAAAAAAATTCAAAAATACTCATACACCTTTATATTAATTACAATAATATCATACTCACATAAAAATATAAAAACTAAAAACTAATAAAATTATTTATCACTATTTAACAACCAAACATTTTTTTAAATTTTAAACAATGTTTTTTTTGTATTATCCACATATTTATATCATAACTATACTTATTTTGTATATTTTTATTGCATTACGTGCCACACACGCAACGCGTGGGCACGATTACCAGTAATCAAGAGAGTAAAGCTGGACAAAATGCTCTCCGAGTTCTATCCAGAGAGTCTCAACAGTTTCCAGAGCCTACCAGAAGTAAAAGCACATGAAAACCTTTCAATTATACAAATTACAAAGGATATGCCTTATCACTTACAGTACCAGCATAATTAAGCATCCTTGCAATGTTCTGTATCCTATCTGTTTTTGCTACATTTTTTCCAAAACAAGAAATGACTTTCATAATAATTGCTCACATAGATAGGTGATCTTATGCAGATTGTACATTGTACTACTTTATCACACAATTAATTAAAGTTTGGTAATACCGTATATACTTAGTCTCCCCAACATCTTTGGTACATGAACCACATGATTGATATGTATGTATTACATATTGTATACAAGAACTTACTTCCCCTTAACCCCTTAAACCGCCTTCATGCATTTTCACAGATCTAAGTTTCTATGTTTCCTATTCATTGCTCCATTCCGTAATCATCTATTCGGAGGCAAACCACAAATACTGAAAGATCACGTATTTACATGTCATCGGTCCAGTCACTAAGTTCGCTTTCGTAGAACAGGCCATCAACAATCTGGTTGATGAGAGAATCTATGAAAGTGTTATAATTGAGGGTGAAAATGCGTCCCACCTTTCCTCTCGTGCTCGAAAACCAAGCAAAAAAAGCCGCAAAAGCTACAATTCCTAATAAGACACCTAGGGCTTCTGCAATTCCTTGTATATCTGTTTTCTTAAATACCGTGTTTCCAGTTGCAGCTTCCAAAGCCACAGTCGCTGCAAATACGACCTGCACAGTTTTTGATACTGTAAAATTTAATTTAAGACAGAATAAGTTTACATTGGGTTATGTTTAGGATTTTGGTTCCTGGGACATGATTACTTTTATATGCTAATCGAGACTATCCCATAAGATTCCCATATAATGAAATTTACAAAAAAACTCCTTTCTGGTTGCTTCAATGTTTCCAATAAAGCTACAATTTTTCCAAGTGAACTTTGCCAAATTTTGGATGCACCAAAATCAGTTGATACAAAAAAGACCACAACATAAGATATATCTGGATCAAAAACAGATCTACTGAAAATATTTTCATTGCATTAACATGCTACTTACAAGAACAAAAACATTGCTTGAATTTTTCAGTAACCGTTATTCCGATTATTGTGACATGGGGTTGGGTGAAAACTCTAATAACAAAGCATACTTACAAGCAGAGTAAAGCTGTGGTTTTCTGGTCCCCAACTTTATAAATGCGTTATCTCCTAATGTATTGCATAATAGTCAATTTGTATAGTATTTGTTTGGTTACATTTAAGAAAATCTTACTCTTTTATGCATTTTGTTGACAAGCCTAAAAACTCTTTGTTCCCCTTTAGAAACGGAACCAGCAACAAATATTTGGTGTTTGCAAAAATATAATCACTTAATATTTTTCAAATTGTAAATAGCGGAAAGGCGGGATTTTATACTTTTTTTTTTTACTAATTTTTCTTTTTTTTTTATACCCGGTTTCTAAATTTTTCTTTTTTGCACCCAGTTTCTAAAATTATTTCCCTTTTTGGTCAATTTTAACATTTTTTTCAAACTCTCAAAAAAAAAAGTCACAGCAATAAGTCACGTTCAGTCACGTGCCGAAAGTTTCAGCATTTAAAAATTGACCAAAAATAAAATAAAAATTAGAAACCAAGGTAAAATAAATAAAAATTAAGAAAAAAATGGTATGAAAAGGAAAATTATAAAGAAACGAATGTCTAAAAAGGTAAAACTAAGAAACCGAACTATTAAAAAGAAAAAATATGAACAAACAAAGGTATAAATATATTAAAAACCCGGAAAAGTCAAACATATTTTATTAAATACTGAAGTTTACATATACTCATTTTGCATAGATATAAACGAACAACCAAATATATTTTATACAATTTCATTATAGTTACTTTGCATACAAACTACCAAAAGTTATTTTAAATTTTATTTGCAACCACCACTATATGTTATTATAATTATTATTATAGTTTAATTTTTTCAAATATGTGTATCCCGTATCAACATGTTATATAAGTTAGTGTCATAGTGCATTTAATTGTTTGTTACTTCATTTTTAATTAGTACTATTAGCAGCACATAAAAATGTATAATATGTTATTACAGTAACTATATAATTTTGAAATGGGTTGCCAAAAAAATATTCAAGAGGTTGGCACAATACATTATATATAAATTATTTTGAAAAATAATACTAAAAAAATTAATTTCTGAAAATTATGGGTTTACGATGGCAACCCGTGTTCACACTGATGTGGCGCCCTGTTCCCCTTTGTTTCAGACTTTTGTACGTCCTTAAGAAATTTAAACGAATCCAATAGTTTCTCCGATTCCAATTAGTCGTTGCAAACAGCTACTAATTTAACGTACTACGGAAAAATATCAAAAAATAGGATATAAAATCAGAAAAGCATAAAGAATAAATCTGGACAATAATAGTACCATAGCAAAGCGGCCAGAGATAGTCTCGAAATCCCTAGTCTTATTAGAGCTCTCTATATATTCAGACAAAGTAGCAAAAAACGACGACACATCGTCTGTTTTCGACTTCATTAGTACTCCAAGAGGATCAGAACCGTAGGATCTTAGCGTGCATACTCGGGGTTGTAGGAGTATCTTAACCTTATCAATCTTTTTTTGGTCATAATAGCCTCTTTTCTGAACCGGTGAAGCCTCGGGGTTCGAGGACTTGATCTGGAATAGTACCAGCCGACCTGCCCTTGCCATATTAGATAATATACGTATAGAAAGAATATTCAGAATAAGGAATCTAATATTGGGAGTTGGGTATTTTTTATATGGATTACTAGGTGTTGTCATAGTCCACGTCTTCACTAAAAGGTATATGGAATTACGTGGAACTTTGCACTTCGTTAACATGTTTGTCAAGTCCTTAACTAGTTTTGAGTATGAAACTTTCCCACTACACTTATTGCCAAATGCCTACTTGTCTTTTACTCTTTCATCAAAGTTGATAGCAATGGCAGCAAAACGAATTGCAAATTTTGCAATCTAAGTATAGTTTTCCCTAAACTACAATAGAATGTAATTATTGTAGGGGAAAATACGTTTAATATATTTTATTATTAGTAGCTAACGATTTAGGTATTGTGATATTTTTTTAACAATGGATGTATCAAACTATAAAAATCCGTCCAATCAAACGACTAACATCATAAATCGACGAAAACGCAGCTACTATATCTCACATTTGGGATCTATTTTTAACGCATGTTGACAGAATTGCACTAAACATGTGATACGACAATTTTATCATTTTGTTTAATAGTCAATTGTGGTAAATTTCGTAGTTTAGCATATAAATTGTTAAAATTGGTACTACAATATCTAAATCGTTAAACACTGGTAGAACAGTACACTAAAACGTATTTTTTCCCAATTATTATGGTATATTGGTTATCTGCTACCCAGAATTACGGTTTAATTTGATCGATAATGGCTTCCAATTTTAACGCTAGTGTGGATGTTAATAGCCATTTTTATGTCAATATTAATGATAGAGATGGTGCTAACCTTGTAAACCCTTCTTTAAATGGTATAAATTATTACACATGCAAGGCGAGCTATAGAGATTATCCGAGGTTAAACATAAAACTGATTTTATAAATGGAACCTTGGAATATCACTTACTAAGTGTTGGCTTATATAACTCATGGTGCAACTTAATTGTAACTTCTTGGATTCTCAACTCAGTCATAGTCTATATTATATAGGTCGAGTAAAAACTATACTATCAAAAAATGTTACTCTCAAACCTTTCTTTTCAATAAGTGTTACTTTGTCCGATTAATATTTTTGATATATAGCATGAGCTGGATTGAATTGAAAATTTATATTTTTTTGCACTCGTTTTGGAGAAACAAAGTGCCACGATATGTCATATGGAATCAAGACCATTAAGTGTAAGAATTAATTTTCACTCTCAAGAGTTAAAACACAATAATTATTGATTATTAGTGTGCTCCCTTGACATTCCTAAGTTATAACTCTATGTATTTTCACCTTAACAAACGGTTTAAATTGATGCTATCTTGATGGACGGTAGAGATCGAAAGTATATCAAGAGTCTCGGGTCCTCCTCCTACCTATATAAATGACACAATACCATCTCATTTTGTGTCAAATACACACACACATAAATAACGCATAAAGTAGTGTAGTGATAGGTTAAGTAGGAGAAACCTAAGTCTCTACCCCGCGATCTACCTCCGCCATACGAACTCAATTCTCAAATACTGCCGTTTTAAAGTAGAGAGCTTACCGTCCTTCCACATGACTCAAGGTATGCGTTTCGACACACTCATTACAGTTTATATTGTATGATCATCATGTAGGAAAAGATCCTAGATAATTATGTTAATAACGTGTATAACATAATAATATATAAGTTGTAATTAACTTACATTTGGTATCAAGAGTATAGATTAATATTTTCACATGATGTTCTACTTATTTTGGTGATGAATATGTATTGAAAGGGCTATACATATTGTTTCGTGATCAGTGCATATATAACATCCTATAATAGTTTTAATGAGATTTGGTTATAAACTAAACATAAGAAATCATGTTCTACTGCTTGCTTTATACTGGCCTAGTGATTTGGTTTTATTTTCATATGAAACGAATTTGTTTAATTACTAAGAAATGAATGTAGTAAATGTTTATTCATTTAACCGTATATTCATGTAACCAATTGCTACTCTATGATTTTTAATGCATTACAATTATGGTACCACTTTTGTTTTGTGCTAAGGTATACATAATTGGTTACTTATATTTATTTGCTAGCTCAAGATAAATAGAAAATTATTGATTATACCCAAGTTTACTATATCATTGGAATTGTATTTAATAAATAATAAACTCAGAAATTAACAAGTTTTCTAATGTAGTAAACTGAAAGGTTGAATTCTTATTGTTCATTAATTCGCTCAAGTGATTAGCATTGTAATCTCAATAATAGAAATAAGGCTATTGTATGTTTACAAACTTTGTCCCGTAGCATATTTAATGGTCACTCAAGCTTTACATAAAACGATTTAGCTTCATTTGTATTAATGTCGCATAAGAAATTAATAAAGATTTTGGAAGTTTTATGTAAGTTACACGATTGAATGAGAATTTGAGAGTTTTGCAACATAAGCATGATGTCAATGATTATAAAAAGATACATTATAAAACCACACAATAAGTGCCATTTAATTGTTACTATTTCTTATGCATGACAATAACACACTTAAATGGGTAACGAAACTTGAAGATCAATAGTTAACATGTATATGTTAAACCATTTAACTATAGAATGTAAAAATAAAATTGATTGTTTAAGTATCGTCTTAATTGGTTAGTAACAATTACTTTACTAGTTATGATTTCAATGTCAAAATCGTTTATACTAGTTGATATATGATGTTACTATTTATTAATTAAATTATATTCAATTGTAGAATTATATGGTAATTTTACACACACCCGTATATGTTATTTATGGTGTTAATTTTGTCTTATGTTTCGGTTGCCCACATGTCCGGTAACTTTATTAAATGAACATGTAAGATGAACTGTTAATACTACAATTATGTAAATGCAGTTGAAAGGTTACGAAAAAAGTTTAGACTCACATTAAGGTTGGAAAATTATAAATCTTTTCCAAATAGGCTCAGCTAGGATGATGCGATGGCAAGACAACACTTCGGCTGATACTTTGTATCTTAATGAGGTCGGTTTTTAAGCAGCCTTTGCTGCACCAACCCTCACCCTCTCTTACCTGGTCGGATCATATTAAAGCTACCGAAAGGGTTAGAGTATATAATAGTTTTCCCGATTGTGTTTCTATACTTATATTCGTCAAATGAGTGTCTTTATATCGATATGACATGTGTTAGATAAAATGAATAATACGAATGAATGAATGATGGACATTTACCCCTTAATTAATTATATATATAAGTTTTTAAAAGGTTGGATAAATTATGTAACTTTTTGAAAGGTTGGATATAAGTTTGTAAATTTATAAACAAAAAAGTGTTTTAATTATAATTTTAATATTATGGCATGTCACTAAGTATAATAAATTATGTAACTTTTTGAAAGGTTGAATATAAGTTTTTAAATTTATATTAAAACAAAAGAGTGTTTTAATATATAATTTTAATATTACAAATCACAATGAACATTATTGATAAGGATGCATGTACATATGAAAGTTGGGTGATGTACATATTATTGTTTGATTAAAACATGACGCACATTTTAGTCATTATGTCGTATATATTATTGTCCATACTGTTATTTTTAAGCCAATTTTGACAAATAAAGTTAAGTCAATTTATTTTCATATCATATAAGTTTTGATAATAGATTATAAGCTAAATCATATATATAACATTCATATTATGTGAAATTTTGTTTGTCCACATGCACAAAATTTTAACCGATGAATGTTAAATAATCGTTGGTGTATGTGTAAGTATCAATTATAATTATTGATGCTCTAATGTCAATATTAATATTATCATTTGATTAAAAATCAATATTAGCTTTGATCAAATATAATGAATATTGTGGTAATTCCCTGTAAGTAACTCATAGCAACTTATATTCCTCCTAGATATCTTGATAAGTTCACATTTCTCTGATAAGTTCACTTTTTAATTATTTAGTTTATTTACTAAATTGTCATACAAACCAAAATATAATATACATATTTTATCTTTCTACAAACCCAAAAAAATAGTTTTAAATTACAACAAAATAAAAAAAAACACAAAAAAATTATAAAAATGAAAAAAATCACAAAATAATAAAAAAAAACAAAAAATTATAAAAAAAATAACAAAAAATCATAAAAAATTATAAAAATAACAAAAAATCACAAAAAATTATTAAAAAATCACAAAAAATTATTAAAAAAAATACAAAAATCACAAAAAAAATTATAAAAAATTTAAAAAATTACAAAAAATCACAAAAAATGAAAAAATCACAAACTTTTTAAAAAATTACAAAAAAAATATATATAATTTTTTTTGTCAATATAACACTTTTTATACCGAAAAATCAAAAAAAAAATATAAAAAATCACAAAAAATTATAAAAAATCAGAAAAAATTATAAAAAAAATCACAAAAAATCACAAAATATTATAAAAAAATAACAAAAATAACAAAAATTATAAAAATTGAAAAAAATCACAAAAAAAAAAGAATTAAAAAAAAATTAAAAAATCATAAACTTTTTAAAAAATTACAAAAAATGTATAATTTTTTTTGGTCAATATAACACTTTTTATAACGAAAAGTGATTTTTTTTATATAAAAAAATGGGTTTTCCATGATAAATGTGCCTTTTTTTAATCTAAATGAGCTGAAAGTGCATCTGGTTCAGTCAAAAATACATATAATTCAGTCAAAAGCGTAGATAGTTCAATAAAAGTGCATATAGTTCAGTCGAAAGTGTATATAGTTAGTAAAAAATGCATAAATTTGAGTCGAAATTGCATTCAATTCAGCTGAAAGTACATCTAGTTCCGTTGAAAGTGCATATAATTCAGTCGAAAGTAAATATAGTTCAATAAAAGTGAGTATGCATATAGTTCAGCTAAAAGTGCATCTGGTTCAGCTTAAAGTGCATCTAATTTAGTGGAAAGTATATATAGTTAAGTCAAAAGTGCATATAATGCAGTCGAAAATGAATATAGTACAGTCGAAAGTGCATATAGTTCTATTAAAAATGCATCTGATTCAACTAAAAGTGCATCTGGTACAACTGAACGTGCATATGGTTCAACTGAAAGTGCATATGGTTCGGCTAAAAGTGTATCTGGTTCAGCTGAAAGTGCATATGGTTCAGCTGAAGGTGCATCTAGTTCAATAAAAGTGCATATCGTTCTGTAAAACCTGCATCTGGTTCAACTAAAAGTGCATCTGGTTCAGCTGAAAGTGCATATAGTTCAGCTAAAAGTGCATCTGGTTCAGTCGAAAGTGCATCTAGTACAGTCGAAAGTGCATAAAGTTCAATAAAAGTGATTTTTTTCATTTTTTTTTTTATAATTTTGTTATTTTTTTCATTTTTTTAATAATTTTTTGTGATTTTTTTCATTTTTTATAATTTTATGGGATTTTTTTCATCTTTTATAATTTTTTTTTTTTGTAATTTTTTTAAAATTTTGTGATTTTTTTTGATTTTTTCATTTTTTTGTGATTTTTTTTTTTCATTTTTTTGTGATTTTTTTTTTGTTATATAAAATACAATTTTTTTTTATTTTTTACCATTTTTTGTGATTTTTTTTCATTTATTTTGAGATTTTTTGCATTTTATATAATTTTATGTGTTTTTTTCTATTTTTTATGAAATATGTGTATGACGTTTTGGTAAATAAAGTAAATAATTAAAAAGTGATACCTATAGGGAATATGAACTTATGAAGGTAGCCATGAGTAATATAAGTTCAAAAGTGGTAACTATTGGACATTATTTGATGAATATTTAGCTTAACCGCTACACCTAATAATATTGAACTAATAATCATATTATTCGATTAAAATTAAATGTATATTTTAATCTATATTTTTAATGATTATTAGTGTCAGTAAATATTTTGCATCAACATCATATGTCCAGACTTTGGTTGCCCACATGTACAAAGTATTAGAGACGAATATTTGATGATAAACGTTATATTTTGCATCCATTAGTGCCTTAATTATGGTTTCTAGATTATGTTTGTGTCCAATATTGTTATAGGCCGGGGATGCATAAGAACTGATTTTTATGTATGTTTATTTTTGGTTGCCCATAGGTCCAAAAATATTATGATAAAAATAACTATTGGATGTTAATCATTATTTAATTATTCATTATAACTTGGTTGCCCACATGTCCAGTTATTTTGACCAAATAAACATTATGAATGATTTCTTAAGGTTTAACATTAAGATGGAAAATATAGGATATCTACAGATAACATATTTTTCCTAGTTAAACAAATATTATGGACGAATTTAAATTTAACATTAATAATAAAAATATAGCTCAAATAAAAATATCATATTTGTTGTAGGATATTATTGGCCATCTTGGGCCTTACTCTATTGGGCTTATCTTGGGCTTTCCTAGGATATGTAACCCTATCTTCTATTATATAAAGAGTGTCAGGGGTCTCTTGATTTATATCTCTCTGTACAATCATATTAATGAATAAACACTTCGTCTGTTGTTTCTCATACCTGTCTCTATATCTATACATATCTGTATATATATCTATAACGAGCTAATATGTTACACAACACGTTATCAGCACTTTGCTCGAGGAGAATAGGATATACGCTCGCGGATATTGGAGATTTTTGGTAAACATACGGATATTGAGTATTTATAAACCTTGAGGTTTATCCGGGTTTTTAGGGTTTTGCTATATCGACCTTCACCAACATACCGTGCGTAAGGTACCGAATTCAAAACTTAATTTATTCCATATATGTGATCGCACGTATTATTTTATGGATAACTAAAACATGATACATATCCCGTAGTATATAATCCATGTGTATTAGATTTTGTTACTTGTATGGATAACTATATATGATCGTAAAAAAATAACCCAAATTGCATGCATTTGTTGGAAAAAAAAACTATGCGTGATAGATTTTTTTTACTGTCTAACATGATCAATCTGTCTATAAAAACCAACTTATATGTAATATGTATAGTGTACTGTAGAATTGTATTTTTATACAAACAAAATCAGTAAAAGACATATAATCGGGTTGTAAATCGGAAATCATGTAATTGTAAAACATGTATTAATCTGTGGGATTAAATCTGTAAAAAAACTGAAAACAATAGGACTGTTTTGTAATTCGCTGAAACTATTGACTGTGCATGTTAATTACTAAATGACTAAACTGAAAATTGTCTGAAATTATGGACTGAAGCTGTAATAATGTTGTAAATAGATATATAGTTTGCTGAAATTACACGGATAGTCGCTGTAATATATTACATGTATAAAAATAGTACATATGTGTTATAAAAGTCAATATTCGGTCTAAATATTCACCCACATGCATATATATTTATTAAAAAGGCAAGTGAATAAAAAAAAATTGCATGTTAAAATTAACATGTATGGAAATTGCGTGTATATTGTAAATTGGTAAATAAAATATATTACGTACATAAATGATTTAGTTACCATGTATAGAACTTACACATATAGCAATATAATAATAAAATATTGACTAAATCTTGCTAGTGTAAATTGGTAATTACTAATAAATTTTAGATTGATGATAATCTTGATTAATTTGATTTTCTTATAAGGAAATATATATTGCAATATATATGCTAATCATGCAAACAGGTAAAATCTAAAATATTAGTTAATCATGTACTAATTTATTTATTGCCATGTACACATATGTATAATATGGTAATTTGCGAATCATATATATTCAAATTTAAGTTGGAAAAATTATGAATCTTCCCTAAATAGGCTCACCTATTTGGATACGATGTCTAGGAAAGATATAGGCGGAAGTCGATATCCTAATGAGGTCGGGTTTTAAGTGGCATTCGTGCCCTCCACCCTCACCGTCTTTCCTGGTCGTTTTTCAAGTAGAACTACCGAAAGGGGTTGACTAAATAATAATTTCCCCGAGTGTGTTTATATAGTGATGTATGTTTCGCCGAATTGGTGTCTCTGTATCGTCCTGTCGTTCGATCAATGAGAACCTATTCACATTAAAAGCAAAACTATTTTTCGAACCTGTTGTTTCGAAATAAAGTTTATGCTTGTGCAAACCATAAACATATAAACCAGTCGTTTTATATGATAAATAATCCAGAACTCCCAACACATGTTGGATGCCATCTATGATGAGAAAAATCGTAAAACATACTTGCAAAATGACTGTTTAAACGTTGATTTTAATCCGTCACCACATGTTACTCACCCTGATGTGTGAAAATATGATGTCCAAAATTTTTTTGGATGGCATCTTTGATAAGTAAAACACGAGTTTGTTGTTACCCTCGAGATGAATGCTAAGGCGTTGATTTTATTCCGTCGCCACATTTGAGACGTGATGACGTCTATGGTGAACAAATGTCTAAAATTGACATATTGGAGCTATCATTCACCAAAATACTAGCTTGGAAATTGTATTCCATAAGCAGTTTCGTGAATTTATATTCACCATGTTCCTTTATCGCCCATCTGTTATTGGATAAGAAAATTACCCCGGTGAGTAGTTTAATCTATTGGGTCAATGGAGAATTATTTCCCTGATATTAATGCTCTTCGTGTACATTTTTTTTCCACGAATCGAGAACCGAGACAAGTGTTATTTGTCTCGAACTGTCGCGATCCCGATGAATCGCCTAGCCAAGCGAGATTTTAGACAATCGTCAAAATCGAAAACTTGTGACTCCAAGACAGTAATTGAAAGGAACAATATGGCCCGTTGTCACAAAGCAAGAGATAATGCTCAATGAGGCAACTCTATGCTATAAAGACAAAGGTCATGCACGGTTACTCCTTAAATAGTTCAAAACTATTACAAAGGTGCAAAAACGGATGCTAATGTGGTTAAAGCTAACTGAAAGGAAACTCTTGAGACCCCCGGTTTTGTAGCTCAAATGAGTTTGGGACCTTTTTTTATTGATTTTGATAAATCATTGAGCCATTTTTTCGCTCATCTGGATTATGTTTTCCATTTGGATTATTAATTTTCCATTTGAACTATACTTTTGGATTATGGTTTGCCTGTTTACAAAATTTCTCGAAATAATTTAAAGTGTTTTGAGCAAATTCCTTTGACAAATGTGACCAAACTTTAAATTATGAAATTCTAGGCAATACTTGTGGGGTAGTTGATTTTTTTGGAAATAGTGGGTAACAGTGTACCACATAATTTCACCAACTATTTGCCTAAAATAGTACTCAATGATAACGATTCTGGACATGTCGTTCCAAATCAAAATCTTGGGTAAAGCCAAATTGATTTGTCAAATATGAGGCGTTATACTCATGTAGGTCCTTTCGTATCTTGTTGAGTTATAAAATATTCGAGAAAACCAGTGTTATCTGGTAATAGCTCATGAAATAATTAAAATTTCTTTATATAGCCTCCATTCAATACGACCAAAAGCGTATTTTAGAGGAGTTGAAATGTCTTTCAAGTGGTTGCTATCACATTCTTTAAAGCAATTAAAGTTACCTTATCATTTCGCCTGTCGTCGAAATGAAAAATGATTTAGATGCTAAGACATGATTGTCTGTACTATCATTCGCCTGTCGTCGATTGATCAAAGCATTTTGATATTGTGGCATTGACCGGATGAGATATTCCCGGGTCAAAAGACGATGCTTGATTTATAATCACATCGCATTTGGATTCTCTTTGAGGATATATTTCGTGATTAATCCGAAATTCATGCCACTAATGCTCACTATGAAAGACTAGTATGTGTAAAGATCACGAAATGAACTCGTAGAATTCTTGTAAAGAATTGAAGGAGTTATTGTGGACTTATCCAACCATAAAACGGATCATAAAGGTAAATGGTTATGGTTGATGCATCGACAATATGGTCACATTTTAATGTTGTCCACATAAATGCAGCACTTTCCAAACTTTTAGCCCTATCATTAAGTTGATGGCTCATGATCCGGATTATCCTGAAAAGTCTAGTCGACTTGATAATTCCGAAGAGTAATAATCGAAATTCCGATTTGAATTCCTTGAGTTTGGAAATTGAAATTGAACATCCTGTCGATTATGTTCAGACCCAAATGGACTCACGGAAAGTTTGATGATGCGACTGCAAATGATTGCACGCATTTCTTGGTCTTGCGCACCAAGATTTATATTTCCGTGTGGGGTTATGCTATTTTGCTGCATTGGTCTGTTATGAGGCCCATAGACACTCAAACACCATATGCGTACCAGCTGGTTATTGGTTATGAGCCAGAAGTCTCATATTAATGCGTGTTTAGAGTGATTAATTAATATTTTGATTGAGCCGCTCTAGCGTTCAAAATATGGACCTCTGAAGGGAACATAAATCGATTATGAATCTCATGCCTATCATTTGATAGAGTAACCTTGGCAAGCGATCTATTCACCGCATGATATGCGAAAGTGACATCGCTAAGACTGTTCTCCCCGTCGTTAGGGGAAGATTTGCACGTTACCGTTGATAAGAAACGACATGAAATAACGTGGCATAACCCACTCAGTCTTAGCTTGATCCCCAAAACTGCACTTAGTGATAAGTAAGTGCATAGACTCCCTCAAATCTAACTAAATGCCAGACGCATTTAATGACTTTATGAGATGTCACGAGATCATTTATACCTGCTACAAAATGTTTGCAAGGATAGACGTCCTTGTCGGACGCCGTGTTCCAGTCGTAACACGTTGCTTTGGCCAAACCGCCAAACAAAGGACGCTGCCGTCGGCCGTCAGTCTGTCAACCTTCCCAAGATACGAGGAAGTTGACCGGTTCTTAATTCGTTCAGCCCCAGAGGTGGTAAACTAAAACTCGTTTGTCGCACAAAATTATAAAGGATCAAGGAGATGTGTGATTTCCTCCTCATCCTAAGAATCTCGAAATATCTGTCGATCATGATATCTTAGAAGATATTGAAGCGAAACGAGACTGTCATTGATTACTTGTTCATATATTCGGTGACGACTGATAATTTGAGCAAATTATGACAGAGAACCATGTACCGTTGCCTGAAGTTAACGGAGAATAGACTGGACTAATGGAAACTTGCAATCCAAGTAGACTCCTTAGTGAAAGTGTGTTCGGATCTGTAGTTCCAACACCACCAATGTTAAACGAGTTCGTTTATTTGGTTATTCGTAAGGAAAAGTGATAAGAATAATGAGATTGTAGAATGCTCGCCTAGTAGCGCAAGGCTTCTCTCACACCTTGGAATTGATTACGAGATGATTGATTTCCTCGTAATGGACGTTATAACGGTCCCATACTTTATCAGTTTAGTAGTTTCCGAAAAACTGAGTATGCAGCCATGAATGTGGTCACGGTTTTATCTCTATGGGGATTTAGACAAAGAGATATAGATGAAGGTCCCTGTGTGACTTCATATGCTTTAATCAAGTAGTTCCTGACCACGGAACACGATCTCAATTAAATGAGACGTTCACTATATGGATTAATATAATCTGAGCGGATGTGGTATACCCGCCTAAGTGAGTACTTGATTAGCTTGGGATACTTGAACAAGTATTATGCCCTTGCGTGTTTTATTATGCGATCCACTTTTGGATTTGCCTTCGAGATGAAAGATCTTGGGAAGAAACGGTAGTGACTCGTCCTGATGATCGAGTCCCGTAAAGATTGAATCTAAGTCCATGATTCAGACTACACCCAGAAGGTGTTATGACGTTGTAGTCAACATGACGCTAAATCGTCAGATTCTCCCATGATCGTTCGATCACTAGACATTGGTATAGACCCAGTCCGTCCCTGATGTGACGATGAAGAGATATTGAACCATGATGTTCATATCTAAGTACAATACGCGCATATTGTACTTGGTCTAATGTGCTATGACGAACATCTCGTCTGTTGTGAATGGTATAGCTCGACACAGCATCGCGCTAACACGCTGCCATCGAAATGGCACTAAAGACACATTCCCTTACCTTATGGTAATTTTGGAAGTGGGCTAGTTTATCCCATTTGCGTCATCGAGTGTACCTACCCACTTCAGTACTCGAATTAACGCAACCATTTTTTTTCGGTTATACCGATGCCGGTTACTTATCAGACCCGCATAAGAGATATTCCTAGTATGGTCTGTCTTTACCATTAGCAATAAGGTAATATCTTGGAGGTCTTGGAATGACTCCAAACGAATCACTCTGATCTACTCGTGCTCTATGAGACGACTAGAGAGTGTATATGGCTTCGAGCTCGTATTAGACATATTTGAATTACATATGCTCTGTCTCACGATCCAGATAAAACACTTGTCTTATTTGAGGACAACTTGTTGTTATCGATCAAGAGAGACATGACTAGATTATGCTATTTAACATTTCTTGTCGAAATAAATCTTCACATATGAAGTTTAAGAGCATCCTGTCGAATGCTCGTTTTATTCCACGTTATATTTTCTTGCATACAGTCGTGTGCAAGTAAATGAGGCATCCAGTCAAATGCTCGTACTCTTTCTTGGAATATGAAATCTTTGCACCCAGTCGTGTGCAAGTGAGGGGGAGCATCCAAGTGAATGCTTATTGCACTAATTACTACATAGTCGAAATCCTCGCATCCTGTCGTGTGCAAGTGAGGGGGAGTATCCAGTCGCATGCTCGTGTACTCTTTTTGTCCTTAGACCAAGGTTTTTTTCCACTGGGTTTTCCTTGGCAAGGTTTTTTTAGCGAGATACATTCCCATTATATCTCACTTAAGATTGCCGAAATTAGGGGGAGTATCCTGTTGTATACTTCTTACCACTGTGTACTCTTTTGTCCTTCGACTAGAGATTTTTTCCACTGGGTTTACTCTAGCAAGGTTTTGATGAGGCACCTGTTTTGTGGTTGATCCTCTACTACTACCACCGTTGCACTCTTTTTCCTTCGATCAGAGATTTTCCCATTGGGTTTGCTCCAGCAATGTTTTGATGAGGCACACTATTTTGTGGTTAGTTAATTACATAGAATTTCGGCCTATATCATTCGGCTACACAGTTTCCCCTAGGTACCGGTTTTGTCCCACATTGGTTTTTCTGGCCCTAAGGTTTTTATGTGTTTAGCACTGCGAATGAACTCGACTCACATCGACAGCATGAAGACGAAGAAATCAAGACGTCCAAGGGGGAGTGTTGTAGGATATTATTGTCCATCTTGGGCCTTACTTTATTGGGCCTATCTTAGTCTTTCCTAGCATATGTAATCCTATCCTCTATTATATAAAGAGGGTTAGGGGTTTCTTGATGTATATCTCTCTGTACAATCATATTAATGAATAAACACTTCGTCTGTTGTTTCTCATACCTCTCTCTATATCTATACATATCTCTATATATATCTATAACGAGCTAATATGTCACACAACAATATTTTTATAGTTAAATTTTCAAGATGATCCATTTTATTGACATATTCCATTAGTTATAAATTGTCTTGCAAAATGTTATGCTTGATTTAAGTGTGTTGTTAAAATACAAGTTATTTTATATGTAAAGAGATTGGTTTTAAGTTCTACCAATTTAATATGGTTATTGATATGTATTATTAGTCAAGTTGAATTTGGATTGGTTATTGATATGTATTATTAGTCAAGTTGAATTTGGATACCCACAGATAACAAATTTACTTGATGAAAATATACCACCAACTAATTTAATAAATAAAAGTAAAAAAGAATGAAAATGTTATGTAGTGTTACATGATGATTTCTCCGTAAGAAAACAGTGATTGTTTAATGTTTTGAAAGGAGAAATATGGTAACACTAGTTGAAATATTCTTTTAATATGATTAAACTCATTAAATTTCAAAGTTCAAATTCGTGATATTTTACTAAATTTTTGCCTTATTGTTCGTATTTTCTTTATAGGTCGCATATTAGTTTGTTAGTAAACGATTTTTTTTAATTGAAACTAATTTTATGTTGTTAGATCTAATAGAAAATTAATGTTTTTTCATCACATTATGTGTATATAGATCCATACTTTCCAATAATTATATTTGATGGAATTTTATCGAGATTTTATTAAACAAAAGGAGTTTTGATTATCGATGAAGTTACGGTAACATTAGTGGAAGAATTAGATTATTCGGTACACCCACTATTAATGTTTTTACTAATTTTTATTAAATAATTAATATATAGTTACACCCACTATGCACTATCAAGTTATATGTTACTTACCATAAGTTTTAGAGTAATGGTTAAACAAGTGGGAGATAATTACTCGTTTCAGTATTAATATACTATTTAACCATATACTTCTATAGTAAGCGTAAGATCAGTGGGAGTAATTAATAATTTTAAAATAAACCCATTGTTGAGATTTTCTTGATCTATCATTTTCTTTGACTTCAAACGTTAACTTGTTTTGTGTTCATAACGTATTGCTTTGAAGTAACCAGTAGTTTAGTGGGAGTAAACGTTTGTTATAGATGTTATTATTTTGTTTTTGTAACCTATTATTTTACTAATAGTCATATTCATGTAAGTAAGTTACTACACCCATAATTAATTGTAAATAAGTTTTTAAATGATAAAAGATTTTAAAAGAGTTTTACAACTCATTAATAGTATTGCAAACTGGTTCTTATGTGTTGGAACTATTAGTTGTACTTAAAATACATATTATTGTAGGCAACACTCAAATATTCATTATTTATAGTGGATTACCTTTTGCATAATATTAAAGATGCCTAATTTATGTTTTATGTTTGTAAGAATATAAAGATTTTATACTCACGTATCATTGATGTGATACATAGAAAGGAAATGTGATAACTAAATATTTTCACAATGGCTCATTGCTCGTTAAATTACGAAGCTAATATATGCTATAATGATCAATAAAGCGTTGATCAATTTTATGTCATATTGCTCAATAAATGTATGAAGAAATTATAAGTTACATTTCTCAATAAATTATTGTGCAATTTGTGTTTTATTGCTCAATAAATGTATGGAGAAATTGCTATATTTCTCAATAAAATATTGTGCAATCTATGTCTTATTGCTCAATATAAGATTGGAGCAATTTTTATGACATAAGTGATTGAATGTATTATCACATGTATCATCAAGAAAAATTATATAATTCTTTGAGTACAAAACTCATAATAATAGTTGCAAATTAATTTCAGGAATTAGATTATGTCGACCTTATGACTAAGTCGCTGAAAATGAATGTTTGCAATTATTCTTGATAACTATCATTCAAATGGTATTGAGTTCACATAATGTAAAGGCTAAGTTTTCGAGACTAATTTTAGAAACAATACTATCAATAAACACATAATGATCGTATATACCTTAACGATATCTACACAAGACAATTAAGATTTTGTTAACATCACGTGTCTTGATTGTAGATAATTATATGGCATTACATAATGATGGCTGTTTATTTGATAAGTAGAGATATCATTTCTTATTGTTTCTATTGTTCCTGTTGTCCTATTAAGTAAGTACAAAAATGAAAGTTATGGACCTTTACTGGAACTGTCTTTTCTTAAGGCATTATTGGACCATTACGATAACTCACGTTAAAGGCTTAGCTAGATAAATTGTTGGTATAGTAGTACATGGAAGTAACCATACTCTTGACGTGGTATGGAACCGCCATGACTGTTATTGACGATTTGTTTGGTAAAGTATATCATAAATTAATTGCTTATGATATGTTCAATGGACCAAGTGGGAGAATGTAAGAATTAATATTCACTCTCAAGAGTTAAAACACAATAATTCTTAGTAATTAGTGTGGTCCCTTGACATTCATAAGTTATAAGATTTTATGATTGAGTGATAATAAATTGTGAGTTAAAAAACTCTATGTATTTTCACCTTAAGGAACGGTTTAGATTGATCATATCTTGATGGACGGTAGAGATCGAAAGTATATCAAGAGTCTCGGGTCCTCCTCCTACCTATATAAAGGACACAATACCATTTCATTTTGTGTCAAATACACACACATAAACAACGCATAAATTAGTGTAGTGATAGGTTAAGCAGGAGAAACTCAAGTCTCTACCCCGCGATCTACCTCCGCCATACGAACCCAATTCTCAAATACTGCCGTTTTAAAGTAGAGAGCTTACCGCCCTTCCGCATAACTCAAGTTATGTGTTTCGACAAACTCATTACAGTTTATATTATATGATCATCATGTAGAAAAAAATTCTAGATAATTATATTAATAACGTGTATAACATAATAATATATAAGTTGTAATTAATTTACATTAAGTACCTAAAGGTCGTAAGCTGATCTTAAAAGCAAGTTTGGGGCATAAAAGAGTGTATAAGAAAGACAATAAAAAAATGGAAGATCTCTAAATATATATGAGACAGTAATTATGGTTTTTAAATTGGAATCTAAATAAGACTTGTATATATAAAAAAAAGCCTTTAGGTGTAAACAAAAATTTGAAGTAACACATGAAAGCTTGACTGTTGACGTGTGTGTTTCTTATAAAAAAAAAAGGTATGCAAAGCAACTAGGTGAAGATACGAAAGAAGCTCTAACTCCCTTTATTTTGGCAAAAATTTAAAAACATTCGATTCACATGTATTAAGAGTGTTAAGATCGCCATAACATAGCACTTCATTTTTTTTTTTTAAAGAACATAGCACTTCATTATTAAGAAAAAAAGTGCACATTAAATTAACCAACCCTCGTTTCACTTTCCTGGTTCCGCCACGATGTGATGTGATTTATAAATTTCACTGATCAGAAAAAGAGGCAAGTGATTGTATGCGATGGGAAAATCGTCGCTTGATTCATCACTCAAATTGCAGACATGAGTCGAAATTTCCAGTTTATGTGCGCTTTTGGTGATAGAGTAACCGTCTTGACACCAGTGATCGTTATGTAAATCTACAATCTACATTGTGATTCTCAGGAGAACGTTTGGCGTTTTCAATGCAAAAAGACTCCTTGTAGCGGCTCAAAAATATAGTTCTAGACCCCAAATCGTTGATATTTTTCCACCCTCCTTTTCCACTCAAATCTACATCGTAGGCCATATAATCGTAGTAATCAAGGTGATAGAAATAGACTACATCGCCAACATCACCCCACAATTAACGATCCTTAACGACCATTAAAATGCAGTCATGGTTATCAATATTTTCAACTAGATAAAATGATGCTTGAGGATGCCATGGCTCTGGTCCTATGGTGTATATGGGTACCTAGGCTATTGGATTACACCCTCTTAAATTGTATGCGTAAATCGCACCTTGCGTATCTGAAGTATAAATTTGGCCTTTGCAATAAATCATATCTTCCAAACTAGCACCGGAGTTCTGGATCGTGGTCCATCCTCAATCTTTTGATTTACAAAAGTACAAATCATCCGTGGTGCTAAGAACCATGACAACGAAATCTTCAGGGGCAAAAGTAGGGCTCGAACTAAGAACCACTTTTCTTATATTATATGCCAATTAAGGGAGATGGATGATTTGGCGTGAGAACAGGTGGACCAAATGCGTCTCATGGTCTTGGAACATGGTAAAAAACCAATCTCTGGTCAGCCTTGACATTTTACACGTGGCCAACTCTGGTAAAGAAAATTTGTAAAACATGTCTTTCCTAAAACTGTAGATTCCGCAAACTGTGGAAATTTTGTTTCTATGCTCGAAAAAGTGCCAGTGGAAAGGATTTAGAGATAGAGTAGAGCCCCCACGAAGTGAAGTCCGTTGCCACGTGCAACATACGGAACGAGACAAAGTCTTGGGTTCTTGTGAAACAACATATCTGGAAAGAGCCCATTCCAATCAGCCATAGATAATGAAAAAACATATGCCCGCAGTTTAAAATGCTGTTACGCGTTTTTAGTTGCAACTACAGTTGTAACTACAGTTGCAACTAACGAATATAATGAATTAATAAAAAACATTGAACACAAGACGTTTGATTAAGGAGTCCGACATGATCACCTTGTCTAAATTTCCGGAGCACTCACTCTATAATTTATTGATATTTAAAGAAACAATGATAAAACTCGAGACTTACAATAGCATGACTCCCTCACGTATATGCTTATCTTAGTATCTCTAACTTAACAACTATCAATCTCTAATGACATCCCGCCATGATCTTTTTAAGTTTGTTTGTCTCTATGTACAACGATTGTTGCTAATCTATAATATCAATATATCTACATTGTATTCAACACACGAAATACTAAGCTTTATTTATAGCATTACAAAAGATTCTAATTATTATCAAATAAGAAGTATTTCATTTATTTTCTTTCATTACTTGTAGATCTTCAATTATATATTTTCTATTTAATTAGTCTTTGACTTCTAACATATCAGGCCTTGTTTAATTCGAAATTATAATGATATTTACTTTAATTGTTTTCAAAATATATTCTTTTTTATCTCCAAATATTTTTCCTTTTTTTAATGTTTCATTGCTTCACAAGGAGTGTTCCTTGTATATCTTTTTAAATCTTATATTGAGAGACTTACAAATATATACATATCAATCAACTTAATTACAAAACCCACATGTGTACTTCTTTACAATTAGGTATATATAGTTATTTACAATTAAATACATATGTCATAAAAAATAACAAAATATACAAAAAAAATCAAAAAATAAATGAAAAATAAAAAATTCAAAAAAATTGAAAAAATATATTATAAAAACTCAAAAAAATTGTGCATAGTATCAAAAAGGATTGGACATAATTAGATAACATTAAACAGGATTAGACATACAAGATTGAACATGATCAAACACAAGACATGCATGATTGAACATGATTAGACATGATCACACATATTTTTATATAAAAAATGAATTTTATTTTTTATTTTTTTATTTTGGATTTTAATTTTAAAATAATTTTTTTAAATTTTTTAATGACATATGTACCTATTTATAAATAAGTTCACAAAATATGTATTTTTTTCAATAAAAGAATCATTAAGTTCAAAACAACCGGATTTTTTGTAAATAATTTTTTAAATATGTACTAAATTTTCATTTTCCCTCTTAAATTTTCATTTTCAAAATATTCTTTATATCATTGAGAAATTTTTTTGGATCATCTAAACTTACTTTCCACGTTTTGGTATCATCAAATCTCTTTGATCGATTATTACAGAATTTGTCCATCATAGTCAGTTGCAGTCTCGGTTGCAACTGATTGCACAACTTGAAGTAAAACGTTTATATAATAAGTGAGAGTTTATTATGAATATGTCAAACTATTTTTACCAATATGATAAAAAATAATATGTTACTAGAATCTCGGATCTAAGACCTCTAACAGATAATTTGTTTTTTTGTAAATAAAGCAGATTATAAACGTATGGTCTAACAAGAAGTGAAACTGATTTAGGGTTTAACTACAAGCATGAAAAAAATATATATATATACACATAGAGGAGGATATATTAACACCATAAAAAAACATGCAAATAGATATTTTTATGTAAAAACGCTCTAAATGAAGATTTGATTAGTTTAAATTTCCACGGTTGCATGACGAGAACGCAAATATGCGTATTGTCTATATATCCTCACCTATATATATATATATATATTGCCAGCAAATGCAGGCAATTTGCCTACAAATGCAAGCAAACTTTCTCAATGTCTGTCCGTGACATTTTAATAATGGAACTAAAAACATATACAAGAGGGAGATGATATTCAAGATAGAATTAACGTGAATGAATTAAAAAGGAGGATTGACCATCTGTGTGAACATGAATGAATTTATAAAGTTTAAAATCACTAAGTTGGTCGGTGGTCCCCCTTAATATATATATACTAGTAATCATGCCCTACGTGTTGCGTGTGCGGTGCGTAATGCAATAAAAATATATAAAATATGTATAGTTATGATATAAATATGTGGATAATACAAAAAAATATAGTTTAATATTTAAAAGATTGTTTTGTTGTTAAAGAGAGATAAATAGTTTTATTAGTTTTTACTTTTTATATTTTTATGGGAGTATGATATTATTTTAATTAATATAAAGGTGTAAGAGTATTTTTGAAACATATGGCTAAATTGTACAGACTCATTTGACTTTATTTGAATTATTATAGTAGAATGATATATATATATATATATATATATATATATATATATATATATATATATATATACCAGTAATCGTGCCCCACGCGTTGCGTGTGCGGCGCGTAATGCAATAAAAATATAGAAAATATGTATATATATGATATAAATATGTGGATAATACAAACAAATATATAGTTTAAAATTTAAAAGAATGTTTGGTTGTTAAAGAAAAATAAATAATTTTATTAGTTTTTACTTTTTATATTTTTAGGGAAATATGGTATTATTGTAATTAATATAAAGGTGTAAGGGTATTTTTGGAAAAAAGTGCTTAAATTGGGCAGATTCATTTGACTTGGGTTGACTTATTATAATACTAGTAATCGTGCTCCATGCATTGCGTGTGCGGCGCGTAATGAAATAAAAATATAGAAAATATGTATAGTTAAGATTTAAAAGAATTTTTGTTTGTTAAAGAGTGATAAATAGTTTTATTAGTTTTTAATTTTTATATGTTTATGGGAGTATGGTATTATTGTAATTAATATAAAAGGTGTAGGGATATTTTTGAAAAAAATGGCTAAATTGGACAGACTCATTTGACTTGGATTGAGTTATTATAATAGAATATATATATATATATATATATATATATATATATATATATATATATATATATATATATATATATTGTTGTGTGACATATTAGCTCGTTATAGATATATATAGAGATATGTATAGATATAGAGAGAGAGGGAACAGTATGTCTTTATTAATTAGAATGTATGAATACAAAGGGACCCTAACCTTCTTTATATAGTAGAGGTTAGAGTTATATAAGATAGAAAGCCCAACTTAGGCCCACTATGAGTAAGGCCCAATAGTCCAATAATATCCTACAACACTCCCCCTTTGGACGTCTTGAATTCTTCGTCTTCATGCAGTCGATCTGAGTCGAGTTCATTCGCAGTGCTAAACACATAAAAACCTTAGGGCCGGAAAACCCAGTGTAAGACAAAACCGGTACTTAGGAGAAACTGTGTAGCCGAATGATATAGGCCGAAATATAATGTAAGTAATTAACCACAAAACAGTGTGCCTCATCAAAACCTTGGCAGAGCAAACCCAATGGGAAAATCTCTGATCGAAGGAAAAAGAGTGCAACAGTGGTAGTATTAGGGGATCAACCACAAAACAGGTGCCTCATCAAAACCTTGTTAGAGTAAACCCAATGGAAAAAACCTCTAGTCGAAGGACAAAAGAGTACACAGTGGTAAGAAGTATACAACAGGATACTCCCCCTAATTTCGGCAATCTTAAGTGAGATAAGATGGGAACGTGTCTCACTAAAAACCTTGCCAAGAAAAACCCAATGGGAAAAAACCTTGGTCTAAGGACAAAAAGAGTACACGAGCATGCGACTGGATGCTCCCCCTCACTTGCACACGACAGGGTGCGAGAATTTCGACTAAGTAGTAATTAGTGCAATAAGCATTCCCCTGGATGCTCCCCCTCACTTGCACACGACGGGGTGTAAGCATTTCATATTTCAAGAAAAAGTACGAGCATTCGACTGGATGCTTCATTTACTTGCACACGACTGGATGTAAGAAAATATAATGTGGAATAAACAAGCATTCGACATGATGCTTTTAAACTTCATATGTGAAGATTTATTTTGGCAAGAAATGCTAAATAGCATAATCTAGTCATGTCTCTGTTGATCGATAACAACAAGTTGTCCTCAAATAAGACAAGTGTTTTATCTGGATCGTGAGACAGAGCATATGTAATTCAAATATGGCTAATATGAGCTCGAAGCCATATACACTCTCTAGTCGTCTCATAGAGCACGAGTAGATCAGAGTGATTCGTTTGGAGTCATTCCAAGACCTCCAAGATATTGCGTTATTCCTAATGGTAAAGACAGACCATGTTAGGAATATCCCTTATGCGGGTCTGATAAGTAACCGGCATCGGTATAACCGAAAAAGGGTTGCGTTAATTCGAGTACCAAAGGGGGTAGGTACACTCGATGACGCAAATAGGATAAGACAAGCACTCATCCACAATTACTTTAAGGTAATGGGAAAATGTTTTTTATGTCATTTCAATGGCAGCGTGTTAGCGCGATGCTGTGTCGAGCTATACCATTCACAGCAGACGAGATGTTCGTCCTAGAACATTAGACCAAGTACAATGATGTGCTTATTGTACTTAGATATGAACATCATGATTCAATATCTCTCCATCGTCTCATCAGGGACGGATTGGGTCTATATCATTGTCTAGTGATCGAACGATCATGGTAGAATCTGACGACTTAGCGTCATAATGACTAAAACGTCATAACACCTTCTGGGTGTAGTATGAATAATGGACTTAGATTCAATTTTTACGGGACTCGATCATCAGGCTGCGTCACTACCGTGTCTTCCCAAGATCCTTCATCTCGAAGGCAAATCCAAAAATGGATTGCATAATCAACACGCAAGGGCATAATACTTGTTCAAGTATCCCAAGTTGGTCAAGTACTCACTTAGGGGGGTATACCACATCCGCTCGGATTATATTAATCCATATAGTGAACGTCTCATTTAATTGAGATCGTGTTCCGTGGTCAGGAACTACTTGATTCAACCATTATGAAGTCACGCAGGGACCTTCATCAATATCTCTTTGTCTAAATCCCCATAGAGATAAAACAGTGACCACAATCACATGGCTGCATACTCAGTTTTTCGGAAAACTACTAAACTGGTAAAGTAGGGGACTTTTATAATGTCCATTACGAAGAAATCAACCATCTCGTAATCAATTCCAAGGTGTGAGAGAAGCCTTGCGTTACTAGGCGAGCATTCTACAATCTCATTATTCTCATCACTTTTCCTTATGAATAACCAAATAAATGAACTCGTCTAACATTGGTGGTGTTGGATCTACAGGTCCGAACACACTTTCGCTAAGGAGTCTACTTGGATTTCAAATTTCCATTAGTACAGTCTATTTTTCGTTGACTTCAGGCAACGGTACATGGTTCCATGTCATAATTTGTTCATATTATCAGTCGTCACCGAATATATAAACAAGTAATCAATGACAGTCTCATTTCGCTTCAATATCGTCTAAGATATCATGATCGACAGATATTTCAAGATTCTCAGGATGAGGAGGAATCACACATCTCCTATATCCTTTATAATCTCGTGCGACAGACGAGTTTCAATTCACCACCTCTGGGGCTGAACGAATTAAGAACCGGTCAACTTCCTCTTATATTGGGAAGGACGACAGACTGACGGCCGACGGCAGCGTCCTTTGCTTGGCGGGTTCGGCCAAAGCAACGTGTTACGACAGGAACACGGCATCCGACAGGGACGTCTATCCTTGCAAGCATTTTGCAGCATGTATAAATGATCTCGTGACATCTCATAAAGTCATTAAATGCGTTTGGCATTTAGTTAGACTTACGGGAGTCTATGCACTTACTTATCACCAAGTGCAGTTTTGGGGATCAAGCTAAGACTAAGTGGGTTATGCCACGTTATTTCACGTCGTTCCTTATCAACGGTAACGTCCAAATCTCCCCCTAACGACGGGGAGAACATTCTTAGCGATTTCACTTTCGCATATCATGCAGTAAAGAGATCGCTTGCCAAGGTTACTCTATCAAATGATAGGCAGGGGATTCAAAATCGACTTATGTCCCCTTTAGAGGTCCATATTTTGCACGCTATAGTGGCTCAATCAAAATATTAATTAATCACTCTAAACACGCGTTAATATGAGACTTCTGGCTCATAACCAGTAACCAGCTGGTACGCATATGGTGTTTGAGTGTCTATGGGCCTCATGACGGACCAATGCAACAAAATAGAATGACCCCACACGGAAATATAAATCTTGGTGCGCAAGACCAAGAAGTGCGTGCAATAATTTGCAGTCGCATCATCAAACTTTCCGTGAGTCCATTTGGGTCTGAACATAATCGACAGGATGTTCAATTTCAATTTCCAAACTCAAGTAATTCAAATCGAATTTTCGATTCTTACTCTTCGGAATTATCAAGTCGACTAGACTTTTCAGGATAATCCGGATCATGAGCCATCAACTTAATGATAAGGCTAAAAGTTTGGAAAGTGATGCATTTATGTGGACAACATTAAAATGTGACCATATTGTCGATGCATCAACCATAACCATTTATATTTATGGTCCGTCTTATGGTTGGATAAGTCCACAATAACTCCTTCAATTTTTTACAAGAATTCTACGAGTTTATTTCATGATCTTTACACATAAATGGCATTAGTCTTTCAAAGTGAGCATTAATGGCATGAATTTCGAATTAATCGCGAAATATATTCTCAGAGAGAATCCAAATGCGATGTGATTATAAATCAAGCATCGTCTTTTGACCCGGGAATATCTCTTCCGGTCAATGCCACAATATCAAAATGCTTTGATCAATCGACGACAGGCGAATGATAGTATAGACAATCATGTCTTAGCATCTAAATCATTTATCATTTCGACGACAGGCGAAATGATAAGGTAACTTTAAATGCTTTAAAAAATGTGGTAGCAACCACTTGAAAGACATTTCAACTCCTCTAAAATACGCTTTTGATCGTATTGAATGGAGGCTATGTAAAGAAATTTTAATTCTTTCATGAGCTATTACCAGATAACACTGGTTTTCTCGAATATTTTATAACTCAACAAGGTACGACAGGACCTACATGAGTATAAGATATCATATTTGACAAATCAATTTGGTTTTACCAAAGATTTCGATTTTGGAACGACAGGTCCAGAATCATTATCACTGAGTACTCTTTTAGGCAAGTAGTTGGTGAAATTATGTGGTACACTGTTACCCACTTGTCACGCCCCAAAATCCGTAAAACGAATATCGAGGCATGACCTTTTTAAAACAAAAGAAAATAGAACCTGTTGGTACGAATTAAAAAAAAATATTTAAAAGAAAACACAACGAGCTAATGGAACAATTAAACTGTAGATAAAAGTGTTTGCCAAACGCGGCTACAAGACGAGACAGTTTTGAAAAATTTATAAAAATAAATAAACGAATGTAAATTGCCCGTAGGCTACAACCTCAAAATATAATCTAAATGAAAATAAAGCGGAAGCCCCGAGCCCATGTGATGCATTGCTAAAGCTGCTAACCAAACGCCTCAACCTATAATGTACCTGAACAACAAAATTGTAACGGTGAGTCCCACGCACATAACTAGACGGGACGGCACCACAAATACCGTCACTCCATTCTATAAATGCAAGAGCTCACAAATTCTACAACTACGATAATCGACGTATAAAAAGAAATAAAATAACATTCTACAACGGGATAAATTAAATAAATTAAATAACGTCAACACAAATCAATAACAAACATGGACCTCTCATGCCACCTACCCCGGTCCATAAGGTAGGTCATTCCCTATCCCCTCGGCCGTCTTCTGTCCCCGGAATTAGGAAGAGACAGAGACCATTGCTAAGATAAAAGTAGATTTAAAGTGCGCACTTGGACCTCTCATGCCACTCGCCCCAGTCCGTAAGACGAGTCATTCCCTATCCCCACGGCCGTCTTCTGTCCCCGGAATTAGGAAGAGACAGAGACCATAGCTAACATAAAAATAAATATAGTGCACACTAGGACCTCTCATGCCACTCGCCCCAGTCTGTAAGACGAGTCATTCCCTATCCCCACTGCCGTCTTCTGTCCCCGGAATTAGGAAGAGACAGAGACCATTGCTAATGTATCAATATTAAGGCCTCGGCCGATAATATTATACTATTCATATAACACATTCTCATACATACAAATATTAAGGCCTCGGCCAATAAATAATAAACCAATCATTTATCACATTCTCTTACGTCATTCTAACGTAATTCAACGAAACCCAAAAGCATAGGTGCTAGATTCGCAACTAGCCAAACAAGTCTAATCAATATGAAAACCCATTCAAGCATTCTAGCAAACACCTTGTATGCATAAACTACAATGCATCTATATTCAACAATAAATTACCCAATTTAACAACAATTATAATAACACAATATCAATACATAAAGACATGCAAACTCATCCATATTCTCGCTAATCCAAAATTAACACGACTAAATCCTCAATTAACAATTAAGTCAATTAAACATTTAATCAACTAAACCCAATTAACAAATAAGTGAATTAAACATAAAATCAACTAAACCCAATTAACAAATTATAAAACTAATTAAGATAAAAGGCAAAAACCCCCAATTTATACTAAACGTAAAACATAATACTAACATACACCCTCGTCTAGTCGCTATGGATAACCCCCGTTACCTTAGCGTGTAGAGGAGATGCTTCCGGTAAGAATCCGCTAGCTTGGTTTCTTCTTCTTCTTCTTCTTCTCTCTTTTTCTTTCTTGTGTTTGGCTGGTTTTAGGTTTGTTTTTGAAAGAAGTGGGCTGATTTTTGGTTTAGAAAAAACTGTTTTTAGATAGTTTGTGGAAGCGAACTATTTGGTCCCCAAAGTTCTAAAAGCTAACTTTTAATCAAAATTATTAATAAACTACTCAATAATAACAAATCTTTAGAAACAAATCTATTGGGTCCTTTTTATTAGTAAAATTAGTAACAGGTTTTTTTAAAATAAGGTTTTTCGGAAGACTTTCGGTTTTTGGCTAAAAATTAGTCGAGTGACCGGTTTTTGGTAAAATTTTGAATAAAACATTTTTGGATAAATTAATTCCTAATTAAAAACATTTATAAATATACGGGATGTTACAACACTATTTCCAGAAAACCAACTACAACACAAGTATTGCCTAAAATTTCATAATTTAAACTTTGGTCACATTTATCAAAGGAATTTGCTCAAAGCACTTTAAATTATTTCGAGAAATTTCGTAAACAGGCAAACCACAATCCAAAAGTATGGTCCAAATGGAAAATAATAATCCAAATGTAAAACATAATCCAGATGAGCGAAAAAATGGCTCAATGATTTATCAAAATCAATAAAGAAAGGTATCAAACTCATTTGAGCCACAAAATCGGGGGTCTCAAGAGTTTCCTTTCAGTTATCTTTAACCACATTAGCATCGGTTTTTTCACATTTGTAATAGTTTTGAACTATTTAAGGAGTAACCGTGCATGACCATTGTCTTTATAGCATAGAGTTGCCTCCTTGAGCATTATCTCTTTCTTTGTGACAACGAGCTATATTGTTCCTTTCAATTACTGTCTTGGAGCCACAAGTTTTCGATTTTGACGATTGTCTAAAATCTCTCTTGGCTAGGCGATTCATCGGGATCGAAACAGTTCGAGACAAATAACACTTGTCTCGGTTCTCGATTCGTGGAAAAAAATTCACACGAAGAGCATTAATATCAGGCAAACAATTAGCCATTGACCCAATAGGATTAAAACTACTCACCGGGGCAATTTTCTTATCCAATAACAGATGGGCGATAAATGAACATGGTGAATATAAATTCACGATACTGCTTATGGAATACAATTTCCAAGCTAGTATTTTGGTGAAGGATTGCTCCAATATGTCAATTTCAGACATTTGTTCACCATAGACATCATCACGTCTCAAATGTGGTTCGGAATAAAATCAACACCTTAGCATTCATCCTGATGGTAACAACAAACTCGTGTTTTACTCATCAAAGATGGCATCCAAAAAAAAATTTGGGCATCACATTTTCACACATCAGGGTGAGTAACATGTGGTGACGGATTAAAATCAACGTTTAAACAGTCATTTCGCAAGTATGTTTTTACGATTTTTCTCATCATAGATGGCATCCAACATCTGTTGGGAGTTCTGGATATCATATAAAACGACTGGTTTATATGTTTATGGTTTGTACAAGCATAAACTTTATTTCGAAAGGACAGGTTCGAAAAATAGTTTTGCTTTTAATGTGAATAGGTTCTCATTGATCGAACAACAGGTCGATACAGAGACACCAATTCGGCGAAACATACATCACTATATAAACACACTCGGGAAAATTATTATTTAGTCAACCCCTTTCGGTACCTCTACTTGAAAAACGACCAGGAAAGACGGTGAGGGCGGAGGACACGAATGCCACTTAAAACCCAACCTCATTAGGATATCGACTTCCGCCTATATCTTTCCTAGACATCGTATCCAAATAGGTGAGCCTAGTTGGGGAAGGTTCATAATTTTTCCAACTTAAATGTGAAAATATATGATTTCGCAAATTTACATGTTGTACATATATGTATATGGCAGTAAATAAATATTACATGACAGTGATTATTAACATGGTAATACATAAGTTAATTCGATTAACATGCATTGTTATTAACTAACCACTAAACAATATTCATGCATGTATGTGCGTTCATATGGACCGAGTATAAGCTAAAAAAAACTCCTATACTGTTTTACATACAAGTATTATACAACAGGGATTCCAAGTGTAAATTTAACACAACTAAATTAATTACAGCGTTATTACCCAGATAGCCCACAAGTTCTATGCGTGCTTAACAAGGTCCTATATCTTCTGAACATAGTAGGTTTACTTCAGTTTGCTGTATGTGTAATATACATGCAATTACAATTAATCTTACATGTGTGATTAATTACTAGATTAACAAACATGAGTAACATATGGGAACATATACATGGTTGTACGTTGTAAACAATTAAACCTGCAAAAGTATTTTACATATGACAATATTCATACACGTATTAATATGTAATATAGGTCTCGTACATACATGATCATGTAAACATGTAAAAAAAAACCCGTATTGTACACTACCAGACAATTGACGTTACATAAATTGATTACTATTGATAAATCATACAACTCATGCATAATATACAGTAAATTAATATGCGGTAGACAGTGTTAAAAAAAACTAGGTTTTGAAAAATCATGTACCTTCCGCACGGTACGTTGGTGAAGGTCGATATAGCAATAATCTAATAAAACCAGAATAAACCTCAAAGTTTATATTGTATATTTAGAACTCTAGCCGTACTCCGATCTCCGAAAGCAGTGCTAATAGCGTGTTGTGTGACATATTAGCTCGTTATAGATATATATAGAGATATGTATAGATATAGAGAGAGCGAAGAGTATGTCTTTATTAATTAGAATGTATGAATACAAATGGACCCTAACCTTTTTTATATAGTAGAGGTTAGAGTTATATAAGATAGAAAGCCCAACTTAGGCCTACTATGAGTAAGGCCCAATAGTCCAATAATATCCTATAACATATATATATATATATATATATATATATATATATATATATATATATATATATATATATATATATATATAAGTGGAAAAAGATGTGGGCTTAGTTTCCCAATGGTCTACGTAGGTAGTGTAAGTATAGGTTTACTAATTATAAGTTCATGTAGTTTCATTAATTTGTTATGATACAATATTTTTTTTTAAGAAAAATGACAATTTAGTATATATTTAGAAACTTATATACAAAAAATCCGGTTGTTTTGAACTTGACGATTATTTTACAAAATAGTACATATTTTGTGAAATTATTTACGAATAGTTACATATGTTATTAAAAAATCCAAAAAAATCCAAAAAAATCCAAAAAAATATTTGAAAATTAAAAAATTAGAAACCAAAATTAAGAAAATTAAAATTTTAAAAAAATCAAAATTTTAAAAAATACATTTTTATACAAAAAATATGCGTGATACTGTCTGATCCTGTCTAATACTGTTCAATCTTGTATGTCTAATCTTGTTTGATTATGTCTAATCTTGTCAAATCCTGTCCAATCTTGTATGTCTAATCCTGTTTAATTCTATCTAATTATATCCAATAATATCTAATCCTATTTGATACTATGTACAAATTTTTGATTTTTTGATTTTTTGATTTTTTTTTTGTATATTTTATTTATTTATGATATATGTACCTAATTATAAATAAATATATGTAACTAATTGTAAATAAGTACACATATGTGTGTTTTGTAATTAAGTTGATTGGTATGTATATATTTATAAGTATCTCTAAGTATTTACTATGCTAGCCAACTAGTATAGGCTCATTTAAAGTTTCTCACTATTTTTTAAAATAGCTTCATTTAAAGATATTTCAAAGTATATAAACCATGTCAAGTAAAACTTCAAAGTAAACCAGTCTGATATTTATTTATGATTATATATAATTCTTAATAATTTCATCATTTAGGCTTTTAATAAAATATAAATGAAAAATTCTAAAAATCATTTTTTTCAAAAGTCATTTATTTCAAAAAAAAATTGGTAACACGCACCCACACAGACACAACTCAATAATAATTCGAGCGTATTCTTCTAAATTGATACTCGATCAAATTAGAGTAGCGACACAAACGGACCAAAATGGTCGATTTTGCTCTTTACGTGGTCAAAAAAGACAATGCCCAAAACATATAATTAATCAAAATATATTACCAAAATATAAAACACCTAAAATTTTCTTCCCAAAACATACAAACATACAATTACACATATTTATTAGAGTTAGGGACGGACCCAGGGGGTGGCTGGGGGTGGCCACGGGGTGGCCGGGGCCACCCAGGTAGCGATTTTCAATTTTTTTATATTTTTATGTGTAATTTAATTTAATTTTAAGATATATACATTGATGGTCCTCCGTAACGAAACAAAAGAGTTGTTGTTGTAGTGGTAAAATTGACTTTAAGGTGGTGGAATGTGAGAAGTTCAAATAATATTGGCTTTTTTTTTTCTAAAATTTTCTGTTTTTTATTTTGAAATTAACAAATTTCGTAAATGATCATTGTATTTTTCCAAACAAAATTATTAAACAAATTATTTTATTGCCCAATGCTCTTTGTCTTAATTTCATATTTATTTTATGCTATGTTAAAAATAGAAAAAATTCTTTATTTTTGTATTAGACCTTGTTTATTGTATCTTCTATTCGATATTTTTTTTACACTACGAACCCAAAAAAAAACCATCCTGGTTCCCTCCGTGATTAGAGTTGTATGTTTTGGGAATAAAAATTTTGCTTTGTAATTTTTGGTAATTAGATTTGAAAAGTCGTATGTTTTATTAATTTTCCACTCTCGAAATTATGGTGGATGAAGCTAAAGTTCGAACAATAATCAAGAACTCAATTTGGTCCAACCTTGCTGGGTGGTAACCTGTTGTGTTTCATGCTATAAAACAATAATCACCTTTAACCTTTTATAAATAAAAGTCAGAAGACATCAATATAAAATGTTATCAACTCTATCCAATTGGTAATTACAATATTGACGTGTAAACTTTGTTTTTTTAACATAATTTATTTGTATTTCTTATTCATACACACGGTGAAAGAGTAGTTCCAAATGAGAACGATTCTACTAATAATAACCAACGGAAAGCATCCACATAGGAAAAAAAATCCTAATAAAAAAGGAGCAAGTTTAAATACTAGAAAAGTGCGGTTTAGCGGCTGAAAATAACGACCGGTGAAGTGGTCGCTATATGACGATTAGCGACTGTTTTTACCGATTGAATTTGGTCAGTATTTTACGGATTGAAATAGTAATCGGTACTGGATTAACAAATTACGACTAAAATGTAAGTGATCGCTATTTGTCGATTAGCGACTGTTTTTAACGACTGCTTTTATTCAGAAATTTAAGGACTAAAATAATTGTCGGAATTGAATTAATAAATTGCAACTGAAACATAATCGGTCGCTGAGTTGTAGTTATGCATGCATGTTTCAATTAGTTGAGTTGTAGTTATGCATGCATGTTTCAATTTTATTTCTATAACGAAACAGATGGTTCCGTGTCGTCTTTTTTGGTTACTTTTTGTAACGCACCTGGTATTGTGTTTAAAGGATGCGTTGAACTTATACCCATTGCAATAGACAAATACTTTTTTCCCTGGTAAGTTTGTACTACATTATGTTTTCAAGCTTAAAAGCTATGTTTTTTCTGTCCTTATAAGTTTGTATTGCATTTGGTTGTCGAGCTTAAAATCACTTTTTTTTGCCTTATTGAAGTTTAGCTCCAAATAAGCTAGCCAAACAGGTCTATACTGTATGTCTTTTTTGTTGGCATATATTTAAGTTCATTTTATTTGTTTTCTTATAAAATTAGGATGTTTATCAAACGTAAGAGTAGTGTTTTGTGTGTAAAAATGTGAATAAATCTCGGAATAAATACTCCACAGCATACTAGAGATTATAAATATATGCATGTTGATGTTACATTGGGATTCATTAGTTGCAAATTTAAAGTTCATTTTTTTTGCCCTTAAGATTGTACTACATTAAGTTGTCAAGCTTTAAAGCTCTGCCTTTTTGTTGCCATTTTTGTTGCCTTATTGAAGTTTAGATTCAAACAGGACTATAATTTATGCATTTTGTATTTGCATATATGGAAGTACTTTTTATGTGTTTTCTTATAAGATATGATGTTGCTCAAATACATTGTAATAAATAACGGCTAGATGTGTCTTATTTGTGTGATTGTATCACCTTTTATTAATCGGAGAGCAACCGTGAAAACTCATACCATACAAATCTAAAACAGTAAATACATATTTTATACTTATATAGTTACATATGTTGGAATAAAAAAATTTAGGCTTTTAAGTCTTTGCTTGTTTTGCTGGAAATGAGGCAAGTAGATAATCTTACTGTTTGTTTTGTCGTAACATGTTTAAGTACAAGTTAATCTGGTTTTATTTGCTTGGATTAGTTATTGTTATCTTTTTTACTCATTCTTAGTTTTTGATTAGGTTACCAGACATGCGGGGACTGCATCTTACTGATAATAATTTGAAAGAGAAGGATCACGTCATTGAGTCCCCTGGAGGAACTGGTCTCCTCTCCTCCTGGTGCCGATAGTTAGCCGATGGGGAAAAACCGAAAGAGGAAGAGCAAGCCACGAAAGTCGACCCTATAGTAATACAACCTGTTACTATCAGTAAAATTGGCAAATTGCGTCCGTCAAATGAGTGTGCCAACAGAATACTCTATTATTTCCGTCAATCGAATGATGCGGAAGGTGTTTGTTGGAAATCAGTACCGATGAAAACGAAGATTTTCTACTGGGGAGAGTTTCAGGTTCTTATGCTTGTTAGTTGCCTCAGTTTTTATGGTTGATTGTTAGTTGATGATGTATTTGTTAATATAGACTTACATATGAATGTTTTCCTAAGTTTCAATTGTTGAATGCTTACTGATTTGGGTATTACATGAACAAAGACCAATTAGAAAAAAATAGAACACTCATGAAAAAAGGCTGGACAAAGGGTTGAAAGACAGTAATCTATCAAAAATAAAGCACAAAAGTGTCTACCAAGGTTGACATCAATGTCTACTACCTGCTGATTATGTATCGACTCAACCTAGCGGCCTAGCCTTTCAAAGTGTAATAGTTTTTCTTAAATGTTCGGATAGTTTTTTGATTGTTTATAAATGTGACCTTCCTTCTGGCAAAGCTTTGGCTCTGCCACTGCTACTGCTAGGCAGAATAACCTTATTTGCTAATTGTGTTCATTTTGGTTATCTAATGTTCTGTTTAATACATCATGGTTGTGATAATTTTCTGACACTTGTTATCGTACTTGTTCGCAATTGCTGAGGCTGTTGCCCGAGTGGAGGAGGATCGTAACAAAGCAATTGCTGAAGCTATAAACGAAGCAGAGTCTCGCGCGTACCTGCTGATAAAAGGCATGTTTGAGAACATTCGTCGTTAGAGACGACGACGACGTTGTTTAGTACTTTACTTGTTTCTAGTATCGTAATATTTTGTCGTAGTTGTAAATTACATAATGCTTAAGAACTTCTCTACCTTTTGTGTTTCGAAACTTATCCGCGGTTATTGTGTCTAGAAAACTATGATAGCGATGTTATGTAAACCTGATTTTGGTGTTCGAAACTCGGTTCTACGGATAATGTTTATTTGTGGGGTAAAATGTGTATGCGTATAATTTTGCTTAATACATTTTAGTATTCATTAAAAATTTGTTTCTGTTGTGTGACATATTAGCTCGTTATAGATATATATAGAGATATGCATAGATATAGAGAGGCATGAGAGACAACAATAATGGAGACTTTATTAATCAGAATGTCTGTAGAGTGATACATACATGAGACCCCCTAACCCTCTTTATATAGTAGAGGGTAGGGTTACAAGACCTAGAAAGCCCAACTTAGACATAAGTAAAGCCCATGGACTAACGCCCAAGATGGCCAATAATATCCTACAACACTCCCCATTTGGACGTCTTGATTTCTTCGTCTTCATGCAGTCGATCTGAGTCGAGTTCATTCACAATGCTAAACACATAAAAACCTTAGGGCCGGAAAACCCAGTGTGGGACAAAATCGGTACCTAGGAGAAATTGTGTAGTCGAATGATATAGGCCGGAATTCCATGTAATTAACTAACCACAAAAGAGTGTGGCTCATCAAAACCTTGCCAGAGCAAACCCAATGAAAAAATCTCTGGTCGAAGGAAAAAGAGTGCAACAGTGGTAGTAGTAGGGGATCAACCACAAAGAAGGTGCCTCATCAAAATCTTGTCAGAGTAAATCCAATGGAAAAAACCTTTGGTCGAAAGACAAAAGAGTACACAATGACCTTATTCTTAATGGTAAAGATAGACCATGTTAGGAATATCCCTTATGCGGGTCTGATAAGTAACCGGCATCGGTATAACCAAAAAAGGGTTGCGTTAATTCGAGTACCGAAGAGGGTAGATACACTCGATGACGCAAAATGGGATAAGACAAGCCCTCATCCACAGTTACCTTAGGGTAATGGGAAAATGTCTTTTATGCCATTTCGATGGCAGCGTGTTAGCGCGATGCTGTGTCGAGCTATACCATTCACAGCAGATGAGTTGTTCATCCTAGCACATAAGACCAAGTAAAATGATGTGATTATTGTAACTAGATATGAACATGATGGTTCTATATCTCTTCATCGTCTCATCAGGGATGGACCGGGTCTATATCAATGTCTAGTGATCGAACGATCATGGGAGATTCTGACGACTTATCGTCATAAAACCTTCTGGGTGTAGTCTGAATCATGGACTTAGATTCAATCTTTACGGGACTCAATCATTAGGCCGAGTCACTATCATTTATTCCCAAGATCCTTCATCTCGAAGGCAAATCCAAAAGTGGATCGCGTAATAAAACACGCAAGGGCATAATGCTTGTTCAAGTATCCCAAGCTAATCAAGTACTCACTTAGGCGGGTATACCACATCCACTCGGATTATATTAATCCATATGTGAATGTCTCAGTCAATTGATATCGTGTTCTGTGGTCAGGAACTATCTGATTTAAACACATGAAAGTCACACATGAACCTATATCTCTTTGTCTAAATCTTCATAGAGATAAAACCATGACCACAATCGCATGCTGCATAATCAATTTTTCGGAAACCAATAAACTGATAAAGTAGGGGACCCTTATAACGTCTATTATGAGGAAATAAACCATCTCGTAATCAATTTCAAGGTGTGAGAGAAGCCTTGCGCTACTAGGCGAGCATTCTACAATCTCATTATTCTCATCACTCTTCCTTACGAATAACCAAATAAACGAACTCGTTTAACATTGGTGGTGTTGGAGCTACAGGTCCGAACACACTTTCGCTAAGGAGTCTACTTGGATTTTAAGTTTCCATTAATACAGTCTATTTTACATTGACTTCAGGCAACAGTACATGGTTCCCTGTCATAATTTGCTCATATTATCAGTCGTCACCGAATATATGAACAAGTAATCATGACAATCTCGTTTCATTTCAATATCGTCTAAGATATCATGTTCGACGGATATTTCAAAATTCTCATGATGAGGAGGAATCATACATCTCCTATATCCTTTATAACCTCGTACGACAAACTAGTTTCAGTTCACCACCTCTGAAGCTGAAAGAATTATGAACCGGTCAACTTCCTCATATTTTGGGAATGACGACAGACTGACGGCCGACGGCAGCGTCATTTGCTTGGCGGGTTTGGCCAAAGCAACGTGTTACGACAGGAACACGGCGTCCGACAGAGACGTCTATCCTTGCAAGTATTTTACCACAGGTATAAATGATCTCGTGACATCTCATAAAGTCATTAAATGCGTTTGCATTTAGTTAGACTTGAGGGAGTCTATGCACTTACTTATCACTAAATACAGTTTTGGGGATCAAACTAAGACTTAGTGGGTTATGCCACGTTACTTCACGTCGTTCCTAATCAACGGTAACGTGCAAATCTCCCCCTAACGATGGGGAGAACAGTCTTAGCGATGTCACTTTCGCATATCATGCGATAAAGAGATCGCTTGCCAAGGTTACTCTATCAAATGATAGGCATGGGATTCATAATCGACTTATGTCACCTTCAGAGGTACATATTTTGAATGCTATACCGGCTCAATCAAAATTTTAAGCACTCAAACACGCGTTCATATGAGGCATCTGGCTCATAACCAGTAACCAACTGGTACGCATTTAGTGTTTTGAGTGACTATGTGCCTCAGACGGAGCAATGCAGCAATATGCAATGTATATAGGTACGTATCACCAAATAACGCATGCAATCATTTGCAACTGCTTAAAGTTTCCGTGAGTCCATTTTGGGTCGGAACATTATCAACATTATGTTGAATTTCAATTCCCAAAGTCAAGTATACAAATCGAAATTTTGATTCTTACTCTTCGGCATTATCAAGTCGACTAGACTTTTCAGGATAATCTGGATCATGAGCCATCAACTTAATGATAAGGCTAAGAGTTTGGAAAGTATTGCATTTATGTGGACAACAGTAAAATGTGACCATATTGTCGATGCATCAACCACAACCATTTATATTTATGGTCCGTCTTATGGTTGGATAAGTCCACAATAACTCCTTCAATTTTTTACAAGAATTCTACGAGTCCTTTTCGTGATCTTTACACATACTAGCCTTTCAAAGTGAGCATTAGTGGCATGAATTTCGGATTAATCATAAATATATTCTCAAAGAGAATCCAAATGCGATGCGATTATAAATCAAGCATCATCTTTTGATCCGGGAATATCTCATCCGGTCAATGCCATAATATCAAAATGCTCTTATCAACCGAAGACAGGCGAATGATAGTACATGCAATCATGTCTTAGCATCTAAATCATTTATCATTTCGACGACAGGAAAAATGATAAGGTAACTTTAAATGCTTTAAAGAATGTGGTAGCAACCACTTTAAAGACATTTCAACTCCTCTAAAATACGCTTTTGGTCGTATTGAATGCAGGCTATGTAAAAAACATTTAATTCATTCATGAGCTATTACCCGATAACATTGGGTTTCTCGAAGATTTTATAACTCAATAAGGTACGGCAGGACCTACATGAGTATAAGGCCTCATATTTGACAAATCAATTTGATTTTACCAAAGATTTCGATTTGGAACGACATGTCCACAATCATTGTCACAAAGGACTCTTTTAGGCAAGTAGTTGGTGAAATTACGTGGTACAATGTTACCCACTATTTCCAGAAAACCAACTACACCACAAGTATTGCCTAAAATTTCATAATTTAAAGTTTGGTCACATTTGTCAAAGGAATTTGCTCAAAACACTTTAAATTTTTTCGAGAAATTTCGTAAACAGGCAAATCATAATCCAAAAGTATGTCCAAATGAAAAAAAAACATAATTCAAATGGAAAAACATAATCCATATGAGCAAAAAAATGGCTCAATGATTTATCAAAATCAATAAAGAAAGGTACCAAACTCATTTGAGCCACAAAATCGAGGGTCTCAAGAGTTTCCTTTCAGTTAGATTTAACCACACTAGCATTAGATATTTTACCTTTATAATATTTTTAAACTATTTAAGAAGTAGCCGGGAATGACATCAGTCATTAATAGTAGAGATTGACTCCTTGAGCATTGTCTCTTGCTTTGGGACGACTGACCCAATTGTTCATTTCAAAACTGCATAGGTGACATATATCTTCGGTTTAGACAATTGTCTAAACCTCATTTGGCTAAGCGATTAGTCAGGATCGCAACAGTTCGAGACAAATAACACTTATCTCGGTTCTCGATTTGTGGAAAAAAATATACACGAAGAGCATTAATATGAGGCAAACAATTCGCCATTGACCCAATAGGATTAAAAAATGCTCATCGGGGCATTTTCTCATCCACAAATAGATGGGCGATGAAGGAACATGGTGAATATAAATTCACGATACTGCTTACGAAATACTATTTCCAAGCTTGTATGTTGGTGAAAAATCACTCCAATATGTCAATTTTAGACATTTGTTCACCATAGACGTCATCACGTCTCAAATGTGGTGGCGTAATAAAATCAATGCCTTAGCCTTCATCTCGAAGGTAACAACAAACTCGTGTTTTACCCATCTAAGATGGCATACAAAAAAAATTGGACATCACGTGTTCACACATCAGGGTGACTAACATATGGTGGCGTAAAATACCTCACCTAAACATTCATTTCGCAATTATACTTTGCGATTTTCTCATTATAGATGGCATCCAACATGTGTTGGGAGTTCTGGATTAGTTATCATATAAACCGACTGGTTTATATGTTTATGGTTTGCACAAGCATAAACTTTGTTTAGAAATGAAAGGTTCGAAAATAGTTTTTCTTTTAATGTGAAGAGGTTCTCATTGATCGAACGACAGGTCGATCCAGAAACACCAATTCAGCGAAACATACATGACTATATAAACACACTTGGGGAAATTATTATTTAGTCAACCCCTTTCGGTAGCTCTAATTGAACACGACCAGGAAAGACGGTGAGGGTGGAGGGCACGAATGCCACTTAAAACCCGACCTCATTAGGATATCGACTTCCGCCTATATCTTTCCTAGATATCGTATCCAAATAGGTGAGCCTATTTGGGGAAGATTCATAATTTTTCCAAATTAAATGTGAAAATATTTGATTTCGCAATCTACTATTCATAACAATAAATAACAGATATATCTATTCTAGATAACCACATATATATACAAGGCAGTATAAAATATATTCATTATATATATATAATCATGCGGTAGATTTGGTGATAAACTAAATCAATTCAAGATTATCAATCACAAAAATTATATCATATCAAATCAAATCAATTAGATGTAATCCAATAATTAACTGCCATATGTGATATTTATATCTATGTTAATATCAAAACATATGATTATGCTAACAAGATATCAATCAATTATCTATTATTTATTGCCATATGAATAATTCTATACCTGGTAGTTTCAACATGCAAGCAAACAATATATTTTTAATTAACAATTAATTCTATATATGGTAATTTTTTTAACATGCAAAGAGGTTAAATTTACATGGAAACATATCTGTGTAATAAATATAACACATGCATACATATTTATTCATGTGGGTGAAGCTTGACCGAATATTGTATTTTTATAACAAATACATATTGTTTTTATACATGTAATATAGTACAGGGGCTATCCGTGTAATTTCAGTAAATTAATTTTCTTTTACAGCGTTATTATATATACAGTCAAAAATTTCAGACAAGTTTTGGTTTAGTCCTGGAGTAATTAACATGCACAGTCAATAGTTTCATAGAATTACAAAATAGTCCTACTGTTTTCAGTATACAACATATTCAGTCCAGCAGATTACTGCATGTTTGCAATTACATGATTTCGGATTTAGAATCCGATTATATGTATTTTACTGATTTTGTTTGTATGGAAAAACAATTTTACTATACACAAATCAATTGTTTTGTACCTTGTAAGTTCATAAACACAATTTTCACATTATGTAAATTCAAACAATTGGATTTTACTACGTATTAACAAGTACATGGTTTAATCATATCACGTGTCTGTAAACTGCTCTGTTTATTCATAATTTACATGTTCATACATGAAAAAAACAGGTCGGGATATTAAAAACATGCGAGGTTTGCACTATCAATTAGTATTAAATACTATGCGATGGTTTTAATAACATAACATGCTTCCAGGTTGTTTGCTTGATCACAATTCTATTTTATATAAGCCATTGAAAGCAGGTCTTCAATTGTACTATATACACATGGCAGATGGATCATGTTACAAAGAAGAAAAGAATCACGTAGTGGGATTTTATTGCTAACATATCATGCAGTAACATATATTAAGGGGATTTTCCACAAACAAAACATAGTACATGCAGTTTGTCAATTACTTTACACGTGCATAGATATCTATTAATCCAACAAGATAACAAAAATAATAACATACACAGTGCATGAATATATTTAATTATTTATCATGCAACTGTTTACAATGTAGTGTTACGAATCAATTGAGTTTTGAATTCGGTAACTTACGCACGGTATGTTGGTGAAGGTCTATATAATAAAATACTAAAAAAACCTGATAAACCTCAAGTTTTATAGATACTCAATATCCCTGCGTTTACCCAAAATCTCCAACATCCGGGAGCATATATCTTATTTTCCGCGAGCAAAATGCCGATAACATGTTGTGTGACATATTAGCTCGTTATAGATATATATAGAGATATGTATAGATATAGAGAGGTATGATAGACAACAATAAGGGAGACTTTATTAATCAGAATGTCTGTAGAGTGATACATACATGAGACTCCCTAACCCTCTTTATATAGTAGAGGGTAGGGTTACAAGACCTATGAAGCCGAACTTAGACATAAGCAAAGCCCATGGAGTAAGGCTCAAGATGACCAATAATATCCTACAACATTTTCATATTATTATATGATTTTAAAATCATTATCAATATTATAAAAATATATATTATAAATTTGTTAATTGATTCAAAAAATACAGACCACACTTTCGGTTACAACATAATCTATGGTATGTCTAATTGTAATTAATACCGACTATATTGTCAGTCACTACAGAAATATACTACAATTTAGCCGCAACACATAGTGACTATTATTTCAGTCACAAAACATAACGAATACGGTTTATGTCAGGAAAAATATCGACCACAATCCAGTCGTAAAAAATAACGATCACATCTTATGTCAGTAAAAACAGTGACCACTGTTTCAGTCGGTAAAACTAACGACCACCGTTTCAGTCGGTGCAAATAGTGACCAGCGTTATGCCGACTACTTTTTCCGACCACCTCCGGTCAGTCGGTAAGACAACATAGCGACTGTTTTTGGCAGTCAGTATATGCGCGCTTTTTGGTAGTGTTTTCCAGTTATTAACTATTGTTTAATCATGTGTATCTATTCATATCTTTTTTATACTAACTCATACTATATTTAACTCTAAAATTGAGAAAACTTTACCATTTACATCAATCTTTATAATTTTTAAGTTTGAGATACGTATCCTAGGCGTGGGTAGTTTACTTAACATAGTTTTATTTTATTTTTGATTTTTCCAGTCATTTATTTCATTAAAATCACCACTTTTAGAATAAGTTTATCAAATTTCTTCTCTTAACTAGAACCATGAAGGTTGTATTGACCAACATCTAATAAATTCTTACTTTTATAAAAATATAAAGTATTAATAACTAATTATGGCACATATAAATATTAGGGGGAATTCCCTATAAGTAACTCATAACAGCTTATATTGCTCTTAAATATCTTGATAAGTTCACATTGCTCATAGGTAACACTTTTTAATTATTTAGTTTATTTACTAAATGGTCAAACAAACCAAAATATAATAGACATATTTTATCTCTCTACAAACCAAAAAAAATAGTTTTAAATTACAACAAAATAAAAAAAAACACAAAAAATTTATAAAAAATAAAAAAAAATTTATAAAAAAATCACAAAAAATTATGAAAAAATGAAAAAAATAACAAAAATTATAAAAAATACAAAAAATCACAAAAAGTCACAAAAATCACAAAAAATAAAAAGAATTATAATATATGAAAAATCATAAAAAATGAAAAAATCACAAACTTTTTAAAAAATTACAAAAAATAAATATTTTTTTTGTCAATATAACACTTTTTATACCGAAAAAGTTTTTTTTAATCTAAATAAGCTGAAAGTGCATGTAGTTCAGTCGAAAGTACATATAGTTCAGTCAAAAGTGTATATAGTTCAATAAAAGAGCAAATAATTCAGTCGAAAGTGCATATAGTTAGTCAAAAGTGTATAAAATTGAGTCGAATTTGCATTCAATTAAGCTGAAAGTATATTGATTTCCGTTGAAAGTGCATACAATTCAGTCGAAAGTAAATATAGTTCAATAAAAGTGAGTATGCATATAGTTCAGATAAAAGTGCATCTGGTTCAGCTGAAAGTACATCTGGTTCAGCTTAAAGTGCATCTAATTTAGTCGAAAGTACATATAGTTAAGTCAAAAATGCATATAGTCTAGTCGAAAGTGAATATAGTCCAGTCGAAAGTGAATATAGTTTTGTCAAAAATGCATCTAATTCAACTAAAAGTGCACCTGGTTCAGCTAAAAGTGCATCTGGTTCAGCTGAAAGTGCATATGGTTCAGCCAAAAGTGCATCTAGTTCAATAAAAGTGCATATAGTTCTATAAAAGGTGCATCTGGTTCAGCTAAAAGTGCATCTGGTTCAGCTGAAAGTGTATATAGTTCAGCTGAAAGTGCATCTGTTTCAGTCGAAAGTGCATCTAGTACAGTCGAAAGTGCATAAAATTCAATAAAAGTGCATATAGTCTAGCACAAAAAGTGCATATATTTTACTTTAAAGTTAAAAAAAATTGGGTGGATTCGAACCACCAACTTCTTGAACATCGGTGTTGGGTGGAAGCCCTCTTACCAATTTGAGCTTACGGATCTAAAATTAGTTTCTAAAAAGGCAATTCAAACTTTAACAAGCATTGAAATGAGTCAAACGAGAGTTAAATACATAAAATTCACCTTTTGATGAAAAAGTATTTTTTTATGAAAAAACAACTTTTTCGGTGTAAAAAGTGGTATATTGACAAAAAAAAAAAATTGTAATTTTTTAAAAGTTTGTGATTTTTTTCATTTTTTTTAATAATTTTTTGTGATTTTTTTAATAATTTTTTATGATTTTTGTGATTTTTTATGATTTTTTTCATTTTTTTTCATTTTTTTTTTTTCATTTTGTTATTTTTTGTTATTTTTTTTATTTTTTATAATTTTTTTCATTTATGAGGGAGGAGAGAGATATTTTCTGTTTTTTTATGAAATTATATTTTTTTAAGTATATATAATATGAAAAAGTGGTAACTAAGAGTATTGCAAATTATAATAGATATCTAGTGGGAATTAAAGTTAAAAAGTGGTATTTATGAGTTATTAATCCTAAATATTATGTTGAATTTGTATAGTATTAAGCATGAGAAAAAGGGAAAAAATCAGTACATTTTTTAGGATAAATCTCTCAAACCTCCAAACCTTAAAAGGTTGAAAAGTTATATATAGTTTCCTCAATTTTAGCTTGTTTATAATTTCAGAATATGTAGAGATTATATATATTAGTTAACAGAATCACGGTAGCTAATGTGAGTTAACTGTCAGTTATGATTAACTTGTAAAGCATACACAATATTAATGTGCATAAACATTGATGGAACACATTATTCTGAGAAAAATATGTAGTAAAAAAAGTAAACACAACTTCTTGAGAAATGTATGAACTCGTAGTTTTGATTTTTATACTACATATACAATGAATAGTGTTAGCTCTTTGTAGTTTCTAGACAAGCATCAAATTGCATACAATATGGTCATTTTTCATATTGTATGCAAAATTACATTGTTTATGCAATATAAAAATCATCATTTTTTATGTGTATGCCCACAAAATACATATACAAGGGTAATATCAATGTATAAAAATGGCATATGCATTGCCTTATCTGTATAATACCAGTAGATTATTAAAAGTGATATATTGGACAAGATTAATAGATAAAGTAACACATTATTTAACAAAATTGCAGGGGGAAAGAAATGAAAGTGATGAGGTTGAATTATCTGACAACTCAGTAGACACCCTTGAAGAAGAACCTGAAGAATCAAAGAAAGCAAAGGAAAAACATTCGGTAAGTACACAAACAAAATTGATAATAAGATTTATGTTGCTAGTAAGAAACTAATAACATTATAAAAAAAAGGGTAAACATTACTTTTTGAGAATGTCTACACTTGTAGTTTTATTCTTGAAATGCATACACAATTCTGAAAATACATAGAAAAAAGAGCCAACATTGATGAAAAACATTGTTTTGTGAAAAACAATGTTGTAAAAAAAAGGTAAATAGTAATTTTTGAGAATGTCAATAGTTGTAGTTTTAATTCTTGACTAGCATACACAATGCTAAGAAAACATAGAAAATTACATACGCAATGCTTGATTAAGTTCAAAACCTGTGTAAAAAAGTTATATGTTTTGATAATTTCAGAAAAAAAACATATTCAAAAACTACACACGAATCTCTCTAATAATGACTTAATTGTCAGTTATGATTAACTTGTAAAGCATACACAATATTAATGTGCATAAACATTGATGGGACACATTATTCTGAGAAAAATATAAAGTAAAAAAAGTACACACAACTTTTTGAGAAATGTCTGAACTCGTAGTTTTGGTTGTTATAGTATATGTACAATACTAAAATTTGATAGAAAAAAAGGTACAATACCCCCAGAAATAGGACCACTATATGTACAATGAATAGTGGTAGCTCTTTGTAGTTATGCAATCATGAAATTGGATACACAATAATGATTATTCATATTGTATACAAAATTACATTGTGTATGCGATATGAAATCATCATTTTTTATGTGCATGCCCACAAAATACATATACAAGGGTAATATCAGTGTATAAAAACGGCATACGCATTGCCTTATCTGTACAATACTGCTAGATTATTATAAGTGATATGTTGGACAAGATTATTGGATACAGTAACACATTATTTAACAAAATTGTAGGGGGAAGGAAATGAAAGTGATGAGCTTGAATTATATGACAACTCAGTAGACATCCTTGAAGAAGAACCTGAAGAATCAAAGAAAGCAAAGGAAAAACATTCGGTAAGTACACAAAAAAATTTCTAACAAGATTTATGTTCCTAGAAGAAACTAATAACATTATAAAAAATGCAGAGGCCAAAGAGAAAAATAATTTTAGCTGGTTCGATATCAGGAAGAACAAGACGAAGGATTGCACAATCATTATATGCAAATGACGCTGAAAAGGTGCATGTAACAGAGGGTAAAAGCACACAGGAACAACCTGTCAAAATGACAAGGGCAAAAACATTAACGCAACAACCTGAACGTCAAGAACGACAACCCACTAGAAAGCTCAAGTGTTTAACTCAACCAGATAACACAACAAAACCAAAGGAAAGGATCTCAAAACAAGTTGTTGTTACTTGTCCAAGTCAAAAGGTAATATTCTCACTTTTCGAATTCAGAATAATGCATTCCATAAACAATGTATTGCATATATCTGTATTACGTATTCCGGTATTAAAAAACATGTATAAAATGTGTGTTGTGTATGCCTGTATTAAAGAGCATGTATAAAAAATGTATTGTGTATGCCCATATTAAAAAACATGTATAAACTGTGTATTGTGTATGCCTGTATTAAAGAGCATGTATAAAAAGTGTATTGTGTATGAATAATAATAAAAACACAAAGAAGGGGCAATGTCAATGAATACAAAAATGTATTGTGTATGGCTGTATTAAAGAGCGTGTATAAACAATATATTGTGTATACCTGTATTAAAAAGCATATATAAAATATTTATTGTGTATGGCCGTATTAAAGAACATGCATAAACAATGTATTGTGTATGAATAATAAACAGAACATAAAAAAGGACAGTCTCAATGGATACACAATGTACTGTTTATGACTGTATTAAAGAGCGTGTATAACAATGTATTACATATTCCTGTATTAAAGAGCATTTATAAAAAGGTGTATTATGTATGCATGTAGTAAAAATCATGTATAAAAAATGTATTGTGTATGCCTCTATTAAACAGTATGTATAAGGAAATATATTGTGTGTCTGTATTAAAGACCATGTATAAACAGTGTATTGTGTATGAATAATAACAAAAACACACAAAAAGGGGATTTTGTATGTATATTTTTACTAGAAACTGATGACAAATTAAAATGACATTATAGGACAAAATGGACACTTACAAGTCAAATTTAGTTTGCCTGGTACATGACATACAAGTTATGAATTTCACACCAGAGAAAAAGGATGCACTTGTGAAATACACACCCTTTTGGAACATTATAAACACAGTCAACGTAGCATCTTTTGACACAGTCATGGCTAGGAAAAGCGATGTTCTTATTAGGGAAATAATAAAGACCTTCAATTCAAAGAACAAGAAGTTTTTTCTTGGAAACAAATTCTGAAAGTTGACAAGTAAAGACCTCACAAAGATTTTTCAAATTAGTAGTGGAAATACGCCAATCAATCTGATTAAGCAAAGAGAAGTAACTAGCGAACTTTACATAAAACGGTTGTCGAAATGTGGGAAGAATCTTCTGAAATCAACTATCAAAGGGCATTGGACAATGCACTTGAAGGCAAAAAAGCAACCGAACTTGAAGATGTTCCAAAGTTAATGACCCTCTTTATGTTAGTTTCCCTTTTTCGTTACAAACAAATGTTATTCTCTTGCTTAGGGTTATTTGACGTTGACAATGGATTTGGAAAAAATGAAGACATACGATTGGTTCGAACATTTTTGTATTATTCTTATAAATTCCATAACCGAAAATCTGTCAAAGCTCGATAAAACTACTGGCTGTGTTCCGGCATTACAGGTACTTTTACTTTTAAAATTAAAGTTATAAGCAGTTATAAACAGTTACAATATCACTATTAATTTTCTTTTGACATGTTTTTCAGTATTGGGTGATGGAGATGTTTCATTTCATGAAACCAGCTGATGAAACGGCTGAACTTTGCAAAAAGTGGGATGTTCATGAGTTGATAAAGCTGTGTAAAGACAAGAACATCAAAGACTTGTGTATCGAAAAGTTACATAATAAATGCATACATAATAATTGCTACTTAATGTTTGAAGTCCATACTTACAATAAATGGTTGTTATTGTTAAAATAAAATCCTTACAAATTCATAGATAAAAATCAATATAATGTATTAGAATTACATTCACAAAATAAGTAGTATTGACTGTTTTGCATACAAAGTAACCTGATTTTGTACAACACCAGCAATGGCAGAAGAAGAGGAAGATGAAATGGAGACAGAAGCGGAGGGGAAAAAGATAGCGAAAAGGAACCAACTTCTAGCAAGACACAAAAGGGATGGAAGAAAACTAAAAAAAGTTGTCCGATTGTTGAAATGACAGATGGTGAAGGGGAAGAACAAAAAAAAGCTGAGAAAGAGGAAAATTGTGAGGACGGTCCAACAAGAAGCAAGACACAAAAATCAACTGCTATCAAAACACAAAAAGAGTGGAAGAAAAGTAAAAAAAGTTGCCCGATTGATGAAATGATAGATGGTGAAGGGGAAGAACAAAAGGAACCTGAGACTGGAACAAAGACAGAGGAGGAAGGGGAAAATTGTGAAGAGCAACCAACAAGAAGAAAAAGACAAAAGAAAATAAAAAACTAAAAAAAGTCGCCCAGTTGATCAACTGACAGATGGTGAAAACCAAGAAAATGGTACAAATACAGACGAGGAAGGAGAGAAATGTTCAGGAACCAGCCGACTGGATGGTACATCACAAGACACTGAAGAAACTGATGATTCGATGGCCATTGATGCAGCACCAATAACAAAAAACGATTCTCCTCAATTTGCTGCTGAAACTGCACCTTCATATATTCCCGAAGCAATTTCTACGCAACACCTTGACGATATAGAGGAATTCGTACCAATTTCTCAGATGATCCCTGCAGCAAAAAACAAACCTAACAAAACGAAAAGGTCATTAAAAGATGAATTAAAGAAATAGAGCTTTCAAATGCAAAAGGAGATTACTGGTTCAACATCGGAAGAAATTGTAAATAGTGAATAATACGAAGAAATTGAAACTCTTGAAGAATTAGAAAAGAAACTAATTATTGCAGAGAACAATTTGGCTGATTTAAGAATTGAGCTAAAAAAAGCTTATGAAGATCAGGAGGTTTTGGAGAAAAGTTCGAAGATCTTGAAAAGCACAATTGACGGTACGTTTTGTTAATTTTATATAACATTCAGTTATTATTTTTTGACGAATATGCTTATTCCAAAAAATAAAATTAATTTTCAGATTTGAGAGCTGAAATGAAGAAGTTTCAAAAGGAGGGGAAAAGAAGAGACGAAAAAGAAGTGGAAATCAACAGCCTTGTGAATGGTATTTTTTCATCATTCTGTATGCTCTTTAAACATTGTGTATGCTCTTTAAACATTATGAATGTTCTTTAAAAAATAGATTAATAACAATGTGTATGCCAAAGCATATAGTGTCATATCCAACTATTGATGTGTATACGCAATAATCACTGTTGTGTATACTCTTTAAATATAGGCAAACACATAAAAAATGATGATTTTATATTGCTTACACAATGTAATTTTGTATACAATATGAAAAAAATATCATTGTGTATGCTCTTTAAACATTATGTATGCCCTTTAAAAAACATATTAGTAACGTGTATGAAAAAATAGTGCTATGCTCAATGATTGAGGGGCATACACAATATTGTGTATGCTCTTTAAATACATGCATACACCTAAAAAAAAGATTAGTAACAATGTGTATGGCAAATAATATAATGTCATATTCAATGATTGAGTTGCATACACATTAATCACCATTGTCCATGTACTTTATGTATGCTCTTTGAGTACTAGACAATCTTGAATCTGTATAAGGATAGAAACCAAATAAATACAATTTTATTTGCAGATATGAGAAGTGAAATTAATAAGCTACAAGAGCAGACAAAAACAAGAGCTGAAAAAGACGATGAAACTAATAGCTTTGTGAAAGGTATTTTTCCATTTGTTTTATCAATAGTTAGAAACAACAATTGGTTAAAATGCAGTACTGGAAGTTCAAAATAACAAGCTATAAAAAACGCTATTGAAAACAATAGAGGAAGAAGTTGCGAGAAGTGTGATTATCAAATGTATATTTCTTCATTACATTCATTAATATATTATGTGTTGCATTTTCATGATTATGTATGCAACACAAAAAGCACATCCATAAAGTGTTTGAGAGTGTAAAAAATAGTTATATAATCATTGTGTTCAAAACTGTAATAAAAGACATACACATTCCTAGATACACTTTTCATTTTTGTGATTTACAAAACTATAACTTTCAGTCCTCAAAATTTAGTATCAAACGTGATGGAATATTATGTATACATATTGTTAAATATTAAATTGATTACTGTTGTGTATACAGTTTGAAAACATTGTGTATGCAAATTCAAAATTAGTGCAATAGAGGGTACAATAAGTTCACCTCCCTCTTATTGAACAACAACATTAATTTGCAGTTATGGAAAATGAAATTAAGAACCTTCAAGCTAGCAATGCCCGTTTGTTGGATGTAGCAATAAACGTCAAGGAGACAAAGGTAATACACGAGGGAACAAAAGCAGGAAAGTCATCTACGTCTGTTGATCGACGAGAAAAGACCGATGTAGAATTACCTGAGGAGTTTAACTCGAATTTAATAGATTCAGTTACAAGTATTGCTAAAAGCTACTTGCCAGAATCAACTGAGGATGATGATATAATAGCAAACACACATGCAAGAGATCAAAGACTTGAGCTTGTTGACAAAAGATTTTGTAGAAATAACAAAGCCATATGAATTCGAAGTGGCTTTTGAGAAGGAAATGAGCAAAAAGTTGGAGAATTTTAAGCAAAAAGTCTATAAAGAAAAACTTGAAAAGGATGAACATAAAACCAAATTCACACAAGAGTATTCGGAAATTATAGAACCAAATCCCATCGAAAAAGAAATCATGGATACAAGAGAAGCAAGACTGCGCAGATTCAAAAAAGACAACACTGTTGGTGGAAGAAGAAAACTTGTTGCTGTCACAAGTAATAAAGAGAAGCTGAATTGTATGTCAAAATTGAAGAGGGAAGACAGAAAAGGTCCTCAAAAGTATTCACCACCAGTGGTTAAAAAAAGCAAAGGAGCTTAAAGTACATCTACTGTGCTACAACAAAAAGATAAAAAGACTTTAAAGGATAAAGAAGAGGAAATACCTTCGTTTGACTTGCATATTAGTCAGTTTTAAGTTGGTGAATGTTAAAAAACAAGTTGATTTTGTCAATGTTTTTAATTTTTTAAGAAATCTTATGTATGTTGTTGTTTTATAATCTTTCAAACATGAATTTTCATTTGCAAAAATACATTGTGTATCCAAATATGAAAATGCTCTTAATATACAAGTTATTAATAAGTTCGTAAATTTTTCTCTTAATATGCAAGTTATTTTATCATTGTGTATGTACTGTCCTTTCTTGAATTTTAATGTTTTTAAAGTTCAATCAATGTGTATGCCATGTGATTAAAGTGAATTCAATGATCATTATGTGTGTAGTGTAACCATAAAATATGTATTGTGTATGCCTGTATTAAAGACCATGTATAAAAAGTGTATTGTGTATGCCCGTATTAAAAAACATGTATAAATTGTGTATTGTGTATGCCTGTATTAAAGAGCATGTTTAAAAACTGTATTGTGTATAAAAACATGTATAAGTTGATTTTGTCAATGTTTTGAATGTTTTAAGACATCTTATGTATGTTGTTGTTTTAAAATCTTTCAAACATGAATTTTCATTTGCAAAAATACATTGTGTATGCAAATATGAAAATGCTCTTAATCTACAAGTTATTAATCAGTTCGTAAATTTTTCTCTTAATATGCAACTTATTTTATCATTGTGTATGTACTGTCCTTTCTTGAATTTTAATAGTTTTAAAGTTCAATCAATGTGTATGCCCTGTGTTTAAAGTGAATTCAATGATCATTATGTGTGTAGTGTAACCATAAAATATGTATTGTGTATGCCTGTATTAAAGAACATGTATAAAAAGTGTATTGTGTATGCCCGTATTAAAAAACATGTATAAATTGTATATTGTGTATGCCTGTATTAAAGAGCATGTATAAAAACTGTATTGTGTATAAAAACATGTATAAGTTGATTTTGTCAATGTTTTGAATGTTTTAAGACATCTTTTGTATGTTGTTATTTTATAATCTTTCAAACATAAATTTTCATTTGCAAAATTACATTGTGTATGCAAAATATGAAAATGCTCTTAATCTATAAGTTATTAATCAGTTCGTAAATTTTTCTCTTAATATGCAAGTTATTTTATCATTGTGTATGTACTGTCTTTTCTTGAATTTTAATGTTTTTAAAGTTCAATCAATGTGTATGCCATGTGATTAAAGTGAATTCAATGATCATTATGTGTGTAGTGTACCCATAAAATATGTATTGTGTTTGCATGTATTAAACATGTATAAAAAGTGTATTGTGTATGCCCGTATTAAAAAAACATGTATAAATTGTGTATTATGTATGTCTGTATTAAAGAGCATGTATAAAAATTGTATTGTGTATTAAAACATGTATAAGTTGACTTTGTCAATGTTTTGAATGTTTTAAGACATCTTATGTATGTTGTTTTATAATCTTTCAAACATGAATTTTCATTTGCAAAATTACATTGTGTATGCAAAATATGAAAATGCTCTTAATCTACAAGTTATTAATCACTTCATAATTTTTTCTCTTAATATGCAAGTTATTTTATCATTGTGTATGTACTGTCCTTTCTTGAATTTCAATGTTTTTAAACTTCAATCAATGTGTATGCCCTGTGATTAAAGTGAATTCAATGTTCATAAAATACAACTTGTTAATAGTAAAACAGATTTAAGTGCATACATAATGTTATTATTCAAACAATAATGTCTTGTGTATGAAATTTTAACATTGTCTTTGATGTAAAAAATAACATATGATATATATCAAAAAAATATAATAACATGACAGTCGGAAAAAATATGTCATTGACTCTGTCAAAGAAAATATATGTCATTCAATCTGTCGAAGATGTGTCACGATTATTTATTACAAAACCAATCAACAGAATATATTTGATCAGTCTGTTAAAAACCCTTCATTAACATGAAAAAAAAACTAATAAACTATCAAACTAATTGCCAAACATCACACTATGTTTGAAAGAAAAAAAATTCAAATAGGTTCTTTACAACTTCTCTGGCTATGTCTTTGCTTACAACAACATCCGCAAGTATATTTTGCATGTCCTTCTCCCAAATTTTCAGCCCTTCCCTTGATTCTGCATATGGTGGTCTTTCAGACGCTCTTCTTGCAGATGGAGCCAATATAGTAGGCAAGTACAAACGCTCAAACTCTGGATTTAAAGATGTTGGTACATGATTTATTGGTAAATCATAGGCCATGCGATAAACGTCCGTAAAAAAGAATTTTGTCAACAAAGTGATGAAAATTCAAATCTGGGCATCTAGGAAAACAAGCAAATGCATGGTCGCACGGGAAGTTATCAATCTGCCAATTGCCACAAGTACAAGACTGCTCATAGACATTTACACCATAAGAAAAATCTCCATCAACTACTTCAAATTTATACGCGTTTCCTCTATGAATTTTCCACGTTTGTGATTTCTCTGTACGTTTATGAACGCTACCACCAAGACCCTTGCACAACGTTGTGGTCCACTTAGCTGAAAATAAAAAAAATAACTACAATTTATAGTAATTTAAATGATATTTATTATCTGAGATGTATTGTTAGTAACATCAGATGATACATGAATCTCTCTTCCTATCAAGATGCCATTTTATTAGATTTGTTCTGATATTATCTACCATCTGAAAAACAGGAAGAGGTCTTTCGTCCACAATCCAGGAATTAAAAGCCTTAACTGCACTTGAAGCCATCGAACCATAATGACACCACCTTGAAAATACTTTCGCCCAATTTTCTTTTGGCAATCCTTCTAGAAAATCCTTTATAACCTTTCCCCCCTCTTGTAACAAATTTATCATATGCTTATTATAACATTCTTCACTAGTGGCGTATGCACATGAAACAAATAGCTTAAAGATTCGGTCTCTTTTAAATGCCGAAAATTTTGCACCACTAAACTTGGTCTTTATATTTTGTTTCAGATGATGAATGCAAAAATAGTGATCATCAAGCAGGAATTTAGCCTTAACTCCATCCAAAATTCCTAAATTCCTATCAGAAAAAAAAGCCAACCGGCGGTGTGGATCAACAACATGTTGTAACTGCCCTAAAAACCATGACCAATTATCGTTGGTCTCAGCATCAACAACACCATATGCTAATGGATACAACCCTATAATCACAAAATCAAATGAAGCAAAAGACTATGATGCATAATAGAAGTTTGAAAAGAAATTGCATACTACATCTTAAAAATGAAAATACATACTACATACCAGATGGTACGAACAAATGTTGCAACAACATACACATGAAGAAAGAAAAAAAAAACAATGAAACAAAATCCAAAGTGTAATTGCTAGTGGGGAAAATCTTATCGTATATTCAACATTTTTCTCAAATGACGTAACTACCATCTCTCATGTTATACAACACATACAAAAAAAGAACCAAACATAGACATAAGGAAATTAACTGTACCTTGATTGCCATTCTTTCCTGTAGCACATAATAATACACTCCTGTATACTCCACTTAAATGAGTCCCATCAATAAAAAGCATTGGTCGTATGTACTGAAATCCTTTAATACAAGCTGAAAACGACACAAACAGTCTCTCAAATTGATAAGTCCTCTAATTCACTTCCAAAACAATATGGCTGCCCGGGTTTGTATAAATTGCAGCATCAACCCACCATCGTAGCTCATTGTATGAACTTTTATACTCACCAAAAACTTTATCGTTAGCAGCAACAACACCCTTCCAAGCTTTTTTGTCAGAAACAACATACCCAAAATGATTAAACAAGTGTTTAACTTCATCAGCTCTACTAAACCTGGGGTTTGCAACTAAATCCACTTCAATTAATCCTTCGATTACTTTACTCGTCAAATTATGACCTTTTGGTTGTGCAATTTCCAAATCACAATCATGTTGTTGACTAAACTTTTTTACAATAAAAGTACCAGTACTCTTTTCGATCGTGGATGTTATAGACCAAAGACAAGTGACATTGGATGGGTTAATGCAAACTACAATAACAGCAGATGGTGAATTCCTAGTACAACGATACAGAAAACCACATTCTGTACAATACTTGTTCAAAACAGTTCTAAACTCATTGGCACCACCTCTGAACTTCTGACCAACGTCTCTTAAAATACCTGTCCAGTGCTTACCCATCAATATTAGCCCACTATTACTGCATTTTGCGACACTTTTGATATGCCTTACATCTAAAAACGTTGTCGTTTTAGAAGCATCAACAATGTCGAGACAGGTCCCCATAGTATTACAAAAACTTGATACAAAAACGTCAATGGAATCCAACGAAAACAGACTAAGCAAATGAAACAAACAGCTCAAGTCTTCTTGACAACTTAATCGGCATTTTTCATATCGAGGAACAAAAAATGTCAACAACAGATCACTTTTATCCAAATGCGGCCAAATATCATAAATTTTAGCCACCAAATTTTCAAAACTTATATCGATCTGAATTGCAATTATAACCATCTTAGAACTACCAACTGTGATATCATCTAGATTGCACATCATCAAAATACTGCCCATCGTACTACAAAACAACATAAACAAAACACACAAAAAGTCTCAATGGATAAACAATGTATTGTGTATGCATGTATTAAAAAGCATGTATAAAAGATGTATTGTGTATGCCTGTATTTAATAGCATGTATAAACTGTGTATTGTGTATGTCTGTATTAAAAAACATGTATAAACAATGTATTGTGTATGGATAATAACCAAAACACAAAAAAAGCAGTCTCAATGGATACACAATGTACTGCGTATGGCTGTATAAAAGAGTGTGTATAACAATGTATTGTGTATGCCTATATTAAAGAGCATGTATAAATAGTGTATTGTGTATGTCTGTATTGAATAACATGTATAAACTGTGTATTGTGTATGCCTGTATTAAAGAACATGTATAAACAATGTATTGTGTATGTCTGTATTAAAGAGCATGTATAAACAGTATGTTGTGTATGCCTGTATTTAACAGCATGCATGTATAACTATGTATTGTGTATGCCTGTATTAAAAAACATGAATAAAACAATACACAGTTATTAAAAGAGCAGGCTCAATGGATACACAATGTACTGTGTATGAATGTATTAAAGAGTGTGTATAACAATGTATTGTGTATGCCTGTATTAAAAAGAATATATAAACTGTGTATTGTGTATGACTGTATTAAAGAGCATGTATAAACCGTATATTGTATATGAATAATAACAAAAACACAAAGAAGGAGCAGTGTCAATGAATACAAAATATATTGTGTATGACTGTATTAAAGAGCGTGTATAATAAATTTAATGTGTATGCCTGTATTAAAGAGCACTATCAATGATAAAAGTGCATACATAATAGTGACAATTCATACAATAATTATTTTATATGCAATTCAACTAGTTTATGCACCGTATTAAAGTGTATATAATGAACAGTGATTACAGTTATTATTAAGTATATAAATTTAAATACAGTAATTTTTAAAAAACAAAAAAATACCTTAGAAATTGATGGATGAACTGATGAAGACGATCAAAATAACCGAAGATTGACGGATGAACTGATCGGAAAAGACAATACCTGAATTGATGAAGACGATGATCAAAATAACCGAAAATTGACGGATGAACTGATCGAAGAAGACAATACCGAGACCTGTGAACTGATCGGAGAAGAAGATTGAACTCGGATAGAGTACAGAGAGATAGAGAAGAGAGCTCGTAGTTGAGCACTTTGCTTTTCTAGAGAGAGAGCGCGAAGAGAGAGAGAAAAAAAAGGCTGCGGGAAAAAAATATTAACCAATTAGCATTTATAATTTTAAATAGTTGTATGTTTTGGTAATAAAGTGTTGGGATATAACTTTTTGGTAATTAGTTTAAAATAGTTGTATGTTTTGGTAATTTTCCCTTTTTTTTTTACAAACAAATAAAGCTGCTTTGGACGCGGCTCTAACTTTATTACAATACTAGTAAAAGTTAACCACACGTTGCTTGTAAAACGCGTAATAATATAAATCTCGTAATATATTTTATTTTAAACGTAATATTCAGATTTGGTATCATTTATTGTATTTATGCAGGTTAAAACGAACTATTAATTAATTTAGATTACATCCGTAATTAAGAAAATATAGTGAGGATAAATTGTTAATTAATTAGATTAAGTAAATTGGTAATTATTAAAATAGAGAGAGAGTATTTTTAGAAAAATTGGGCAAAATTTGACAGACTCAACTTTTATTGAGTTTGCTTATATTAATAGTATGATACATTTATGTTATACATGTAATTACCATTTTCCTACACGATAATCATACAATATAGTGAGTGTGCCAAAACACATACATTGAGTTATGCGGAACTACGGTAAGCTCGACACTTTAAAACGGAACTTGAGAATTGGGTTCGGACGGGGTAGAAACTACGATAGATCGACGGGGTAGAAACTTGGGTTTCTCCTCCTTAGTCTATCAGTACACTATTTTATATGTTGTTTATGTGTGTATATGTGACACAAATAAGATGCACTACAAAAATAATCCAAATTGGGGACAAATTTTACCAACAGTCAATGACCCCTAGCTAATTAGTAATTAACGACAATACAGCAACGCGACGCCAGAATTTGGTAAATCCTTTCGTGACGGAAGCAGCTGACTGCATGGCGACAGCTCTAGTGGCCGACAGCGGTTCGTCATAAGCACGTAGCTAAGAAATATTTTTCTTAACATTTTCTTTTTTCTCATTAGAAATTTCTTTCCCCCGCCATTTATTTTATTTCTCTAATTGCAATTACCCGCCCATTTTCTCCATGTTTCACACATCTAAGATATAATCACCACCTCCCCACTCATATTTATATACTTAAGGAGTATTTAAAGATTTAAAAGCACATTTTTCAACAATTGAACCCACGTTCTAAAAATCAGAGGGTATCAAGTTAACCATTGAATAACATAATAGAAGATTACCATCAAACAACGTTACAACGCACGAGTACCACTAACCACCACCGCACAAAACCATTAATCACCCTCGCTTAACGTTGTTTTGACCTCTCTATTTTGATCTATAGTAAATTCTCTCGCTAATTGTATCTTTGTATCTTTTGTTATATTTTCAGGTTTCCGTACTTGCAATTTTCGAGGGGTTTAAGTTTAATTTTACGTCTATTGATTTGTATGGCTTTAAAGTTTATCAACATGTTATTAAATTTCAACTTAAGTCAATTATACATGAATGATCAAGTTTTTGTTTTTTTGGGTGTGATTGCTTGATTGAGTCTGTTTGTCTTTAGGATTTAACACAAACATGACTTGGTGTAATTTATTTAAACTAAATCATTGAATATTTTATATTTATTTTTCCATTTAATTCTGCAAAATAAAAGATCGCACTGTTTTAGGACTGCTATATACAGTAATATGTTTTGTTTCAATTTTGTAAGTATAGAAAATGTTATAAATCGACCAAAATTATTATACAGCTTGAAAAATCTCTTTATGTGAAGAAAATGTAACCAAACAAGCCAATGACTGAAGAAAGATAAATTCATTATAGGATAGACATTGAATTTTTACTTTAGCAAAATTTGTTGGTATCATTTATTTATTACTAGTATATTTCCCTTGGACTCCATTTATATCAATAACGACACACCATTTTATGAATGAGTTTTAAAAAAGTCAGATGTTTTAAATATCGAAGTTGGTTTCATCACTTTGCCAATGCCTTTTTCCTTCTTCTTCTGGTATTTATTTCAATAAAAAACACACATTGCCATGTGATTATTTTTTGCTATGTTATTGTTGAGAGCCAATTTGGTTTAATGGTTTATAATGGAAGAATCCCATTTTCTATATGCAGTTTTACTTGAAAGTATGCAGTCAACTCCTCTTCTGGGGTGAAACGTGAGATCAATAAAGTTGATATTCTGTTATCATCATATGTTTAACACGTACAAGTGAAGTTGATGAAATAATGTACGATATGCAATCTAGTAAATCACATAGCTTTATTTTAGAGTTTTCTTATTTCATTTGCAAGTATGATTGATGGTGTTGGTATTGGTATGCATCCGTGGACTGTGCCAACAGAATCATCAACTACATTGCTTTGAGGTATTAAGAGATTTGCAACATCGACGCTAGCTGGCTTCACCATAGCCAGGTGAGTAGCTATAAATATGTTTAATCCCCTGGAAAAGTTCTCTCTGTTGGAAAAATTGTAGAAAAACATGTTTTTAAACATGATTGTTCCAAGTGATCAGGGACCATCTTTGAGTCAATTTTCGATATGACTACTCAGTTTTTTGAGGCCATACTCAAAGCGTTTGAGTAGCTCGTACGACGAGCTTCGCAATGGTATATCGCATGACCTATTCGGAGGAAGGGTGTGAATGATAATTGGACTCGAAGGTTGGTACTCGAAAGAGGAAATAAAGTCAATGCTGGAAAATGAGAAAAGAAATGAGATTTAACCCATGAAGGTTATCCCACATTGGAAAATCATGAGTGATTTTTACAATATATATACTAAGGTATCACATGTGGATATTAAGTAGTGTGTCCACATACACAAGTGTGTATTGTGTACCACACATGGGCTTGCTTGCTCGTCGGGCTGGCTTGCTCGTCGGGAAAAAGTGTGCCTGTTCCTGTTCGGAAAAAGCGTGTCTGTTCGGGAAAAGTGCGTCTGTTCAGGAAAAAGATTCCAGCAAAGCTGTAACTGTTGCAATAAATATGAATTCATTGCAAAGTTAATACTGCAGTTTGAAATTTCGAAAACTGACAATAGTAAAGTGACTTTAATGTCTGAGTTACTCAGCAAGCCTATAAATAGGCAGACCCCCCACATGTCAAAAATACATACATTCTGAAATAAAATAAAACACCAGTAGCATATATCATCTCTCCAAAAATTAGCATTACATTTTAGAACCAGAGAGAACCACCCACCAACAGCTCGACCTTGACTCGTCGCCAGTTTCCGGCGAGTCATCCGAGACGTTGTACCTTGGGATCGAAGCGCCAACACAACCAGAAACCTTAAGGTGGTTGGGCGAATATCGGTTAAGGGCATACTGTTAACAGTAGCCTCGTCTACTTGGACCTATTGACTTCTTCGTCTTCATGTAGTTGATCTGAGTCGAGTTCATTTGCATTGCTAAACACATAAAACCTTAGGGCCGGAAAACCCAATATGGGACAAAACCGGTACGTAGGACAAATTGTATAGCAGAATGATATAGGCCGAAATTCCATATAAGTAACTAACCACAAAAAAGTGTGCCTCATCAAAACCTTGTCAGAGCAAAACCAATGGGAAAATCTCTGATCTAAGGAAAAAGAGTGCAACAGTGGTAGTAGTAGGGGATCAACGACAAAACAGGTGGCTCATCAAAACCTTGCTAGAGTAAACCCAGTGGGAAAATCCTCCAGTCAAAGGGCAAAAGAGTACACAGTGGTAAAAATTATACAACATGATACTCCCCTTAATTTCGGCAATCTTAAGTGAGATATGATGGGAACGTGTCTCGGTAAAAACCTTGCCAAGGAAAATCCAGTGGAAAAAAACCTTAGTCTAAGGACAAAAAGAGTACACGAGCATGCGACTGGATGCTCCCACTCACTTACACACGACAAGATGCGAGGATTTCGACTGAGTGTAAAGATTTCATCTGGATGTTCCCCCTCACTTGCATACGACTAAGTGTAAGGATTTTATATTCCAAGAAATAATACGAGCATTCGACTGGATGCTTCATTTTTACTTGCACACGACTAGGTGTAGTAAAATCCAAATATGGAATAGAACGAGCATGCGACGGGATGCTCTTGTAATTCATATGTGAAGATTTGTTTTGGCGAGATATGTCAAATAGCATACTCTAGTCGTGTCTCTCTTGATCGATAGCACCATGTTGTTCTAAGACAAGACTTCATCTAGATTGTGAGACATAACACATGTACTTCATATGGCTAATAACAGCTCGAACCCATATGCAATCTCTAGTCGTCTCATAGAGAACGAGTAGATAAGAGTGATTTATATAGTCTTGCCAAGACCTCCAAAATCTCCTTATTCCTACTATTAAAGATGTAACCATCTAGGAAGAGTCCCTTATGCGGGTTTGATAAGTAACCGGGATCGGTATAACCGAAAAAAGGTTTGCGTTAATTCGAGTACCGAAGGGGGTTGGTACACTCGACAACGCAAATGGGATAAACAAGCCCACTTTCAAAATTACCATAATATAAGGGAATATGTCTTTAGTGCCATTTCGGTGGTAGCATGTTAGCACGATGATGTAGCGTGTTAGCACGATGATGTATCAAGTTATACCATTCACAGCAGACGAGATGTTCGTCCTAGAACATTAGACCAAGTACAATGATGTGCTTATTGTACTTAGATATGAACATCATTGTTCAATATCTCTTCATCGTCTCATCTGGGACGGACCGGGTCTATATCAATGTCTAGTGATCGAACGATCATGGGAGAATCTGATGACTTAGCGTCATAACACCTTCTGGGTGTAGTCTGAATCATGGACTTAGATTCAATCTTTACGGGACTCAATCATCAGGCCAAGTCACTACCGTGTCTTCCCAAGATCCTTCATCTCGAAGGGAAAATCCAAAACGTGGATTGCTTCATAGCATGCAAGGGCATAATACTTGTCCAAGTATCCCAAGCTGATCAAGTACTCACTTAGGCGGATATACCACATCCGTCAGATTATATTAATCCATACAGTGAATGTCTCAGTCAATTAAGATCGTGTTCCGTGGTCAGGAACTACTTGATTCAGCCAGATGAAGTCACACATGGACCTTCATATACATCTCATCTAAATCCCTACGGAGATGAAACATGACCACATTCATGGCTACATACTCAGTTTTTCGGAAACTACTAAACTGATAAAGTAGGGGACCGTTACAACATCCGTTACAAGGAAATAAAACATCTCGTAATCAATTCCAAGGTGTGAGAGAAGGCTTGTGCTACTAGGCGAGCACTGATACATCTCATTATTCTCATCACGCTTCCTTACGAATACCCAAATAAACAAAATGGTTTAAAATTGGGCAGTGTTGGAATGACAAGTCCACACACGCTTCGTTCGCTAAGAAATTTGACTTGGAACTTAAGTTTCCATATAAGCCAGTCTGAACTTCGTTGGCTTCTAGTAACGATACGTTGTTCCCTATCATCAATAGCTCATATTATCAGTGGTCACCGAATATATGAACAAGTAATCAATGACAGTCTCGTTTCACTTCAATATCGTCTAAGATGTCATGATCGACAGATATTTTAAGATTCTCAGGATGAGGAGGAATCACACATGTCCTAGATCCTTTATAATCTCGTGAGACAAACGAGTTTCAGTTCACCACCTCTGGGGCTAAACGAATTAAGAACCGGTCAACTTTCTCGTATCTTAGGAAGGATAACAGACTGATAGCCGACAACAGCGTCCTTTGCTTGGCGAGTTCGGCCAAAGCAACGTGTTACGACAGGAACACGGCGTCTAACAGGGACGTCTATCCTTACAAGCATTTTGCAGCAGGTATAAATGATCTTGTGACATCTCATAAAGTCATTAAATGCATCTGACATTTAGTTAGACTTTGGGGAGTCTATGCACTTACTTATCACTAAGTGCAGTTTTGTGGATCAAGCTAAGACTGAGTGGGTTATGCCACGTTACTTCACGTCGTTCCTTATCAACGGTAACATGCAAATCTCCCCTAACGACGGGGAGAACAGTCTTAGCGATGTCACTTTCCCTTATCATGTGGTAAAGAGATCGCTTACCAATGTTACTTTATCAAATGATAGGCAGAGGATTCATAATCGACTTATGTCTCCTTCAGAGGTCCGTATTTTGAACGCTATAGCGGCTCAATCAAAATATTAATTAAGCACTCCAAACACACGTTAGTATGAGACTTCTGGTTCATAACCATTAACTAGCATGTATGCATATGGTGTTTGAGTGTCTATTGGCCTCATAACGGACCAATGCAGCAAAATAGCATAAACTCATGCGGATATATAAATCTTGTTGCATACGGACCAAGAAGTGCATGCAATCATTTGCAGTCACATAATCAAACTTTTCGTGAGTCCATTTGGGTCTGAACATAATCGATAGGATGTTCAATTTAAATTCCCAAACTCGAGTAATTCAAATCAAAATTTTGATTCTTACTCTTCGGCATTATCAAGTCGACTAGACTTTTCAGGATAATCCGGATAATGAGCCATCAACTTAATGATAGGGCTCAAAGTTTAGGAAATGCTGCATTTCTGTGGACAACAATAACCATGTGACCATATTGTCGATGCATCAACTTATGGTTGAATAAGTCTACAACAACTCTTTCAATTCTTTACAAGAATTCTACAAGAACATTTCGTGATCTTTACACATACTAGTCTTCCAAAGAGAGAATTAGTGGCATGAATTTCGGATTAATCACGAAATATATCCTCAAAGAGAATTCAAATGCGATGCGATTATAAATCAATCATCGTCTTTTGACCCAGGAATATCTCATCCGGTCAATGCCACAATATCAAAATGCTCTTATCAATCGAAGACAGACGAATGATAGTACAGACAATCATGTCTTAGCATCTAATTCATTTATCAATCGATGATAGGCAAAATGATAAGGCAACTTTAAATGCTTTAAAAAATGTGGTAGCAACCACTTGAAAGACATTTCAAGTCTTCTAAAATACGCTTTTGGTCATATTGAGTGGAGGCTATGTAAAGAAATTTCAATTCTTTCATGATCTATTACAAGATAACACTGGTTTTCTTGAATATTTTATAACTCAACAAGGTACAACAGGACCTAAAAGAGTATAAGGCCTCGTATTTGACAAATCAATTTGCTTTTATCAAAGATTTCGATTTGGAACGATATGTCCATAATCATTGTCACAAAAGACTCTTTAGGCAAGTAGTTGGTGAAATTATATGGTACACTGTTACCCACTATTTCCAGACAACCAACTACCCCACATGTATTGCCATAAAGATTAATAATTTAAAGTTTGGTCACATTTTGAAAGGAATTTGCTCAAAACACTTTAAATTATTTGGAGAAATTTCGTAAACTGGCAAACCATAATAAAAAAAGTATGGTCCAAATGGAAAAATTATAATCCAAATGGAAAAATATAATACAGATGAGCGAAAAATCGGCTCAATGATTTATCAAAATAAATAAATAAAGTTACCAAACTCATTTGAGCCACAAAATCGGGGGTCTCAAGAGTTTCCTTTCAATTAGCTTTAATCATATTAACATCGCCTTTTACACCTTTATAATAGTTTTGAACTATTTAAGGAGTAACCGTGCATGACCTTTGTCTTTATAGCATAGAGTTGGCTCATTGAGCATTATCTTTTGATTTGGGACAACGGGCCATATTGTTCCTTTCAAGGACTGTCTTGGAGCCACAGATCTTCGATTTTGACGATTATCTAAACCTCGCTTGGCTAGACGATCGTCGGGATCGCGACAGTTCAAGACAAATAACACTTGTCTCGATTCTTGATCTGTGGAAACTAATGTCCACAAAGAGCACTAATAGCAGGCAAACAATTCGCCATTGACCCAATAGGATTAAAACTGCTCATCAGGGCATTTTCTCATCCACAAACAGATGGGTGATGAAGGAACATAGTGAATATAAATTCACGATACTGCTTAACAAATACAATTTTCAAACTAGTATTTTAGTGAAGGATAGATCCAATATGTCAATTTCAGATATTTGTTCACCATCGACGTCATCACGTCTCAAATGGGGCGGAGGAATAAATCGACGCCTTAGTCTTCATCTTATGAGTAACAACAATATTTTACAACAAAATTTAAATAATTGTTCTAATCAAAATTATTTACAACAACTCATTTTTTAAATCATAATAATTAATTTATTCATTTTAGAAACAAATAATGATTGAAATCGTGACGGGACATCATCAATCTACCAACGGGATGGCAACGACAACTCATTAATTCTATTTTCCAGTAAATGACTTTAGTAACGGCTTTCCCGTTGTCATGTCGTCGCAATATAGCGACCCATCTTTTGGGTGTCACGAAACTTAGCGACGCTCCATTCCGGGACAATTTTTTTACTATTACCAAATCATTACAAAACAAGAATTGCAACGGAATGGCGACAGATTTTGGCGTCCCAGTATTGCTAATATTTTGTAGTGATGGTATTGTGTCATTTATATAGGTAGGATGAGAATGCGAGACTCCTGATGTACTTTCGATCTCTACCGTCCGTCAAGATAGAATCAATTTCAACCGTTGTTTATTTGAGAATGTCTAAATTCTTCTAACTCACATATTTATGTTAAATTCATAAATCAAGACTTATGGAATCTATATGAACCACAAGAAATATTAATAATATTATTTATGATTTAATATTAATAAAAGAATTATAAATAATTCTTACATTCTTCCACTTGGTCCATATCATAATTCCATAATCAATCATAAGTGCGTAAATATATTTATGAGATACTTTACTGAACAAATCGGCGGTTCCATACTCAATCAAAGTCATGGCGGTTCCATACTTTACTTTACTCAATCAAAGTCATGGCGGTTCCATACTCTCACTCTTCATGTATTTTAACTTATTTACAAAAATCCGGTTGTTTTGAACATGACGACTCTTTTACAAAAAAAAAAATACATATTTTGTAATTTTGGTTACAAATAGGTATGTGTCATTTAAAAATCCAAAAAAATTTAAAAAAGTATTTAAAAATTAAAAAAACCAAAATTGTAAAAAATACATTTTTTATACAAAAAAATATGTGTGAACCTGTCTGATCCTGTCTAATCCTATTCAATCATGTATGTTTAATCCTATTTGATCATATCTAATGCTGTCCAATCCTGTCCAATATTATATGTCTAATCCCGTTTAAGTCTATCTAATTATGTCCAATCATGTCTAATCCTGTTTGATACTGTGTACAAATTTTTTGATTTTTTTTTCAATTTTTTTGATTTATTGATTTGATTTAATTATTAATTTTATTTTATTTTGATTTAGTTTTTTTGTTGTTGTATATTTTGTTATTTGTTATAACATATGTACCTAATAGTAGGGGTGGGTTAGGGTCGGGACCCGACCGGTAAACGCTCAATCCGTGTCCCGACCCGATTACTTTTGGAAGTAAAAAAAAATCCTGATCCCGACCAGACAAAATTCGGGACGCGAATTTTTCGAGATCCGAATTTTTGGGATTCCGTAGGGTCAGGATAGTTTTATTCCAAATCTCCCGACAATTGTTTTTTATTTTACGACGACGTCATTTTTTATTTGCAATTTTCATTTGAGAAGTCTAAACATGTTATTAACATGAAACATAATTCTAGTTTAAACATAACATTCCTAATAAATAAAAAAAGAAATTAACATTTAGTAGAAAAATAGAGTGAAACTACAAATAATGGAGTAAATAGAAAAATTGATATGTTTTTTATCAGATTATTTTAGTATTTAGTTTTATTCACACAAACAACAATTATCATATTAAATGAGATACATTATCATTATAATTTTTATAATCGGAAAATAATAATCTTTTATCTTTCTTGAAAATTTTAATATAATTTTTATTTTAATAGTTTCATATATTCATATATTCAAAACTATAAATCTATATTATACTTATATAATTATAACTAATATATTAAATAATAAGGATTATAGCTCAGATGGTAGAGTCCTTACATTTTATGCTAGATGTACAAAGTTCGATTCTCATCACTTGCATTTGATATAAATTAATTTATATTTTTATATAAGATATAAATTAATTAAAAAAATCGGGTCGGCTCGGGTCGGGACACCTGACGAAATCAAAATTGTCACCCGATCCCGATCCCGAAGTTTGTCGGGTCAGGACAAAACCCGACATTTTTTGGTCGGAAAATTTCGGGTCAGGTGCGTGTCGGGACACGGGTCGGGTCGGGTCAGGATTTCGGGATTTTTTCCCAGCCTTACCTAATTGTAAATAAGTTTATGTAACTAATTGTTAACAAATACACAAGTCTCCGTATTTTTTAAATGCTAGCTTTGTACGTTCGTGTCTGAGTTAAGGATTTCGGGATTTTTTCCCAGCCTTACCTAATTGTAAATAAGTTTATGTAACTAATTGTTAACAAATACACAAGTCTCCATATTTTTTAAATGCTAGCTTTGTACGTTCGTGTCTGAGTTAGACCGCGGTTAGTTTTTTGTGAACATAGTGGTCCTAAATCTTGGCCTAAATTTTATTTCCCGGAGCACATATCAAAATTGTATATTGTTTTTTTTAATTACATACTAGTATACTACTAAATCTAGTATACTAATAATATATATATATATTACAAAAAAGTGTCTAGTTGGGTGTTTTTCACGATGTCCATATAACATTTCCCTTATATATATATTGTATATGTATATATATTGTATATGTATGTATTAGTAATTATAAATGTTAAAAACAACGAAAAGAGTATTGTATATGTATGTATATATATTGTATATGTATATATATTGTATATGTATGTATTAGTAATTATAAATGCTAAAAACAACGAAAAGAGTGAAAACATTAAAAAAATTAGGAGTAAATAAAAGTTCAAAAAATGGTTGTAGGGATATATATATATATAGAGTAAATTAACTGATAAAGCCATAACTTTGGTCGGTTGCGTTAGGCTTTTCAACAATGATATAATGGTAAATCAACCGTGAATAAAGGACACTTCCTGATCTTTATTATTGCTCGGATTATTGTCCTTGTTCGGACTATTACATTCGCTCGGATTATTGTCCTTGTTCGGACTATTACATTTGCTCGGATTAGTATTTCGGTTTTACAATTGTGCTCAATATGACTATTTAATCTCTCGTCTTGATCTTTCTTCCCTTTTATTCGGTGCTCGGCTGTCTTTTCTCGGTTTATTTCTCGAAGTGATATGCTTTGGTTAGTTTCTCTCTTTTCTTAACTTCTCTCTATATTTTTTGGATAGATTTTCTGGTCCTTTTCTAGGAGGGGTAGTTGGCTATTTATAGGCAACTGCGCCTTCTAGCATATTGACAAATGTCTTCATCCCAGGGATTTTTCAAACATGGGTCCCCATTTGATTGGGCTTGGGCTTTTGGTAGTAACACCTCAATTCCTATAAAAAATATGAGATGACCCATTTAAGCGTTGGATACCTATTTATAAAGTGGGTTGATTATTTACCCGAATAAAATATTCGGGTCTAATTTTTATGCTCTATCAAGTGCTCCCTGACTTCCTCGGCGTGGTTTCCATGTCGGGGGAGTCATGTTTGGTTTGTCGATAACGTTACTTCGGTCTTGTCCTTCCCAATGCTTCATCGAGAAACGCAATAGACTTATGACAGTTCCCAGGGGGGCACATTTAATGTTTCCTATCCTAATATCTTTCTTCGAGGAAAAATCCTATAAAGGGGTGTGCTCCCTCCATACTTAGACATTTTAATTACTAATTTGCTCGTGACATAATGGCTTCTTCAGGTTCTACTGGTGAGAGCTCCTTTAATTATATTTCATATTTAGAAACGGAAATCAAGAAATCTCGTACCGCGAATAAGAAACTCGTGGCCAAGGTTTCAGACTACAAGAAAAGGCTGTCTGACATGGATTCTGATCATCATGTGACGATGGCCGATCGGGATTGGGCTTACGAGCATATAAAGAAGCTCGAGGCTAATCTGGCCAAGCAGAAGGCAGCAAAAAGGGCCTATAAGCTTGCCTTCAAGGAGCTGCATGCTCGGTCTAACCCGAGTTCGGATGACGATGAAGAAGGCTCTTCCTCGAAATAATTAGTCTTTTGTAATTTCTGTCGTAATTTCTCTTGAATGAGGAGTCTTCTCTTCAGTTGTAATCGAAGTTTTTGAAATTAATAAAATATTTCCCTTTCCTTGTTCTTGTCTGTTTATCTTCTTGATGTCTTTTTGGATGACTTTAATTGGATTTGGAACTGTGGTTAATTCGCCGTAAATGCTCTTGGGAAGTTCAAGAGGTTGTATTTATTCGAGATGACCTTTGATCTACTCCTTGTTTCTTCTTATAAAAGGGGACTGTCCCAGTATTCTTTATGCAGTTCATTCTTTATTAACGAACAAATGGCTTCTCCTCTTGAAAACTATGGTGACAACCTTCCTGAATACGTTGCCCGTCTGGAAGAGGAAGTTCAGAAGGTGCGTTATCTCGAGAAGAGGGTTGCCCGGCTGTTGGTGGAAGCTCGTCGGGCCGCCGAACTAGACGAGCGATTGGATGCCCTGGAGAAGGAGCACCAGAGGTCTTTGCTCGACAGTATTCGCGCTTGTGCCCGGATCAAAGAGCTCGAGGCCTCCAGAGATAGGCAGCTTGCTTCCAAGAGGGCTTACAAATTGGCCCTTAAGGAAGTGTATGCTCGGTCGAAAAGGAAGCCGAATGACGAAGCGGGCCCTTCTATGAAATGATTTTATTGTTTTCATTGTATTTCCTCTTTGTGCTTCTTCTGTAACGAAGTATCAACCAATCAATAAAGACTTCTTTTTCTTGTTTATATCTGAATTACTTTCCCAATGAAATTTATTTTGAATGCGCACGCTTGTGGCCTCATTAATGCTTTTCTTGGGCCTTGCGTTTGATCTTATCCATTGGACCTTCTTACTCTTTATATCTGGGAACCAATAGGATTTCTTGAGCCTTGTGCATAAAAAATCTTATTCACCAGAGTTTTCTTGAGCTTTGTGTAAAAGATCTGGGATATTTATTTGAACCGCTGCCCTTCCCAAAAATGACGCGTGTTTTGCTGCCATTATTACTTACCCCCTTTAAATATTGGTAAGAATCCAAGCGTTTTGTGAACAAGAGTGGCTTTTAATTACTCATGCTTTTTTAGAACCTTTGGGGAATCCAAACGTTCTTTCTTGAACAGACATCTTTTAATTGCCATCGCTTCTTAGTACCCATTGGCGAACGGTTGCGACTCTCAATACCAGCCCTCATCTAATTGATATATAAATACCTGCTTACAGCATGGTTACATCCACAATTCTCATCATATTATTTTCCCCCATATATAGACCCTCATCTTATAATTTCCCTAAGATGTCTGGTCCTTTCACCCAATCAGCACTAGCTTTGCAAGTGGAGGCCTTTGAAACCTCCTATAACCATGTACAAAGGCTGTTGAGGGATGCCGAGGAGGAATTGAAGGTGATGCGTTATCACCATACCGAGATGGTTCGGGAATTAACTTGGCTAAGATCCGAACTGGCTTACTGCCGACGTGCTCGTCAGGCTCTAGTCGAAGAGAATGAGATGCTAAGGGGGAACCCGACACTGAGGGACAGGGATGTCTCTGCCGGGTCCTCTCATCGATACCGATCGACTTCCCCCTAACCTTTCCCCTTCTTTTTTTATTTTTCTCTGCTTTTCCCCATCTTTTCCCATCTCTTTCTTTTTCTTCTTTTTATTTCTCAGTTTCCCTCATTTCTTCCTCTTCCTCTCTTGTGTTTTTTTTTATACTCTGTTCTCTCGTACTTTTTATTCTTTTCTTTTCCCCTTTCTTTTTTGTTTCATTGACTTCCTTTTTAGTTGTCTGTCTCCTTCATTTCTTTATCTTCTTCTCATCTGTTTTTCTTCTGTGCCTCCTCTTTCTTTTTCTTCATCTTCTCTCCCATCACTCTTTTTCTTTTTTCTTCTTTTTTTTGCACCACTATGATGTAACAATCAGCCCTGTGATCCAAAGAGTTTTGTGTTACATTTAGGGTTTTTGTCATTTTTCTTTTTGACTCTTCTTTCTTATCACTTCTTCTTTTCTTGCACTCTTCTTCTTTTCCTCTTCTTGCTTTTCCTTTCTCTTTCTTCTTACTTTTTCTTTTTGGCGTCTCCTGCTCACTTGGTCAGCTGATATAGTTGATCCTTTGCCTGATCTTCTGTACTAGCTCTTCTCGGATGTAATAGATCTTTTCGGATGTAATAGGTTTTTATCTCGGATGTAATAGACCTTGATGTAACAGACCTCGATGTAATATTGTCTTTTGATGTAAAGAACAATGATGTATTCCATCTTCATTAATGAAAAGTATTTTTCCCTTTTATTTTCGCATTTCTTTTTATATTGTACCTGTGGTTTGTTGTTTGTCTGGAATCTAAATCTTTGAATATCTCGTCTTTATTTCTTCTGCACTGTAGTCTCAGATGTCAGTAGATGTCCCCATCACTATCAAACATATGTGCATGCTCCCTAGTAGGTCAGGAAATGTGCATGCCCCCAAGCATGTCAGGAAATATGCAATTTCCCAAGCAAGGTCATAAAATATCATACTCTCCGTTCTATAAGTACTTCTCTTTTCTTTGGTAGTTTATCATCTCTTTTTTCTTTTTGCTTCTCTCTTCCTCAGCCCTTTATTTTCTTCCGTACTATAAAAATTTCCCAGAATGTCTGGACCTGTGGTGAGATATCACGCTCAGATGAAGGGCTTGGACACTGAGGTATCTCGGGTCCGCCGTCGGATGGCAAGGCTTGAGAAAGTGTATGGCGTTTTAGCCTTGAGCTTGTTCGACTCTTATCCCGAAGAGACGGTGAAGTGGACCGAGATCTCGGCACTGAGTCGCCAGCTCGATCACTTGTTGTTACAGAGAAACCATCTGGCCAACTCCTGGTATGATGCCGAGGAAATTTGGGACCATTCTCAAGATGAGTTTGACAACTCTCCTCAAGGCCTAGCTAGCATAATGGTAAAGAATGCTCGGCTCGTGGAGCGCGTCAGGGTTCTTACTACGGAAAACAACAGGCTCTCCTCGGAGAATGACAATTTGGTCGCCATGAACGATTCCTACCAAGCTCGGTTGAATTGTTCTGCTCGTTTTGCTTTCTCTCGGTCTGGCAGTTCGGTTTTTCCACCCATTGATCCTTAGATTGGGCTGGTTTTCTTATGTATTTCCCCTTTTGCCATTTGTGTTTTATCTTCTGTATTTGATGAATCAGTTGTATCTTTTCGTATCTCGTGCCTGTCTTGTGAACCATTGTAACGCTTCATACTTTGTGCCTTTTGATTCTCTATAAATGCTCCCTATTGCCTGTATCTCATTACCAATTTCTACCTCTCTCTTGTTTTATAATTTGCTTCTAACTTGCTTTTGCGTGAGATGGCTCTCATCACTAGGTCTGCCTCCAAAAAGAAAGCCCTTATGGAAGAGGAGCCTACCTTTTTGCTACCTCGTCCCCCTGGCTTTGGGGAGGAGGATTTGACTCCTCTTCAACTAAAAGAAATTGAGATGTCATGGCTGAAACATGATCTCATGTGTGCTCGGACTGAAACGAGGAGGTTTAAACAATATTGGGACGAGGAGGGCACTGCTCGTTTCAAGGCCGAGCAAAAATGCGAGTCTCAGTCTTACGCCTTGAAACAGGCTGAGATGGCGATTTCTCGTTTGGTTAGGGAGAAGGAGCGTCTGGAGGAACTTTTGGCGAAGAGGGATGTTGCTATGGGGGATAGTTCGAAAAAGTAGGATGGGTGTATTTTCTTTTTCTGTTGTATTGTTTGTGTTTCCCCCTTTGTGGATGAATAAAACTTGTCTTGCACTTGATTCTGTCCTATTTTATTTCCTGTTTGCTTCACTCTTTTATGTTGATATCATTTGATGTCCCTCAGCATACACCGAACAATATGCCCGGTTATCCCCCCGAAGAGCGTTGGTAGACTTGATGCTCCCTGCCGTCAAGCTAGAAACGGTCTTCGTCCACCTTGTTCGGTGTGCCCTTTGGGTAAGAATTGGTTTGGCGTCGAGGAACTTTAATCGGGGGACATTCTCGGTGTGATAATAGTGGTAGCGTATGTGGGAAACTTTTCGTGGTAGGGTCCACTGGCCGTTTATTTAGGTGTAATGATGTGAACTGCCTTGGGTAGTGGGATACGCACTGACGTGGCGAAATCTGGAGCGTTTATATGTTAAAAATAGCAGCGGTTGTTGACTTTTGTATGGTTGGAAAAAAGGTAAACCTCTGTTACACGAAAGGACGGTTAGTATTTTATTCTTTTTGTGACTCCACTCCTTTCTATTGTGCCAAGTAATCCTGTTTTATTTTTATCACAGAATTTGCTGAAGAAAATATTTCTCTCTCTAAAGCATATTCTTCCCGCCAAAAAGGAAAAGAGTTCGGCCGCTTGATCTAGGGTTTCGTGGTTTTGTTAGAAGACTTGCTGCTGTTCGCACTTGCTTGCTCATAATGATTACTGTAAGTGATTTTTCGTTCTCCCCCCTTCCCTCTTTTATGAGTTGTATTTGATTTGTCGTTGTGGTCATAGGTGTGTCGTTGGTATATGGTTCAGGTTATCTATATATGTCTGATGATTCTTATGTATCTGGTTAATGTGTGTGGGGGGGGGGGTGGTGGCGCTCGTTATATTGATGTGGTTCTTGTTTGTGTATTTGGTTAGTATATTGATGGACTTTTGATGATGTTTGGATAGGAAATTCTGAGCCAAAGTGTGGCCCAAATTGGCACATTCGTAGAAAAGGATTTTAAGGAGCTTGCCGGAATACCTGACAACATACATATCCGGCTTCCTATTTCTGACGAGGAGGTGCTGGGATTTGTTCCTGCCGGCGAGGTGGCTGTGCGCTCTTCGGCATTCTTCACTGGGGGTCTTCGACTGCCCTTTACAAAATGGGTGGCTTCGTTCTTTGAGGCCGTCCAGATTGCTCCGGCCCAACTGGCCCTAAATGGTTACCGTACTCTGAATGGTATCCAAAGGTTATCGGAGCTGTCCGGAATACCGATTGAACTGAAGGATGTCTTCGGAGTCTATAGTTTGAGCTTTGAGCGTCGCAGCTCGTATCTGAAAACCTTGCGTTCCTTTTGCCGGCTCGTTATCGGTTTGCCGGATACCAACAAGGAGCGCAATCTTGGTATTGTTATTGCGTCTGGTGAATGGGCTTGTCCGGGACACCAGATTCCTGGGCCGGCTACCAATGCTCCCACTATGCCAGACCTCGGCGCTCCCAATGTAGAGGCCCTGTTAGCTCTTTGGAAATGGTGGGGGCCAGGACCGACGCCGGATCCGGCGAGTCGTAGTGGCCCGATGCTGCTCGGGTACCCGATGGGGTCGGTGACCAAGGGGAATCCTGCGCCCGAGATCCCCAAAGAGCCCGAGGAAGAGTTCTTGAAAGTGGTCCGGGCTCGAAGTGCTGCTCGGCTCGGGAAGAAGCTCGTTCGGTCTAAGCGTCATGCGTCTGACCCTGTTGGTGGAGTAACGAAGAGGGCCAGGGGAACCGATACATCGGTTACCGAGGAGGCTGATATCGTTGGCTCGGGCGAGGGGGCGGTGGCTGCCGCCGAAGGGGATACCGCCGAGGATGCCTCTGCACCGGGCGAGGTATGTGTATATGTATTATGATTTTCTTGTCTTTTGGTTGTTTGTCATTTTGTTCGCTAGTGCTTTGCTTTATTAGTCATCTTGTTTCAGCTACTGACTTCTCCATTGGTTACCCTCGCTCTTGCCCGGTCTATGGGTATTATTGTGTTTCAGGGGTCGATCGACGATGTATTCGGACATATGAACCTCTTGACTAACATGGGAGAGGGTACGATGACTTTGCCTGTCATCTCGCCTATCCCCACCGAGGATCCGATAGATTTGCCCGTTTGCTCGCCCCTCCGTACTGAGGAAGAGATCGAGCATAGGGCCCCTGAGATTGATCAGTTGGAGGAGGACGTGGGGGTGGAAATGGAAGGCAGCGAAGAGAATGCCGGGGATGTTGTGACGGGTGTCGAGGATGAGGCTCTCGACGGATCCGAGAAGGTGTTGGTTAACGGGGTTGCAATGACCCGTTACATTGACCGATGTAGGGGTGAACTGCTGGAGCAACCGCGAACCTTGAAGATGGGGTATACGGCTCTGAAACCCCTTGTGTTCAAGGATGCAGAAAGACTATCTGCCCAACCTACAATGTCGGTTATAGAGCAGGCCCACGCGGATGCGCTGAGGGTACGTGGGGCTCGTATTTCGCTATATAGGTATGGTACTTGTATTTTGTTTCGAATCTAATGTGTTGAATTGTAGATTGCTATGAGTACCGTGGCGCTACGGGATCAGCTGGGAGCTCTAGGGGCTGAGAAAGAGAAGCTGGTGGCCGAGAAGGAGAAATTGGTCGCCGCGAAGAAAACCCTGGGCGAGAATTATGACAAGCTGTCGGTGGACTTTTTGCACCTGACCGAGGATGTCGAGAAATTGAAGGCGGAAAAAGAGAGCATGGTCATTAAGTACGGCGAACTAGAGGAGGAGAACTTGCTCCTGGCAGAGGACGTGGAAGCCGAAAAGGCTAAGGTGTCTGCCCTGAAAACGGCACATGCGGAGGAGCGGACAAAGTTAGCGATGATGGCCAACTTCTCTGTATACTGTGCTCATGTGCGGGCGCTCAATTTCGCGAATGTTCCTTTGTCGGATAGGGCGTGGTCGGAGTTGGTGTATCCGTGTCCGCATGGTGCACCGCCGAAACCCTTGGACTGGGCGAATCTTTGTGAAGAAGAGCTTCCTCGGCTACCGGGACAGACAATTTCGACAGCGCTGCGTCCTCACTCTATGTCGGCCCCGTCCACTCCTCGACCGGATGCTACTGTTGTTCCCCCACCAGTATCTCCTCAGGTGGAACCTTGACTATCTTTCTAGCAGTATGTATATTTTTTTTATTTTTTTTTTTGTTTTGTTTTTTTTATTTTTTGGTCTCTTGTGTATCTAGAAACAGATTCTTTTGGGGAAGTGATAATATAGTTGATGTGGTTTCTTTCTGTTGGGCTTTCTTGGGTTAATTTTTTTTGATGGTCGTCATATTTTGAAGGATGTGAAAACAAAATATTGTCAGGTACCAAATAACCCCCTTGCCATGGTGGTCTGGACCTCGCCTAGTCGTAGTGTAGGTGACGTAATGGAAGATTTGGAAAGATCTAACGCGTCCCTTACCGCGAAATTGACTTGTGCTTATCAGGAAATCGAGGGTCTGAATATTCATATTTCCAACTTGGCGATCCGGTTACGTGATTTGGGAGAGAAATTTAGTAAAAAGACCGCCCATTATACGGCAAATAAGGGTAAAGCAAAGGAACTTCTCGGTGCCCTACGACGTTCTCGTGATGAAGCCCGAGGTCGTGTGACGAGCTTGAGCTTGGTCCTTGGGGCCGTTTTCGAGGACGCGGATCTGCTGCTATCCTTTGCCAAAGCGTATTGGGCCCGAGCTCGCGCCTTAGAGGTGCTGGAGCATATAAAAGGAATGAGTGGTGTGTCCCGGGCAGAGCGCATGGTGGATGCGAATGCCGGGGTAACTGAAACCACTGTTGCCTTGAACCGAATCGAGGCGGTCATTCGTGAGCGTTTGGGGACGCAAATTAATTCATTGCGAGATATTCATTTTGCCGATGTAGTAGAGACTTCGGCGTCTGTTGAGGGGTTGTCGGATTAATGAAGTAGCTTGTTTTGTCGTTTTCTTTGTAGCTTGTATAAAAAATTCTCTCTTTTTTTTTTTTTTTTTTTTTTTTTTTTTTTTTGTATATTCATCTCTTCTCGTTCTTCTCCCCCCCTTTTTTTTTTTATATAGGCGCATGCTACTATGTCGCACCAGGCTGGTTCTCCATGCCTAGTTAACCCGGGTTTAGGACCTACTGGTGCTGCCCGGGACGAGGTCTCATCTGGTGCGGCTAGGGAGGTGCCTGACAGGTGGCCCTACATTGTTTTGATGAGCAAAAATGTCAAATTGACCGACCAATGTGCTCGACTGCGGACCAAGCTGAAAACCCAGGCGGCCTCTTTTCGAGAATACGTTCGCCGTGCCGAGCATGCTGTTGAGGTTCAGGAGCGTCGTTTGGATCGATATTGGCGTGCAAAGGACAAGTACTTCGGCAAATTAAAATTGCTTGTGACCAAGGCCAACGTGTTGGTGAAGTATTTCCGTTTGTCCCGTGCTAGATAAGATACTTCCGCAGCTATGATCGAAGCTCGCCGTAACCTCTCCTTTGACGATGATCGCCGTAAAGCGGCCTCGGATGCTCACGAGTTCGCGAAAGAAGCCGAGTTCAACGCGCGGCTTCAGACGCTGACTTGTGTTGGGGCTCATACGACCAATTTTGATGCCCTCATTTCTGAGGAGCGTTTTGATGGTGATGAGTCTGATGGGTACACAACGACGGATGACGAAGAGATTGAGCTCGGTCAATTACCGTCGTGCTCCTCCTGCAGTAGCTCTTCTTAAATGAATCTCTTTAGTGTCGATGATCTTCTTGTTGCCTCCGTAATGCGGGCGAGGACTATTTATGTTATTTCTTTATTCCTGTTTTGTACCTTTCTATTGCCGTATTGCTATTTAATTGATTGGATCGATTTTTCCTTGCTAAATCATTTGTTATTTCGTTATTCCTGTTTTGGAGATGCTTCTTGTTGATTTTTTGTTGTTTAGATTGATTCTCCTTCATTGTTTTAGCCAATTTATATTGCATCGCCGCCGTAATGTGGACCTGAATAATTCCTTGCATTGTACCTGCATATAAATTTCATAGTATTCCTAGGCGTTCCTTCGGTAACACGCCATGTTGAGAATTTCATAGTATTCCTAGGCACTTCGGCCATGTTGGGAATTTCATAGTATTCCTAGACGTTCCTTCGGTAACACGCCATTTACGGAATTTCATAGTATTCCTAGGCACTTCGGCCATGTTGGGAATTTCATAGTATTCCTAGGCGTTCCTTCGGTAACACGCCATGTTGGGAATTTCATAGTATTCCTAGGCACTTCGGCCATGTTGGGAATTTTATAGTATTCCTAGGCACTTCGGCCATGTTGAGAATTTCATAGTATTCCTAGACGTTCCTTCGGTAACACGCCATTTACGGAATTTCATAGTATTTCTAGGCACTTCGGCCATGTTGAGAATTTCATAGTATTCCTAGACGTTCCTTCGGTAACACGCCATTTACGGAATTTCATAGTATTTCTAGGCACTTCGGCCATGTTGAGAATTTCATAGTATTCCTAGACGTTCCTTCGGTAACACGCCATTTAAGGAATTTCATAGTATTTCTAGGCACTTCGGCCATGTTGAGAATTTCATAATATTCCTAGACGTTGCTTCGGTAACACGCCATTTACGGAATTTCATAGTACTCCTAGGCACTTCGGCCATGTTGAGAATTTCATAGTATTCCTAGACTTTCCTTCGGTAACACGCCATTTACGGAATTTCATAGTATTCCTAGGCACTTCGGCCATGTTGGGAATTTCATAGTATTCCTAGACGTTCCTTCGGTAACACGCCATTTACGGAATTTCATAGTATTAGTAGACAGCATAATAATATATTTTATTCATTCAAAAGAAGAAAGATAATGCCATTAAGCAAGAAGGGTAAGGTAGCACCTGTACTTGTATTCGGAGGATTCCCTATACGTAGTACTTCTTTAAGTTAGCCACATTCCACGAATTCTTTTCCCCTCGGCTTTTGGCGAACAGGACGCTTTTGATTTTGTAAGAGACTGGACTTGTTTGCTTGACGATTTCGTATGGGCCTTCCCAGGTAGGGCTTAGTTTGCCATGTATTTCGTTGCGGGTATAGACCGTCACTCGTCGCAGCACCAGTTCTCCTACCATGAATTCTTTAGACCCTTTTACTCTCTTGTCATAGGTTTGCTTCACGCTTTGTTGGTACTTAGCTATGGTAAGGGCCGCTATCTCTCGTTTCTCGTCTATCATGTCGAGCTCTTCTCTCATTCTTTGTTCATTATTTCCCTGCTCGACCAACGTCGTTCGGAGCGTGGGTAGCCCGATCTCTGTCGGTATGATGGCCTCAACACTGTATGCTAAGCTAAACGGGGTTTCCTTGGTGCCCGTCTTGGGTGTAGTTCGGCACGACCATAAAACGTTGAGTAGCCGCTCGGGCCACCTCCCCTTTGCTTGTTCAAGGGTGGTCTTGATGCCGTCTAATATTGTTCGGTTTGTCACTTCGGCTTGCCCGTTTCCTTGTGGGTATGTCGGCGTCGAATAGAATTTTCGGATACCGAGTTCCTCGTACCACAGCTGTAAATTGGCATCTTTGAACTGGGTTCCGTTGTCGGCGACGATAGCGTACGGTATACCGAACCTAGTTATGATGTATTCCCAAATGAATTGTTTGACGTTGCTGGCTTTGATTTCTCGGAGGGGTTTAGCTTCGACCCATTTGGTGAAATAATCAGTCGCAACGATCAGATATTCCACATTCCCAGGTGCTCTTGGGAGTTTACCGACCAAATCAATTGCCCATTGAGCGAACGGCCATGGTGCTGATACCGGGGTCATCATAGATGAAGGGAGCCGTGGTATCTTGGCGAATTGTTGGCACTTGTCGCATCGTTGGACGTATGCATCGGCGTCTCACTTGATATAGGGCCACCAATATCCTTGGGTCACTGCCTTGTTTGCAAGGGATCGCCCTTTGATGTGTGCTCCGCAAGATCCTTCGTGGATTTCCTCCAAGACCGGCAGTTGTAGCTCGGTCGGGACGCACAGTAGATGTGGTCCCCGGTAACTGGATTTGTATAGTTTATCGTCCTCGCATAGCCAGAAGCGAGGAGCTTTTCTTGTAATTTTCAGCGCTTTTATCTTGTCGACCGGAAGCGTTCCACTTCGCAGATAATGGGTCATGTCCTCCATCCAACCTAGTTCGTACTGTATCGATGTCACCCGGTTTACCCTTTTTATTATGCTCGGGGTCGGCAGTAGTTCCACTGTGATCGACCGGGTGTCGGTCAATGTTAATGTCGAGGCTAGGGTGGCCAATGCATCGGCATGTGCATTCTCGGTGCGATTGATTCTTATTAACTCGCACTGTTCGAAGGTTGCCATCAAGCTTTGGACTTTCTCTTGGTAGAGGATCATTCTATCATCTTTCGCTTGATACTCGCCGATGGCTTGATTGACGATGAGCATGGAGTCTGAGCTTGCAATTAAGTGGGAGCATCCGAGGGACCGGGCAATGAGCATGCCGTTTATCATGGCCTCGTATTCTGCCTCATTGTTGGTAGCTCGGAAGCCCAGTTTTATGCTTTTTTCGATGATTGCTCCCTCTCTAGACTTTAGGACGATCCCTGCTCCTGATCCATCCTTGGTGGCTGATCCGTCGACATGTATCTGCCAGTGTGATTGTGGAGAGAGTGCCAAAGGCTCGTCATAGCCTTCGGTGAATTCTGCGACGAAATCGGCCAGGACTTGTCCCTTTATGGCATGACGGGGTGCGAACTCGATATGAAATTGGGATAGCTCAACCCCCCAGGCGGCAACTCGGCCGCTGACGTCCGTCCGTCGAAGTGACTCTTTGATATGAAATTTTGTGTATACCCGGACCTGATGAGCTATGAAATAGTGTGGCAACTTTCTGGTTGCGACGACCAACGCCAGGCACAGCTTTTCCAGGGGTAGATAACGTGTTTCGGCTTCGACCAGAGTCTTGCTGACGAAGTAGATCGGAAATTGTTCGCGACCTTCTTCTCTTAGGATGACTGCGCTCACAGCTGTAGCGGAAACTGCTAGGTAGCATGCCAGAATGTCTCCTCTGTTCGGCCTTACTAGCAGTGGTAATGTCCTCAAGTACTCTTTGAGATTGTTGAATGAAGCTTCACATTCCGGGTCCCAGACGAATTTTCTATCCTTCTTGAGTGATTCGAAAAATGGCCGTCCCTTATCTGCGGATCGGCTAATGAACCTGCTCAGCGCGGCCATCATTCCCGTGAGCTCTTGTACCTGTTTCTTATTCTTGGGCGCTGCTAGGTTTCGTAGAGCCGTTATTTGATCAGGATTAGCCTCTATTCCTCGTCGGCTAACCATATGCCCCAAGAATTTCCCTTTGCTGATGCCAAATGCACACTTGCTCGCATTGAGTTTCAGTTTGTGCTCGCCCAGCGTTCGGAAAACGTCCCTGATATCTTGAAGGTGGGATGTGGCTCTTTCGCTCTTGACGACCATGTCGTCTATGTATACCTCCATCGTCTTCCCTATATGATCTCGACATACTCTTGTTATCATCCTTTGGTATGTTGCTCCCGCATTGCGTAGGCCGAACGGCATTACCGTATAGCAATAATTTCCCAAAGGTGATATAAACGAAGTCTTTTCTTGATCTTCGTGGGCGAGGGGAATTTGATGGTATCCTGAATATGCGTCAAGGAAGGTCATCCGTTCTGCCCCCGCAGTTGCGTCCACCAGTTGATCAATCCTCGGAAGGGGAAAGTGGTCCCTCGGGCAGGCTTTGTTGAGGTTTGTGAAGTCTATACATACTCTCTCCTTCCCGTTCTTCTTAGGGATGATGACCGGGTTGGACAACCATTTTGGATAGTAAACCTCTCTTATGGCTCCAGCCTCCAATAACTTTTGTACTTCAGCGATTATAGCTGCTCTGTGCTGTACAGACACTTTCCTGCTCCTCTGTGCTATCGGCTTGTACTCGGTGTTTACACTTAGGTGGTGGCATGCCGTATTGGGGTCTAGGCCCGGCATATCTTTAGAACTCCAGGCGAATTTATCAGTGTTGTTGAGAAGGAATGCTTTCAACTCCTCGGATTCCTGTTTTGGAAGGTTGTCGCCGAGGAGGAAGTAATGCTCCTCCTCCATATCTGGTATATACACCCTCCTGAGTGTCTCTCCTACTTGTTCTTCGACAACCCTTTCGGCTTTGGATATTTGGTTGATCAGCTTCTTGGTGCTGGTGGGTTGTTCCACCATGCTTCGTTGTTTTTGGAGAGTCGCGGTGATGTCCTCGCAGCGTCTTGAATCCTCTTGACATCCTCTGGCTGTCTCGATCTCTCCCCTGCCATTTGGGTATTTGACCTTTTGGTGATAGGTTGAGGGTATGGCCTTCATGGCATGTAACCAAGGTCGGCCCAATATTGCATTGTGACCGGAGTGGTCATTAACCACTAAGAACTCTACGGGAACCGACACGGACACGGTTGTGACACTGAGGACGATCTTTCCCAATGGTTTAGTCGTTTCGGAGATGAATCCGATCAGCGTGACGTCCGCAGGCTGTAGATCTTGCAGCTTGAGTTCCATTTTGTCGAAGAGCTCCCTGTACATGATATCACAAGAGGCTCCTTGGTCGACAAGTACCCTGCTGACCGTGTCTAGGCCAATTTGAACTCGGAGGTTAATGGCGTCTCCATGGGGGTAAATCACCCCTTCTTCGTCAAGGTCTGAGAAAGAAATGGGCGGATGTCGTCGTTCTGTGCACTATCGTTTAGAGGTCGACGCCTGTGATGCCTTGGCTACTTGGCCAAAGTGGGCCAGCTTCCGTTGTCGCGACCGTTCCCCACCGGGGCCCTCGGGTCGTGACATATGAACGACGTTGATCGTTTTACCTTGCCGGTTGTCGGATCCCTCGATGGCCAATTGTTTGCCTTTATTCCCAGCTCCTTTGATGAACTTGGCTAGGTATCCTGCATCGCCCCACTGGTTCATTCTCCATCGCAGGTTACGGCAATGCTCAGTGAGATGGCCGTGATCCTCGTGATATGCGCAGAAGAGCTTGGAATCTCTCTGATTGGGGGGAGAGATGATCGGTTGTGGTCGGGAATACCAACTTTCCCTGCATATATCCTTGAGGATATCTTCAGCAGATAGGTTGAAAGTGTATCGCAGCTCGACCGGTCCGAAAGTGTTTCGGTGTTCCCTCTCTTGGGGCCAAACTTGTTGATATGGCTTGGGTGGCATCGGGTAGGTGAGCTAGAGCGGTTTATGTTCGTTGGTCGGTGTTGGGTATGCGATCTGGAGCGGTTTGGGCTCTAATGCTCGTGGTCGCTCTACCCTGCTATGGACCTCGGGCTCTTTGCCCTTTCTGGTCGGTTGGAATGCTTCTCCCTGGTTATTTCTAACTCTTTTGCGACCCACCTGTGCCTCGCGGACCGACTCTCTTCTTGGTAGAGTTCGGTTGAGGAAACGCAGTTCGTCGTTTTTATCGGTGAGGTGGGTACAATAGGCTAGCAGGGAATCAGTGGTCGGGAAGTTTTTGCCTATGAACTTCCTTCTCGCCCAATAGCCATTAGGGATGGAATTGATAAAGTTTTGGATGGCTATATTATTGGCATATCGTGGAATCTGGTTTGATACGTCGATAAAACGTATGCAGTAATCGTTGAGCCTTTCATTTGGCATCATCGCCATTTTGAGAAGGGTTTCGATACTAACCTTCTTTTTCCGATGAGCAGCGTACCGGGTGGAGTATGCTCTTAGCAATTCTGCCCAGTCTCTAATGGAGCCCCGTGATAAGTTGTGATACCATGACGAAGCCTCTTGACCCAAGCTGTTTTTGAAAAATTTGCACATCAGTGCATGGTCATCACTCCACAGTTCCATCTTCGTCTTGTAGTGCCTCAGATGGTCGATAGGGCAACTCTTCCCATCATAGAGCCTGAATTCGGGGATGACGAATCCCATAGGATTGCGGTACCGCGTGATCTTTTCAGCACACGGGGTTTCTTGGCATACGTTCCAAGCCTGTTGGAACGCGTCATCCGTGACTTGGTAGGGGGGAGAGTATCCTCCCTGATGTGGTGGTGGGCCAAATCCTTCCCCGATCCTGTATTCGGGATATCTACTGTCCTTCGTGTTTGTGTGGACACGTTCCATATGAGTGTTCGGATGGACGATAGTTATTGGGACATTGCCCCCTTGGTGGGGGACTCTTGTATCGGGTCGCCGACCCGCTGCCTCCAGGGCGGCCCTGTAGGCAGAATCTTCCACTTCATGGCGTGGGTCTTTGTCGGGTTGGATAACTGGCAATACGATGCCGGCCGCTGTTATGGCCGTCATGCATGCCGCCAGCTGAGCTTGTAGCTGGGCGTAGTTCCTTTCATCGGCTAACGGAACAACATGTTGTACCTCCACCGTGGGTGGTGTAATCATCCTCGGAGAATTAGTCGGTAGTCGGGGCGACTGTCCGAGTACATGATCCTCGGGCATGCCAAACTGATGAGCTTCGTCCGTTTGTAAACGAGCACCGGAGTTGACCGATGCTGTAGGCAAAGGGACTCTTGAGCTCGGCCCTGCTTGGGACCCGGTTAAGCGTCTTCGTGCACGCCTTAATACGGGCACGTCTTGTTCGTCCTCCGAGGACGAAGGGTGTTCGTCGACAATCCCTTCGATGAAATGTCGGGGTGGTTCGACCGGTTGTTCTTGGTTGACGTAGGAGGTTGTTGGTTGGTTTCCGGATTGGATAGCTTCATATCTGTCGCGGATGGCGAGTAGATCGTCGAGGTCTTGTTGGCTAATTTGCGTGTTTTGGTTATTGGTTTCTATTATCTCGGGATGGGTTTCCTCTACATTGGTAACCATTGTCGCTCGTCTGGCAGAGTATTGGTATTCGAATTCTAAACTAGTTGGGAACTAGATGATTCCCGGAGACGGCGCCATTTGATAAAGCCATAACTTTGGTCGGTTGCGTTAGGCTTTTCAACAATGATATAATGGTAAATCAACCGTGAATAAAGGACACTTCCTGATCTTTATTATTGCTCGGATTATTGTCCTTGTTCGGACTATTACATTTGCTCGGATTATTGTCCTTGTTCGGACTATTACATTTGCTCGGATTAGTATTTCGGTTTTACAATTGTGCTCGATATGACTATTTAATCTCTCGTCTTGATCTTTCTCCCCTTTTATTCGGTGCTCGGCTGTCTTTTCTCGGTTTATTTCTCGAAGTGATATGCTTTGGTTAGTTTCTCTCTTTTCTTAACTTCTCTCTATATTTTTTGGATAGATTTTCTGGTCCTTTTCTAGGAGGGGTAGTTGGCTATTTATAGGCAACTGCGCCTTCTAGGATATTGACAAATGTCTTCATCCCAGGGATTTTTCAGACATGGGTCCCCATTTGATTGGGCTTGGGCTTTTGGTAGTAACACCTCAATTCCTATAAAAAATATGAGATGACCCATTTAAGCGTTGGATACCCATTTATAAAGTGGGTTGATTATTTACCCGAATAAAATATTCGGGTCTAATTTTTATGTTCTATCATTAACTTTTAGTAAGTCTTTTCAAAAGTAATTCCCAAAAATTCATACTTCTAAAAAGTAATTTATTTTTGGTGCATCTTTTTTCCATTCACTTAAAAACTTTGAAATAATGAGTTTTTGTTTGATACATTCACTTGAAAAAACTGAAGTAAATGAATTTTTCGTTTGTTATTTTAAAGTGAAACAATTTTTGTTTTAATAAAATACTTCTCATACATATAAGTGGTCCACATTGATTCTTCCGTAAGGAATCTCCAACTCATTTTTGCTTGTAAAGCAATAAGAACATCTTTCAATCTTCTAAGACCAATCCCTCTTTCCTCTACAGGTTTGGCCATTTTCTTCCAAGAAACCCAATGATGTTTCTCTTTATTTTCATAAGTCCCTCAGAAAAATTTGGCAAAAATAGCTTCTATTCTATTTAAAACCATATTTGGTGGGTCCAATACTGAAAGTAGATAAACAGGCATGCTAGAGAGAACATACCTGAGAAGAGCTAGCTTTCCACCCCCAGATAAAATTTGCCCCTTCTAGCTTGCAGCTTTTTAAGCTATCTTTTGAATGAGATCCTCATACATAGAGCCAGAAAGTTTGGCATGATGGAGAGGAATTCCAAGATATGGAGTTGGAAAAGAGCCCTCTTCAAAGCCAGTAGCTTGTGCAATTGTATAGTTTCTAGCCTTGATTTTATGAGTAGTGAGAAATATGATTTTTAAGGCATTAAGCAACTGTCCTGAGACTTTCTCATAATCATGAATAAAGGTCATAAGCTTATCAAGACTATTCTTGCTCCCATTTGTAAAAATGAGCACGTCATCTGCAAATAATAAGTGGGAGACATTCATGCACCCTATTGGAAGCTTATAGGGAAGAATTTTTCCCTTTGGCACCAAGTTTGACAGTCCCCTACTAAAAACCTTCTCAGAGAGGATAAAGAGAAGTGGAGATAGCGGGTCGTCCTGCTTTAACCCTCTAGAAGAAAAGAAAAAGCCAGTGACACAACCATTAACACCCACTGAATAATAAGCATTGGTGACACATCTCAGAATAAGGCTAACCCAATTTTTATCATAACCAAATTTCAGCAAAACCATTTCCAAGAATCTCCAATTCACCCTATCAAAATCTTTTGCCATATCAAGTTTGAAAATGACATTACCTCCTCTGCTTTTTTCTCCAATGTGCTTAGTCAGTTCTTGAGAAAGCAATATATAGTCGCTAATCAGTCTACCATTAACAAACCCATAATGTTATTTAGAAACAATACAAGGCAAAATAGTGGAAAGGCTATTAGTAAGAATCTTGGAAATGAGCTTATAAGTAACATGGCTTAGGCTTATTGGCCTCAAATGACCAAAATTCTGGGGAGAAGTCACTTTAGGAATCCGGACAATAAGTGTAGAAATCCAAGCTTTAGGAAAAACACCCCCATTGAAAAAATCCAAAAGTCATCATTTATAATATCCCAACAGACAGTGTAAAACGATGCAGAGAAACCATCAATACCTGGTGCGGAGTCCAAATGAGTACTAAACACGGCCAACTTAACTTCTTCTAAAGTTGGTATAGCCCCCAACATTTCATTATTCTCTTCTATCACTAAACTAGGGATTACCTCCAACATGAGGTCCATACTTTCCACATCAGAGCCTGTTAGGTGTTGTTGAAAGAAGGATACAACTTCTTTGTTAATTTCTTCAATATCTTCAGTATAATTACCATCTAATTTAATAATATTTTTAATCAGCTTGTTAGACTGTTTATGCTTCATCATTTGGTGAAAGAACTTCGTATTCTTATTGTTGGAAAAACATGTGAAAACATGGGTGTTTCCGAATGGTCACTGGACAACCTTCGAGTCATTATTTCGTATAACAGCGCTGAGTTGTTTATACCGTACTCAACATGGTTGAGTAGCCCGTGTGACGAGCTTCGTAACGGTATATCACATGACCTATTCGGAGAATGGGTGTGAATACAAAGTGGCTTCAAAGTTGGTACCTCGGAAGCTCAAATCTGGAAAAAAAAAATCTGGAAAAACGAAATGGTTAATGAGAAAAACCATTTAGAATAATCCCATATTGGAAGATTAAGAGTTAATCTTACAATATATATACCATACCAACCCATATAGTTATTAAACTAACATGTCCACATACACCTAAGAGTATTAGTGTGTACCACACACGCGCGCTCGGGTCTCGGGTCTCGGGCTCGGGCACGGGCACGGGCACGGGCGTGGGCGTGGGCTTGGGATTTGGGATTTGGGATTTGGGATTTGGGATTTGTCTCGGGTCTCGGGTCTCGGGTCTCGGGTCCAAACCCGAATAGGGAGTTTTGTATAAAATACAAAAGGAGTCCCTAGAGTTTCCAGCAAGAGAAACGTCAGCAATGAATGAGATTAAATGATGCGGTTTCAGAATTAAATTGAGCGGATTCTGTGGGTGTAACTCCCGGAATTAATGACCACAATTATGGCTGCGGTTTCTATAGAGCCTATAAAAGGCAGCCCTCCCCCTCTCATTTGAACACACCATCATACACACAACTCACAGCATAAGCATACACTTAGTGAGAGAGAACCGCACCACCAACAGCTCGACCTGTGGTTCGGTGCCGGTTTCCATACGAGCCACTCTGAGATAGAAGTTGTACCTTGGGAACAAAGTCCCGAAACCAGAAACCTTTAAAGGTGGTTCGGGAAATATTGTTTAAGGGAAACTGCTCAGCAGTTGCCTCTTCTTTTACTTTCTGTTATTTATTTTTCAGTCTTTTACTTTCTGTCCATTTCATTTCAGTACCGTTTCATTTCTGTAATTTACTTTCCTGTATTGTTTCTTTTCTGTATTTACATTTCAGTACTGTTTACTTTCAGTCTTTCGATTCTGTTATTTACTTTTCAGTTCTGTAATTTCCAGTATTTACAAAAAAAAACAGTCCGGCAGTTTTTTATTTGTTAAAAACCAGTCCGGCAGTTTTTTATGAACAGTCCGGCAGTTTTTTATGAACAGTCCGGCAGTTTTTTATGAACAGTCCGGCAGTTTATTTATTTTAGTCTAGCAGTTTTATTTATTTGTTGAGTCAGGAATTGTAATTCATATTCCAATTGTGAGAAATAAAATTGTTTATTTCCTTTGCGTTCCTGTCTCTTTTATTTATTGTCCTTTCATTATTGTATTCGAAATAGTACCAAAACCCAACAATCTTAAACAATAATATTTTTTGGTTTTTCTATTTTCGAAATAAGAAAGGACTTTTCTTTTTTATTTTATTGTTGTTGACGTCTCGGTTTTTATTCTCGCAAAATCATTGCTAGTTTTCTAGAAATTGAAATTTGCACATAGAATAAATCCGAATTGGATTTTAATCTTTTTATTCTAGAATACTATAAAGAATTCTTAGTGAAATCAAAAGTAATTTGATTTTCATGCTAGAATCTCTTTCATTGGTTTTTTATTCTTTTGAAGCAATCTAACTAAGTTATAATTAGTATTTGCGATTAAGAATTTTAGTTTTCTTGCGAGAAACTAAACGGTTTCAATTTGTCATTTCAGATGACTAATGAGGATCAAATACCCACCGTTTCTTCGGAAAACGTGCAGGGCGCACTTGTGATTGGCAGTAGCCATAACAATGCGAGCGCTGCGAGTGGGGGGGCTCAGGCTCAGGCTGAGGCCGACGCTGCTGCGGCAAAGGTTGCGGCCGACGCTGCTGCGGCAGAAGCTGATGCTATGGCTGCGGCTGCGGCCGCAGCACAGGCTGCTGCTAAGGCTGCGGCCAAGGCAGCGCTTGTGGCTGCAGCCAGGGCAAAGGGCAAGGCTCCGGCAACACCGGCGATGCCAATGTTGCCAAACTCTCAACTGGAGAGACCGGAAAAGTTTAGGGGCAACAACTTCAAACGTTGGCAGCAAAAGATGCTGTTTTATTTAACTGCCCTTAATCTGACCCGGTTTCTTAAGGAGTCTGCACCCGTCCTAAGCGAGGACGATGAGGACGTGCAGACGGTTTCGGCGGTGGAAGCGTGGAAACACGGCGACTACATATGCCGGAACTACATCCTGTGTGCTCTGGATGACACTCTCTTCAGTGTATTCGAGCCCAAGGCTTCTGCAAAGGAGCTTTGGAAGTCTCTCGAACGAAAGTACAAAGTGAATAACGCTGGTGCAAAGAAATTTGTCGTCACGGACTTTCACGAGTACATGATGACTGATGGGAAGAGTGTTATCGAGCAGGTTGAGGAACTCCAACTCATATACCATAGGCTTGAGGTTGAAGGGCTAGTTATCAACGAACCTTTCCAAGTGGCATTAATGATTGAGAAACTGCCACCTTCTTGGAAAGAGTTTCAAAACTACCTGAAACACAAGCGAAAGGCTATGACCTTGGAGGGACTCATTGAGAGGCTCAATGTTGAGCAAAGCAACCGCTGATCCGGAAGGAAAGGCGGTGGCGGAGCAGGCAACGCGGTTTCCAAGGCCCATGTGGTTGAGGACGCTGTGTCTAAGCGGAAACGCTTTGACAGCGGAGTCGGTGCCTCTCTCAAGAAGAAATTCATGGGAGACTGCTTTGTGTGCAACAAACCGGGCCATCGTGCCGCGGATTGTAAGATGCGCACCGACAAGCCCAAACCCCCCCCAAAGAGGAAGTTCCAAGGGAAAGGGAGGAAGAGGGCACCTGCTCAAGCTAATGTGGCTGAGGGAGGAGATGATGCTGGACAGGACTATATGCACCTGAGTGCTGTGGTCTCGGAAGTGAACCTGGTGGGGAGCAACCCAAAGGAATGGTGGCTGGACACAGGCGCCACTAGTCACATCTGTGCCAGCAAATGGATGTTCAAGACCTATACGGCCGTGGACAATGAGAGCTGCTTCATGGGGAACTCGGCTACTTCCAGGGTGGAAGGAAAAGGAACCGTGCTGCTGAAGATGACATCGGGAAAGGAGCTCACACTGAATGGCGTGCTCCATGTGCCGGAAATTCACAAGAATCTGGTTTCCGGGTCCGTGATGGTGAACAAAGGATTTAAACTTGTATTTGAATCTGCAAAAATTGTAATCACTTTAAACGGAATGTATGTAGGCCGTGGCTATATGACCAACGGTATGTTTAAATTAAATGTTGGTACTCCGGCTCCTAAAGCCGAGTTAGCTATTGAGGGTACTAAGGCTGAGGCCAGTACCAAGAATAATGTAATCGTGAATGTTGCCCAAGTGGCCAATAAAACTTCGTTTGCTTATTCTTGCGATTCATTTAATTTATGGCATGGTAGATTAGGTCATGTGAATGCTAATTCTATGAAGAAATTAATATCACTGAATCTACTACCTAATTTTGTAATTGATAAACAACATAAATGTGAGGTTTGTGTTGAAGCAAAATTAACCAAGTCTTCGTATCAACATATTGAACGAAGTACTGAACCTCTCGGTCTAATACACACGGATGTATGCGACTTAAAGTTTATACAAACGCGAGGAGGGAAAAAGTATTTCATCACGTTTATAGATGATTGTACTAGATACTGCTATGTCTACTTAATGAGAAGTAAAGACGAAGCGGTAGAGAAATTCGCTCTTTATAAGACCGAAGTAGAGAATCAACTCAATAAAAAGATTAAAATGTTGAGGAGTGATAGAGGCGGTGAATACGAAGCACCGTTTGCGCAGATATGCGCAGAAAATGGCATTATACATCAAACGACAGCCCCATACTCTCCGGAGCAGAATGGGGTTGCCGAGCGTAAGAATAGGACGCTCAAGGAAATGATGAATGCTATGTTAATAAGTTCTGGGTTACCCCAGAACATGTGGGGGGAAGCGCTGCTTTCCGCCAACTATGTATTGAACAAGCTACCACATAAGAAACGTGATAAACCACCTTATGAACTATGGAAAGGCCATAGGCCGAGCTATAAATTCTTAAGGGTTTGGGGTTGTCTCGCGAAGGTCCTTGTCTCGCTTCCTAAAAGAACGAGAATAGGGCCAAAGACGGTAGACTGTGTGTTCATAGGATATGCACAAAACAGTAGTGCTTATCGTTTTCTCGTGCACAAGTCGGATAATCCCGATGTGCATGCAGATACTATCATCGAAGCTCGAGAAGCTTCTTTCTTCGAGGAGATCTTTTCCCGCAAGTCTTCCGTAACTGTAGAGACTGAGGAGTCAAACAGTGAGGAAAATGTGGGGGCAAGTGAACCGTTGGAGGAAGAAGAAGAAGAGCCTCGATGTAGTAAAAGGGCTAGAAAGGAAACGACTTTCGGTCCAGATTTTGTAACCTTCATGATAGAAGGCGAACCGGCGACATTCAAACAAGCAATGTCATCCCCGGAAGCCCAATATTGGGAGGAAGCGATCAACAATGAGGTTGAATCGATATTACAAAATCACACTTGGGAACTAGTGGATCTACCACCCGGGTGTAAGCCACTAGGACACAAGTGGATCTTCAAGAGGAAGAGAAAGCTCGATGGAACAATCGAGAAATACAAGGCTAGGCTTGTAGTGAAAGGTTTTAGACAAACCGAAGGTGTCGACTATTTCGACACCTATGCTCCTGTCTCCAGGAAGACGTCAATCCGGATAGTCATTGCTCTCGCAGCACTGTTCGATCTGGAAATACATCAAATGGATGTTAAAACGGCGTTCTTGAATGGTGAGTTGGAAGAGGAAATTTACATGGAACAACCGGAAGGGTTTGTGGTTCCAGGTAAAGCTCACAAGGTGTGTAAACTTGTGAAGTCCTTGTATGGACTTAAACAAGCACCTAAACAATGGCACGAAAAATTTGATAGAGTGATGCTATCAAACGGTTTTCGGATAAACGAATGTGACAAATGCGTCTACGTAAAAGGAAATGAAAAGGACTACGTGGTAGTCTGCCTCTACGTAGATGACATGATTATAATAGGGAGTATTGATAACATCAACTCCACTAAGAAAATGTTGTCACAAAAATTCGAGATGAAAGACTTGGGTGTCGCTGATGTTATACTTGGTATGAAAATTACCAAGACATCAGACGGATATGCGCTATCTCAAACTCACTATGTCAGACAGATGCTTGACAAATTTGATAAAGATAGTAGAGCTACATCCAGAACTCCGATAGAGATCTCAAGCACCCTGAAAAAGAACTTTGGGGAGAGTGTGAGACAATTGGAATATTCTCGAATAATAGGCAGTCTGATGTACGTCATGAACTGTACTAGACCAGACATAGCTAACTCAGTGAGTAGACTGAGTAGGTACACCAGTAATCCCAATGAGGAACACTGGAAGGCCATCATGAGACTTCTCAGATACATGAGATACACAGCAGACCGAGGGTTGCATTATACCAGATATCCAGCTGTACTGGAAGGGTATTCTGATGCAAACTGGATCTCGGATTCCAACAGTACACGATCCACTAGCGGATATGTGTTCGTGATGGGAGGAGCAGCTGTCTCATGGAGATCATCCAAGCAGACGTGCATAGCTAGATCAACTATGGAATCTGAGTTCATAGCGTTGGATCTAGCAACAGAAGAGGCTGATTGGCTGAGAAGCTTTCTGGAAGGAATTCCAATGTGGCCGAAACCTGTCCCAGCAATAAGCATGCACTGCGATAGTCAGTCGGCTATTGGACGGGCGCAGGATCATATGTATAATGGAAAGTCCCGACATATTCGTCGGAGACATAAATCCGTAAGAGAATTGTTAGCTAACGGTGTGGTGTCCTTAGATTTTGTGAGATCTAAAGACAATATAGCGGATCCATTTACAAAAGGCTTGACTCAGGTAGGAGTTGAAGTTTCATCGAGGGGAATGGGGTTGAAGCCCATTAAACTGGAAACCTCCTCAGAGGCAACCCAACCCGAACTGGATTCTCCAGCGTCGGGTTCAACGGGAAAACCGAACTGTGGGGGTGACCGAACAAAGCACTCGGGAACTTAAGTTCCCAGCCCATTTCTAGGATGAAAGAGTGATAGACCTAGACCATCTTAAGGGTGAGCATGAGGCTCTTAATGAAAACAAGTATCTCGAAGGTCGAGAGGGGTGAGTCAGGACACCCTTGACTTGAAATCACCTATGACGAGTGTGTATGGCCGATACTATGTGATGAGCCATGGGCTAAATCACTAGAGCACTCGGTTGAACTTTGCCAAGGCAGTCCACGACCAAATATGGACAACAACCAAAGGGCTTAGTAAGTGGTGTAGAGGGGACACTGTGTGCGCATTACCCTGGTATGCACAAACGCTAAAGGGTTCAAGACTTAAAGGCTACCCAATAGTAGCATATCAGATTTTACGTCACTACGGCAGGTTCAAGGTGCGCGCTACCTGTCCTTATGCAGTGAACTCTTGCGGTTTTCTCTCGTATGCATTTAGGAGCATTTTATTTTCAGCCAATTGCATTCATGTGGGGGATTGTTGGAAAAACATGTGAAAACATGGGTGTTTCCGAATGGTCACTGGACCAACTTCGAGTCATTATTTCGTGTAACAGCGCTGAGTTGTTTATACCGTACTCAACGTGGTTGAGTAGCCCGTGTGACGAGCTTCGTAACGGTATATCACATGACCTATTCGGAGAATGGGTGTGAATACAAAGTGGCTTCAAAGTTGGTACCTCGGAAGCTCAAATCTGGAAAAAAAAAATCTGGAAAAACGAAATGGTTAATGAGAAAAACCATTTAGAATAATCCCATATTGGAAGATTAAGAGTTAATCTTACAATATATATACCATACCAACCCATATAGTTATTAAACTAACATGTCCACATACACCTAAGAGTATTAGTGTGTACCACACACGCGCGCTCGCTCGTGTCTCGTGTCTCGTGTCTCGGGTCTCGGGTCTCGGGCTCGGGCACGGGCACGGGCACGGGCACGGGCTTGGGCTTGGGATTTGGGATTTGGGATTTGGGATTTGGGGAATGTCTCGGGTCTCGGGTCTCGGGTCTCGGGTCTCGGGTCTTGGGTCTTGGGTCTTGGGTCCAAACCCGAATAGGGAGTTTGTATAAAATACAAAAGGAGTCCCTAGAGTTTCCAGCAAGAGAAACGTCAGCAATGAATGAGATTAAATGCTGCGGTTTCAGAATTAAATTGAGCGGATTCTGTGGGTGTAACTCCCGGAATTAATGACCACAATTATGGCTGCGGTTTCTATAGAGCCTATAAAAGGCAGCCCTCCCCCTCTCATTTGAACACACCATCATACACACAACTCACAGCATAAGCATACACTTAGTGAGAGAGAACCGCACCACCAACAGCTCGACCTGTGGTTCGGTGCCAGTTTCCATACGAGCCACTCTGAGATAGAAGTTGTACCTTGGGAACAAAGTCCCGAAACCAGAAACCTTTAAAGGTGGTGCGGGAAATATTGTTTAAGGGAAACTGCTCAGCAGTTGCCTCTTCTTTTACTTTCTGTTATTTATTTTTCAGTCTTTTACTTTCTGTCCATTTCATTTCAGTACCGTTTCATTTCTGTAATTTACTTTCCTGTATTGTTTCTTTTCTGTATTTACATTTCAGTACTGTTTACTTTCAGTCTTTCGATTCTGTTATTTACTTTTCAGTTCTGTAATTTCCAGTATTTACAAAAAAAAACAGTCCGGCAGTTTTTTATTTGTTAAAAACCAGTCCGGCAGTTTTTTATGCTTTAAAACCAGTCCAGTTTGTTTTGTTCAAAACCAGTCCGGCAGTTTGTTTAAAACCAGTCCGGCAGTTTGTTAAAACCAGTCCGCCAGTTTTGTTTAAAACCAGTCCGGCAGTTTGTTAAAACCAGTCCGGCAGTTTCTGTAAAACCAGTCCGGCAGTTTCTGTAAAACCAGTCCGGCAGTTTCTTTAAAACAGTCCGGCAGTTTATTTATTTCAGTCCAGCAGTTTTATTTATTTGTTGAGTCAGGAATTGTAATTCATATTCCAATTGTGAGAAATAAAATTGTTTATTTCCTTTGCGTTCCTGTCTCTTTTATTTATTGTCCTTTCATTATTGTATTCGAAATAGTACCAAAACCCAACACTTATCGCCCTCCTTAAGCCATTTGACTCGTGCTTTCTGCTTCCCAAATATTTCTTCGTTTAACAACGCTTCCTTAGAATTATTGAGACACAGATTGTACTTATCCACTTTTTCAGAATTAACATCACTTTCCATCTCCTTTTCCCGATAGATCAGCTCATCTCTAAGGCTAGCAAGGTTGTTGAAAACATTCCCAAAAACATCTCTGTTCCATTTCGTCAAACAGCCTCTTAGATTTTTTTAGTTTCATGGAGAACTTAACCATGCCTTTAGCATAGCATGGAGCCTTACAGTTATCATTAACTAGGCCCAAAGAATTGTCATGATTGGTCCATACACACTGGAACTTGAAAGGAATAGGACCAACACCATTATAATTCTTTCTACAAAATAGTAAGGGTGCATGATCTGAGACTGTTCTTTCCAGATGAGTAAGTTCATAGTTGTGATCTTGAATCCATTAAGAGTTTATAAGAGCTCTATCCAGTTTTTCTAGCACAATCACTCCCTTCTTTTGGCTACACCAGGTGTAATTAAACCCCATATTACGCATCTCACATAAGCTACTTTCCTGGATAAAAGTGTTGAAATAAGCTATATCACTAGCAATCCTCTTTTTACCACCAAACTTCTCTTCATTACTTCTAATGGTATTATAATCCCCTGCGACCAACCATGGCGTATTCTGAGATTCAATTTCCTTTAAATCTCTCCATAGCTCCCTTCTGTCTCCATAGGTGCATTTCGCGTAAATCAAGGAAAAAACAGTGTTGATGCCCCCCAAGAATCACTTCCACCGTAAGCATTTGATTAAAGTCCTTGAACTTAGTTAAGATCACATTAGCATGAGCCATGCACCAAAATTTCCCCCCGACTTCTTCATTTGAAAGAATCTGACCCGTACCTAACTTTTTCTTAATAGAAACAACTCTATCTACTTTAATAAAATGCTCCTGAACAACGACCACCATTACTTTGTAGTGCTTGACATATTTACTAAGTTGAGAGAGAGAAGCTTGATTTGGAACTCCTCTTATATTCCATATAAGGAAATTCATCTAAACATTTTTCCTTTTGCTCTTTTTCCCCTTTTTAGTATCTATACCCACATGGAAGAAAATACATTTCTTCTTTCTTAATCTTTTCTGAATGTTGATATAGTCACCACCTTTATCAGTAGCATAACCACATAAACCCTCCACAGAGTCATATGCCAAGGAGGTATAAGAATCTAATTTCATATTTTCCATCACACGCCCCTCAAAGGATTTGTAAGTACTATCTTGCTTAAATTACATTCTTTCATTAGACTTCTTTGGACCAGCTTTATTAGTTTTTGATCTCTTATTTTCATATCAATAGCATTCTTCTTATTCGTCATCATTCCTATAACCATGTCCCTTTTACCTTTGCATTCCCAGTGGTTATGGCCTTGAGTTTCACAATTAACACAGTAGCTAATTTCATTGGGGTATTCCACTGCCTGCCAAAAGCCATTCTCCATGTTCTCACCTATCCAAATGTGAGACATTCTGGGCTTTGATAAATGCATTTCCACACAAACGCTGGCATAGATTGGCCTAACATGAGCCAGAGTTTGCTCATCTACAGTTATAAACTTTCTTAATGCCTTTGAAATCTCCTTGATATAAGACAACAAGCAGAAATTCAAGGGAAAAAATGGAAGTCTGACCCAAACCGCAGCAACATGTGATTCTTTATAGAAGGAAAAATATATTTCCCACTTGAAAATCTTATAGTAAAATCCTCCCAATTCATGAGAAAGCTTAGACCAAACCTTTGTAAAATCCTCTTCATCTGCCAATTTTACTAAAATATGCTTATCTTCCATATAAGCCACAATAGGTATAGAGTTTAATCCTCATTTATGAACAATATGAGCCCTAATATCCTCCATTTTAGGCTTCCCATTAGGAAATTTCTGAACTAGAGAAAATCTCATAGGTTTTTCAGAATTTTTTAATTCTTCCTCAGTAAAAAGCACAACAGGCCGCAAGAACTTGTATTGAATAGCTTTACTATCTATATTCACATCTTCTATGATAATGTCCTTCAAATTCAATTTATCAAATAGTGGAGAATTTGCTTCAGGAATGGGGGTATTATTTACCATTTTGGACATAGAATCTATAACAGCTTTAGCGTACGAAATTGATTACATTATCAAAATTCCTCAAAAAACCCAATAAAACCACCTTATTGGTACAGTTCTTCAATCTCGATCCAAAAACCGTACAAAATCCCAAAAAATATCCGAATTATATCACCAAAAAGAGGAGCAGAGCGTTTCTAAACCCTAATCTATGCTCAATAAGTATAGTATATGTCACGCCCCGGATTTTGGATAACCCGGGTCGTGAATGTAAATTAAAATAAAAAGGAAAAAAGTTAAAATAACGAAACATGCAGAAAGTCATTCGATAATATGCTAATCAATAGAACCAAATAAATACTTCAGGCCATGCCGATAATCACATTTGATTCACTAAATTGGCCTAAGGGTAGCCAACGGTGTTCAAATGTGACAACACAAACAAGACAATACGTTTTTAGAAAATTTCGGCATGAGCTTCACGTATCTACTTGTTTCCAATAAATTAGACCTGTCTGAAACAACATATAACAAAATCGCAACGCGATTACCAAATAATCCAAAATCAAATCCAACCCAGATGACATTCTATAAAATAGCGTAATCTAAAATAAACTTGCATTAAACGCCTATTAGGTCCACAAGGCTCAAAATGAGGTAATACCAAAATAAATAAAAACAAGTCTGACGTGCGCACGATCACGTGTAATATGATAATGAGCCCCATGCAAGCATTCTAAACTTCGCCACAGTCTACATCAACACCTGTACATCGATCATGAACAAAATGTACAGAAAACAAAGAAAGGAGGTAAGAAAACAATCTCACTTTAAAAACGGCGCGTGCTACTAAGCACGCACACACAATCCTAACATGGCAAATATGATATCTTGGCAAATAATGACAAAGGCAATTGCACGAAAAACACATCAACAAATATAACTCGCAACACAAGTAAATGAACATATAATCAAGATCAACTGAATTAATAATAAAACAAAATAAAATAAAACAAAACAAAATAAAACAAGACTCAACGAAACACAAAGTCGGGATTGCCTCACATGTACCCACTTTTAGAGCCACTCTGCTCTAGGACCCAAAGTGCAATGGTTCCCTCACCCATATTCTGACACTAACATGTGACCAAAAGATATGGGGCCGGCTTTAAGGGGACTAACCCTATGGTACCGATATACCTAATCCTTGCGCAAGTTTCCGGGATCTCACCGTAAGCTGACACAGCTCCGCCTTAACACTTGGTACTGCAATCCCTAAAATAAATATAAAAGACTCCGAATACCAAACACGAAAACAGTAAACTCCACAATAAAACAAAAAACACATTTTATAATATTCGATGTAATTAAATAAACATATCACCACAAAAATATACACGGTATCACCACAAGAGTATACACGATATCACCACTATCACACTTTCACCACTTTCACGTTTTAAAAAAATATTTAATCAAATAACACATTTAAATCACCTTATTATAAAAATAGTAAAATCGCCATACACAATATAATCACCATAAAAATAACGATGCGAAGCCGTTACACACAAAATACAATAACATGATGCAATACACACTAACCAACCAACTAACCATTTACATAGCCTAGCATACAACAAACAACACATAAAAACCGTCTTTAAAGCGAAACCATATTCTTCCCCCTTACCTACGCAAACGAGAGCTCGTTTGTCAAAATATCCCAAACTCGAGCCGAAAACCCACCGATCCATCAAAACTGGACAGCCTAATAACAGTCCATAAACAGCCCCTAAACGCAATTAAAACGAGCTACGGATTAATATAAAAACACCTAATTCGGATTATAGCCAATATTCCCAAAAATGGGTTTTTATAAAAGTTAAAATCAGATGAAACGGCTTACACGGATAGATAGCTCTCGAAAAATAGGCTAAGAAAACATATTTGATTGTCAAAAACGGACACCCGATGACCTCGTAATCGGCTCCCGAAGTCGCTGCCCTAAAACCCTAAACCGCCACCTACCACCGCAGCCTGGCCGGTCATCGGAGTCGGCTGCCAGGTCGCTGACTTCGGTCAGTCTCCCTCCGTCGTGTCTTCTCTCTCTATCTCTCCGTTCTATGTATGTATATATGTATATGTATATATGTGTGGCTGTGTATGTATGTATGTAGATATATATATATATATATATATATATATTTAGGTATTAGCTTATTTAATTACTAGTCTAGCCCATATAGTTGTTAATAAGACATTACTACATTATTTATTTCACATATATACAATTACACAATACATTAATATCACTTTAGAAAAATAATACAAATAAATAATAAATACCCAAAATTTCCGAGTCGTTACATTCTCCCCAACTTAAAAAAATTTCGTCCCGAAATTTAGCACACACTATTGTCGCCCAAAAACTAGTTCAACCCATATACATGTTCTCACACCTCAAAACTACTTTGAAGGGTAAAATAAATCATAAAGCCAAAATAATAGAAAAGCAAAAGAAAGGTAAAGCGAACTTAAAATTAAGCGAAAGATTGTTAACAATTTCCACCAAAGAATGATCACCCACCGCACATTACTTTACCACACTCAAAAGAAAGATCACATAATTCATGCTACTGATCAGACAAACTATATTTAAATCCATAAAAGCACATAAACATATATTCATCGACTACCGACTGATGAAAATAAGATAATCACATCATATCACATACATGTACTAGAAGTCTTACTATATCATCCCCAGAAATATTTACTCACCAAACAACGCTATTCCATACAGAAATGACTATTAGTGTTTACGAATACTAGTAGGAAAACCAAATAATATATCAAACGGCAGTTCTAAATATGTCACACTGAATGGTTCACCCAGACAAATAATTAAAAACTTATATTCACATGTTGCTAGCTCAACATCAATATAAAACAGACACATCCCAAACAAGTCTCACAATTAAATTGCATTAACAAAGCATGGCCTCACTACCTAAACAGTTACATGGCTCAATGATAAACGATTTAAATTAATAAAATGCATAATGTAGTTGACACACAAGATTTAATCACAAAGAAAGATATACGAACTTTCCATTTACAAATATGGATAACGAATATGTATAAGTGTCAATTTTCTTTTTCAACCAGAACTAATTTTATAAGCCATTAATTAGTATAAATAGATCCCCATACGATAACTAAAATTAAATTAAATATACCAATTTACATTTCATCAACATAGTACAAAAGGACACGCATGTAATAGATGATCACCATCACAACCATTTTCACCCAATTACTATATCTAAATACATATACGTGTTACAAAAAACTCATTGCCATATTATTTGGATATCCCTTACATTGTCATACACATACATCACATGCACTTAACCACATACCAGAACCTAAAACCCACCACTATATAACGCTGTAAAATTATTAAAAGAATACTCTCACAACACTTTTATTTTCTCAAATAATGTAATAATAAAATAAAATTATATCACGTCTGACCAAGTCGTAAACGATTTTTATTTTCCAAAACCACTTACAAATATATTAATTTATATAGATCGATATAACGTACCAACAATATTTAGGAGAAAAAAAAAATTACTTTTTATCAACTCAACAGTACAGCTACTAACTTCACCTCACGCCAAACTTTGGTACACAAATTCTTAATAATTACTAGAAAAATAAATATTGAAAGAACTTATTGAGTTACTAGGAATAAATCACTGAGCTAGACAAAATAAACTTAAGCATCTTTCTTAATCAAGACATACTTGTCTCATGGGTCCATCACAAAAAATATATAAAAAGACCACTACGACTGATAAGAATGAACCAGATGGTTAGTACATGAACTTATAACTTTAATAAATATATTCACACGAACACAAAATATGGTTATTATATTAAACACTCCACCATCTTATTGTAGCTATATGCCCCCAACGCAATATATATAGGTAGAACGTATATTAATCACCATTTTGCTATGTCCTCACATAGACGTCGTGTCTATAAAATCACAAAATCATCTTAACTCCTACATTCAGTCTTAAATAGCAGACTCCATATTACATATTATATATAGCACACTTAGCTTGATCCTATTCTAAAAAAAATGTTTAAGAAAATAATGGGCATGGATTGTCATAACATCAAACACTAAGGTACATAGCAAAAGTTAAACAATCCACCAATACACAATTAAGAAGAACATCAAATATATCTCCAATTAATACAACTTGAGCACAAAGTGCACAATAAATTGTCATATCACAATTCTATCAGGCTTTAAAAAAAAGAAGACACCAAGTGAAATTTGTTAAATGGAAGTAAATGCAATAATAGTTTTGCAATAAAATTCGGGGAAATTATATGTAAACACATGAAATTATAAACACTAAAATTATACAATCTTGCACCTTCACATCATTCTGTACTGCTAGATTTTACTCAGACTATTATAACAAAGAAAACAAACACTCTAATGATTCGGAATCTACAACAACAACAACAACAACAACAACAAAAACCTATAATGTCTTGCTCGTGTTACCCCATTTTTCACAAAGAACATAAAGATAATCCCAACATAATTGATAATCCGCACAGTAAGCCACTTTGAGTTTTTAGACGTCAATGGAATAAACCTGACACGTTGTCCTACAAAGATGGTGTCTACGAAAAAGGAGATACTTAAAAGGAAAACTATTTTCTCAATGGCATATAATACACGTACAAGTGAAGATAAATAAATAAAAAATCTTAAGTATTAGGCGAATCACCCTATTTTGTCTATAATTTGGCCGGATTAACGCAAATAAACAAAGATTAACAAGAATCTCTAATAATAAATTCGTTTTATTCAATAACTATAAAATGATAAACCATTGGGCCTACAATCTCAACACGTCACCTACCGGTATTTGGTTATTAAATTTATTTAATAGTCACATTGTATCGTCACTAATATTACTTACGAACCGTCACTACTTACACACCAAAACACACGCTATATAATTCTACTGAAAACAGAACAAAAATTGCACACTTGGCATATAGTCACATAGTCGCAACGATAAAAAGGAATTACACCAACAATTGGGGTTATAGTTAGAAGTGCTAAAATCAAAATAACAGTCTTTACACTACCGTTCACATCACACCTATACTAGACATAATATCATGTTTTAGGATATTTTCAAATAGTTTACGTATACCAATCACATTTCAATTACTAATAAACAGTCACACGACATAAAAATCAAGCAAGTAATTATTACTAAAACACCATTTATTTTATCATTTCTCCCTTGCGTCACACCGAAATAATAAATACTCTTGCGTCATACCGAAATCATAAATAACAGCAATGCTACACATAACTAAGTTAATCAAAGGCGAAACCATACTCTAAGGTTTAAAGAATACTTGTGACAACACGATTTATATAATGAATTAACCATTTTATTAGTGAAAAAAATGTACTCCAGTGAATAAAAATATAACTCGTATAGTGTTGAGGAATAATCCACTGTACGTGCCAAATCAACCGCAAACGCTTCATATGTAAACAAATGTACCTCTTATAACATGTCAAACACTTCAACCAACAAACTATAAGATCTAAAACTAATGTGACAGAACATAAAAAGTTACCAAACTTAACACCACGCTCAATATGTGTAACGTCTCGGAATTTTTGTAGTTTATTATTACTTTTAGTAATAAGATAGTGATATTTAGTTTTGTGGGTGATTACGTATTTGTGTGAAATATACACGTGTTATATGAAATTTGGTGTATAATAGTGGTGGGTGTGATTTGTATTATTTTATAACTAAGTGGACTAGTTAGTAAATTAGTTTACTAAAACCTATATATATATACAGATATTACATATACATATATACATATACATATCACATATTACATATATATACATAGATACATATCTACATATATAGAAGAGAGAGAGACCAGCGGAGAGAGATAAGAGGAGAGAGAGAGACGAACGCCGGAGAAAGGGTTTAGGTCGCCGGAAAGGACTGGTCAGGTCTGATCGGCGAGTTTGGCGGTGCGTGGGTTTTTCTCGGGTTTCGGGCATCCGGGGTTTGGTTCCGTTTCGGGTGCGTTCGGACTCCGTTTTTCACGATTAAATACATTTTTTTAATCTACTCTTCGAGCCCTATCTATCTGTGTAAGTCTTTTCCTCCAATTTTCACTTTTATAAAAGGTCGTTTTTTAGGGCTTTACCCTAATCCGAATTTACATCAATTTTATTGATCCGTAGCTCGTTCTAATTACGTTTAGGGACTACTTGAGGGCGATTAGTGGGCTGTCCATATCTAGCTTTGATTGTTCGGTGGGTTTTCGGTTCGAGGTTGGATATTTTTACAAACGAGCTCTCGTTTGTATAGGTAAGGGGGAAGAATATAGTTTCGCTTTAAAGGCGGTTTTTATGTGTTGTTTGTTGTATGCTAGGCTATGTAAATGGTTAGTTGGTTGGTTAGTGTGTATTGTGTATGTGTAACATGCTTTGGTTTTATTTATGCTAATCATATTGTTTATGGTGATTATGTTATGTATGACGATTTTACCATTTTTATTTGAAAAAGAATTGTGAACAAAAATGTGACGGTGGTGATATAGTGCGTGATATGTATTTTATTTTCGTTTGGTGGACTTTACCATTTATGTTTTTGGGAGTCTTATATTTATTTTAGGGATTGCAGTACCAAGTGTTAAGGTGGAGCTGTGTCAGCTTACGGTGAGATCCCGGAAACTTGCGCAAGGATTAGGTATATCGGTACCATAGGGTTAGTCCCCTTAAAGCCGGCCCCATAACTTTTGGTCACATGTTAGTGTCATAATATGGGTGAGGGAACCATTGCACTTTGGGTCCTAGAGCAGAGTGGCTCTAAAAGTGGGTACATGTGAGGCAATCCCGACTTTGTGTTTCGTTGAGTCTTGTTTTATTTTGTTTTGTTTTATTTTATTTTGTTTTATTATTAATTCAGTTATCTCGATTATATGTTCATTTACTTGTGTTGCGAGCTATATTGGTTGATGTGTTTTTCGTGCAATTGCCTTTGTCATTATTTGCCAAGATATCATATTTGCCATGTTAGGATTGTGTGTGCATGCTTAGTAGCACGCGCCGTTTTTAATGCGAGATTGTTTTCTTACCTCCTTTCTTTGTTTTCTGTACATTTTGTTCACGATCGATGTACAGGTGCTGACGGAGACGGTGGCGAGGTGTAGAGCTCTTGTCTGAGGATCATTGTCATATTACACCTTATCGCGTGCACGCTACTCTTTTGTTTACTCTTTTTGGCGTTTTCTTATTTTGAACTTTGTTCGCCTAGTAAGCGTTTGAAACGTGTATGTTTTTCTTTTGGTTAGAGTAACCTATCATGTACATTTGTATATGTTAGATTGCGTTATTGTATATAATGTCAGCTGGGTTGAATTTGACTTGATCATATTGAATTAGTGATAATCGCTTTGCGATTTTGTTATATGTTTTGTTGTCAAACAGGTCTAATTTATTGGAAACAAATAGATATACGAAGCTCATGCCGAAATTTTCTAAAAACGTATTGTTTTGTTTGTGTTGTCACATTTGAACACCGTTGGCTACCCTTAGGTCAATAAAGTGAATCAAATGTGATTATCGGCATGTCCTGAAGTATTTATTTGGGTCTATTGATTAGCGTGCTATCGAATGGCATACTGAATGTTTCGTTATTTTAACTTTTTCCCTTTTTTATTTTAATTTTCATTCACGACCCGGGTTTATCCAAAATCCGGGGCGTGACAGCTTGGTATCAGAGCTAACCGGGTTCCGATTACCTTGGTTGCCTGTTGGGTAGGATAGGCACACATGGACGGGTCGTAGAATAAGATAGGAATACATTCTGTTCTATACTTTTACTTGAGTGACTTATAGAGCGTAACATATGTGATGAAATTGTGTGGTAAACAAAAATCTTATTTACGTTTTAGTGGGATAGCTTTTTAATTTCAATTTTCTTTTCGCTATGGTTATGTGTAGTTGCTGATGGCTCCTATGCGAAAACCAACTCGCGGTACGGGTGGTAAGAGTTTAGGTCCTATACCTACTCGTGCTCGTACTTTTAGGGGTCGGAATCCTGCTCCTAAAGAGGCATCCGGGAGTGGTCGTATGACAAGTCGAAATCGTGGTGGTGGTCATAGCGGTGGTCGAGGGAGAACCGGTCGTGAGGTTCCACCCGAAGACGTTCGTAATAATGCCCCACCTGAGGTTCATAACTTAGAGGAGGAAGGGGGCGTAAATCTGACTGGAGATGGGAGTGTTAATGTCAACAACCCTATGATGACCGATTTTATAAAGGCTATGGCAGAGACTATGCGATGCATGGGTTCAGGTTCTCAAGGCGGGTTAATTGGTGGGGAAACAGAAGCTTCAGCTGCTCAAAAGCATTTTCAGCGTATGGAACCTCCTATCTTTTATGGGGGTGTCGATCCTGAAGTTGCCGAGACTTGGCTATCGGATGTGGAGAATATTTTTGAGTCGCTTCAAATCACGGAAGATAAATTAAAGGTGGTTTGTGCTGTCCGCTATTTGAGGGGCGATGCGGGAGTGTGGTGGAAGAGTCGAAAGGAGTTGTTCGGTTTGCGGGATATTAGTTGGAAGGGGTTCAGGGAGATGTTTCTCAAGGAGTATTTTCCTCAGCCTATGCGAGATGCAAAGAAAACCGAATTCCTAAAGCTTATTCAGGGTAATATGAGTGTGCGTGACTATCAGCTAAAGTTCCAAAAGTTATCGACGTATTATCCAGAAAGTGTAAGCACTGAGGAGCTTCGCTGTCAGCGATTTGAGCAGGGATTACGTCCTAAGATTCTCAGCAGTCTAGCATCGCACGTGTTTACTTCTTTTGATGTCCTTGTAGAACGCTCGTTGAAAGTCGAGGCGGCGGATGTTGAGGAAAAGCGTATTCTGGCAACTAAGCTACATAAGCCCCATTTTCCTTCTTCGGATCATGTTTCTAGTTCTCGGTTTCAGTCGGGAGGGACTAACCGTAAGTTGGATAATAGCGGGGGTGATCGTAAGAGGCCGAGGGAGGCCGACTATTTTCCTGGTTTTCGAGGACATTCCCACCCTAGGAGTTATTCGAATACGGGTTTTGTGTCTTCTGTTCCTCAAGCAAATTCTGGATGCTATAGTTGTGGTTCTCTAGCTCATAGGGTTCGAGACTGTCCTAGGGCCAAGTGTCATAAGTGTGGTGGTTTAGGACATCTTCAGAGTCGGTGCATGTCAAGGGGAACTGGTGCCATTTCCTCAGCTCCTATGCGTACTACTCCAACTACTCAGAACTATTCGATTGCGCCTTCTTATTCCGGTTCTAAGGCTCCTATTCCTTATAATTCAAGGGCAGGTCGTGGTGGTTTTCAGAGTTCTGGTCGTGGTGGTTATCAGCAGCACCAGTCTTCTCAATCTTCTCAGGGTACTCAAGCTCGTGTGTTCGCCCTGCCTCAAGTTAATACTGACAGAGGCGAACCTTCAGTTATTCGAGGTACCTTACTCGTTTGCTCTTCTTGGGCTAATGTCTTATTTGATACTGGCGCTTCTCGTTCATTTATTTCCGCTCGTTTTGCTTTATCCATGGGTTTATTATTCAGTATTCAGGATCCCGCCAATTTGGTTGAAACTCCTATTCATGGTTGTGTTCCGCTTGATCGCATATGTCGTGACTGTGTGCTTTATATTTCTGAGCACCCTTTTGTGTTCGACTTTCTTGTGATTGATATGACTAGCTTTGATGTTATTCTTGGGATGGACTGGTTATCTTTCTTCCAGGCCATTATTGATTGTGAGCGTAGACGTGTATCTTTTATTACTCCTTCTGCTGATCGTATTATTTTCTTTGGGGACCGATGTAGTCGTTTTTCTCTGTTGTGGAACATTGTTGATGACTTCGGTGGGTTATTAGCTAGCTTATCGGTTAGTGATGAAGCGTCTACCGATGTCGAGCTACCTCCGGTGGTGTGTGAGTTTCCCGAGGTGTTTCCTAATGATCTTATCGAACTTCCTCCTCAGCGTGAGGTGGAGTTTTCCATAGATTTAACACCTGGAACTGCTCCGATTGCTATGGCTCCTTATCGTTTAGCGCCAGCTGAGTTGAAAGAGTTAAAGGAACAGTTGGATGATTTGTTGGGTAAGGGATTTATACGTCCTAGTGTGTCTCCGTGGGGTGCGCCAACATTATTTGTCCAGAAAAAGGATGGTGGTATGCGTATGTGTATTGATTATCGTAAGCTGAATCGAGTTACGATAAAGAATAAGTATCCCCTGCCACGAATTGATGACCTCTTCGATCAGCTGAAAGGGTCGAAGTGTTTTTCGAAGATTGATCTTCGCTCAGGGTACCATCAACTTAGAGTTCGTGAGGTGGATATTCCTAAGACTGCGTTTCGTACCCGGTATGGTCACTATGAGTTTCTAGTGATGCCATTCGGGTTAACAAATGCACCTGCTGCTTTTATGGACTTGATGAACCGAGTCTTTAGAGATTTTCTGGACAAGTTTGTCGTGGTGTTTGTGGACGACATTCTAGTGTACTCTTCATCGGAGGAAGAACACATCGAGCACCTTCGTGTTGTGCTTAATCTTTTAAGAAAGCATAAACTGTATGCTAAGTTCTCCAAGTGCGAGTTTTGGATGTCAGAAGTGAAGTTTCTGGGCCACGTAGTGTCTGCGGATGGAGTGTCGGTTGATCCTTCTAAGATTGAGGTGGTGACTGATTGGGCTCAACCAAAAAGTGTGTTCGAGATCCGTAGCTTCTTGGGACTAGCAGGTTACTATCGAAGGTTCGTGCAAAATTTTTCTCGTTTGGCGGCTCCCCTAACTCGGCTTACGAAGAAAGGTGTTAAATTCGAATGGGACGAGAAATGTGAACTTTCTTTCCAAGAATTGAAGCGTCGCTTGACATCTGCTCCTATTCTCATTATCCCAGAGAGAGGGGTGGAGTATTGTGTTTATTGTGATGCCTCGAAGGAAGGCCTCGGCGCTGTGTTAATGCAAGAGGGCAAGGTGGTGGCTTATGCTTCTCGGCAGTTAAAGGTCCATGAGAAGAATTATCCCACTCATGATCTCGAGTTGGCTGCGGTTGTGTTTTCTTTGAAGTGTTGGCGGCACTACTTGTTTGGAGAGAGATTCAACGTGTTTTCGGATCACAAGAGTCTCAAGTATATTTTCACACAGCATGATCTAAACTTACGACAAAGGAGGTGGATGGAGTATCTTGAGCAATACGACTTCGACTTGCAGTATTATCCTGGTAAAGCAAATATGGTGGCAGACGCCTTGAGTCGCAAGACTAGGTGTTCTTTGGCATGCGTTGCTATTCGTGAATGGGGAATGCTAAATGTTCTTAACGAGTTCGATTTGGAGATGGGGGAAGAAGAAAATTCAGCTGTGTTGTTCTCGGTGAAGGTACAACCGTCATTAGTCTCGGAAGTAATTAAGGCCCAACAAGGGGACGAGGAATCTAGGGAAGTACGCGTTAAAATCTCGAGTGAGTTGGGACTCGACAAATGGAAGGTGGGCTCAGATGGCGGGGTGAGATTTATGGAACGTCTGTTTGTACCTTTTAGTATGCGTGTGGATGTCATGAGAGAATTCCACCACTCTCGATTGGTATTTCATCCTGGTGGTACAAAGATGTACCATGACTTAGCTCGACAGTTTTATTGGAGTGGAATGAAAAAGGATGTGGCGGACTTTGTTAATAAATGTCTTACTTGTCAGCAAGTGAAGATAGAACATCAGAAGCCGGGAGGGTTGCTTAAACCTTTACCTATACCGGAGTGGAAGTGGGAACGTATAACTATGGACTTTGTAGTGGGGTTGCCGAGATCTAGTAGGGGGAAAGATGCGATATGGGTCATAGTGGATCGATTGACGAAATCGGCTCACTTTCTCCCGATGCGTGTTAGCGACAAAGTCGAGCAGCTATGCGAGATTTATGTTCGTGAGATTGTTCGCTTACATGGTGTTCCAGTTTCTATTGTGTCTGATCGTGATCCTCGCTTTGTGTCTCGTTTCTGGCAGAGTTTTCAGAAAGCGTTAGGGACGAAACTAGATTTGAGTACGGCATATCACCCTCAAACCGATGGGCAGTCGGAGAGAACTATCCAAACTTTGGAGGATATGCTTCGTGCGTGTGTACTTGATTTTGGTGGGGGTTGGGAGAAACATGTGGCGTTGATTGAATTCGCTTATAATAATAGTTATCATTCGAGCATTGAGATGGCCCCTTATGAGGCCCTATATGGACGACCATGTAGATCTCCGGTGTGTTGGACGGAGGCCGGTGAATCATCGTTGCTAGGACCAGATGTGGTTCGAGAGACTACAGAGAAGATTCTTTTGATTAAGCAAAGGTTGGAGACAACGAGAAGCCGTCAAAAGAGTTATGCGGATAGACGAAGGCGGCCGTTGGATTTTGGGGTGGGTGATCATGTGTTTCTTAAGATATCGCCGCATAAGGGCATTATGCGTTTTGGGAGGCGTGGGAAGTTGTCACCACGGTTTATTGGACCTTTCTTGATTTTGGAGAGAGTTGGTGATTTGGCCTATCAGTTAGCTTTGCCACCACAATTGGCAAACGTACACCCCGTGTTCCATGTTTCGATGCTCCGGAAGTATGAACCGGACCCGTCACATATTTTGGATTTTTCCGATCTTCAAGTATAGGAGGATGTTTCCTATGTGGTTCGCCCGGTCCGTATACTGGACAGGCGTGAACAGGTATTACGAAGGCGCGTTATTCCTTTGGTGAAAATATTGTGGAGTCACCATGGGATCGAAGAGGCAACATGGGAACGTGAGCTGGAGATTCGTGCTAAGTATCCAGACTTATTTATTGATTCGGGTATGTGTTTAATTTCGGGACGAAATTATTTTAAGTTGGGGAGAATGTAACGTCTCGGAATTTTTGTAGTTTATTATTACTTTTAGTAATAAGATAGTGATATTTAGTTTTGTGGGTGATTACGTATTTGTGTGAAATATACACGTGTTATATGAAATTTGGTGTATAATAGTGGTGGGTGTGATTTGTATTATTTTATAACTAAGTGGACTAGTTAGTAAATTAGTTTACTAAAACCTATATATATATACAGATATTACATATACATATATACATATACATATCACATATTACATATATATACATAGATACATATCTACATATATAGAAGAGAGAGAGACCAGCGGAGAGAGATAAGAGGAGAGAGAGAGATGAACGCCGGAGAAAGGGTTTAGGTCGCCGGAAAGGACTGGTCAGGTCTGATCGGCGAGTTTGGCGGTGCGTGGGTTTTTCTCGGGTTTCGGGCATCCGGGGTTTGGTTCCGTTTCGGGTGCGTTCGGACTCCATTTTTCACGATTAAATACATTTTTTTAATCTACTCTTCGAGCCCTATCTATCTGTGTAAGTCTTTTCCTCCAATTTTCACTTTTATAAAAGGTCGTTTTTTAGGGCTTTACCCTAATCCGAATTTACATCAATTTTATTGATCCGTAGCTCGTTCTAATTACGTTTAGGGACTACTTGAGGGCGATTAGTGGGCTGTCCATATCTAGCTTTGATTGTTCGGTGGGTTTTCGGTTCGAGGTTGGATATTTTTACAAACGAGCTCTCGTTTGTATAGGTAAGGGGGAAGAATATAGTTTCGCTTTAAAGGCGGTTTTTATGTGTTGTTTGTTGTATGCTAGGCTATGTAAATGGTTAGTTGGTTGGTTAGTGTGTATTGTGTATGTGTAACATGCTTTGGTTTTATTTATGCTAATCATATTGTTTATGGTGATTATGTTATGTATGACGATTTTACCATTTTTATTTGAAAAAGAATTGTGAACAAAAATGTGACGGTGGTGATATAGTGCGTGATATGTATTTTATTTTCGTTTGGTGGACTTTACCATTTATGTTTTTGGGAGTCTTATATTTATTTTAGGGATTGCAGTACCAAGTGTTAAGGCGGAGCTGTGTCAGCTTACGGTGAGATCCCGGAAACTTGCGCAAGGATTAGGTATATCGGTACCATAGGGTTAGTCCCCTTAAAGCCGGCCCCATATCTTTTGGTCACATGTTAGTGTCATAATATGGGTGAGGGAACCATTGCACTTTGGGTCCTAGAGCAGAGTGGCTCTAAAAGTGGGTACATGTGAGGCAATCCCGACTTTGTGTTTCGTTGAGTCTTGTTTTATTTTGTTTTGTTTTATTTTATTTTGTTTTATTATTAATTCAGTTATCTCGATTATATGTTCATTTACTTGTGTTGCGAGCTATATTGGTTGATGTGTTTTTCGTGCAATTGCCTTTGTCATTATTTGCCAAGATATCATATTTGCCATGTTAGGATTGTGTGTGCATGCTTAGTAGCACGCGCCGTTTTTAATGCGAGATTGTTTTCTTACCTCCTTTCTTTGTTTTCTGTACATTTTGTTCACGATCGATGTACAGGTGCTGACGGAGACGGTGGCGAGGTGTAGAGCTCTTGTCTGAGGATCATTGTCATATTACACCTTATCGCGTGCACGCTACTCTTTTGTTTACTCTTTTTGGCGTTTTCTTATTTTGAACTTTGTTCGCCTAGTAAGCGTTTGAAACGTGTATGTTTTTCTTTTGGTTAGAGTAACCTATCATGTACATTTGTATATGTTAGATTGCGTTATTGTATATAATGTCAGCTGGGTTGAATTTGACTTGATCATATTGAATTAGTGATAATCGCTTTGCGATTTTGTTATATGTTTTGTTGTCAAACAGGTCTAATTTATTGGAAACAAATAGATATGCGAAGCTCATGCCGAAATTTTCTAAAAACGTATTGTTTTGTTTGTGTTGTCACATTTGAACACCGTTGGCTACCCTTAGGTCAATAAAGTGAATCAAATGTGATTATCGGCATGTCCTGAAGTATTTATTTGGGTCTATTGATTAGCGTGCTATCGAATGGCATACTGAATGTTTCGTTATTTTAACTTTTTCCCTTTTTTATTTTAATTTTCATTCACGACCCGGGTTTATCCAAAATCCGGGGCGTGACAATATGGATAACACTTAAAAAGGATACCATATACACACGGCATACAGAGTACAACGAAAACATGAAACAAACTAAACGTCTACAAATCCTACTTGTCTACACAAATATCAATCCTTCTTAACCCATCGTAATTTAGTTTCAGTCACTAACAATCATAAAAACAATCCGTTAGAAGGCACCACCACAATCCTCGATCAATATATGTAACACATAACAGATATTTCTATATAATCACACCACGAGTAACACACAACTGGATATGTCCACCAACTAAAACCGTTCACATTCAACAAACACGAAACCATTTAACAAGAACCATATATACACCCATTAAAACGGATCAACTTACAATACAATATAAGTCAACCAAACTTGAATGTAAACAAACAACCAAATACACCACATGGATTTTGAAAAATGCAGATTTTCTTAAAATCTCTTACACCACCAAGTATCACCCCTTCCCGTGTGTGCCTATCCTACCCAACAGGCAACCAAGGTAATCGGAACCCGGTTAGCTCTGATACCAAGCTGTCACGCCCCGGATTTTGGATAACCCAGGTCGTGAATGTAAATTAAAATAAAAAGGAAAAAAGTTAAAATAACGAAACATGCAGAAAGTCATTCGATAATATGCTAATCAATAGAACCAAATAAATACTTCAGGCCATGCCGATAATCACATTTGATTCACTAAATTGGCCTAAGGGTAGCCAACGATGTTCAAATGTGACAACACAAACAAGACAATACGTTTTTAGAAAATTTCGGCATGAGCTTCGCGTATCTACTTGTTTCCAATAAATTAGACCTGTCTGAAACAACATATAACAAAATCGCAACGCGATTACCAAATAATCCAAAATCAAATCCAACCCAGCTGACATTCTATAAAATAGCGTAATCTAAAATAAACTTGCATTAAACGCCTATTAGGTCCACAAGGCTCAAAATGAGGTAATACCAAAATGAATAAAAACAAGTCTGACGTGCGCACGATCACGTGTAATATGATAATGAGCCCCATGCAAGCATTCTAAACTTCGCCACAGTCTACATCAACACCTGTACATCGATCATGAACAAAATGTACAGAAAACAAAGAAAGGAGGTAAGAAAACAATCTCACTTTAAAAACGGCGCGTTCTACTAAGCACGCACACACAATCCTAACATGGCAAATATGATATCTTGGCAAATAATGACAAAGGCAATTGCACGAAAAACACATCAACAAATATAACTCGCAACACAAGTAAATGAACATATAATCAAGATCAACTGAATTAATAATAAAACAAAATAAAATAAAACAAAACAAAACAAAATAAAACAAGACTCAACGAAACACAAAGTCGGGATTGCCTCACATGTACCCACTTTTAGAGCCACTCTGCTCTAGGACCCAAAGTGCAATGGTTCCCTCACCCATATTCTGACACTAACATGTGACCAAAAGATATGGGGCCGGCTTTAAGGGGACTAACCCTATGGTACCGATATACCTAATCCTTGCACAAGTTTCCGGGATCTCACCGTAAGCTGACACAGCTCCGCCTTAACACTTGGTACTGCAATCCCTAAAATAAATATAAAAGACTCCGAATACCAAACACGAAAACAGTAAACTCCACAATAAAACAAAAAACACATTTTATAATATTCGATGTAATTAAATAAACATATCACCACAAAAATATACACGGTATCACCACAAGAGTATACACGATATCACCACTATCACACTTTCACCACTTTCACGTTTTAAAAAAATATTTAATCAAATAACACATTTAAATCACCTTATTATAAAAATAGTAAAATCGCCATACACAATATAATCACCATAAAAATAACGATGCGAAGCCGTTACACACAAAATACAATAACATGATGCAATACACACTAACCAACCAACTAACCATTTACATAGCCTAGCATACAACAAACAACACATAAAAACCGTCTTTAAAGCGAAACCATATTCTTCCCCCTTATCTACGCAAACGAGAGCTCGTTTGTCAAAATATCCCAAACTCGAGCCGAAAACCCACCGATCCATCAAAACTGGACAGCCTAATAACAGTCCATAAACAGCCCCTAAACGCAATTAAAACGAGCTACGGATTAATATAAAAACACCTAATTCGGATTATAGCCAATATTCCCAAAAATGGGTTTTTATAAAAGTTAAAATAAGATGAAACGGCTTACACGGATAGATAGCTCTCGAAAAATAGGCTAAGAAAACATATTTGATTGTCGAAAACGGACACCCGATGACCTCGTAATCGGCTCCCGAAGTCGCTGCCCTAAAACCCTAAACCGCCACCTACCACCGCAGCCTGGCCGGTCATCGGAGTCGGCTGCCAGGTCGCTGACTTCGGTCAGTCTCCCTCCGTCGTGTCTTCTCTCTCTATCTCTCCGTTCTATGTATGTATATATGTGTGGCTGTGTATGTATGTATGTAGATATATATATATATATATATTTAGGTATTAGCTTATTTAATTACTAGTCTAGCCCATATAGTTGTTACTAATTACAAATATAACCCAATATTATTGTTACATAAGACATTACTACATTATTTATTTCACATATATACAATTACACAATACATTAATATCACTTTAGAAAAATAATACAAATAAATAATAAATATCCAAAATTTCCGAGTCGTTACAGTATATAAGAGGGGAAGAAGGATTTTAGCGATAAATCTCCATGGTGGTTATTTCGTCACTTTCTCTATCATTCATTGTAGAGTTATATATATTACATGTAGTAGGTGCTTGAATAACTTGACATCAAATTTCCTTTTAACTTTAATAGTGTCTGCACACCGTACGTAATAATCAAGAGAATTATAAATACTAAAAATCATCTCAGGTGTGCTTGTGGCACTAAAATATTCATGATGAGAATTGATGAGAAAAAAAGAGAGAGGTCGAGCATGGGATGTATAATTCATAGAAATGTAAAAAATGGAATATAAAAAAATATGTGTTTGTTAAAAATATAGTCTACAAATACCCTCTTGATAAAGAGCCATTTTTTACATCAATTTGCTCCACAACCGCAACTGTTTTCTTGAGCTCTTTTACTTCTTCACCAATTAAGAACATTTTTAAGGCTTTAATTTCGATACAACTTTCACAAAGATGCAGGCCAACACCTTGAGTACGCAATTATATGTGTGTATCTTGTCCCATTACTAGTTTACTACACATGCAACCGTCAACCAAACACATGGGAAAAGAGATACAATATTGAAATACAATAGCATGCACATGTTTATATAGCACAAATCAAAGTTATGAGAGTTCACAAAATAGTTTGATAGTCGCTAAAATATTTTTAAAAGTTTACATCAACCACAATACCAAACTATGCAGCACATCTTCCCCTTAACTAATTTTCAGAACTTTGAAAATTACAGTTAAGATACATGAGGAGTGAGAGTAAATGTACACATCATGTATCTTGTAGATCGCTTATTTATTTTAAGCGAACCATTTCTTCGATGACCTGATACAACTTTCTCTTGCTTACCCGGTTATGTTTGTGTAGGTTCGATTTGTCTTGAATAAGTTGAATAAGGGATGAGAAAATGTTTATCTATCTGATAAGTTGCTTCGATGGCCTGATACACTTTTCTTATATATGTTTACCCGGTTATGCTAGTCCCGCCTTTAAAATCGAGATTATCGACAATCAAGAAAAAGCTAAAAAGTGAGAAAACAAATAATATTAAAAAGAAATGACAAAAAGTTATCGCATCCATTTTGGTAATATCCAACTCACGTAAACCAATCAATGATGCATAACATTCAATCAATGAAGCAACTACAAAAAAACAGCAGAAAAGTATACACGTAAATAGAGTAAACTACAAGTCAATAAATGAACAATGATTAAAACTATGGAAAATATCACGTAAAACTCAGTAAAACAACAAATAATTGATGTTAATAATGGAAAGTTCATTTAGCATACACCAGTATACAATAAAAGTATATAACTACCATTCTCAGATCCTTTCCTTCGCATGATAAAACAACAACATTGTGTTATCTGCTGTTATGATAAAAATATTTCTAAGACGCAGCACATCCTTATAAATCCAGTATATGCAATGTAGATATATAGATATGTAACTATTGTTTGAAGAATTCCAAGTGGTAAAACTGGATCTTTTCTCTGTATGTTTTTTTTTTTGTGTTTTTTAGAGGGTTAGATAATCTGAATAATTGTAAAAGGAACATTTAAGTTTCCGTAACCACAGAAACATTAGATATATATTAATATCACATATCAATACTCATGAATCCAATTAATACTAAATGGTGGTTACAATTCTTGGAAATAAAATATTCTCATTATTATGAAAACCATTTTCATAATTAGACCCACAAATTTATCGTGTCTAACATTTAGAACCACAATCTCTCAATAATTATAATTAAACATATTAGTTAATATTTTACTAATATTTTAATTTCCTTCACTATTCAAGACAAAAGCATGTTCTATTGCGTGTGACCCTTTAGGCCCGACAGTCTTAGATATAGTAACTTTAAAGATAAACACTTTAATCTTTTTTTGCAGTTTACTACTCATGTGTGACACCTAGTAGCATATCACAAAGTAACTCTAGTACTCTGAGTTGGTGGATTAAGCCTCCGAACCTGTCAATTGTCAGTAACCGTGTAATAAGAACATTCCGTCAAATTATTAGTGTCTGATCAATACTCAATAATTGGAAAACACTTTTTCGTAATTATCATTTGCCTTGGCCAAGGAACTTTCTCAGTATTATTCACAAATAATATTTCAAATGACGGATTCTATCTTGACACTCACAAGTCTCTGCACATATCTTACTATACTCAAAAATACATGACAGACGTACCATGAATGGTAACATTCATTTTGTAAAATCAAAGTGGAGCAATCAATATACAAGACTACTGTGGCATCTCAAGTGAAAGGATTAATTTACACAACTTAGAGCAATTTGATCTTGTTTCTTATTAGGATTTCTCTCTGGATCATGTTGAGTGAATTTGTTCTCTAACCAACACCCACACACTTGTACACAGTATGTATACATGTGTGATATGAGATACGCCAATTATACAAAGTATGTGCTAGACTTTCATATGCCTCGCTACCTTCTGTGTTAGGACTTAATATTTTCCTTATAATACTTGTCAAGCTATTTGCAATGAGCAACAATTGCAATATTTAAACATCAAATTCCAGAAGAAGATTATATTATGTATTAAATTATTAATACCTTTTGTGATTCATGATCAAAGTCTATATTTTTATTGTCAAACAATAACTTTATTTGCATGCATCAAACATCAAATACAATAAGCACACTTTAATTCGTTGAGCAAAAAAAAACAATAGAGGGGGTTGGAAATTTTTAAATATTTGGTTTTGATTATTAAATATTTGCGATCCCAAAAATATTTCTTGTTAATTGTGAACTTTGCTTTTGCTATTGAAGCCTTATTTGGAATGTAACACTAGTAAGTAACCAAACCTTAATTTTGCCAAACTATTATTCTTATGTACTTTTAATATACCCAAATGAGCCCAATTATCTGGTGACTACCTTGCAAAAATAAAAATAAAAATTGTAAAAGAATGACGCCTTGGAGCTTGCGATTTACAATCTAAGTTGGTCTAAATAAAAGGCGTAATTGAAAAGCTATTGAAACAATAGATAAACAAAATGAAAAATATTAGCAGTTTTTTCTAATAATTTCGTTACTCTTTCAAAAAGTTATCTTACTATCAAAATATCAACCTTGTAGTTATTTGCCTCTGATTCTTTGTTTGAAGAATTGAAAGTGGTAAAACTGGATCTTTTCTCTGTATGTTTTTTTTGTTTGTGTTTTTTACATTTTCCCCTTTTTGAGAGGGTTAAATAATCTAGGTATTTGTAAATATTTATTTTTTGTTTGCATCATGACATTATTCATTCTAAATTTTGGCTGAAATTTAATTTTTTTAAATTAATATAGAAGTGGTTATGATCAATCTCTGAAAATATCGGTAACGTTCTCTACACTAATTTTTCTCATTAGCGGTCACCTCTTTCTCGCCTTTTCACGTGATGGATAATGGAAGATGACACCTTATTTTCTTATTTAGTGTAGAGTATTTTAATGTGCAAAAAATGGCTGTTGTGGTTTTGTTACGTGATCGAATAATTTGGTAATGTTGACCTTATTAAATTTTGATAAATAATGTTTGGTCACATGATATTATAAATATATTTTTTACCTTCATTGTGTCTTCATAATCTTACTTTTATACTAGAACAATTTCCATGTGATTTTCTGGTACCAAGTTTCTTAAGTACGTAATTTAGAGTAGAATTTTGTTTGCTTAAGTTACAAATACAGTTACACGATTTAGTTGCAGCTAACTGACGGTGCAACTGAATAATATATTGAAGTTAATTAATAAAACGTCGAACACATGATGTTTGATTACGAAGTTCGACTTCACCAAGTTTATGTCTCTAAGGGAATCGGGCAGAATTCTTTGATATTGAAAAAGGCTATAATGGTTGACTTGAGTCTTACCATACTTAATATGTATGATTTGGTCACTAGTATAAGATTATCAAACTATCGCTTCTTGTTAATCAATGTACCATTGGCTTTATTTATACCCTTACAAATAATCATAATTACACCTAATTAGCAATTATTTGATTTTTCTCTCTTTACTGCTTTGACAAAGACTGTTTTTCTATATCTTCAAACATTGTTCCTTAACATCCATGATTTTTATTTCATCTAATCTCATTGACCGAATCTTTACCGGATTAGTCGGCCATAGTCAATTGTTGACACAGTTGCAACAAACTATATTGCACCTGTAGTTAATCACAAATTGAAGGAAAACGTTACACATTAATTTTGGACATTTACGACAAACAATCCTAAATCCAAGACCTAACATGAAGTTTTGGAAACTTCAAGTTAATGCTATCATGGCTTTCATAAGTCAGTGTATCATTGTTAATTTTTTAAACTTGACAGCATTTGTCGGATGTTCTTGGTCCTTTTGACTTGATACTTTTCCTTTCGTACCAAAAAAATAGATTTGTTTTTCTGATTAACTTGATACTTTTCCTTTCTTACCATGAGGACTTCTATTTCCGTTGTTGTGAGGGTGGAATATATTCATACTCTGTGACAAACTCCAAATAATTAAAGAATTATGGCAAACTGCGAAGTTTCTCTCAAGAGGAGACTTCACAAGTGCCAGAGCATTCAATAGGTTGAAACTCGCTCGAGACATTTGTTCTTCTCGAATCTTGGGGTGGGAAGTTTTAAGAAATAATAAGAAAATATCATGTCTGCCCAATAGGATGAGGTGTCCTCGAAGGTATTTGAAGTTTCCAATTTTACAAGGAGCTAAACTCATTGTTGATACCGTCTAGATACACAAAAAAGTCTTTATAAAAAGGAGAAGGGAAAGTTGGCAGAAAATGTGATTGGCTCTTTTTTAGTATGATGGATTCAATTTTCTCTTCTTCATTAAGCCTAAAAACTGGATTATTATACAACGGAGTGTATCCTAGTTATTCCAACTCGTCGAATAAATGAGAAATGAGGTCGTTTGAAGCAGAGTATGTGAAATAAGAAAGTGAAAGCTTGCAAAAATCTTCAACCATATAAGAAGAGGAAAATGCAAAAAAAAAAGGAAAATTTATAGGATACTCAACCTCAAAAGAGGAGAGGCGCGGCATAAAAAGATGGATGTCAATAAGCCTTGCAAGTTTGTTGCTAATTGTTTTACCATATTTTGCAACATTTATGAAAAAAGGTTGAGAATAACAAATACGATCAAATGGCTGAGTTGGAGAAAGTAAGGATGGCGTGTCCAAAATAGTTGGAGCCGAAAAGAATTAAAATTTTACACACGTGAGTGGGTAGAGCTGGCCAAGATTTTGAGAATTAACATCGATGAGGATAAATCAAAGAATTAAAACATCGGTTGTGGCCCTCGATACATTATTTTACATATTTGCTTTTTATTCATTTATTTGAACTGAAATCCTATGTTTTTCGAATAAAAATATGATTTTTCTAACGTTGAGCGATAAATACTTTTGTTGTATTTTGGTTTAATGATTAATCATTTATTTAAAATTTAACGGCTTTATAAAGATGATTAGAGAAATTATAAAGTATTCATTCAAAAGAAAAAAAATGATATCTAACTAATTACATATGTATTTTATAAGTACGTGGTTCCTTCATGCTAAAACCCGCTAAAAATAGGTTAGATACAGGGTTCTAGACTTAACTAAGAATATATTTTACCTTAGTATTCATAAAATCATATTCTTCAATTTATTGACTTGTTCTAATTTATTTATGTTATTGGAGGTGATTTTTACCATGGATAACGTGGTAAAGAACATTCCAATAACATTATTTATAAGATATATATTTTCTAATTTCTCATCTTGTTTACCCAAATCACCATACTTACCCAAATCACCATCCTTGAAAATTAGAAATTTGGAATACTCACTTGGCCCTTCTCCGTAATAGTGTTCAGTGCCCATGGGGTGTTTGAATAAACTTGTGGGTTGTCGGTTAATCGAATTCTTGTTTGAAAAAGAAGACACACAAAAAGAAAATTCTACCAAATTATTTATGACATGAATGATAATACACAAAATGAGCTCATTTAAATCTATAAGCTTAAATAAGTATCCATGCAAAAGGGTAAATCTAGGGATGAAAATATTAGTGGACATTCGGGTGATTTTTAGATCAAAAAGCCTCCATTGGAAGAGTGTTCATCTAAAAATTACGAGAAAAATAATCGTTTGATTTTTCCTAGTTGAACACGTCCGATTTCCTAAGAATCCATTAGAAGATTCTTAAAAAATTCATTTCTCGCATGACCAAACAGAACACAGAAAATTTCCTAAGTTTCCACAAAACTCATGGAGTCTAAATGATGTCTTAAATCATTTAGATGAACATGAAAATGATTTTTTTTTCTATTGAAGCAGATGATCTTAAGAGCTTTGAGGAGGAAATGGTTTTCCATATAGACGATTTGGGGTGTCAGAAAGAGGTATGTCGAATTCCTCATTTTAATTTCATCCGTTTATGTAATTCAAGTGTATATGAAACTGAAGGAAAATAATGTTATATATGCTTTAATTAACGTAATTGATATGCTCATATTGATCACATTATGCCTTTTCTAGGTCCAGCTTATTAAAAACTGAAAAATTAAATCTTGCTAGCTTGTAGATCATAAGTCAAGATCGATGATGTTACAACAGTTTAAGGATTCACTTTTTGGAAAGAGTCTCTGGGGTATCTTCGGAAGCTTTTCTACAATAAAGGGCCAAATAAATACATATTCGAGTCATTTTTATGGTATTGAAGTTTGTAGTTATAATGTTTGGTTTTTCAGAGTTTTCTTCTTTCAAGTTCGGGTTTGGTGCCTTTTCAACTTGACCTTGATCTTAGTTTCCTTTTATCAGTGTCTTAGGTGGTAACTTAACTAAGAGTAAGTTGACAATTATTGATCAAAGGACCTTTATTTCTCAAGGCCAAATGATGTATGTTATTTACTACTTCTAAGCTTTTGGTGGGTGTATGTCGTATGATATTATGCTATATCCCTCCATTTTTAAAGATGAATTGTTTAATTTTGTACCCTTAGATGTAGTTCGGTAATTCCTCACTTTATCAAGAGTAGTTGGTAAGATAACTAATGATTGCACGTTTGACGCATATATTAAAATATAATTTATTCATAAAATAAAAATACCAAGTAGTAAGTAAACAAATTTGGACAGAAACCATGAGAGGAATTACCGAATTACTACTTAGTATTTTTTATTTTCTAAATAAATTATACAACAATATACGCGTGCACCGTGCATTCATTTGTTATCATAACATTTTCTTTTACCATTTATAGTCAGACCATGTACTCCGAATAAAGTGAGGAATTACTGAAATCTGAGGTACTAAATTAAACCGTTCATCTTTAAAAATGGGGGATATATCATAATATCATACGACATACACACAACAAAAGCTTAGAATTAGTACATAAAATACACCATTGGGCCTTGAGAAAGAAAGGTCCATTGATTAATTTTTTCCAACTTACTCTTAATTAAGTTACCACCTAAAACACTAATAAAAGGGAAATAAGAGCAAGGCCAAGTTGAGATGAAAAGGCTTGAAACCCGAACTTGAAAGACAAAAACTGTGAAAAGCCTAGCATTATAACAACAAACATCAATACCATAAAAACGCCTCGAATATGTATGTATTTGGCCTTTGATTGTAGAAAATCGTCTGAAGATGCCCACCAGACTCTTTCCAAAAAGCGAATCTTTAAACTGTTCTAACATCGTCGATCTTGACTTATAATCAGCTACAAAGACTTAATTTGTCACCTTTCGATAAGTTGGACCTACAAAAGGCATAATGTGATCAATACGAGCATATCAGTTATGTTAATTAAAGCATATGTAACATTATTTTCTTTCAGTTTCTCCTCAGTGCTCGTAGGATATATGGAAAATCATTTTCTCCTCAGTGCTCGTAGGATAGTTGTCATCTGCTTCAGTAGGAAATAAATATTTTTCATGTTCACCTAAATGATCTAAAACATCATTTCGACTCCACAAGTTTGGTTAAAACTTAGGAAATTTTCTGTTATTTCCATTTGGGTCATATGAGAAATAATTTTTTTCCGGAAGTCTGACGTGTCATCGTCACTAGGAAAAATCACTCGGGAAAATCAACGATTATTTTTCTTGTAATGCTTAGATGAACATTCTTCCAATGGAGGCTTTTTTATGTAAAAATCACCTGAAGGTCCACTAATATTTTCATCCCTCGATTTACCCTTTTGAATGGATACTTCTTCAAGCTTATAGTTTGAGGTGAGATCCGTTTGTGTATTATCATCCTTGTTACACTTAGGTAATGTGTCGAATTCATAGTTTTCAATAAAATTTTTGCTAGAATTTACTTTTTGTATGTCTTCTTGTTTAAACAAAATTTCGATTAATAGACCGCCAACTAGTTTAATCAAACACCTCATGGGCACTGAGCAATATATTATGGATTCAGGCCAAGTGAGTATTCCTAATTTTCTCATTTCGGGTGATAGATAGTTACCACCTAAATTATTTAAGTTATATTTCTCTTAAAAAATATCAAGTTTCCATGATGATTAGGATAAACATGATGAAGATACTACACCAACAAATTAGAAAATATATATGTTATCATTGATGTCCTTGAATTGTCCTTTACCCCGTTATCCATGGTAAAAATCACCTCCAATAACATAAACACATTAGATAAAGTGAATAAATTGAAAATTATGAATCTATGAATATAGTAAGGTAAAATATAGTTTCATGAAGAAACTACTTAGTTATAAAACGCATATGTAATTAGTTAGATATCATTTTTTTTCTTTGGAATGTAAGCTTTATTTGTCTAATCATCTTTGTTGGCATGTGTGGTTAAACCTTAGATGGAGAATAAGTTTTAAAACGTTTTTCATGGAATTAAAATTTAAGCACAACTAACAACCCAACTAGCTCGATTTCTACTTTAACAACAATATATATGCGATAATAATCAATTAAGAAATTTAAGCATGCGCACAATCACAAATAATATAATTTGCGGAAACTAAAGAGTAAGGGAACAGATTGACACCACGATATATAGAGGTTCGGCAACCCTGGATAGGTCATCTCCTAAGTTGCGGAAAGTAAAGAGTAAGTGAATTAACGTTACCAAGTATTTCACTATAATCTTCTTTCTAAGATTACAAATCCTAACAAGGTAATCAACCAATTAGTATCTTCCTCACTCTATAAGTATCCCAAATGAAATGACCTGAAGATTTTAAGTTAACACTTGCTTATAAAGCCTCTACTCAATCACTCACAAATGAGCTTATAAGTTTGCTCTTTAAAAATTTGTGATGAAATGTGTATTGCTCACTACAATTGCTTCTAACTTGAGTTATATGAATACAATCATTAGAATCACACAAGTATAAACTAATACAAATGTATGTGTAGTATGATAGTGTTTGCCTTTATCTTGATCTCTTCTTTTCTTAATTTTTTCCTTTTTGAGCTTTTTACTCTTTAATAGAGTTTTGGGTTTATAGTATTGATGGAGGTACAAAGATAGCATAAGACATGAGTATTGGGGAAAGAATGATATGTGCATATAACAAAAAATTAGCTTATGATCATTGCTTTGTGGCTTTGGGAAAGTATGTTGGGTAATAGGTTGTTTGTTAATTGTAAAAGTAGTCTTTTAAAATTCTGACAGATTAACCACCGGTGGGTAAATTTTTCTTGCTCCCTGCTTGTTTGATCCACACATGGGTGTTTTTAACCCACTTGTGAGTGTCTGTCTAGATTTTTGTTTTCAATTGAAATGTTCGTAACTTGCTCATTCGGACTCGGAATTGACTTCTTTTAAACTGTTGGCTTTGCTATCAAATAATCTATCATGTTAAAGACTAAAATATACATTTTTCATTTTTGGAAGAGATCCAGTATTAGATCATAGAATTGAAAAAATATAAAATCATTAAATCACTTGTAACCAAAATCTATTATTGAACTCATGGTTCAACAATCTCCCCCATTTTGATTATCACAAACTAATGATTATTTTACAGACTTATTAAATATCACCTCCTCTTTAAGAATATCGCTTCTCTAAATATCATTTATCTCGCATTTTGAAATTAATTTTAGTTGATATTAGTTCCCAAAATGAACGTGGAAATTAGGTTACAAAGCGAACAAAAAACATTTGATATGTTTTTGGTTTTTCCAAAAAGCAGATCTCGAACCTGAAAGATCACTCTTACCGGTCAGGACCTTTGCATTACAAAAACTAATAATAAATAAATAAATAAAATTATTAATATTTATTAGTAAGGAGAGAACGATTTGCCAAACGCCCCGCGTTTGTCCACTAATGATTCTCCAAGTTGAGAACAACAAAATGAACCTGAAAAACCAAAAGAATCAATCACTCAAGTCTATGAAATTCCAAATACTGAAACTCACTGAATATTTTTCTCACCTCTTAACCATGAACCAAACAATTCAACACATAAGGGAAATGATGAATCAAACGAAAAGAATCTTAACAAAAAATCGGGAGAGAGAACTTGCTCAAACTATGGGATAGTCTACTGTTCGTTTTGCGGGACAGTAGATACCCCTACACCTATCAAAAAGATAAAGAGGAAATATAAGAAAAGATGGGATAAAAATGAGAAGAAATGGATTGAACGAAAAGTGAGTGCAACATTTGCTGTTAATCTAAGAAGTGGTCGGAATATCAATCAATCTACTCATGCCCCTAAAAGAGTGCAACCTCAACAAACTACTGTGATGGGGATTGCTAACCCTATTGAGGATGGAAAAGAGGAAGAGAATGTTAATGCTCAAAATTCTAATTTAATAGTCTCACCTCCTTTTCCGTAACTTTTAGGAACGCCTAAAAAGGAAGCTAAGGAAGGGTTAATTAAGACAAGAGTAGAGGAAATGGCCATCCAAATCCCAATAGAGGAAGCTATTAAGGAAATCCCTTGGGTGGCTAAACATTTCAAATACCTTTTTTGTCTAAACCAAGGCGAACCAAATTCCGAAAAAACACGTTCTTCACCGAGCAAATTGGTACCACTAATAAGATCATCATAGAAACTGGTGAATCATCATCGGAGAGTAATAATAATTCAAAAGACAAAGGGGTAGCCTATGTGATATCGTCGCTTAGGGTAGAGCCCAATTTTCAACAAAACTTAGAGTATAAACCACGAACAATCACCCTCTATATAGCAACAAATCCTTATACTCCATCTCATAAAAGCTCCCATAAAATAAAACTAAAGGATAAAACATGTGGTGATAACTATGAGGTTAGTGACTTTGATAAGGAAAGAAAGGAGGAGGTGATAGTCACACCACTCAAAATTGAGGTGTGTGATATTGGTGAACATAACATGGAGGAGGTCATGATCACACAACCTGGAAGTGAATCTAATGAACTAGTCGATGTAAATAGATTGAACTTAAATAAAAATAAGGTCTGTGACATTGGTAAAAATGGAATGGAGGAGGTGATGATCATAGCGCCTGAGAGAGTCGAAGCTTTAGGTGAGGGGAAATTAGCACTTATCAAGCCCAACATAGGAATTATCCAAGTACCCTTATCATCCTCTTTTGAGCGGCAGCCTCCTAAAACCAACCAATTAATTCCTTCTAAGAAAAGGGGAGCAAGCGAACTTAAAATTCAAACAAAGTTTTCAAGAAGAAAGCTAAGTAAGAGGTGTTGTCATGTAAATCGTTAATAATATACGGGATATTAGCACCTTGTATAAGATATCATGCAACTTTATATGCAAATAAAATCTTGGTGGTATATACAAAAAGATATATTTTCTTAACAAAGCATGTGAAGGCAAACAAGTCAATATTGACAAGGAATAATTAATCACAATCATATATGATATTTACTCAATCGGACAAACTGAATAAATAAAACAATTTTACATGTATTATAAGCAGCGTATTTACTTATATGCAAGTAAATGTTGTGCAATATAAAATACAATTTGCTATTTCCATCCTTGGACTAAATTGGTACAATATGTCATGCATAATTATATCTCCCATAATTGGCACATTATCACGTGTAAAAGTATCCGTACATAAATCATGATTCCAAAAGTCAAAATTGACAATCATAAATAATTATAATTATTCTAAAAGAAAATCTTTGGCAAAGAGCCAACTAGTACACACACATACAATATACATATAAACATGCTATACACAAGATGATAACGTCCATAATAAGAAAACAATTCAGGAATTTACGTTACTCGTAATAATTAACTGAGTAAGGAAAGAAAACAATTCAGGAATTTACGTTACTCGTAATAATTAACTGAGTAAGGAAAGAAAACATCTCACAAAATTGTGGATTTTTCATCGTATTCCGCAACGTGGTTTGATTTACCGATTCTTAACTCGAACCAATCATAGAAAATTGTTGAGAACTAGATTCTGGTGTTATTTCATAGCAATCATGGTGGAATTGAGGTTGAAAAAGAGAACGATAGTCCATTGGGGAGAAGGAAAAAAAAAAGAGAAGTTGTAGTCGTATACGGAGAATATGGGAGGAGATCATGCGTGTAAAGTAGAAAAAAAAAAAAATACAGCTACAATTGTGGAACGGTTAATTATAGAAATGGTCAATTATTTTTGCCACATTCACCTAAATAGCTTATTAAATTGAGGGGATATTAGTGTTTAGTATGTTACTATTAGGGGTGACATTTTTGTATCGATTTGTACCAAAGACCGTTTTTCAAGCCGAACTAATCAAGTCGGTACCAAAAGTTTGGTATACCGACATTACGGTACGGTACAACCGAAACGATCCTTGAAAGTCGGTTCGGTTTCGATATTCGTTTGGTTAGTTCGGTATGTTACCGATTCAAACCAAAATATTAAAATATACTATATAGACAAATAAACTAAAAAATTTATATACACTTAATTATTAACATTATTATAATATACTTAAATTACTTTTTCTAGTGTATACTTATAACATTTTCTTTTATTTATAATATTTACTAGAAAAGTCTATTAGTGTTTACCCTTTTATACAAAAAAACAAGAAATATAATAATAATATAAATAAATATATATTTTTAATCTACTACTTTTAAAACTTTATACTATGTTTTTTTTTCTCAATACGCACAATTTTTCTATCATCACTTGTAAACTTTAAAGTTTGTTATAAAAACGAAACCGAATCGAACCAACCGAATAGTTTGCTATACCGAAAGTTCGGTATACCTAATTTTTTGATTCGGTAATAGTATAAAAATTATCAAATCAAACTAGTTTAGCATGATATCGGTATATAGTAAAAAAATTCGGTATCGAACCGATACCACCCCTAGTTACTCTTACTTTAATAGAGAAAAACACAAAAACCTAAAACTTGTTTAAGAGCTGATACAATTTAAACTTGATATTACTATTATACCCTAATTACTTATCTATCTACTTCTTTTAGTTATTACTTGTTTTTCTCAATTTTAAAATGTAAGACTCGTGTGAATAATTAACTCGCATTTCAATTTCTTTTTCCCTTCAAATATCTCTTTTTCAAAACACCAACATAAACTACAATAAAATATTGAAAAACAATATAGCATCAAATAGCAACCAAAAAATTAATTTTCAAAAATTTGGAAAATCTAAATAATAGATGCAGAGGATTACATGATCAAAGGATTAGAATAAATCTTACATAATTTATAACAAAATTGAGATGCAAAAAATTAATAGCGTCAGAGTTAAAGCTCAACAAAACTAAACCAAATTATGTTTAAAAAATCATAATGAAAACAAATGAAGCATCGCATAGCACCAGAAATAAATATATGACATAAAAAACACAAATTATTATGAAACAATACTCGGAACAAATGGAGCATCATATAGCTCCAGAAATATATACATAGCATCTTACAGCAACAAAAGACATAATCTATCTTATAAAAAACACAAATCATACAAATAGAAAGTAAAAAAGAATCAAAGAGCACCAAGTAAGATAAGACATAATCTATCTTATCTTACACACGGAAGATTAGACTGTCGGTTCTAATAAAATATAAGTTATATGTTTACAATTTTAGATGGAAATGGACACAACATCAGTAGAGTTGTAGTACATGGTTTTAGTAGGTCTGTCTTGACTACAGTGAACAGAAAAATTCCAACTCCATTTACTAGTGCACTTTGTGTGTATTAAACAGGACTGTTACGAAATAATCATTTGGTGACTGACTAGACAAAATAATTTATAACTCGTGGTCATAGTTATTGTGTATGTTCTTAATTCCTATATTTCTATTTAGCCATGTATGAATGTATTTGTCATTTTAATTCATACATGTTGAGATTCGTAACGAGTCAATAAACTTAATGAGTTGGATGGCAGTATTATTCATATCAGTATTTATTAGTAATAAAAGAAATCCACGCCCCGTAAGGGATTGATGATACTCCCTTGAGGAAGCTTATAAGTTTTGTTCGTGTAAACCCTGCAGGTGGATTTATAATCTGACACGACAAATAAGTTAAGTGGATAGCCTTAGGGATAATATGTTTATTAAATAAGAAATCAGTCAGTCATTTAATTTAATAAATGAGTATTTGATTAATCTTTACATGGGGAGATAATGAACATGTTTGACAATTGGAACGAATTGGATATTCGGATTATGGTAGAGAGATCAGTCGTGATCTTTAGTGGAATAAATCATGATTTAAATAGATTGTGTATATCTCGAGTTTTAAGGAGATATGATAGCACGAAATATTTTTAAGGAGCTCTATCCTAATCAGCCTACAAGTCCCTATCTTATCCTATATATAGCACGGCCCTTTTCTTGGCAGAATAAGTTTTTCATAACTATATTTCGAGATTGCATAGAGAGAGAAAGAGGCCACCCACTTTCAAGAAGCAAAGTGCTAGTTCAGGAATAAGGTAGAAGAGTTGAGGCGAATATGTTCCATCACAGCCGCCATCTGTTCCCTTCTGTTATTCGGTATGATCTAAACCTATATGGTAAAATAAGATTTAATTGATAATATACGTACATACTAAACCTAAGAATCTGGGCACGTTTTTTTTTTCTGCTATGCAAACTGTTTTTCTATCCATTGGCCTCAGAGCCGAATGTTATACTGTGTACGTTGTTATCTGACCATGTTCTCCATATTAAAACTGAGATTTATGCATGTTATGGAATAGATGGTAGGTTTGCTAACTCTGTTTTGTAGATAAGAGTCCATCTAGTTATCGTGATCATATATGTGTTTATATGAATGTTTTGATAACTGTATAATATGCATGTGTTTTCTCCGTTTGGAGGCATGCAAGTTTTTACTGTTTAATATGTGGTTTCTCCGTTTGGAGGCATGCAAGTTTTTTCTGTTTAAAGATACATGTGTTTCACCAAGGTGTAAGGAGGCATGTGATTTCTTTTGTTTTGTTTTACGATGTACCTGGGTTGTAAAATCTGTTTTTCTTTGATTTTGTATAAGCTATATCATATCAGTATAGGAAGAATAAGAATGATGTTATTGTGGTAGCAATTGTGTGATTTGTTGAACCCATTGTCAGGAGGACTAGATATGGACATATACAAATTTTTACATAGAAAATTGCGTTCAATATGGTTCATGTTTTTATTTTTCTGCAAGGGGGCTCTGTCCCCTAACCCCCCGCCCAGGTCGATCCACGTCGTAGGCAAGACATGGAGTCGTGGAGGCAATACAAGATTTGGTGAAGATTCTTGAAGATCTTCTTGATCATAATAACTAGATTTATGTTTGTGTTTATCTTAACAGATTGCATGTTTAAAATATATTGTTGTTATCTTGCATGATCATATCTTGTATATATGCTAAATAGTTATGTTGCCATGTATGTTAGGAGAGAACATGGTAATAGATATTTATATGATTGATATGCTATACAATATTAATTTATACATAATAACTAGATAATAAAATGGTTTTTATTTGTTAATCTTGTATATGGTAATTGCATGAATTGAATATGATACATATCAACAATAGTAAAACCCTCTTTTATAAATAACTAAGTGGGAGAAGGATTTTATTTCGTATAAATCATATGGTCTCCATTAATGGTTTGTAAATGATGTGATTGATCACTTTCCCCATCGGTTTGGATTAATTGCAGATCATTAAGTACAAACTCTACTATTTGTGATTAGTTCTTCACCTTCCCATCGAAGGGATTTACTAATAAGCACAAAAGATGTAGTTGTCATTAAATGGTTATACACTTAGCTATAATTAATAGTATCCTGCCCATCATAGTAAGTGCTGTTAAATTTATAGGACCAAAGCGACGCCACTATTTAATTGTGTTTAACAAGGTTTATTGTTTAGATAACATAATTAATAGATTAATGAATCTGTTTATACAAAGTTAAATAGTATGATAATTTTCCCATCGAAGCATGCTAATTTATGGTGTATAAGGCTGTTGGCTAATTCTATTAAAATATTGGTTGAGGGACTTTATTTTAAAGATTAGAAATTAAAATGTTAAAATTACTCATTTGTATTTGTTACATGTTTTATTCTCAGGATTTAAAAATGTCTCTCAGCCCACTTATGGTTATTCTTAAGGAAAACAAATTGGTTGGACCTAATTATATTGATTGGAAAAGAAATTTGGACATTGTACTAACTGCTGAGTGATACAAGTTTGTTCTCACTTAGATTTACCCCGAGGTTTCACCCTTGGATGCAACTGAGGAGGAGAGCCAGGACTATCGTAAGTGGATGAAGGCTGATGAGATGGCACGGTGCTACATTTTGGCATCTATGTCAAATGTGCTACAGCATCAGCATCAACCTATGGCCATGACTTTTGATATGTTGGCTAATCTCAGGGAGATGTTTGGGAACCAAAGTCGCGCTGCAAGGCAGACAGCAATAAAAGAACTCATGAACACAACTATGGATGAAGGCCCCTCAGTACAGGGTCATGTTCTTAAGATGATTAATCTTCTTAATGAACTATAGATCCTAGGAGCTAAAATTGACAGGAAAAGCCATGTCGATCTCATACTCCAGCCACTGCCAGATTCTTTTAAGCAGTTTTGCCTGAACTATAACATGAATAATCTTCATTATACGTTGGCACAACTCCTTAAAGAATTACAATCAGCTGAGGGGCTTATCAAGAAGTCTGTGGTTGTGTATGCTGCTGAGAAAGGTTTTGCTTCTAAACCGAAAGGTAAGAAGAAGTAGAAAAAGGTTCAGAAAGCTATTGTACCTCAACAGGGACAAGTCGGTATGGTAAAGAAGCTCAAGGGCATTGGAAATCACAGTGTCCTAAGAAACAAAGTAAGTCTTATTCACTTGTGGTTGAAACTTGTTTAGTGGTGTTATCTGACACCTCTTGGTGTGTTGATATGGGAGACACTAATCATATTTGCAATTCATTGCAAGCATTTCAGACAACTAGGCAGCTTAGTGATGGGAAGATTTATGTATTTCTGGGAGATGACACGACACTGTCGGTAGCTGCAATTGGAAGCATTAGTATTTGATTTCGTAGTAATAAGCTTTTAATTTTGAAAGGCATTCTTTAGGTGCCTTCGATTAGAAGGACTTTGATTTCTATTTCTAGTCTTGTTAAAAATGGATATTCAGTTTATTTTAATGATTCAGTTATTATTAAAATGGATAAACTTGTTATCTGTTCTGGTACATTGGTGAATGGTTTATTTATTATTAATGATGGCTTACTTACTATGCAACTAAGGGAATCTAATAACATTATTAATCGTAAACCATGTAAGAGGAAAAGTCCTTCGGAAATGAATGAAATGTATCTTTGTCATTTGCGCTTAGGTCATATTAATCTAAATGTAATTACAAGACTGGTTAAAGATGGTGTTTATTAGTAATAAAATAAATCCACGTCCCGTAAGGGATTGATGATACTCCCTTGAGGAAGCTTATAAGTTTTGTTCGTGTAAACCCTGCAGGTGAATTTATAATGCGACACGACAAATAAGTTAAGCGGACAGGCTTAGGGATAATATGTTTATTAAATAAGAAATCAGTCAGTGATTTAATTTAATAAATGAGTATTTGATTAATCTTTACGTGGGAAGATAATGAACATGTTTGACAATTGGAACGAATAGAATATTCGGATTATGGTGGAGAGATCAGTCGTGATCTTTAGTGGAATAAATCACGATTTAAATAGATTGTGTATATCTCGAATTTTAAGGAGATATGATAGCACGAAATCTTTTTAAGCAGCTTTATCCTAATCAGCCTACAAGTTCCTATCTTATCCTACATATAGCACGCCCCTTTTCTTGGCAGAATGAGTTATTCATAACTATATTTCGAGATTGCCTAGAGAGAGAAAGAGTCCACTCTCTTTCAAGAAACGAGGTGCTAGTTCAGGAATAAGATAGAAGAGTTGAGGCGAATCTGTTCCATCACAACCGCCATCTATTCCCTTCTGTTATTCGGTATGATCTAAACATATACGGTAAAATAGGATTTAATTGATAATATACATACATACTAAATCTAAGAATCTGAACACGTTTTTTTTTCCGCTATGCAAACTGTTTTTCTATCAAAAACATAGAGCACAAGAGGAAAAAAAGGAATCTTAATGTAAAATAAAAACATAGATCTTAAAAAGTAAATGAACAATGAGAGGAAATCAGATTAAAAGTAAATGTCCATTTTATATGAAGAATGGAGATACAATAAAAAAAAATAAACATATAAAGTTTGTAAATTAAAATTAACTAGATATGAAGATATATTAGGTATTTAGAGATAAGAGCATCCGCAATAGTGCTATTAAGTCAATTGTTAGATAAAATTGTTAGCTAATAAACATATTTTTCTTTCACAATAGTGTTGTTAACTAACTTATTAAATTTATTGTTGTTAACATTGTTGTTATATTTAAAAACAAAGTTAACATTGTTAAGTGAAGACATTTCAATTGTTTGACTAACTCCTATATTAAATCGTACAATAAAGCAAAAAGAAAACATTCTCCCTTTCTTATTTATTTACTATAATATTTTTCTTTATCCGAAATCAATTATTTATTATAAATCAATAGATAATATCGTTAAAAAAATATACTAATGTGACACTTGTATGATTGTTAAGATTAACATATATATGTGACATTTAACATTCACATGTGTCAATATTTAACAATAAAATTTTCACACAACCGAAAATAAATCAGTGAGAGAGAATTTAGGGATAAGATGATGAATTTAGTTAGTTGATAATTTTGCTATAATAATTAAAGGGTAAGGTGGGAATATTTTTGATGCTATGTATGGATGTCTTAATAAAGATTTGAACCATGTTTTTTTTGATAAATAAGAACATAAATTTGTACTAAACCATCATTTCCTCTTAAATTTAACAAGGTTAAAGTTATTTCTTAGTAGTTTTAAACAAAACAAAAATGCTTATTTGTAATGACTCGGAAATTTCGGTTTTATTATTGATTTCTATTGTTTTTTTAAAAATAATGTTAATGTATGGTGTAAGTGAATATATGTGAAATAAACAATGTAGTAATGCATATGTAACAATAACGTTGGGTTATATTTATAATTAGTAATAACTATGTGGGCTAAGGTGGTTATTTAAATAAAATTTAAAACCTAATATATGTATATATATATATATATATAGACACACCAAAGGATACATACATACATATACATATATACAGCCGCATATTTACATACATATACACATAGATTGTAACGCCACGGCCCCATGGCTTTAAAAATGCATTGTTAATAGAAAATGGATCTTTAAGCTTATATCACACACATGTACTCTTATATCTGGGCGATATGGGACTGACGCACAACACTGCACCACAGAAATTCCTTCTTGGAAATTTGGGTCATCACAATCACCCCCATTTTAGGCACGACGTCCTCGTCGGGTACTTGGTCCTTTAGGGGCCCACACACACATGCTAGTCCTCACATTTTCAGCCAGATAGAGGCTCTGATACCATCTGTAACACCCCGGCCCCACGGACCGAACCTGTAACATCCCGTATTTTTATAAGTGATTTTATTTATGATTTAATTTATTCAAAAACGTTTTATTCAAATTTTACAAAAAACCGGTCACTCGACTAATTTTTAGCCAAAAACCGAAACTCTTCCGAAAAACTTTAATTTTAAAAATCTGTTACTAATTTTACTAATAAAAAGGACCCAATAGATTTGTTTCTAAAAATTTATTATTTTTGAGTAGTAAAACTATATTTTTGGATTAGGAGTTAACTTTTAGAATTTTGGGGACCAAATAGTTCGCTTCCACAAACTTTCTCAAAACAGTTTCTACATCTTCAAATCAGCCCACTTTTTCAAAACAGTAAACCTAAAACAAGAGAGAAAAAGAGAGAAAAGAGAGAACCCAAAGCTTAGGAAGAAGAAGAAGAAACCACGTTAGCGGATTATTACCGGAAGCATCTCCTCTACACGCTAAGTTAACGGGGGTTATCCATTGCGACTAGACGAGGGTGTATGTTAGGATTAGGTTTTGCGTTTTTTATAAATTGGGGGTTTTTAACTTTTATATTAATTACGTTCTTAAATTGTTAATTGGGTTTTATTTGTTGTACTTTTAATTCCATTAATTTAATTGTAGAATTTGAGACTTTAGACATATTAATTTCGAATTAATGAGATTATGGATGGGTTTGCATGTTTTATGAGTTGATTATGGGATTATATAGTTGTTGATGAAATTGGGTAAATTTATGTTGAATAAAGATGAATTGTAGTTTATGCATACAAGGTGTTTGTTAAAATGCCTGAATGAGATTTTATGTTGTTGGAGTTGTTTGGCTAGATGTGAATCTAGCACCTATGATTATGGGTTATGTTGAATTACGTTAAAGTGACGTATGAGAATGTGATAATTGAATGGTTTAATGTTATTGGCCGAGGCCTTGTGATTTAGATTAATGGCAATGGTCTATGTCTCTTCCTAATTCCGGGGACAATAGACGGCCGATGGGATAGGGAATGACTCATCTTACGGACTGGGGTGAGTGGCATGAGAGGTCCTAGTGTGCACTCTATTTACTTTTATTTTAGCAATGGTCTCTGTCTCTTCCTAATTCCGGGGACAGTAGACGGCCGAGGGGATAGGGAATGACTCGTCGTATGGACTGGGACGAGTGGCATGAGAGGTCCAAGTGCGCACTTTAAATCAAATTTTATGTTAGCAATGGTCTATGTCTCTTCCTAATTCCGGGGACATAAGACGGCCGAGGGGATAGGGAATGACCTACCTTATGGACTGGGATAGGTAGTGTGAGAGGTCCATGTTTGCTATAGATGTTTATTTAATTTATTTCGTTGTACTATGTTATTACTATTTCTTCTTATACGTTGATTATCGTAGTTGTTATTTGTGAGTTCTTGCATTTATGGGATCTAGTGACGGTATTTTGTGGTGCCGTCACGTCTATGTATGTGCGTGGGACTCACCGTTACAGTTTTGTATTTCAGGTACAATTTAGGTTGACGCGTTTGGATATGAGCATTAGCAAAGTATCGCATGGGCTCAGGGATTCTTTCAGTTGCTTTATTTTCGCTTAGACATGTTTTTGAGGTTGTAGCCTACGGGAAAATTACTTTCTTTTGCTATCTTTTATAAATCTTTTCAAATCTTCTTTTCTTGTAGCCGCGTTTCGCAAACATAATTATTTTATTGTCTAATTGTTCCTTTAGCTCGCTAGTTATTTCTTTTAAAATTTAAATTTTGTACCAACAGGTTTCACTTTCCTTTTGTTTAAAAAGGTCACGACTCGATGTCCGTGTTTTCTGGATTGGGGTGTGACAAGTTGGTATCAGAGCTAACCAGGTTCTTGTATACTTTGGGATGACGGGAAGATGGGTAACCATTGGACTAAAATCCATCGTATCATTTTCACAAAACTTTTTCCAAAAACTCAAACTTTTTTCTAAAACGGGGGGTTGCATTTAGATTAAGACATGTAGCTAGAATTTAGTAGTAGTTGATGAAAGGAAAGTCCACATGTGAGGCAAGTTGGGGACAATGAGGATGCTTGTTGATCCCGGCTCGCCAAACGAGTGGGTGGACCTCTCGTCGGTATGTGTGAAGGAATACCTTAGCAATGTGGAGTTCAAGAGTATGCTCGGTTGCTCGGATGCTTTAGGATAACGTATCGTGATGGGTTATCCCTCACACTTTTGTGTTGTTTGTAAGCGTGTGTAGATTGATATAGTGTGTATGAGGTATAAGTTTGCATGTCAAGTAGTAGCGAATTATTAGAGTGCGAGAATTGTGAATTTGATGGTTTTATGTAGTGCATTTTTCAAATTATTAACTTGTGTGTTAATGGTTATTATATGCGAATGATTATTGATCGTAAAAATGTTGTAGACTAAATGAAGTAGTTGTGTGATATGTTCCATGTAAAGAATTTACAAGTGTTGAGGAATTTTATGTTTTTGTGTCGATAATTTTTCTGCAGTCAAAACGATCGCTCGTCTGTCAAAACGATCGGTCGAATTTCTTCGGACCCTTCTGGTCAGTTTTTGACCAAAAACGATCGGTCGTCTGTCAAAACGATCGGTCGAATTTTTCAGACCTCTCTGGACCAAAAAATGATCGGTCGTCTGTCAAAATGATCGGTCGAATTTTTCAGACCTCTCTGGACCAAAAAACGATCAGTCGTTTTGTCAAAAACGATCGGTCGTGTTCTGGCAATTTTGCGATTTTCTCGTTATACTTCAAACGTTTATAACTCCTTCGTTTGTACTCCGAATTTGATTCCGCTTGAAGCGTTGGCTTCGTATTTCAGTACTCTATGTTTCTGAACCTTAGAAATCTTGATAAAATGATTAGCATGCAAAACGAGCTTTTATCATGTATGAATATACATGTATGAGTAGTAGTGTCGAGTAAGACAACTAAAGTGTCGGTTTTAAATGTTTGTAGTAATGGCTATTACCACAAGGACTAGTGGAAGGGGACCAAATACACATGGGGGTGCACCACCATCAAGCGGTGTGGCTACCCGAGGTGGGACAAATGGAAGAGGAAGAAGAGCTCCAAGGGGGCGTGGAGCAACTTGAGGAAGAAGGGCTGCAAGAGGTCGTGGGGGGAGAGGTAACGCTAGTTCCCCACCACCTGAGCAACCCGAGGAGGAGGTAGAGGTTGAGAATGTATATGAGGAGGTGAATGAGGAAGAAGGGGAGACATACGCACCTGGACCGGAATCGGTAAACGCTAACCAAGTGATGACCGACCTTCAGAAGGTGGTGCAAATGATGGTGCAGAATGCACAAGCTGGAAGTTCAAGTAATAATGGATTGCTTAACTTCACCCGATTGAGGGCTCCGACTTTCGATGGGATAGGTGAACCATCCATAGCTGAGGGTTGGTGGAAGAAATGGAGAAATATCTATCGGCAGCGGGGATAGTAGATGGGGAACAACGGGTAAATATGGCTCAGTTTCACCTAAAGGGTGAAGCACGGAAGTGGTGGTTAGGGATCGTGGATACTTACGACTTAACCAACATCGACTGGAATGAATTCATCGAATTGTTCAATCGACAGTTTCTTCCCGATTCTTATAAGGATAAAATGAGGAGGCGGTTCGATGAACTATATCAAGGGGTTATGACCGTTCAAGCATACCAGCTAATGTTTACCTCACTCTCGAGGTATGCCCCAGACTCGGTTCTAGGGGGTGCTGAAAAATGTAGGAGATTCATGAAGGGGCTGAACCCGACCATCTCATTGCAATTGGCATCGGCTCGTCCTGTCAACTATAATGAGTTGGTAAAATCGGCTCAAGCTGTGGAAGGAGCTCTACTCCATAGCAAGAGAATCTCGAAGAAGTCGAAAACCGGAAATGCTCCGAGGGAAGAGAAGAAGCGGACTTGGGATATGGCGAATAATTCGTGTTTTCCACAACAGGGCAGAGGAGAGAGGGGTTTTAACCCACTACCAGCAAACACCATAATGAAGAGAGCGTGTTTCACTTGTGGAGATGTGAACCATCGACAATTTGAGTGCCCTAGAGTCCAATGTAGAACATGCAACCGGTTTGGGCATACTGCAAGAGTTTGTACCATGGGACAAGGAAGAATCGACACCAACCGGGTTTTTAACCAACCTAGGTTGCCACCACCGCCACCAAGAGGACTGGAATTCGTACCACAATACCAATTATCTAGGAACCAAGGGGGAGGGTTTTGAGGTAACCACCAAGGAAGGGGAAACCGTGGGAACTACCGAGGAGGCCATCAAGGCCTGGGGAACCGAGGAAATAATGGGGGGAATCGAGGACCGCAAGGGAACCCACCCGCTTAAGCTCGTCTATTTGCCTTGCCACAGTTGCCAAACCTAGGAGACCCGGCAAATGTACAAGGTATGGTTCTTGTGTGCTCATCTTGGGCACATGTTCTTTTCGATACGGGAGCTTCGCGTTCTTTTATATCTAGAAGTCTAGTTGAGTCTTTGTCGTTAGAAAATGGGATTCTAGAGAACCCGATTGTTGTAGAGACTCCTGTTGGGGGTCGAGTTGTGTTGGACCGAGTGTATTGGTCTTGTGAGATGGTGGTCGCGGACCACGTGTTTATATTTGATTTAGTTGTCATAGAGATGTCGGGATTCGACGTGATACTTGGAATAGACTGGTTGGTTCATTTCAACTCTTTCATCGATTGTGTTCGACGAAAAATTTTCCTTACAACTTCATCCGCAGATGAGGTGTTCTTTCGTGGGGAATGGGACGCTACCCTTTCTTCCATTCCTTATTATTCCAAGCGGGTTGTGGGCAACCTGTCTTGTCTTTTGGCTAGTCTCTCGATAGTGGATAACGACGAGGAAGTGGAAATGTGGCCAATCGTAGTGGACGATTTTAGAGATGTGTTTCCGAAGGATCTACCGGGGTTACCACCGAAGAGAGGGTTAGATTTTTCTATCGATTTGGTACCGGGAATGGCACCCATAGCCATTTCCCCGTACCGATTGGCAGCGGCTGAGTTAAAAGAGTTAAGTAAGCAGTTAGAAGAACTGCTAGAGAAGGGGTTTATTAGGCGGAGTACGTCACCGTGGGCGGCACCGGCCTTATTCGTGCAAAAGAATGATGGATCGATGAGGATGTGCATCGACTATCGAAAGCTAAATAGGGTGACTATTAAGAATAAGTACCCACTACCTCGAATTGACGATTTGTTTGACCAACTGAAGGGAGAGACGTTCTTTTCAAAAATCACCTTGCGATCAGGCTATCACCAATTGACGGTGAAGGATGAGGATATTTCGAAAACGGCCTTTAGGAGCCGGTATGGTCACTATGAGTTTGTGGTCATGCCATTTGGGTTAACTAATGCACTAGCAGCATTTATGGAATTAATGAACTGGATCTTTAAGGAGTATCTCGACAAGTTCGTGGTGGTCTTCGTCGACGATATCTTGATTTACTCGAGTTCAAGAGAGGAACACGAGGAGCATCTCCATTTAGCGTTGCTCATGTTGAGAGAGCACCAACTTTACGGAAAGTTTAGCAAATGTGAGTTTTGGCTAAATGAGGTGAAATTTCTTGGACATGTAATCTCGGAAGAAGGAGTAAAGGTGGACGCGACGAAAATTGAGGCAGTTTCGAAATGAGCACAAACGAAAAATGTTTTCGAGATTCGAAGTTTCTTGGGTTTAGCGGGATATTATCGACGGTTCGTTAAGGATTTCTCGAAGTTGGCGACTCCAATGACTTACCTTACCAAGAAGGGGGTGAAGTTCGTGTGGAGTGAGGCTTGTGAGAAAGTTTTTCTAGAGCTGAAGAAGCGGTTGACTAGTTCTCCCATACTAGTTATTCCCGAGCAAGGGAAGGGTTACCAAGTGTATTGCGATGCTTCGAAGGAAGGTTTGGGTTGCGTCTTGATGCAAGACGGAAAGGTTATCGCATATGCTTCGCGACAACTAAAGATTCACGAAAAGAACTATCCGACTCATGACCTAGAGCTAGCGGCAATAGTTCATGCGTTGAAGATATGGAGGCATTATCTGTTTGGGGAAAAGTTCAAAGTGTTCTCGGATCACAAGAGCTTAGGGCATATCTTTACCCAACGTGATTTAAATATGCGACAACGACGATGGATGGAATATCTGGAACAGTACGACTACGACTTGCACTATCACCCGGGGAAGGCCAATGTAGTGGCGGATACTTTGAGTCGAAAGTCCCATGCGACCTTAGCGCATATGGCGGTCGACGAATGGAGGATGATGGGAAAAGTGAACGAGTTCAACCTGGAGTTGGGGAATGTTAATGAGGAGACCTTGTACATAATAGTGGTACAACCGGAACTTGCGAGTAGGGTTCTGGAAGCGCAAGAGGGGGACGAGAAAATGGAGAACTTTGAGAAACAGATGAGTTCGAGTGAAGGATTAGATGGTTGGACGAAAGGAACCGATGGAGGATTACGTTTTAAGGGAAGGACTTACGTTTTAAAGGAGTTTCACCACTCCCGATTAACCGTTCATCCCGGTGGGACGAAAATGTATCACGATGCGAAGAGACAATTTTGGTGGCCCGGAATGAAATGAGATGTAGCTTCATATGTTAGCAAGTGCCTAACTTGCCAGCAAGTGAAGGCGGAACACCAAAGACCGGCGGGAATGCTCCAACCTTTACCGGTGACGGAATGGAAGTGGAAAAGGATAGCAATGGATTTTGTGACCAACTTACCTAAGTCGTTAAGTGGGAATGACGCTGTGTGGGTTGTGGTCGACCGTTTGACCAAATCCGCAGACTTCATTGCAATCAAGATGACGAATTCGATGGAAATCTTGGGACGAAAGTATATTAAGGAAATTGTTAGACTTCATGGGGTGCCGATTTCGATAGTATCGGATCGAGACACGAGATTTGTGTTGAGGTTCTGGGGCGCATTGCAAAATGCCTTAGGGACCAAGTTGACAATGAGTACGGCGTTTCATCCCCAAACGGTTGGACAATCGGAGCGGACTATCCAAGTGCTAGAGGATATGTTACGCGCAAGTGTGAATGACTTTAAGGGAGGCTGGGAGAGCCATCTACCCTTAGTGGAGTTTGCGTATAATAATAACTTTCAAGCTAGTATTGGCATGGCACCATTCGAGGCTTTATACGGACAGCTGTGTAGGTCTCCGGTGTGTTGGACCGAGGTGGGAGAAGCGGAAATGTTAGGACCGCAATTGATTCAAGAGACAATAGAAAAGATTAAGTTAATTCGAAAAAGGCTTGAGACGGCTCGAAGTAGGCAAAAGAGTTATGCGGATAAGAGGAGGAGACCTTTGGAATTCGAAAAGGGGGATCAAGTATTTTTGCGAGTTTTGACAAGGAAGGGGATTATGAGGTTTGGCTCTAAAGGGAAGTTGAGCCCGAGATTTATCGGACCATTTGAGATCGTGGACCGAGTTGGAGAAGTTGCATACTGGTTGGACTTGCCACCAAAGTTGGCGGGGGTGCACCCGGTGTTCCATGTGTCAATGTTGAAAAATTATCATCACGATCCTTCACACGTGGTGGACTTTGAGAACATTGAGGTTAGTGCAGATGTGACCTACGAAGTGGGACCTATGAGGATTATCGATGTGCAAGAGAAGGAATTTCGAGGAAAAACGATTAGATTGGTAATGGTGGTTTGGAAACACCATGGGGCCGAGGAGGCAACTTGGGAACGTGAGGATGAGATGAAGAGGAAATATCCTGACCTCGTGCTTTCTTTAGGTACTTTTGTTTAGATGTTTTCTAATTTCGGGACGAAATTTTTTTATCGGGGAAGGATTGTAACGCCAAGAGTTTGGTGTTTATTTTTGTTGTAACGCCTAGAGTTTACGGAGTTGTTGAGTTGTCTTTTATTATATTTGATATTACATATTGGTGTTTACCTTATCTGAGATCCATACATGTTGTTCATGTATTTATTTTATGGAGTTGTTGCGGGTTGTGAATATTATGTTTGATATTGCATATAGGTGTTTACCTTATTTGAGATTCTTACATGTTGTTCATGTATTTACGTTATGGAGTTGTTACGGGTTGTGAACCCTGCGTATTTTCTTTCTTGAATTATGACACGAATTGCACGTTTAAATTTTTATGGGCTTTTTGTTGATCATTTCTGGGTGTAGTTCTCTTGAGAGGAAATGGAATTTCGGAACGAAATTCTTTTAAGGAGGGTTAGTTGTAACATCCCGTATTTTTATAAGTGATTTTATTTATGATTTAATTTATCCAAAAACGTTTTATTCAAATTCTACCAAAAACCGGTCATTCGACTAATTTTTAGCCACAAAACGAAACTCTTCCGAAAAACTTTAATTTTAAAAACCTGTTACTAATTTTACTAATAAAAAGGACACAATAGATTTGTTTCTAAAAATTTGTTACTTTTGAGTAGTAAAACTATATTTTTGGATTAAGAGTTAACTTTTAGAACTTTGTGAACCAAATAGTTCGCTTCCACAAACTTTCTCAAAACAGTTTTTACATCTTCAAATCAGCCCACTTTTTCAAAACAGTAAACCTAAAACAAGAGAGAAAAAGAGAGAAAAGAGAGAAAACAAAGCTTAGGAAGAAGAAGAAAAAACCACGTTAGCGGATTATTACCGGAAGCATCTCCTCTACACGCTAAGGTAACGGGGGTTATCCATTGCGACTAGACGAGGGTGTATGTTAGGATTAGGTTTTGCGTTTTTTATAAATTGGGGGTTTTTGCCTTTTATATTAATTACGTTCTTAAATTGTTAATTGGGTTTTATTTGTTGTACTTTTAATTCCATTAATTTAATTGTAGAATTTGAGACTTTAGACATATTAATTTCGAATTAATGAGATTATGGATGAGTTTGCATGTTTTATGAGTTGATTATGGGATTATATAGTTGTTGATGAAATTGGGTAAATTTATGTTGAATAAAGATGAATTGTAGTTTATGCATACAAGGTGTTTGTTAAAATGCCTGAATGAGATTTTATGTTGTTGGAGTTGTTTGGCTAGTTGTGAATCTAGCACCTATGATTATGAGTTATGTTGAATTACATCAAAGTGACATATGAGAATGTGATAGTTGAATGGTTTAATGTTATTGGCTGAGGCCTTGTGATTTAGATTAATGGCAATGGTCTATGTCTCTTCCTAATTCCGGGGACAATAGACGGCCGAGGGGATAGGGAATAACTCGTCTTACGGACTGGGGTGAGTGGCATGAGAGGTCCTAGTGTGCACTCTATTTACTTTTATGTTAGCAATGGTCTCTGTCTCTTTCTAATTCCGGGGACAATAGACGGCCGAGGGGATAGGGAATGACTCGTCTTACGGACTGGGACGAGTGGCATGAGAGGTCCAAGTGCGCACTTTAAATCTACTTTTATGTTAGCAATGGTCTATGTCTCTTCCTAATTCCGGGGACATAAGACGGCCGAGTGGATAGTGAATGACCTACCTTATGGACTGGGGTAGGTGGCATGAGAGGTCCATGTTTGCTATAGATGTTTATTTAATTTATTTCGTTGTACGATGTTATTACTATTTCTTCTTATACGTTGATTATCGTAATTGTTATTTGTGAGTTCTTGCATTTATGGGATGGAGTGACGGTATTTTGTGGTGCCATCCCGTCTATGTATGTGCGTGGGACTCACTATTACAGTTTTGTATTTCAGGTACAATTTAGGTTGAGGCGTTTGGATAGAAGCATTAGCAAAGTATCGCATGGGCTCAGGGATTCTTTCAGTTGCTTTATTTTCGCTTAGACATGTTTTTGAGGTTGTAGCCTACGGGAAAATTACTTTCGTTTGTTATCTTTTATAAATCTTTTCAAATCTTCTTTTCTTGTAGCCGCGTTTGGCAAACATCATTATTTTATTGTCTAATTGTTCATTTAGCTCGCTAGTTATTTCTTTTAAAATTTAAATTTTGTACCAAGAGGTTTCACTTTCCTTTTGTTTAAAAAGGTCACGCCTCGATGTCCGTGTTTTCTGGATTTTGGGGTGTGATAGAACCACTACGCCCGTATCAACAATATTGTCTGCTTTGGCACAACTTGTCAGGGGGGTCACCCATCCTGGTACTACTCCAAGCTAAGCACGCTTAACTATGGAGTTACGTCCTCGTAATTGTGCCGCATGGCTTTAAAAGGCCTTGTTGATAGGAAATGTATCTTTAAGCTTATATACTACACAGGTACTCTCATATCTGGACGATGTGGGACTGACGCACAACACCGCACCACATAAATTCCTTCCTGTAAATCTGGGTCGTCACATAGATACATACATACGGAGAGATAGAGTAAGAGAGAGTCTCAGCCATTATGAGAAAGGGACCAGACCAGCGGAAAAACCAACCGGAGGTCAGCCTGGTCAGGCAACGACGGGAGGTCGTATCGGTGGTGGTTTCCGAGTTTTAGGACAGCTATGTTTTGGGTTATTTCGGATGCGTTCGGACTCTGTTTTTTACGATTAAATACATTATTTCGATCTACTCTTTGAGTCCTATCTATCCGTGTAAGCCGTTTCATCTGATTTTAACTTTTATAAAAACCCATTTTTTGGAAATATTTACTATAATCCGAATTAGAGACTTTTATATTAATCCCCAACTCGTTTTAATTACATTTTAGGGTTGTTGAAGGACTGATTTGGGATGTCCAGATCTGTTTCTAACTATTCGGTGGGTTTTCGGTTTGAGTTTGGGGTATTTAACAAACGAGATCTCGTTTGCATAGGTAATGGGGAGGAATATGGTTTCACTTTAAAGGCGGTTTTGTGTGTTGTTTGTTGTATGCTAAGCTATGTAAAATGGTTAGTGTGTATTGCATCATGTTATTGTACTTTGTGTGTAACAGGATTCGCATCGTTATTTTTATGGTGATCATATTGTGTATTGCGATTTTACTATTTTTATTATAAAATGAATTGTGGAAAAATAAGGTGATTTTAATGTGTTATTTAATTAAATCTTTTAAAATTATGAAAGTGTGAAAGTGGTGAAAGTGTGACAGTGGTGATATTGTGTGAACATTGTGGTGATACCGTGACATATATCTGTTCAAGTGATTTTTAATATTCGATTAAATAAACTATTACAAAGTGTGGCGTTCTTTATTTTATTTTCAGTTTGTGGACTTTACCGTTACGTTTTTGGGAGTCTTTTATATTTATTTTAGTGATTGCAGTACCAAGTGTTAAGGTGGAGCTGTTTCAGCTTACGGTGAGATCCCGGAAACTTGCGCAAGGATTAGGTATATCGGTACCATAGGGTTAGTGTCCTTAAAGCCGGCTTCATATCTTTTGGTCATATATTAGTGTCAGAATATGGGTGAGGGAACCATTGCACTTTGGGTCCTACAGAAGAGTGGCTCTAAAAGTGGGTACATGTGAGACAATCCCGACTATGTGTTTCGTTGAGTATTGTTTTATTTTATTATTAATTCAGTTGATCTCGATTATATATTCATTTACTTGTGTTTGCGAGTTATACTTGTTGATGTGTTTGTCGTGCAATTGCCATTTGTCATTATTTGCCAAGATATCATATTTGCCATGTTATGATTGTGTGTGCGTGTTTAGTATCACACGTCGTTTCTAAAGCGAGATTGTTTTCTTACCTCATTTCTTTGTTTTCGGTACATTTTGTTCATGATCGATGTACATGTGTTGACGTAGACCGTGACGAAGTTTAGAGTGCTTGCATGGGGCTCATTATCATATTACACGTGATCGCGTGCACGCTAGACTTGTTTTTTTGTTCATTTTGGCATTTTCTTATTTTGAGCCCTGTTGGCCTAGTAAACGTTTAACGCGAGATTACTTTTTTTTTTGGTTGAAGTAACTTATCATGTGCACTTGTATATTTTAGATTACGCTATTTTATAGAATGTCAGTTGGGTTGGATTTGATTTATCCTTGTTGGATTATCTGGTAATCATGTTGCGATTTTGTTATGTGTTGTTTCAAACAGGTCTAATTTATTAGAAATAAATAGATATGTGAAGCTCATGCCGAAATTTCTAAAAACGTATTGTATTGTTTGTGTTGTCACATTTGAACACCGTTGGCTACACTTAGGCCAACTTACTGAATCAAATGTGATTATCGGCATGCCCTGAAATATTTATTTGGTTTTATTGATTGACATACTATTGAATGACATTCTGAATGTTTCGTTATTTAAACCTTTTCCTTTTTATTTTAATTTATATTCACGACTCGGGTTTACCCAAATCCGGGGCCGAGACATTATTAATTAAATTTTTTATATTGAGGAGTAATTATAAAATTAAACTTTGATATTCAAGAAGGTTTGAGATCGGGGAGCTTATCGTATTTCACTCTCCAAAGTTCGCATATCATCAGGGTGTAAAGTTGTATTAGTTTCTACTGTATCATTGTTCAATATGATACTATAAAGAGTAGTGATATAATTTTCAACGGTAGTTTTTGCTATTTCTTTTTTGACCTTGAGAAAATGGTTATGGTTGATACTATTGATAAATTGGAATAGTGACAATGGCAAGCATGAGGCTGCTGTTATGACTAATAGACTATTAAAAGCTATATTTGCTAATAGATCAGTAGTAAAAGCTAACCTCAAATGGTAGTGATAGAGTCTAAAATGATGGTGTGAAGAGTAACAATGTTAAGTTCCAAGTTCTACATATCATAATGCTAACCATGAAAACCATAAAACAAATCAATGCAACCGTTTTGAAAGGTTAAATTATGTATGTGATATGTTAGAAAATTTCACTGTTATTATTGATCTATTTAAACCGTATTTTTTTTTTGCATTTGCACTACATGCTTACAAACACAAAATTACAAAAATGGAAGAAGAAATTCCAATCAATCCAGAATTTGACAAGTTACAAAACCATTATTCCTTGAGAATTTGCTAAATTAAAACAGAAGAAATAAGAGTACTGAACGACAATTGGGATGAATCAAACAGAAAAATAGGCAAATTCTTCACTGTTAAAGAACATTTTTATGCAAGTACATGTAGTGAAATCTCATCATAGTGAAATACGATGAGAAACTAAGAAACCAAAAGAGAGTTTGCAATTACTATTTAATTCGACTTGCATATGCAGCTCTCCTATATATCAGAATAGAATCATTGCATAACACTAGTAAATATTCGTACAAACTTACTATGCAATTATAAAAGTAAGTGAATAAGTTTATAGTGTCTACAACAAAGCACCCTAACATATCAAATATGTCAAAAGTCACTTGTACGACAGTTGTGCAGAAATTATAAGCTCGGATTCTCTGTCAGAACAGACCAATGCCAGATCTCAAAGAGTGGAAATATTATCATTAATAGCTGATTGAAAATGATCTTAGTATTACAACTATGTATCATTAATTTTCAACATAATTACAAACAGCGGCATCAACATCTCATGGCATACCCTTTCCAATGAGTATAACTTACTAAAACTTTCTAAAGAAAGAATGAAAAATGTAACATTAGAGAAGACTAAAGAGCCAGATGTCACACCAAGATATATAATAAATTCAGGTCGATGACCACATAGGCCCATCTCAACAAATGGGGGCCCAAGAAGGCAAGGGCGATAAAAACAATGTGTTTTCCTATTTTTTTACCTAAGGTTGCCACATGTCAGAACTTACATTTCAGCTATAGCATAAATAAGCCTTCAGGGCTTCTCTATTAGACACTCCCAATGTCAAAAGAAATTTTGAACACCGCGGCACCGGCGATAGCTTCCTTTGTCATGGTCTTGATCTTTCAGGTATATTATTCTCATTATTTTCTTACGTTTTCCATTATGAAATCTATTTATCGTCGATTTGTTTTCGCCATGCTTGGTTTTCTAAATTTATTTATAAGAAAATATACGTAAAATATTGGATTTTTATATGCCGTTTAATTAATTGGAAATTGAAGATGATTTGTTTGGATAACAATTAGATCTCTAGAATATGGGTAAAGTTATACAAGATGATTCAATTGAGAAATAGATAAGTCATAACTCATAATTCTAATTTCTTTTTTAAATTCTTGACTCATAATTGCCTTTTAAATTTTATGTAGGTCCGAAAAGATTCAAAATCTTACCGAACCTAAACCTGGTCCGTGTTCATTTCATCACTGGCCGATGCTCATTTAATTTCATGTACCGCAAGCTATGGTCATCATCTTATCCTGGTATTGTTGAAGAATTTCATATGCCTTGTTACGGTCTGATATTTTCTTTATTAGACTTGTCAAAATATTTGCAATGAGCAACAATTGGCATATTTAAACATAAAAGTCTTGGAGAAGACTATTCACTGTATTAAATTATTAATAATTTTTGTGATTCATGATCAATGTCTATATTTATTGTCAAACACTACATTGTTTGCATGCATCAAACATCGAATGCAATTATCACACTCTTAATTCATTGAGCAAAAAAAACAATAGAGGGGGTTGGAAAATCTAATCTAAATCTTAGTTTCTTTGGTTTGATTATTTAAATATTTGCAATCCCTAAAATGTTTCTTGTTAATTGTGAACTTTGCTTTTGCTATTGAAGCCTTGTTTGGAAGGTAACTACTGTAAGTAATACATATCGTTGTTTTTTTACTCTTAAGGAAACAATCGGTTTTGTTTACCATTGAAAATTATATATTTTTTGTACTTTATAGATGAAAAAGTACATTTTTTAAGTATACCAAACCTTATTTTTCCCAAATTAATATATTGCCACTCATTTTAAACAAGAATTAACTGCTTTTACTACCTTCGGTAAAAAAACGAAACATAGTATAACAAAACACACAATAATACAAACATTTGTTTTAAATTATAACTTATTACATCTAAACAACAACAAATAACTCTTATGTAGTTTTAATATACCTAAATGAGCCCATATCTGGTGACTACCTTACAAAAACAAAAATAAAAATAAAATTGTAAAATAATTACACATTAGGAGCTTGCAATTTGTAATCTAAGTTGGTCAAAATAAAAATCCTAGTTCAAAGCCTATTGAAACAACAGATAAAAAAATGAAAAATATTAGAATGTTTTTCTAATAATTTCCATGTTATTTCAAAAATTTATTTTACAATCAAAATATCAACCTTGTAGTTATTTCACTCTAATTCTTTGTTTTTATTTTTGATATATTATATGCAATGTAGATATATAGATATGTAACTATTGTTTGAAGAATTCGAAGTGGTAAAACTGGATCTTTTCTCTGTATGTTCTTTTTGTTTGTGTTTTTTTAGAGGGTTAGAGCATTCACATCACACTCTTTAAACTCGGCTTTCTTTAAATTTGATGAGCTTATTAAGCTCTCTATTTTCAAAGAGTGTCACTATCACTCTTTATAAATGAAGAAAATTAGTTCTGCTCATCAACAAAAAAATAATATTTTATTTTGGGTCCCAACTTCAATCATGTATTATTTCAACACAAAAAATAAACTGAGTATTAAAATACAATACAATCATGTGTTTTGAAGTGATTGAAAATTCAACAAAAACTTAACCGACTCTCTAAACATAAAAAAATAAGACTTTCACTCTTCATTTGACAAATGTTTTGGAGAGATTGATGTGAATGCTCTTAGATAATCTGAAAGATTGTAAAAGGAACATTTAATTTTCCGTAACTCATGAATTCCATTAACTCACACATACACGCAACGTTTAATTTCCGTAACCACGGAAACATTAGATATATATTAATATCACATATCAATACTCATGAATCCAATTAATACTAAATGGTGGTTACAATTCCTGAAAATTAAATATTCTCATTATTATGAAAACCATTTTCATAATTAGACCCACAAATTTATCGTGTCTAACATTTAGACCTACAATCTCTCAATAATTATAATTAAACATATTAGTTAACATTTTACTAATATTTTAATTTCTTTCGCTATTCAAGACAAAAGCATTTTCTATTGCATGTGACCCTTTAGGCCCGACAGTACCAGATAGTAACCTTTAAAGATAAACAATTTAATAGTTTTTCGCAGTTTACTAATCTTGTGTAACACGTAGCAGCATATCACAAAGTAACTCTAGTACTCCGAGTTGGTGGATTAAACTTCCGAACCTGTCAATTGTCAGTAACCGTGTAATAAGAACAATCCGTCAAATTATTAGTGTCTGATCAATACTCAATAATTAGAAAACACTTTTACGTAATTATCATCTGCCTTGGCCAATGAACTTTTTGAGTATTATCCACAAATAATATATCAAATGACGGATTAAATCTTGACACTCACAAGTCTCCGCACATATGTTACTTCACCCAAAAATACAAGATAGACGTACCATGAATGGGAATATTCATTTCGTAAAATCAAAGTGGAGCAATCAATATACAAGACTACTGTGCCATCTCAAGTCAAAAGATTAATTTACACAACTTAGAGCAATCAGTATCTTAGAGAATATGCCCATAAGTAAACTGATCTTTTTTCTGATTAGGATTTCTCTATAGATCATGTTCAGTGAATTTGTTCTCTAATCAACACCCACACACTTGTGCACAATATGTATACATGTGTGGTATGAGATATGCCAACTATACAAATTATGAGCTAGAATTTCTAAAAAATCATTGTCCAAATGATTGTCCTATGACTAGTAACATTTAAGAGATGAGTATAATGGAAAATAATCTCGTATTTCTCAAGAACTTGAGAAACAATTATTTTCTCAATCTCTATGAACCTTAATCATAATAATATTCAAAACTAATAATGTACCAATGATAAGTATAAGTAAGCCCGCTTATTAATAAATTAATATTATAATAGATAAACCTTTAGACCCATATTTATAGACATGGTGTTAGGGTTTATCTACAACAACTCTTATTTCCCCCAAAAAATATTATCATATGGTAATAATAGTATATATTTAAAAACGAATAAGGAAATTAAAAGACTTGATTAGTGATGACACGCCCCAAAATCCATAGAACACGGACATCGAGGCATGACCTTTTTAAAACAAAGAAAAGAGAGCCTGTTGGTACGAATTTAAAAAATTTTAAAAGAAAACACTAACGAGCTAAAGGAACAATCAACGGATAAATAAAAAGTTTGCCAAACGCGGCTACAAGTCAGGATTTATAAAAGCTAAAAATAATGAACGAATGAATTTGCCCGTAGGCTACAACCTCAAAAACAATCTAAATAAAAAGAAAGCAAAAGCCCGAACCCATGTGATGCCTTGCTAAAGCTCTTAACCATACGCCTCAACCTAAGTTGTACCTGAAATACAAAATTGTAACGGTGAGTCCCACACACATAACTAGACGGGACGGCACCACAAATACCGTCACTCCATCCCATAAATGCAAGAGCTCACAAATTCTACAATTACGATAATCGACGTATAAAGAGAAATATAATGACATTCTACAACTACGATAAATTAAATAAATTAAATACACATCAACAGCATACATGTACCTCTCACGCCACCTACCCCAGTCCGTAAGGTAGGTCATTCCCTATCCCTTCGGCCGTCTTCTGTCCCCGGAATTAGGGAGAGACAGAGACCATTGCAACATAAAAGTAGATTTATAGTGCGCACTTGGACCTCTCACGCCACTCGTCCCAGTCCGTAAGACGAGCCATTCCCTATCCCTTCGGCCGTCTTATGCCCCCGGAATTAGGGAGAGACATAGACCATTGCTAACATAAAAGTAAATATAGTGCACACTGGGACCTCTAACGCCACTCGCCCCGGTCCGTAAGACGAGTCATTCCCTATCCCTCGGCCGTCTTCTGTCCCCGGAATTAGGGAGAGACAGAGACCATTGCCACTACAGCTAAATCACAAGGCCTCGGCCAATAATATAAAATCATTCAAATAACACCATCTCATACGTATAAATATTAAGGCCTTGGCCAATAATATTATACTATTCAACTAACATAATCGCATACGTCACTTAACGTAATACAACGTAAACCATAATCATAGATGCTAGATTCACAACTAGCTAATCACCTCAACAACATAAAAACCCATTCAGGCATTTTAACAAACACTTTGTATGCGCAATATAAAACTCATCTTTATTCAACAATAATTTACCCAATTCTATCAACAACCATAATAATACATAATCAACGCATATAACACGCAACCCATTAATATTATCATTGGTCCGAAATCAAAAGACTAAATCCACAACTAACCCAAAAATCAATTAAGTGAATTAAAAATATAGCAACTAAACCCCAATTATCAATTTAAGAACATGATAAATATAAAGGACAAAACCCCCAATTTATACTAAACGTAAAACATAATCCTAACATACACCCTCGTCTCGTCGCAATGGATAACCCCCGTTACCTTAGAGCGTAGTGGAGATGCTTTCGGTATGAGCCCGCTAATGGTGGTTTCTCTTCTTCTTCTTTTTCTCTCTTTTCTCTTGGCTGATTTTAGGTTTAAAGAATGAAAGTGGGCTGATTTTTAGGTTTAGAAAAACTGTTTTTAGATAGTTTGTGGAAGCGAACTATTTGGTCCCCAAAGTTCTAAAAGCTAACTCTTAATCCAAAAATATAGTTTTACTACTCAAAAATAACAAATCTTTGGAAACAAATCTATTGGGTCCTTTTTATTAGTAAAATTAGTAACAGGTTTTTAAAATAAAGGTTTTTGGAAGAGTTTCGGTTTTTGACTAAAAATTAGTCGAGTGACCGGTTTTTGGTAAATTTTTTTGAATAAAACGTTTTTGGATAAATTAATTCATTAATAAAAACACTTATAAAAATACGGGATGTTACAACTAACCCTCCTTAAAAGAATTTCGTCCCGAAATTTCCTCTCTAAACAACTATACTCAGAAATTATAAACTTCTATAAACAAGGCCATAAAAAAAAATAAAAATTAAACGTACAACTCGTGACATAATTCAAGAAATAACATACGCGGGGTTCACAACCCGTATCAACTCCATATCTCAAAATAAAATGAACTCCAGATAATGCACAACATGTAAGAATAACCGCCTGTAGACAATATCTAACAGAATAAAAGACAACAACGTAAAACAAACGGCTGCAACATAAAAGTCAATAAAGTAAACTAAGCTGACATGCTTCTACCTCAACAACTCCATACATCTACAAAGCCCAAATAAGGTAAACACCTATATGCAATATCAAACATAATAAAAGACAACAACTCAACAACTCCGTAAACTCTAGACGCTATAACAAAAATAAATTCCAAACTCTAGGCGTTACAACCCTTCCCCGATAAAGAAATTTTGTCCCGAAATTAGAATGCATCTAAAGAAAAGTACCTAAAGAAAAGTCAAGATTAGGATATTTCCTCTTCATCTCATCCTCGCGTTCCCAAGTTGCCTCCTCGGCCCCGTGATGTTTCCAAACCACTTTCGCCAATCTAATCGTATTTCCTCGAAGTTCCTTCTCTTGTACATCGATAATCTTCATAGGACCCACTTCGTAGGTCACATCCGCACTAACCTCAATGTCTTCAAAGTCCACCACGTGTGAAGGGTCGTGATGATACTTTTTCAACATTGACACATGGAACACCGGGTGAACCCCCGCCAACTTTGGTGGCAAGTCCAACCGATATGCCACTTCTCCAACTCGGTCCACGATCTCAAATGGTCCGATAAATCTCGGGCTCAACTTTCCTTTAGAGCCAAACCTCATAATCCCCTTCCTGGGCGAAACTCGCAAAAATACGTGATCCCCCTTTTCGAACTCCAATGGTCTCCTCCTCTTATCCGCATAACTCTTTTGTCTACTTCGAGCCGTCTCAAGCCTTTACCGAATTAACTTAATCTTTTCGGTCGTTTCTTGAATCAAGTGCGGTCCTAGCATTTCCGCTTCTCCCACCTCGGTCCAACACACCGGAGACCTACACGGCCGCCCGTATAAAGCCTCGAAAGGTGCCATGCCAATACTAGCTTGAAAGCTATTATTATACGCAAACTCAACTAAGGGTAGATGGCTCTCCCAACCTCCCTTAAAGTCGTTCACACACGCGCGCAACATATCCTCTAACACTTGGATAGTCCGCTCCGATTGTCCATCCGTTTGAGGATGAAATGCCGTACTCATTGTCAACTTGGTCCCTAAGGCATTTTGTAATGCACCCCAGAACCTCGACACAAATCTCGCGTCTCGATCCGATACTATCGAAATAGGCACCCCATGAAGTCTAACAATTTCCTTAATATACTTCCGTCCCAAGATTTCCACCGAATTCGTCATCTTAATCGCAATGAAGTGTGCGGATTTGGTCAAACGGTCGACCACAACCCACACAGCGTCATTCCCACTTACCGATTTAGGTAAGTTGGTCACAAAATCCATTGCTATCCTTTCCCACTTCCATTCCGCTACCGGTAAGGGTTGGAGCATACCTGCCGGCCTTTGGTGTTCCGCCTTCACTTGTTGGCAAGTTAGGCACTTGCTAACATATGAAGCTACATCTCGTTTCATTCCGGGCCACCAAAATTGTCTCTTCGCATCGTGATACATTTTCTTCCCGCCGGGATGAACGGCTAATCGGGAGTGGTGAAACTCCTTTAATACCTCGTTCCTCATGTTTTCTGTCACATAAGTCCTTCCCTTAAAGCGTAGTCCTCCATCGGTTCCTTTTGTCCAACTCTCTAATCCTTCGCTCGAACTTATCTGTTTCTCAAAGTTCTCCACTTTCTCATCCCCTTCTTGTGCTTCCAGAACTCTACTCACAAGTTCCGGTTGTACCACGATTGTGTACAAAGTCCCCGCATTAACATGTCCCAACTCCAAGTCGAACTCGTTCACTTTTCCCATCATCCTCCATTCCTCGATCGCCACATGCGCTAAGGTCGCATGAGACTTTCGACTCAAAGCATCCGCCACTACATTGGCCTTTCCCGGATGATAGTGCAAGTCGTAGTCGTACTGTTCCAAATATTCCATCCATCTTCGTTGTCGCATATTTAGGTCCCGTTGGGTAAAAATATTCCCTAAGCTCTTGTGATCCGAGAACACTTCAAACTTTTCCCCAAACAGATAATGTCTCCATATCTTCAATGCATGAACTATTGCCGCTAGCTCTAGGTCATGAGTCGGATAGTTCTTTTCGTGAATATTTAGTTGTCGCGAAGCATATGCGATAACTTTTCCGTCTTGCATTAAGACGCAACCCAAACCTTCCTTCGAAGCATCGCAATACACTTGGTAACCCTTCCCTTGCTCGGGAATAACTAGTATGGGGGAACTAGTCAACCGTTTCTTGAGCTCTAGGAAAGCTTTCTCGCAAGCCTCACTCCACACAAACTTCACCCCTTTCTTGGTAAGGTAAGTCATAGGAGTCGCTAACTTAGAGAAATCCTTGACGAACCGTCGATAGTATCCCGCTAAACCCAAGAAACTTCGAATCTCGAACACATTCTTCGGTTGTGTCCATTTCGAAACTGCCTCAATTTTCGTCGTGTCCACCTTTACCCCTTCTTCCGAGATCACATGTCCCAGAAATTTCACCTCATTTAGCCAAAATTCACATTTGCTAAATTTTCCGTAAAGTTGGTGCTCTCTCAACGTGAGCAACGCTAAACGGAGATGTTCCTCGTGTTCCTCTCTTGAACTCGAGTAGATCAAGATATCGTCAACGAAGACTACCACAAACTTGTCGAGATACTCCTTAAAGATTCGATTCATTAACTCCATAAATGCCGCCGGTGCATTAGTTAATCCGAATGGCATGACCACAAACTCATAGTGACCATACCGGGTCCTAAAGGCCGTTTTCGAAATATCCTCATCCTTCACCCTCAATTGGTGATAGCCTGATCGTAAATCGATTTTTGAAAAGAACGTCGCTTCTTTCAGTTGGTCAAACAAATCGTCAATTCGAGGTAGTGGGTACTTATTCTTAATAGTCACCCTATTTAACTTTCGATAGTCGATGCACATCCTCATCGATCCATCCTTCTTTTGCACGAACAAGGCCGGTGCCGCCCACGGTGACGTACTCCGCCTAATAAACCCCTTTTCTAGCAGTTCTTCTAACTGCTTACTTAACTTCTTCAATTCTGCTGGTGCCAAACGGTACGGGGAAATGGCTATAGGTGCCGTTCCCGATACCAATTCGATAGAAAATTCTAACGCTCTCTTCGGTGGTAACCCAGGTAGATCCCTCGGAAACACATCTCTAAAATCGTCCACTACTCGTGGCCACGTTTCCACTTCCTCGTCGTTATCTACTATTGAGAGACTAGCCAAAAGACAAGACAGGTTGCCCACAACCCGCTTGGAATAATAAGGAATAGAAGAAAGGGTAGCATCCCTTTCCCCACGAAAGAACACCTCATCTCCGGATGAAGTAGTAAGGAAAACTTTTCGTCGAACACAATCGATGAAAGAGTTGAAATGAACCAACCAGTCCATTCCAAGGATCACGTCGAATCCCGACATCTCTATAACTACTAAGTCAAATATAAATACGTGGTCCGCGACCACCATCTCACAAGACCGACATACTCGGTCCAACACAACTCGACCCCCAACAGGAGTCTCTACAACTATCGGGTTCTCAAGAACCCCAATTTCTAACGACAAAGACTCAACTAGATGCCTACCTATAAAAGAACGTGAAGCCCCCGTATCGAAAAGAGCATGTGCCCAAGATGAGCACACAAGAACCATACCTTGTACATTTGCCGGATCTCCTTGGTTTGGCAACTGTGGCAAGGCAAATAGACGTGCTTGAATCGGTGGGTTTCCTTGCGGTCCTCGATTTCCCCCATGATTTCCTCGGTTTCCCGGGCCCTGATAGCCTCCTCGGTAGTTCCCACGGTTTCCCCCTCCTTGGTGGTTACCTCGAAACGCTCCCCCTTGGTTTCCAGGTAATTGGTGTGGTGGTACGAATCCTGGTCCTCTTGGTGGTGGTGGTGGCAACCTAGGTTGGTTAAAGGGCCGGTTAGTGTCGATTCTTCCTTGTCCCCCGGGACAAACCCTTGCCGTATGTCCCATTCGGTTGCATGTCCTACATTGGACCCTAGGGCACTCGAATAGTCGATGGCTCGCGTCTCCATAGTGGAAACACGCTCCTCTTATCATGACGTTTGTCGGCGGTGGATTAAAATTCCTCTCTCCTCTTCCCGATTGTTGAAATCGCGAGTTATTCGCCATATCCCAAGTCCGCTTCTTCTCTTCCCTCGGAGCATTTCCGGTTTTCGATTTCTCTAAAATTCTCTTGTTATGGAGTAAAGCTCCCTCCACAGCTTGAGCCAATTTTACCAACTCATTATAGTTGACATGGCGAGCCGATGCCAATTGCAAAGAGATGGTCGGGTTCAGCCCCTTCATGAATCTCCTACATTTTTCTGCACCCCCTAGAACCGAGTCTGGTGCATACCTCGAGAGTGAGGTAAACTTTAGCTGGTATGCTTGAATGGTCATACCCCCTTGATATAGTTCATCGAACCGCCTCCTCATTTCATCCTTATAAGAGTCGGGAAGAAACTGGCGATTAAACAATTCGTGAACTCATTCCATTCGAAGTTGCTTATGTCGTAAGTATCCACGATTCCCAGCCACCATTTCCGTGCTTCACCCTTTAGGTGAAATTGTGCCATATTCATCCGCTGTTCTCCATTTACTATACCCGCAGCAGATAAGTACTTCTCCATCTCGTCCACCCATCCTTCAGCTATGGATGGTTCCCCTACCCCATCGAAGGTCGGAGCCCCCAATCGGGTGAAGTTAAGCAATCCATTGTTGCTTGAACTCCCAGCTTGTGTATTCTGCACCATCATTTGCACCACCTTCTGAAGGTCGGTCATCACTTGATTTGCATTTACCGTTTCCGGTTCAGGTGCAAAGGTCTCTTCTTCTTCCACATTTACCTCCTCATCTACATTCTCAACCTCTACCTCCTCCTCGGGTTGCTCAGGTGGTGGGGCACTAGTGTTACCTCTTCCCCCACGACCTCCAGCAGCCCTTCTTCCTCTTGTTGTTCCTCTGCTCCTTGGAGCTCTTCTTACTCTTCCACTTGCCCCACCTCGGGTAGCCGCACCGCTTAATGGTGATGCGCCCCCGCGTGTAGCTGGTCTCCTTCCACTAGTCCTTGTGGTAATAGCCATTACTACATACATTTAAAACCAACACTTTAGTTGTCTTACTCGACACTACTACTCATACATGTATATTCATACATGATAAAAGCTTGGTTTACAACTCAATCACTTTATCAAGCTTTCTAAGGGTCAAAAACTGATTTTTACGAATTCTCAATTTCGACGATATATCGCTTTGATTTTTCCAAAAATATAAAATGAAAATTCTGAAACGTCAGAAAGATAGAGTACAGAAAAACGAAGCCAACGCTTCAAGCGGAATCAGAATCGGAGTTAAAACGAAGAAGTTATGAGCTTTCGAAGTATAACAGAAAAACCGCAAAATTACCAGAATTCGACCGGTCGTTTTGACAAACGACCGATCGTTTTTTGGTCCAGTAGGGTCTGAAAAATTTCTGAAGAATTTCGACCGATCGTCTGGGCAACGACCGATCGTTTTTTCCTCAGTAGGGTCTGAAAAAATTTCTGAAGAATTTCGACCGATCGTTTGGGCAACGACCGATCGTTTTTTACTCCAGTAGGGTCTGAAAAAATTTCTGAAGAATTTCGACCGATCGTTTGGGCAACGACCGATCGTTTTTCTTCTGCAGAAAATTAATGATACAAAAACGCAAAATTACTCAACACTTGTAAATTCCTTACAAGGCACATAACACACAACATCATTCTAATCCATAAAATTTTTACGAACAACATCGATTCGCATATAATATTCATTAACACACAAGTTAATAATTGAAAACGCACTACATAAAACCATCAACTACACAATCCTCGCACTCTAATAGTTCGCTACTACTAGACATGCAAACTTACACCTCATACACGCTATATCAATCTACACACGCATACAAACAACACAAAAATGCGAGGGATAACCCATCACGATACGTTATCCTAAAGCACCCGAGCGTCCTCGCATACTCTAGAATTCCACATCGCTAAGGTATTCCTTCACACATACCGGCGAAAGGTCTATTCACTAGTTTGGCGAGCTGGGATCAACAAGCGTCCTCATTGTCCCCAACTTGCCTCACATGTGAACTTTACTTTCATCCACTACTACTAAGTTCTATCTACATGTCTTAACCTAAATGCAACCCCCCGTTTTTAGAAAAAGTTTGAATTTTTTTTTTTTTGAAAAAGTTTTGTGAAAATGATACGATGGATCTTGGTCCAATGGTTACCCATCTTCCCGTCGTCCCAAAGTATATAAGAACCTAGTTAGCTCTGATACCAACTTGACACGCCCCAAAATCCATAGAACACGGACATCGAGGCATGACCTTTTTAAAACAAAGAAAAGAGAGCCTGTTGGTATGAATTTAAAAATTTTTAAAAGAAAACACTAACGAGCTAAAGGAACAATTAACGGATAAATAAAAAGTTTGCCAAACGCGGCTACAAGTCAGGATTTATAAAAGCTAAAAATAATGAACGAATGAATTTGCCCGTAGTCTACAACCTCAAAAACAATCTAAATAAAAAGAAAGCAAAAGCCCGAACCCATGTGATGCCTTGCTAAAGCTCTTAACCATACGCCTCAACCTAAGTTGTACCTGAAATACAAAATTGTAACGGTGAGTCCCACGCACATAACTAGACGGGACGGCACCACAAATACCGTCACTCCATCCCATAAATGCAAGAGCTCACAAATTCTACAACTACGATAATCGACGTATAAAGAGAAATATAATGACATTCTACAACTACGATAAATTAAATAAATTAAATACACATCAACAGCATACATGGACCTCTCACGCCACCTACCCCAGTCCGTAAGGTAGGTCATTCCCTATCCCTTCGGCCGTCTTCTGTCCCCGGAATTAGGGAGAGACAGAGACCATTGCAACATAAAAGTAGATTTATAGTGCGCACTTGGACCTCTCACGCCACTCGTCCCAGTCCGTAAGACGAGCCATTCCCTATCCCTTCGGCCGTCTTATGCCCCCGGAATTAGGGAGAGGCATAGACCATTGCTAACATAAAAGTAAATATAGTGCACACTGGGACCTCTAACGCCACTCGCCCCGGTCCGTAAGATGAGTCATTCCCTATCCCTCGGCCGTCTTCTGTCCCCGGAATAGGAAGAGACAGAGACCATTGCCACTACAGCTAAATCACAAGGCCTCGGCCAATAATATAAAATCATTCAAATAACACCATCTCATACGTATAAATATTAAGGCCTTGGCCAATAATATTATACTATTCAACTAACATAATCGCATACGTCACTTAACGTAATACAACGTAAACCATAATCATAGATGCTAGATTCACAACTAGCTAATCACCTCAACAACATAAAAACCCATTCAGGCATTTTAACAAACACCTTGTATGCGCAATATAAAACTCATCTTTATTCAACAATAATTTACCCAATTCTATCAACAACCATAATAATACATAATCAACGCATATAACACGCAACCCATTAATATTATCATTGGTCCGAAATCAAAAGACTAAATCCACAACTAACCCAAAAATCAATTAAGTGAATTAAAAATATAGCAACTAAACCCCAATTATCAATTTAAGAACATGATAAATATAAAGGACAAAACCCCCAATTTATACTAAACGTAAAACATAATCCTAACATACACCCTCGTCTCGTCGCAATGGATAACCCCCGTTACCTTAGAGCGTAGTGGAGATGCTTTCGGTATGAGCCCGCTAATGGTGGTTTCTCTTCTTCTTCTTTTTCTCTCTTTTCTCTTGGCTGATTTTAGGTTTAAAGAATGAAAGTGGCCTGATTTTTAGGTTTAGAAAAACTGTTTTTAGATAGTTTGTGGAAGCGAACTATTTGGTCCCCAAAGTTCTAAAAGCTAACTCTTAATCCAAAAATATAGTTTTACTACTCAAAAATAACAAATCTTTGGAAACAAATCTATTGGGTCCTTTTTATTAGTAAAATTAGTAACAGGTTTTTAAAATAAAGCTTTTTGGAAGAGTTTCGGTTTTTGGCTAAAAATTAGTCGAGTGACCGGTTTTTGGTAAATTTTTTTGAATAAAACGTTTTTGGATAAATTAATTCATTAATAAAAACACTTATAAAAATACGGGATGTTACAAATGAAAGTTAACAAAAAATAACAAGAGAAATTTGACAAGCATGTGCACATAGTGCAAGAAAGTGAAAAGGAAACAATTAAAAGAAAAACACAAAAGCTGACAACTCTTTCTGCCAGTTACTTTCACACCAAAATAATAAATAATGGATAATAGTCCTTCAAAACTCAAGTTTATTATAATAAAAGATAGTGTTATTTTAGTTAGTATAAGAAAATTAAAACTTGTCCTATTATTTCCTTTAATACTTTTATTGTACTCAAATAATAAGTAAGCATTAATAACACATATGAGGGAAAAAGAAAATACCGTTTATCTGCTAAATGACTTATTCGCTTGAGAAAATTGTGCATCTTGGTGATTATCTACTTTATCTTTTTTGTATTCATATTCTCCATCTTCCTCTATCATGCCAACAACATTTATCCTTATGGATGAAACTCTTGCTGATATCAAAACAAACATATTATCAGACAACGAGTAAAAACAATATTGAATTTACTCGTTGTCTGGTAATATTTTGTTTTCACATCAAGAAGAATTTCATCCTTAAAGATAAATGTTGTTGGTGTGGAAGAGGCAGAGTAGAAGATGAAGACGAAAAACATAAATTAAATAATAACAAAGATGTACATTTTTTTCAAGCGAATAAGCCATTTACAAGATAAATGGTATTTTATTTTTCCCTCACATTTGTTTATTAATTCTTACGTCTTTTCCTATTATAAAAATCTTATTAATTAGGATAAAGTAATTTTAAAGCTACCACTAAACAATACTCGACTTGATAATGGGGGCACTACCCAACTGGACTATTCCTAGTGGATTTGTACTAACCAAAAGAACTCTATCTTTTATTAGAACATACATTACTAGAGTTTAGAAGGAGTCATTTCCATTCTTATTCATTTTGGTGTGAAAGTTACTAATAGAAAGAGTTGTCAATTTTTTTGTGTCTTTCTATCAATTGTTTCCCTTTCATTTTTCAGCAATGTGTGCACACGCTTGTCAAATTGCTCTTGTTGTTTTGCTATAATTTTTTGTAAACATTCAGTAATCACGTCTTTTTGATTGGTTATTCATTTTTAAGTATATACTATTATTACTATATGATTTTATTTCTTCTCGCAAGTAAGAATATCATTAAAAGAGACCCATCCCAGATATACAATGAAGAACATAAGACCAATCCAAAGTAACAAATTACTCAGGCAGACCAACTAAACAAGGCCAAATCTTGGTACAAACTAACAAATTAGATAGCAATCTGCTAGACAATCTAAGTTAACTAAATCAAAATGACCAATACACATACCCCACAAAAAGTATCGGTATGCAAGTTAACAATGTAAAGTTCAGCTAAATTGTTGCATCAAACAATATTCTTGTAAAACTACTATACAGAGGTTTTTTATATTTCTTCTTATCACGGCCTTTTCCCTTCTTAGGACTGGACAGTCATATACAACTCACTCTTTATCCTTTATATATTGGATAAGTATGAAGATGGGCACCTTGAACTTATACCTTATGGGGTCAGGGGGCAAATTGAGCGATCTCAGATACATGCGTCGATTCTCTACTCCAATTAGGTAATCTTGCCATAGTCATCATCTTATCCTGGTAAGAATTGATTGCTGGAGAATTTCATATGCCTTGCTACCTTCTGTGTTAGGTCTTAATATTTTCTTTATAATACTTGTCAAGCTATTTGCAATGAGCAACAATTGAAATATTTAAACATCAAATTCCAGAAGAAGATTATACTATGTATTAAATTATTAATACTTTTTGTGATTCATGATCAAAGTCTATATTTTTATTGTCAAACATCAAATGCAATTAGCACACTCTTAATTCGTTGAGCCAAAAAAAAAAGAATAGAGTGGGTTGGAAATGTTTAAATATTTGGTTATGATTATTAAATATTTGCGATCCCAAAAATGTTTCTTGTTAATTGTGAACTTTGCTTTTGCTATTAAGCCTTGTTTCGAATGTAACACAAGAACTAACTGCATTCACTACCCTCAATAGAAAAAGGAATCATTATCACAGTATAACAAAACACACAGTAATACCAACATTTTTTTTAAAGTATAACTTATTACGCCGAACAAAAAATATTCTTATGTACTTTTAATATACCCAAATGAACCCAATTATCTGGAGACTACCTTGCAAAAATAAAAATAAAATTGTAAAAGAATGACCCCTTGTAGCTTGCGATTTGTAATCTAAGTTGGTCAAAATAAAAAGCGTAATTGAAAACCTATTAAAACGGGGTCTTTTCTCTGTATATTCTTTTTTTTTTGTTTTTTAGATTTTCCCCTTTTAGAAAGGGTTAGATAATCTAGGTATTTGTAATTTTTTTTTGCATCATGACGTTTTTCTTTCTGAATTTTAGCTGAAATTTTGAATTTTTAAATTAATGTAGAAGTGGTTATGATCAATCTCTGAAAATATCGGTAATGTTCTCTACACTAATTTTTGCTCATTAGCGGTGACCTCTTTTTCGTCTTTTCACGTGATGGATAATGGAAGATGACACCTTATTTTCTTATTTAGTGTAGAGTATTTTAATGGGCAAAAAATTGTTGTTATGGTTTTGATACGTGATCGAATAATTTGGTAATGTTGACTTTATTAAATTTTGATAAATAGTGTTTTGTCACATGATATTATGAATATATTGTTTACCTTCATTGTGTCTTCATAATCTTATACTTTTATACGAGAACAATTTCCATGTGATTTTCTGATACCAAGTTTCTTAAGTACGTAATTTAGAGTAGAATTTTGTTTGCTTAAGTTACAAATACAGTTACATGATCTTAGTTGCAGCTAACTGATGGTTCAACAGAATAATATATTGAAGTTAATTAATAAAACGTCGAACACATGATGTTTCATTACAAAGTTCGACTTCACCAAGTTTATGTCTTTAAGGGAATCGGCCAGAATTTTTTGATATTCAAAAAGGCTATAATGGTTGACTTGAGTCTTACCATACTTAATAAGTATGATTCGGTCACTAGTATAAGACTATCAAAGTATCGCTTCTTGTTAATCAATTATCAATGTATCCTTGGCATCTTCTCTTAAGAATGGTTTTTTTCCTGAATTACTTTCCTCTCTAATATCAAGTATAATGTATATGTAAAGACCCTGGAATTATAGAGTTTAATGGCTTTATTATAGCCTTACAAATAATCATAATCACACTTAATTAGCAATTATTTGATTTTTCTCTCTTTACTACTTTGACAAAGTCTGTTTTTTCTATATCTTCATACTAATCTTCAAACATTGTTCCTTGACCTCCACGATTTTGATTTCATCTAATCTCATTGACCGAATCTTTACCAGATTAGTCGGCCATAGTCAATTGGTGACTCACTTGCAACAAACTATACTGCACCTGTAGTTAATCACAAATTGAAGAAAAACGTTACACATTAATTTTGGACATTTATGACAAACAATCCTAAATCAAAAGACCTAACATGAAGTTTTGGACACTTCAAGTTAATGCTATCATGGCTTTCATAAGTTAGCGCATCATTGTTAATTTTTTAAGCTTGACAGCATTTGTCGCATGTTCTTGCTTCTGTTGACTTGATACTTTCCTTTCCGTACCAAAAAATAGATTTTTTTTTTCCTGATTAACTTGAATTATGGCGAACTGTGAAGTTTTCTCTCAAAAGGAGACTTCACAAGTGCCAGAGCATTCAATAGGTTGAAACGTGCTCGAGACATTTGTTCTTCTCGAATCTTGGGGTGGGAAGTTTTAAGCAATAATAAGAAAATATCATGTCTGCCCAATGGGATGAGGTGTCCTCAAAGGTATTTGAGGTTTCCAATTGTACAAGGACCAAAACTCATTGTTGATACCGTCTAGATGCACTAAAAGTCTTTATAAAAAGGAGAAGGGAAAGTTGGCAGAAAATGTGATTGGCTCTTTTTTAGTAAGATGGATTCAATTTTCTCTTCTTCATTAAGCCTAAAAACTGGATTATTATACAATGGAGTGTATCCTAGTTATTCCAACTCGTCGAATGAAATTAGAAATGAGGTCCTTTGACGCAGAGTATGCGAAATAAGAAAAAAATGATATCTAACTAATGACATATGTATTTTATAAGTAGTTCCTTCATGCTAAAACCCGCTAAGAATAGCTTAGATATAGGGTTCTAGTCTTACCTTAGAATATATTTTATCTTACTATTCATAGAATCATATTCTTCAATTTATTGACTTGTGCTAATTTATTTATGTTATTGGAGGTGATTTTTACCATGGTAATTGGAATGTTATTTACGTCGTAAATAACATTCCAATTACATCATTTATAAGATATATATTTTCTAACTTCTCATCTTGTTTACCCAAATCACCATCCTTACCTAATATTTTCTAAGAGAAAGATAACTTAAATAATTTAGGCGCTAAGGATTTATGCTTGAAAATTAGAAAATTTGGAATACTCACTTGGCCCTTCAACGTAATAGTGTTCAGTGCCCATGGGATGTTTGAATAAACTTGTGGGAGGTCGGTTAATCGAATTCTCGTTTGAAAAAGAAGACACACAAAAAGGAAATTCTACCAAATTATTTATGAAATGAATGATAATACACAAAATCAGCTCATCTAAATCTATAAGCTTAAAGAAGTATCCATGCAAAAGGGTAAATCTAGGGATGAAAATATTAGTGGACTTATGGGTGATTTTTACATAAAAAAGTCTCCATTGTGAGAGTGTTCACCTAAAAATTATGAGGAAAATAATCGTTCAATTTTTCTTAGTTGAACACATCCGATTTCCTAACAATCCATAAGAAGATTTAAAAAAATTTCATTTCTCGCATGACCAAACAGAACTTACAGAAAATTTCCTAAGTTTCTGAAAAACTCATTGAGTCGAAATGATGTCTTAAATCATTTAGATGAACATGAAAATGATTTTTTTTTCTACTGAAGCAGATGATCCTACAACCTCTGAGGAGGAAATGGTTTTCCATATAGACAACTTGGGGTGTCAAAAAGAGGTATGTCGAATTCCTCATTTTAATTTCATCCGTTTATCTAATTCAAGTGTATATGAAATTGAAGGAAAATAATGTTACATATGCTTTAATTAACATAATTGATATGCTCATATTGATCACATTATGCCTTCTGTAGGTCCATCTTATCAAAAAACTGACAATTTAAGTCTTGCTAGCCTGTAGATAATAAGTCAAGATTGACGATATTAGAATAGTTTAAGGATTCGTTTTCATGGTATTGAAGTTTGTAATTATAATGTTTGTCTTTTCAGAGTTTTCTTCTTTCAAGTTTGGGTTTGGTGCCTTTTCAACTTGACCTTGCTCTTAGTTCCCTTTTATCGGTGTCTTAGGTGGTAACATACTTAAGAGTAAGTTGACAATTATTGATCAAGGGACCTTTATTTCTCAAGGCCAAAGGATGTATGTTATGTACTACTTCTAAGCTTTTGTTGTGTTCGTATGATATTATGCTATATCCCTCAATTTTTAAAGATGAACTGTTTAATTTTGTACCCTTAGATGTACTTGGGTAATTCCTCACTTTATCAAGAGTAGTTGGTCTAACTATTAACGGTAAAACAAAATGGTAAGATAACAAATGATTGCATGTTTGACGCATATATTAAAATATAATTTATTCATAAAATAAAAAATACAAAGTAGTAAGTGAACAAATTTGGGCAGAAACAATGAGAGGAATTACCGAATTACTACTTAGTATTTTTAATTTTCTGAAAAAATTATACAACAATATACGCATGCACCATGCAATCATTTGTTATCCTAACATTTTCTTTTACCATTAATAGTCAGACCATGTATTCCAAATAAAGTGTGGAATTACCAAATTACATCTAAGGTACAAAATTAAACAGTTCATCTTTAAAAATGGGGGATATATCATAATATCATACGACATACACACAACAAAAACATAGAATTAGTACATAACATACACCATTGGGCATTGAGAAAGAAAGGTTCATTGATTCATCGTTGCCAACTTACTCTTAATTAAGTTACCACCTAAAACACTTATAAAAGGGAAATAAGAGCAAGGCCAAGTTGAATTGAAAAGGCTTCAAACCCGAACTTGAAAGACAAAAACTGTGAAAAGCCTAACATTATAACTACAAACATCAATACCATAAAAAGTCCCCGAATATGTATTTATTTGGCCCTTGATTGTAGAAAAGCTTCCGAAGATGCCCTACAGACTCTTTCCAAAAAGCGAATCTTTAAACTGTTCTAACATCGTCAATCTTGACTTATAATCTACGAGTTAGCAAGACTTAATTTGTCACCTCTCAATAAGTTGAACCTACAAAAGGCATAATGTGATCAATATGAGCATATCAATTATGTTAATTAAGGCATATGTAACATTATTTTTATTCAGTTGCATATAAACTTGAATTACATAAAGGGATGAAATTAAAATGAGGAATTGAAAATAGCTCTTTCTCACACCCCATGTCATATATATGGAAAAGCATTTCCTCCTCAGTGCTTGGAGGATAGTTCTCAAATATTTTTCATGTTCACCTAAATGATCTAAAATATCATTTCGACTCCACAAGTTTGACGAAAACCTAGGAAATTTTCTGTTATTTCCATTGGGGTCATGTGAGAAATTATTTTTTTTCGAATCTTCTAATGGATTCTTAAGAAGTCTGACGTGTTCATCATTACTAGGAAAAATCACTAGGAAAAATTAATGATTATTTTTCTTGTAATGCTTAGATGAACACTCTCCCAATGGAGACTTTTTTATGTAAAAATCACCGGAAGGTCCATTAATATTTTCATCCCTCAATTTACCCTTTTGAATAGATACTTCTTCAAGCTTATAGTTTTAGGTGAGATCAGTTTGTGTATTATCATCCTTGTTACACTTATACAATGTGTCGAATTCATAGTTTTCAATAAAGAATTTACAAGAATTTACTTTTTGTATGTCTTCTTTTTCAAACCAGATTTCGATTAATCGACCGCCCACTAGTTTAATCAAACACCCCATGGGCACTGAGCAATATATTATTGATTCGGGCCAAGTGAGTATTCCTAATTTTCTCATTTCCGGTGATAGATAGTTTGCACCTAAATTATTTAAGTTATATTTCTCTTGAAAAATATCAAGTTCCCATGGTGATTAGGGTAAACACAATGAAGATACTACACCAACGAAGTTAGAAAATATATATGTTATCATTGATGTCCTTGGATTGTCCTTTACCCCGTTATCCATGGTAAAAATCACCTCCAATAACATAAACACATTAGATCAAGTGAATAAATTGAAAATTATGAATCTATGAATAGTAAGGTAAAATATAGTTTCACGAAGAAACTACTTACTTATAAAACACATATGTAATTAGTTAGATATAATTTTTTTCTTTTGAATGTAAGCTTTATTTGTCTAATAATATTTGTTGGCATGTGTGGCTAAATCTTAGATGGAGAATAAGGTTTAAAGTGTTTTTCGCGGAATTAAAATTTAAGCACAACTAACAGCCCAACTAGCTCGAGTTCTACTTTAACAACAAGATATATGCGATAATAATCAATCAAGAAATTGAAGCATACGCACAATCACGAATAATATAAGTTGCGGAAAGTAAAGAGTAAGAAAAGAGATTGACACCACGATATATAGAGGTTCGGCAAAGCCGGCTACGTCATCTCCTAAGTTGCGAAAACTAAAGAGTAAGGGAATTAACGTTACCAAGTATTTCACAATAATTTTCTTTCTAAGATTACAAATCCTAACAAGATAATCAATCGATTAGTATCTTCCTCACTCTATAAGTATCCCAAATGAAATGACCTACAGATTTTAAGTTAACACTTGCTTATAAAACCTCTATTCAATCACTCACAATTGAGCTTATAAGTTTGCTCTTTAAAAATTTGTGATGAAATGTGTATTTCTCACTACAATTTCTTCTAACTTGAGTTATATGAATACAATGATTAGAATCATAGAAGTATAAGCTAATACAAATATATGTGTAGTATGATAGTGTTTGCCCTTATCTTGATCTCTTCTTTTCTTTATTTTTCCCTTTTTGTGCTTTTTTTTAATCTTTAATGGAGTTTTGGGTTTATGGTATTGATGGAGGTACAAAGATAGTGTAAGAGATGAGTATTGGAGGAAGAATGATGTGTGTATATAAGGGTGAGGTCTAGTTGACCTTTATAATTGTTTTTCCTTCCCCTATTTCTTCTAGGAGTTGTACTCCTTGTGTCGTATGCCTCATTTGTTTAATGTTTTGTTCATACAGGGAAAACCTAAAAATTTAATAACTATTCTGCTTGTGGGTGTGCTTTAGTAAACCTTCACGAGACAAAACTCGTCCTTTTACGCTTAAAAGGTTTAATGGCTTGTTACATACGCTAATTGCAATCATGCTCCCTATGACAGTGGTTTATCTTGTATATTATTAGTTTTAGACTAGTTAGTGCAGCAAACCCAAAACAAAAAGGGAATTTTTAAAGAAAACCAAATGAACTTGTCTTCTTTTTTATCGCTTCCAACGCTCGAAACAAGCATTGAGCTAGTTGGGGGTATAATTAGACCACGAAATGGTCATTTTTAGCTGTAAAAATGATATGAATTAGCTTAGTTTGGTTGACATTTCGGCTTGTTTATGCCTTGTGTTGTGTTTTTATGTATTTTCCTAGTTTATTTGCATTGTGTTACATTTTTGCAGGTTAAAACATGTAATTAGCATAAAAACGAGACAAGTACACATGAAGACCAAAGAAAGGACCAAAAGAGGAGAAACCATAAGTTGAAGGACATCAAAATCAACCACAAGAAGTTGCAAAACGGAACCAAGTCAAGATAGAGACAGAGGAACATTCTAGAAGCTCACATGACCGGTCAAGTCAGTTTAGAATTTAAATTTTGGATAAGATAAAGTTTATTAAGTCTTGATATATACTCTAAAAATTCCGAAAAACAAATACACAATTCAGTATTCATATTTCCAGAGCAGTTTTTGGGTTCAAAAACACATTCGCTCTCTATAAATTATTTCTTTATATATATTTGAGGGATATTTTATTCAGAATTCAATATTTACCGCCAAGGCTTCAAGCTAGGTACTTTATTTGATATATTTTTTTATCATTTGTCAGTACTTGTGATTGGTTTATATTAAGAAAAGATAAAAAGTGATCATAAACCCAAAATCTATATAATTAAAAAGAATGAGTATTAAACTTGTTTAGTTCTCCGTGGAACGAACTCATACTTCTGAGAATTATATTGCAATTGCACTCGTACTCTTGCGAGCCCTTATTGTGCATAAAACTACACATTTAAAGGGCAGTCAATGCTCACCAAGGTAATTGATTGATAAACACTTATATTGGCATCTCCAGTTACCCTGAGGTTTACTCAGCGCCCTCCCCCCAGAATACGGGCTCACTCTAGGGAGGTTGGATTTGCTTAGAGTGTATGTGCTTTGCTATTTTACATTCAACATTTCTTGTCCCCTCTTCTTGAATCCGTGTTCCCTTTGGAGAGATTTGCTATCATAGGGGTAGTATTTATTCAGTTGCTTGAATAGTTTTATACTTGCACACGTCCCCAAGGAGAGTTTCTCGCTCATGATTAGTGACTCACATTTTGGGTTTTTTTGCTGTAACACAATTCGTGATAATCTGTGTATACATAACTCAACATGTACCATTAATAGCATGAGTGGGTACACAAAATAAAAAATCATGATATATTTTATTTTCCAATTGATTGTGATCCGTAAAAATACATGTCCTAAATTGTGATTCTATATGAACATGTAAATCGCTAATAATATACGGGATATTAGCCCCTTGTATAAGATATCATGCAACTCTATATGCAAATAAAATCTTGGTGGTATATACAAAAAGATATCTTTTCTTAACAAAGCATGTGAAGGCAAACAAGTTAATATTGACTAGGAATAATTAATCACAATCATATATGATATTTCCTTAATCGGACAAACTGAATAAATAAAACAATTTTAGATGTATTATAAGCAGCGTGGCTAAACATGGTAATATCAAGTATTTACTTATATGCAACTAAATGTTGTGCAATATAATATACAATTTGCTATTTCCATCCTTGGACTAAATTCATACAATATGTCATGCATAATTATATCTCCCATAATTGGCACATTATCACGTGTAAAAGTATCCGTGCATAAATCATGATTCCAAAAGTCAAATTTGACAATCATAAATAATTATAATTATCCTAAAAGAAAATCTTTGGCCAAGAGCCAACTAGTACACACACATACAATATACATATAAACATGCTATACACAAGATTATAACGTCCATAATAAGAAAACAATCCAGGAATTTACACTATTATTATTAGAGACGCTAATTTTACTAACCGCCTTAAATAGTCAAATATTTAAATAAAATAGTAATATGATTATGATTAGGGGTGTCAATTTTACCCGACCCGACTCAACAGTTTTTGGGTATTCGGTTAACGGTTTTAGCGGTTCTTTTATTATCTACGGGTCCGGTCTATATAACTTTTTTTACTTATTTTACCCGACCCATACCGTATTTGTAATGGGTATAACGGTTCGCAGTGCGAGTATTTACCCAAAATACCCAAAATTCGTAAAATTTATTTTACTTTTCTAGATGTTCTTTTCTAAATGTTATTTTTAATATTGATAATGAATATTATTTTCCAATGTTCTTTTCTAGATGTTCTTAGCTTACTTGTTAAAAATAAAGAAAGTAACGCGGTACTATTAATTTTTTTGCTTCATATTGGTTAACAATGTATTTGGTTGATTACTGAATCACGTAAACATTACACAATCACTTAAACATTACAAACTAATGGTTCCATTTTTCATTTTCTTAATTACCCATTTTATTGTTAATGATTTTCCTAAATTATTAAGAAATATAGACTGAATTAAAAATAAATCGTAAAAATTGTAATCAAAATAAATATTAAAAACTATTTTTTTATTAAATGGTGGGAAAAACTCATATTTTTATATTATTAATGATAAATATATAAAAATATGAGGAAAAAATCCCACAAGACATAAAAGAAAAAAAGTAAATGAGCATTAACTAATGAAAAATAAAATAAGTATAAAAACATCATAAAAACTAATGGTTCAATGTTAAATCAACCGTGTCTTCGTACATATTAAAAAACGTTTCATATTTCTTCACTCTCCGTTGTATGAGTTTTTATTGTGTTTTTTCTCGTGCATTTATCCAATTTTTGTTGCACATACATAATATGTATATATAGTATTTTTAAAATATGGGTATATATTACGGTTCTATAATTCGGGTATGCGGGTCGTTCCGCGGGTCGGGTCTACGGGTTGAGTCCACGGTATAGAATTGAGAACGATACCCGCCCTAAGAACCGGTGGGGTTGGGTTGGGTAGACCCAAAAACAATTCAGTGACGGGTCGGTTATTACGATTTTTGGGTATTTACGGTGCGGTTTTTAGGTGTTGGATCTTTTTGGCATCCCTAATTATGATTAATTATAACTGCCTAAGTTTAATCCTATCTAAACAAAATATTTTTGTCTTCTGTATTATAATTGTGCGAAAACACAATCAGTTTTCCCTCACTTATAAAAACACCTTATATGTCACGCCCCGGATTTTGGATAAACCCGGGTCGTGAATGTAAATTAAAATAAAAAGGGAAAAGTTTAAAATAACAAAACATGCGGAATGTCATACGATAATATGCCAATCAATAGAACCAAATAAATACTTCAGGCCATGCCGATAATCACATTTGATTCAGTAAATTGGCTTAAGGGTAGCCAGCGGTGTTCAAATGTGAAAACACAAACAAAACAATACGTTTTAGAAAATTTCGGCATGAACTTTGCGTATCTATGTGTTTCCAATAAATTAGACATGCCTGAAACAACATATAAAAAAATCGCAACGCGATTACCAAATAATCCAAAATCAAATCCAACCCAGCTGACATTCTATAAAATAGCGTAAACTAAAATATCCAAGTGCACGAGATAAGTTACTTCAACCAAAAGAAAATTAATCTCGTGTTAAACGCTTACTAGGCCAACAAGGCTCAAAATGAGATAATGCCAAAATGAACAAAAAAACAAGTCTAGCGTGTGCGCGATCACGTGTAATATGATAATGAGCTTCATGCAAGCACTCTAAACTTCGCCACCATCTACGTCAGCACCTGTACATCGATCGTGAAGAAAATGTACAGAAAACAAGGAAAGGAGGTAAGAAAACAATCTCACTTTAAAAACGACGCGTGCTACTAAGCACGCACACAAAATCCTAACATGACAAATATGATATCTTGGCAAATAATGACAAAGGCAATTGCACGAAAAACACATCAACAAATATAACTCGCAACACAAGTAAATGAACATATAATCAAGATCAACTGAATTAATAATAAAACAAAATATAATAAAACACAACAAAATAAAACAAGACTCAACAAAACACAAAGTCGGGATTGCCTCACATGTACCCACTTTTAGAGCCACTCTGCTCTAGGACCCAAAGTGCAATGGTTCCCTCACCCATATTCTGACACTAACATATGACCAAAAGATATGGGGCCGGCTTTAAGGGGACTAACCCTATGGTATCGATATACCTAATCCTTGCGCAAGTTTCCGGGATCTCACCGTAAGCTGACACAACTCCGCCTTAACACTTGGTACTGCAATCACTAAAATAAATATAAAAGACTCCGAATACCAAACACGAAAACAGTAAACTCCACAATAAAATAAAAAACACATTTTATAATATTCGATGTAATTAGATAAACACATCACCACAAAAGTATACACGGTATCACCACAAGAGTATACACGCTATCACCACTAACACACTTTCACCACTTTCACGTTTTTAAAAGATTTAATTAAATAACACATTTAAATCATTTTATTCTCCAAAATACATTTTATAATAAAAATAGTAAAATTGCCATACACAATATAATCACCATAAAAATAACGATGTGAAGCCGTTACACAATAACATGATGCAATACACACTAACCATTTCACATAACCAACCATACAACAAACAACACACAAAACCGCCTTTAAAGCGAAACCATATTCTTCCCCCAAACTCAAGTCGAAAGCCCAACGATCCGTTATAACCAGATCTAGACAGCCCAACAACGGTCCTTAAGCAGTCCCTAAACGTAATTAAAACAAGATACGGATTAATATAAAAATCCCTAATTCGGATTATAGCAATTATTCCCAAAAATGGGTTTTTATAAAAGTTAAAATCAGATGAAACGGCTTATACAGATAGATAGCTCTCGAAAAATAGGCTAAGAAAACATATTTGATTGTCGAAAACGGACACCCGATGACCTCGTAATCACCCGTCAAAATCGCAACCTTAAAACCCTAAACCGCACCCACTACCGCCACCTACCACCACAGCCTGACCAGTCCCTTTCCGGCGACCTAACCCCTTCTCCGGCGTTCGTCTCTCTCTCCCTCTCTATGTCAGCTCCGATGGTCTCTATCTCCGTATATATGTATATATGTATCTATGTATATATGTAATATGTAATATGTATATGTATATATGTATATGTATAGGTTATACTAATTTACTAATTAGTCCACTTACTTATTACAAGATACCAATCACCCCCACAGCTATTATATGACATACGTACCACATACAAACATTTCACACAAATACGTAATCACCCACAAAACTAAATATCACTATCGTATTACTAAAATTAATAATAAAGTACAAAATTTCCGAGACGTTACATTCTCCCCAACTTAAAAGAATTTCATCCCGAAATTAAACACATACCCGAATCAATAAATAAGTCTGGATACTTAGCACGAATCTTCAGCTCGCGTTCCCATGTTGCCTCTTCGGTCCCATGGTGACTCCACAATACTTTCACTAAAGGAATAACGCGCATTCGTAGTACCTGCTCACGTCTATCAAGTATACGGACCGGACGAACCACATAAGAAACGTCCTCATGTACTCGAAGATCGGAAAAATTCAGAATATGAGATGGGTCTGGCTCGTACTTCCGGAGCATCGAAACATGAAACACTGGGTGTACATTCGCCAATTGCGTTTGCAAAGCTAACTGATAGGCTAGATCACCAATTCTCTCCAAAATCAAGAAAGGTCCAATAAACCGCGGTGACAACTTCCCACGCCTCCCAAAACGCATAATGCCCTTACGCAGCAATATCTTAAGGAACACATGATCACCTACCCCAAACTCCAACGGTCGCCTTCGTCTATCCGCGTAACTCTTTTGACGGCTTCTCGCTGTCTCTAGCTTTTGCTTAATCAAAAGAATCTTCTCTGTAGTCTCTCGAACCACATCTGGTCCTAACAATGACGATTCACCGGCCTCTGTCCAACACACAGGAGATCTACAAGGTCGCCCATATAGGGCCTCATAAGGGGCCATCTCAATGCTCGAATGATAACTATTATTATAAGCGAACTCAATCAACGCCACATGTTTCTCCCAACCCCCACCAAAATCAAGTACACACGCACGAAGCATATCCTCCAAAGTTTGGATAGTCCTCTACGACTGCCCATCGGTCTGAGGGTGATATGCCGTACTCAAATCTAGTTTCGTCCCTAACGCCTTCTGAAGGCTCTGCCAGAAACGAGACACAAAGCGAGGATCACGATCAGACACAATAGAAACTGGGACACCATGTAAGCGAACAATCTCACAGACATAAAGCTCGTATAGCTTCTCGACTTTGCCGCTAACACGCATCGGGAGAAAGTGGGCCTATTTCGTCAACCGATCCACTACGACCCATATTGCATCTTTCCCCCTGCTAGATCTCGGCAACCCCACTACAAAGTCCATAGTTATACGTTCCCACTTCCACTCGGGTATAGGCAAAGGTTTAAGCAACCCTCCCGGCCTCTGATGTTCTATCTTCACCTGCTGACAGGTAAGACATTTACTAACAAAGTCTGCCACATCATTTTTCATTCCACTCCAATAAAACTGTTGAGCTCGGTCGTGGTACATCTTGGTACCACCAGGATGAACTACCAATCGAGAATGGTGGAATTCTCTCATAACCTGCACGTGCATACTCATAGGTACAAACAAACGATCCATAAATCTCACTCCGCCATCTGAGCCAATCTTCCATCTGTTGAGTCCCAACTCACTCGAAACTTTAACTCCTAAGTCTCTAGATTCCTCGTCCCCTTGTTGGGCCTCAATTACCCTCGAGACTAACGACGGTTGCACCTTCACCGAGAACAACACGGCTGAAATTTCTTCTTCACCCACTTCCAAGTCGAATTCGTTAAGAACATTTAGCATACCCCATTCATTAACAGCTACGCATGCCAAAGAACACCTAGTCTTGTGACTCAAGGCGTCCGCCACCATATTTGTTTTACCGGGATAGTATTGTAAGTCGAAGTCATATTGCTCGAGATACTCCATCCACCTCCTCTGTCTTAAGTTTAGGTCGCGCTGGGTGAAAATATACTTGAGACTCTTGTGATCCGAAAACACGTTGAATCTCTCTCCAACAAGTAGTGCCGCCAACACTTCAAAGAAAACACCACTGCAGCCAACTCGAGATCATGAGTGGGATAATTCTTCTCATGGACCTTTAACTGTCGGGACGCATACGCAACAACCTTGCCATCTTGCATTAAAACTGCTCCAAGACCTTCCTTTGAGGCATCACAATAAACACTATACTCCACACCTTGTTCTGAGATGATGAGAATAGGGGCAGAAGTTAGGCGACCCTTCAATTCCTGAAAAGAAATCTCACACTTTTCGTCCCATTCGAATTTAACGCCTTTCTTCGTTAGTCGAGTTAATGGACCCGCCAAATGAGAGAAATCTTGTACGAATCTTCAATAATAGCCCGCAAGTCCCAAAAAACTTTGGATCTCGAACACACTTCTTGGTTGCACCCAATCAGTTACCGCCTTGATCTTAGAAGGATCAACCGAGACTCCACCTGCAGACACTACATGGCCAAGAAACTTCACCTCTGACATCCAAAACTCGCACTTGGAAAACTTAGCATAGAGCTTGTGCTCTCGTAAAAGAGTAAGCACAATACGAAGATGATCCCTATGTTCTTCCTCAGATGAAGAGTATACCAGAATATCATCCACAAACACCACGACAAACTTATCCAGAAATGCTCTAAAAACACGGTTCATCAAGTCCATAAAAGCAGCAGGTGCATTCGTTAACCCGAATGGCATCACTAGAAACTCATAATGACCATACCGAGTACGAAATGCAGTCTTAGGAATATCCGTCTCACAAACTCGAAGTTGATGGTACCCTGAGCGAAGATCAATCTTCGAAAATCACTTCGACCCTTTCAGCTGATCGAAGAGGTCATCGATTCGTGGCATGGGATACTTATTCTTTATCGTAACTCGGTTCAGCTTACGATAATCAATACACATACGCATACTACCATCCTTCTTCTGGACAAATAATGTTGGCGCACCCTACGGAGACACACTAGGACGTATAAATACCTTACCCAACAAATCATCTAATTGTTTCTTTAACTCTTTCAGTTCAGCTGGTGCTAAACGATAAGGAGCCATAGCAACAGGAGCAGTCCCTGGTGCTAAGTCTATAGAAAACTCCACCTCACACTGAGGAGGAAGTTCTACAAGATCATTAGGAAACACCTCGGAAAACTCACACACCACTGGAGGTAGCTCGACATCGGTAGACGCTTCATCACTAACCGATAAACTAGTTAATAACCCACCCAAGTCATCAACAATGTTCCACGACGGAGAAAAACGACTACATCGGTCCCCAGAGAAAATAATACGATCACCAGAAAGAGTAATAAAAGATACACGTCTACGGTCACAATCAATAATGGCCTGTAAGAAAGATAACCAGTCCATACCAAGAATAACATCAAAGCTAGTCATATCAAGCACAAGAAAGTCGAACACAAAAGGGTGTTCAGAAATATAAAGCACACAGTCACGACATATGCGATCAAGCGGAACACAACCATGAATAGGAGTTTCAACCAAAATAGCAAGATCCTGAATACTGAATAATAAACCCATAGATAAAGCAAAACGAGAGGAAATAAATGAACGAGAAGCGCCAGTATCAAATAAGACATTAGCCCAAGAAGAGCAAACGAGTAAGGTACCTCGAATAACTGAAGGTTCACCCCTGTCAGTATTAACTTGAGGCAGGGCGAACACACGAGCTTGAGTACCCTGAGAAGATTGAGAAGACTGGTGCTGCTGATAACCACCACGACTGGAACTCTGAAAACCACCGCGAGTTGCCATAGAATTATGAGGAATAGGAGCCTTAGACCCGGAATAAAAAGGTGCAATCGAATAGTTATGAGTAGTTGGAGTAGTACGAATAGGAGCCGAGGAAATGGCACTAGTTCCCCTAGACATGCACTGACTCTGAAGATGTCCTAAACCACCACATTTATGACACTTGGCCCTAGGACAGTCTTGAACCCTATGAGCCAGAGAACCACAATTATAACATCCAGAATTCTCTTGAGGAACAGAAGACACAGAACCCGTACTCGAATAACTCCAAGGGTGGAAATGTCCTCGGAAACCAGGAAAAGAGTCGGCCTCCCTCGACCTCTTACGATCACCCCCGCTATTACCCAACTTACGGTTAGTCCCTCCCGACTGAAACCGAGAACTAGAAACATGATCCGAAGAAGGAAAAGGGGGCTTATGTAGCTTAGTTGCCAGAATATGCTTTTCCTCAACATCCGCTGCCTCGACTTTCAACGCACGTTCTACAAGGACATCAAAAAAAGTAAACACATGCGATGCTAGACTGCTGATAATCTTAGGACGTAATCCCTGCTCAAACCGTTGACAACGAAGCTCCTCAGTGCTTACACTTTCTGGATAATAGGTCGATAACTTTTGGAACTTTAGCTGATAGTCACGCACACTCATATTACCCTGAATAAGCTTTAGGAATTCGGTTTTCTTTGAATCTCGCATAGGTTGAGGAAAATACTCCTTGAGAAACATCTCCCTGAACCCCTTCCAACTAATATCTCACAGACTGAACAACTCCTTTCGACTCTTCCACCACACTCCCGCATCCCCCCTCAAATAGCGGACAGCACAAACCACCTTTAATTTATCTTCCGTGATTTAAAGCGACTCAAAAATATTCTCCACATCCGATAGCCAAGTCTCGGCAACTTCAGGGTCGACACCCCCATAAAAGATAGGAGGTTCCATACGCTGAAAATGCTTTTGAGCAGCTGAAGCTTCTGTTTCCCCGCCAATTAACCCGCCTTGAGAACTTGAACTCATGTGTCGCATAGTCTCTGCCATAGCCCTCATAAACTGGGTCATCATCGGGTTGTTGACATTATCATTCCCATCTCCAATCGGATTTCCGTCCCCTTCATCCTCCAAATTATGAACCTCATGTGGGGCATTATTACAAACGTTTTCGGGTGGAACCTCACGAGCGGTTCTCCCTCGACCACCACTATGACCACCACCACGATTTCGACTTGTCATACGACCACTCCCGGATGCCTCTTTAGGAGCAGGATTCCGACCCCTAAAATTACGGGCACGAGTAGGTATAGGACCTAGACTCTTACCGCCCGTACTACGAGTTGGTTTTCGCTTAGGAGCCATCAGTAACTACACATAACCATAGCGAAAAGAAATTTGAAATTAAAAGGCTATCCACTAAAACGTAAATAACAAGATTTTTTTTACCACACAATGTCATCACACAAGTGTTACGCTCTATAAGTCACTCAAGTAAAAGTATAGAACAGAAATGCCACAAAGGAAGTATGCACAATTACCAACAATTGCAGACTTTCATGAAAGAATGTATTCCTATCTTATTCTATGACCCGTCCGTGTGTGCCTATCCTACCCAACAGGAAACCAAGGTAATCGAAACCCGGTTAGCTCTGATACCAAGCTGTCACGCCCCGAATTTTGGATAAACCCGGGTCGTGAATGTAAATTAAAATAAAAAGGGAAAAGTTTAAAATAACAAAACATGCGGAATGTCATACGATAATATGCCAATCAATAGAACCAAATAAATACCTCAGGCCATACCGATAATCACATTTGATTCACTAAATTGGCCTAAGGGTAGCCAACGGTGTTCAAATGTGACAACACAAACAAAACAATATGTTTTAGAAAATTTCGGCATGAACTTTGCGTATCTATGTGTTTCCAATAAATTAGACCTGCCTGAAACAACATATAACAAAATCGCAACGCGATTACCAAATAATTCAAAATCAAATGCAACCCAGCTGACATTCTATAAAATAGCGTAATCTAAAATATACAAGTGCACGAGATAAGTTACTTCAACCAAAAGAAAATTAATCTCGTGTTAAACGCTTACTAGGCCAACAAGGCTCAAAATGAGATAATGCCAAAATGAACAAAAAAACAAGTTTAGCGTGCGTACGATCACGTGTAATATGATAATGAGCTTCATGCAAGCACTCTAAACTTCGCCACCATCTACGTCAGCACCTATACATCGATCGTGAACAAAATGTACAGAAAACAAGGAAAGGAGGTAAGAAAACAATCTCACTTTAAAAACGGCGCGTGCTACTAAGCACGCACACACAATCCTAACATGGCAAATATGATATCTTGGCAAATAATGACAAAGGCAATTGCACGAAAAACACATCAACAAATATAACTCGCAACACAAGTAAATGAACATATAATCAAGATCAACTGAATTAATAATAAAACAAAATAAAATAAAACAAAACAAAACAAAATAAAACAAGACTCAACGAAACACAAAGTCGGGATTGCCTCACATGTACCCACTTTTAGAGCCACTCTGCTCTAGGACCCAAAGTGCAATGGTTCCCTCACCCATATTATGACACTAACATATGACCAAAAGATATGGGGCCGGCTTTAAGGGGACTAACCCTATGGTATCGATATACCTAATCCTTGCGCAAGTTTCCGGGATCTCACCGTAAGCTGACACAACTCCGCCTTAACACTTGGTACTGCAATCCCTAAAATAAATATAAAAGACTCCGAATACCAAACACGAAAACAGTAAACTCCACAATAAAATAAAAAACACATTTTATAATATTCGATGTAATTAGATAAACACATCACCACAAAAGTATACACGGTATCACCACAAGAGTATACACGCTATCACCACTAACACACTTTCACCACTTTCACGTTTTTAAAAGATTTAATTAAATAACACATTTAAATCATTTTATTCTCCAAAATATATTTTATAATAAAAATAGTAAAATTGCCATACACAATATAATCACCATAAAAATAACGATGTGAAGCCGTTACACAATAACATGATGCAATATACACTAACCATTTCACATAACCTACCATACAACAAACAACACACAAAACCGTCTTTAAAGAGAAACCATATTCTTCCCCCTTACCTACACAAACGAGAGCTCGTTTGTCAAAAAAAACACCAAACTCAAGTCGAAAGCCCAACGAGCCATTAGAACTAGATCTGGACAGCCCAATAACGGTCCTTAAGCAGTCCCTAAACGTAATTAAAACAAGCTACGGATTAATATAAAAATCCCTAATTCGGATTATAACAATTATTCCCAAAAATGGGTTTTTATAAAAGTTAAAATCAGATGAAACGGCTTACACGGATAGATAGCTTCCGAAAAATAGGCTAAGAAAACATATTTGATTGTCGAAAACAGACACTCGATGACCTCGTAATCACCCCTCGAAATCGCAGCCTTAAAACCCTAAACCGCACCCACTACCGCCACCTACCACCACAGCCTGACCAGTCCCTTTGCGGCGACCTAACCCCTTCTCCGGAGTTCGTCTCTCTCTCCCTCTCTATGTCAGCTCCGCTGGTCTCTCTCTCTCTTCTATCTCCGTATATATGTATCTCCGTATATATGTATCTATGTATCTATGTATATATGTAATATGTAATATGTATATGTATAGGTTATACTAATTTACTAATTAGTCCACTTACTTATTACACGATACCAATCACCCCCACAACTATTATATGACATACGTACCACATACAAACATTTCACACAAATACGTAATCACCCACAAAACTAAATATCACTATCGTATTACTAAAATTAATAATAAAATACAAAATTTCCGAGACGTTACATTATATCCACGTCTCCCTCTCTTTCTCTCCCTCTCCCTCTCTCCTTCCCTTCCTCCCTCCCTTTTTGAAGAGATAAAAAGGTAATTCTATATCCATCTTTGATTTGTTGGTGTTGTTTCTTACTTGTTTAATTATAACCAGAATTGATTTATATGTCTACAACTATCTTTCTTTGACATAATTTTGGTTTCAAATCTTTGTTTTTTCTTTAGTTTAACTTCAATTCATTCTAGACCTTTTGTTTCTTATTGTACGTGTATGCTTTTAAGATAGATAATACATCAATTAACATACATACTTATTGATCAAAAGTAGTGCTGTTTTTAGCCATCTAAATTTGTTGACTAAAGTATCAATATAACATATATAAATTTAAACTTCAGTCTAATGATCGTATTGAAAAAAATAAAAAACCAGCGTATAATTGTTAAATCCCCCTTTTTCTTACTTATTTAACTGGTTAACAGAATTAATTTCTATTATAAGACTATGGCTATCTTTCCTTGATAGTACATAATTTAGTTTCTAGGTTTTTTTTCTTTACTTTAACCTTAAAGAACTTTAAAACAACGGTTTAATTGATTGTTTTTAATTACTAAATCTGAAGTGTACAATTGCTAATAAAGACTAGTTCTAATTTTAAGATCAATGTGTATTAGTTGATTGACAAATAAAATATCATGTGCAATACTTAATATGAATATAATTGTTTCTGAACTAAAATATAACTACACTTTTTGTTGTGCAATATACTCATATAATTGTTACTTGTTACCTTGTTGAATTTCGTTTTCGTTGAGAAACTAGTCCCAATCTTACAATATTTTGAGAGATGAACTGAGAAAGTTAAAATATTTTTGTTGGTTATTTTATAGAGTGGATTATCAAAATTGCTACTTATTTTTATTAGTGAGCTTCTGTATATTTTCAAATTTTTGAGGATGGTTAGTAACAATCATCGTAAGCTACTATAATCCCCCTCCACAATTTTCTGTATAATTTTGAGTATGTAACTATTAATTACGTAAAAAGTTATTTACTATGAAAAATTTAAAGGTCAGCACTTTTGTTGTACTTTATAGCAAATAAGAAATAGTTTTGAATGAACTTAGCCCAATATTTATGGACTTTTTTAATTTAGTGTAGAAGAGTAAGAGAAAAAAGATAGATTTTAATCATGTATGTATAATGTACTCAAATACAGCGAGTTTATAAATTTGAGCAATTGGATCTTCATAGGTCGGGTATTCTTAAAAGGAAAATTTACTTATTACATGATTCTTTGTATCAATATTGTTTTGTTTTCGACGTTGAAGAACCGATATGAGAAATTTTTTAGTTTTCAAAACTTTGCTTAGATTAGTAGACACAAGTGAGACTGAATTAGCTAGAATTGACATCACTGGGTAATATTTGTAATTCTAGTTTGATTTGATGCATACAAATACAAAGAATTTTCTTTTTTACACCACCTTAAAAAGTTCTAAGGTAAACCACTTAAAGGTAATTTGATGACATTGTTAAACATTTACATGTTCACTTCATCATGCTTGTATGGGTCTGTTCTCTTTTTCTAATAAACTTGATATTTACATATATTATAATAGTAAATTTATTTGCTAATCATTATTTCAGTGTTTTTTACAGTAAGGTAAGAATCTAAAATATATTTGTAATGGATAAGAGTTGGATACATATAAGGAATAGAATGGATCCCGTCTATATTAAAGGAGTAGGAGACTTTATTGAGTTTCCTTATGTTAACCAAAATCACGAGTCAAAGATATATTGTCCGTGTAAGAGTTGCAGAAATCTTATATTTCAAACAAAGAAAGAAGTGGTAGCTTATCTTTTCGAAAACGGTTTTTAACCCAGTACGGAATATGGAGAAGTCATGGGGAGTCTTATCCTGATATGGGTGGACTCCAAACTAATCCAGGTGATGATATGCTTGGTATGCTTCATGATACCTTTGCAACTCATCGAATGGATCAAGACTTCACCCAAAGTTCGAGGCAAGAAAGTACACATTTTGGGCCTGATGTAGAGAGCAAGAAATATTTGAAACTCTTTGAAGATGCTGAGCAAAAGTTGTATCCGGGTTGTGATTCATTTACAACATTGTCTTTTACAGTTAAACTTATGCAATTAAAAGTACTAAATGGATGGAGTGATAAATCGTTCGACATGTTGGTTGATTTGTTGAAAAAAGCATTCCCTGAAGGAGAAACTTTGCCTAAGTCATATTATGTAGCAAAAAGGTTGAATGAAGCCTTAGGTTTTATATGTAAAAAGATTGATGTCTGCCCACAAGATTGTATGCTCTATTGGAAAGACAAAGAACGACTCGATAAATGTGACTTTTGTCACATGTCTAGATATAAAGAACGTAAAGGAAAAACAGATGACCAACCTCGAATTTTGACAAATATCCCAGCGAAACAAATTCGGTACTTCCCTTTGAAACCGTGCCTGCAAAAATTGTTCATCTCATCGAAAACCGCTTCACTAATGAGGTGGCATGCTGAAGAACGAACCAAAGATGGCAAGATTAGACATCCTGCCGATTCACTTGCATGGAAGAACTTTGATGAAAAACACCCAGAGTTTTCTAGTGATTGCCGAAATGTTCGACTTGGTCTAGCATCTGATGGTTTTAGCCCCTTTAAGTCGTTAACTAATCCTCGTAGCACTTGGCCTATTGTGTTAATGCCTAATAATTTGCCGCCTAGGTTATGCATGAAACAACCCTTTTTTATGTTGGCTTTGCTTATTGATGGTCCTCGTTCACCAGGAAATGATATTGACGTACTTTTGCAACCTTTAATTGAAGAGTTGGGTGATTTATGGAGTAATGGTTCACTTACTTATGATGCAGCAATGAATGAAATGTTTTAGATGTGCGTAGCTTTGATGTGGACTATAAGTGATTTTCCTGCTTATGCTAATTTATCCGGTTGGAGCACAAAAGGAGCCTTGGCTTGTCCTTGGTGTAACAAAGATACATCTTTAAGATGGTTAAAACATGGTGGAAAGTTCTGTTATTTGGGTCATCGAAGGTTTTTAGAACAATGGCATAAATTTCGAAAGGATAAAACAAGCTTTGATGGAACTGTAGAAGAAGGTTCTGCTCCACCTCAATTTTTTGGTGCTGACATTTTCAAACAAGTAGAGTTTAAAGAGAATAAATTTGGAAAAATTGCAAAAAAAAAACAGCAACGATGCCGTAAACGAAAAAGAGGTAATGGGTATGAGGTAACAAATGAAACAGATGCTAATATTAGGCCAAAACTCGGTTGGAAAAATAAGAGTATTTTTTTTTATTTGCCTTATTGGAAGGATAATCTAATTCGTCACAATCTTGATGTGATGCATATTGGGAAAAATGTATGTGAAAATGTTATAAACACGCTTGAGAAAAATGTTAAAGGAATGACGAATGATAATCTGAAAGCTTGATATGATCTTCAAGCTATGGGTCTTCGTAGAAAACTTCATCCAAAAAAACTGAATAATGGAAAAGTAATTTTTCCAGATGGTGTGCATACAATGAGCAAAGAGAAAATAAGCTTATTTCTTAATGTACTTAAGAATGTCAAAGGACCTGATGGTTATTCTTCAAATATCCCTCGACGTGTACAGTTGCAAGATAGAACCATCTCAGGGCTCAAGAGCCATGATTGCCACATTTTACTAGAACACTTGTTGCCACTTGCGGTAAGAAAAGTGCTACCAGATAACGTGGTTCATTCTTTAACTGAACTTAGCTATTTTTTTAGAAAGTTGTGCTCAAAAGTATTGGATGTCGACGAACTCGAACAGCTTGAAAAACAAATTACATTGACACTTTGTAACCTTGAGAAGATCTTCCCATTAACCTTTTTTGATGTAATGGAGCACTTGCCAATACATTTAGCTTATGAGGCAAGAATTGCTGGTCCTGTCCATTATCGATGGATGTACCCTATTGAGAGGTAAATTTATAATTATCATAGTTGAGTGGTATTGCATTTAATTTTTATATTAATACTTCTTCCAACAAATTGATATTGTTCTTTCTCTAGATACTTGCTTATGTTAAAAAACTACATGCGGAATCAGAGATATCCGGAAGGCTCTATTGCCGAGGGTTATCTAGTAGAAGAGTGCTTAACCTTTTGTAGTAGGTATCTGGATGATGTTGAGACAAAACTAAACAGACCAGTGAGAAACTGTGAGGGTAAACAAGGGGGTGTTCTTTCAAAACAAGGAAAAGTGTTTCTTCTTGATGATATTACACTAGAGCAAGCACATAGATATGTCCTCTCGAATTCTAATGAGGTGTCCCCATTCATGCGGTAACGAAGTTACATAAAAAGAGTTTTTAAAACTACCAAGTATATTTATTGATTGGATAGTAACTCCATTTGAATGTGCAGGAAGCATATTGATATACTTAGAGCTGAAAATCGTTATGCAAGTGAGCGTGAGATTTTCAAAAAGCATAATGACAAGTTTCCTGGTTGGTTCGATGAACATGTAAGTCGTGTGTAATGTAATACAATGTCAGGTTTTACATTACTTGTTATGTTTCTAATGCTTCATGATTAATTTAGGTGCATCATTTGCAAGAAACTCCAAATGACAACTTATCTAATGAAGTAAAAAATTTAGCTGCAAAACCTGATAAGCGGTCGAGAAGATATACAAGCTACACCATAAACGGGCTCAAATTTCGGACAAATAAACGAGAAGAAAGATTGATTACTCAAAATAGCGGTGTAATGTTAACGGCGAAAACCAACAGTTTTGCAAGTTCACGAGATAATCGTCCGGTCTTGGGTGAAGTTGATTTTTATGGGATTTTAACTGATGTGATTGAGCTCAGATATACAAACGACTTTAAGTTTATGCTATTTAAATGTGATTGGGCTAATAATAGTGTTGGTGCTAAAAAGGATGAATCTGGTTGCATGCTTGTAAATTTCAATCATCTTTTATATAAGCACAATCGTCCATCAGATGAGCCATTTATTCTCGTGTCACAAGCGAAACAAGTTTGGTACATACAAGATCCTGTTGAGAAAGATTGGCAGCTAGTGATAAAAATGTTTCCTAGAGATGTGTATGATTTGCTTGATAATGTTCAAGAACTAAGTATTCCGACATCTACTGAAGATAATGATACAAGTGTAATGCATGATGGGGCTGAAACACTAGTTGATGAAAATTTAGAAGAAGAGGATGAGATTGGTGATGAAGATGACGATGGGGTTGGAATCCTAGTTGATGATAATTTAAATGAGGAGGATGATCCTAGTGATGAAGATGACGAAGATGAAGATGAGTATTTTTCTGAAGATTATCTTTTAAGCAACAATGAGGATTTAGTTGATGATTCTAGTGATGAGGAGGACGTTAATAATAGAATTAGAAATGACGATGACATGGATGAGGATGATGAATGATTACCTTTTGACTAGTATTTTTTTAGAGAGAGACCAACTCATAACTTAAGTACTATATATGTTTTTCTTGTATACATGGGATTAAGTTTTCAGGTTTTTCAACTTATTGCCGATGCTCTGTTTTTATTATCTGTTTTTATTGCTAAGAGTTATGGGCATCTGGATTAGTTAGGCTTTGTGAAATTGGCATCTTGGGTTTTAACCTGAATTTGATTGGTCTAGCCTACTCCTACGTTTTCAATGTTTCTAGTTTTTCATATACTTCTTAGATGTGGATTTTTTTCTTTTAGCTATTCAATATATTCGGTATGTCAGCCCTGATTTATGCATATGTGAGATATGATCTCAGTAGCTAATGGTATCTTTTGTTACTGTTATTGGATTGCAGCAATCTTATTTTCTCCCACATGCCTTTTGCCTTTTCTTTTTATAAAGTTTTTTTTGTATGCTCCTAGTGATTTTCCTAGATTTATATAGTTCTTTTCAGTTGCTAGGAATTATAAGTTCATTTGATCAGATTTCAAATATTTACTACAGATCTTTGAATTACTACAACTATGTGGAGTATGGGCATTTTAGATATATCCTATCTTTTTATTTTTTATTACAATATAGCATAATTGTTTTTCATTGTGGGTGAAAGTCTGATGTAAGTGTTGATGTTAGTACAGGTAAAGAATGGGAAAACCAAGGGCTCGTTTTTCTATTGGACCTATGGCTGATTCTTTGCAACGATCAACATCTAAAACTTGTACTCATGATTTAGAAGTCCCTAGTCAAAACTCAGCCCCTCTCCATAACGACGACAATATAGCAGGTTCTTTTAGTTGATTTGTTTTTCATATGCATATATCTTTTTTATAAAAAATATATAATTGATGCAAACACATTGGACTAGTTCCGGTCTTATTTTGAAAAATGGCTGACACTTAAACTATAATTTCCATGTTTGTCCTCTTCATATATAATGCTACAGTATATGATGATTATCACATTTCAAATCTTAATTTACCAAAATGTTCAACAAACATTTGTGATGCTTTATTTTCGTGGGTCATGAAGATTTTTTCTTTTGCACCTCTGTGGTCAAAATTCTTACCAGGTTAATTGTTGTAGAATAGTATTTTACATTGCTCACTGTTTTATAATGAAAAACTGGGACAAAAAATGAAGGTACTAGAATTAAGATTTGTTTGATAATCTGTTTATGAGCAATGTGTTTACCATTTTTCTCTTATTTGTAGACCTAGTTCTCAGAAATAGAGAGTTAAAGAGATGAAAAGTTTTTCTTTTAATAATTGCTCACTGTTTTGCAATTTTAATCTAGGACAGAAAATGTGTGTATTTTGTTGGGCCTAAAAAGGATACAAGATTTACAAGATGATGGCTGATTATAGATGGTGTCAAAACTCTACCAGCTCCTTTGTTTGTCATAGTCTTTCACTAATATTGTTGGATTAAATTAAGTGGCATTCATGTTCAGCAAGTTGTGCCTGCTATAAAAAACAAATAAGAAATGCTAAGGCACAGTTAAGAGTCACAAGGTCTTATTTGAGTCACTAAACTTAAAAGTACATGCGAGATTTTTGTATTGTCACGGTGTTAATTTATTAGTTTGGTTGTCTATGGTGGATACGTATATATAAAAATGATTTGAACATTGTTTGGTCTGATCGAGATTTATTATGTATTTTTCTCTCTTTTTCCCTCTGAATTTGTATCATTCTCATTTTGGTAAATTTGGAATCTAGAAGATTTATCAAGTGGTTCCCCAGCCCAACCACCGATGAAGAAGAAGAAAAGAGGTCGATCTTAGCCTACTAAAGATTGGGGTACGGGAAAGAAGCTCGATATCAAATTGAATGAGTTTTACCAACCAATTGGACCAAATAAAGATAAACTGGCAACTCAACTAGGTGTGATAGCTCGAAATGGGACTTACTGTCCTATAATATATAGCGATTGGAGGTGTAAAGAACTGAAGATATATAAAGAACGTATATGGAACGAGGTGAAGGTAATTCGAGTATTAAATATTTTAATACTTTCTTTCTATTAGTTTATTATCCTCAGTGTTACATATGTTTTCATAATATATAAATTTTATAGGATAATGTCAACGTTTCGGATCATTACAAGGTTGTTTACTTAAAGTCCGTCGGAAAGAAATGGCGAAATTGGAAGTCGTTGTTAAAAAAATCGCATTACAACAAATTTGATAATGATACAGAACGACTATCAAGTACACCTGATGGTGTAAACGCTGATCAATGGAAAGTATTTGTTCAATACCAAGACACTGATAGGGCAGAGGTAAATAAAATTATCAACGGTATATGTAAGTCTTATAATTATTGTCTTGTCAATGATTAATATTGAAGGCTTTTTTTTTTAACCTATGGCTACGCTGTTTAGCTGATTAATTAAACTATTCCAACTTTTAGGCAAAAGAAACAAAAAATTGAGCTTTAAACTTGTTGATTTTCTTCGACATATAGTCAATCATTTTGCATAAGTAAACTTTAGAATCTATACGCAAAGTTGGTCTTGAGTGAGAACGTCACTCTATACCCAGACCTTGAACCCTTAGAATTATAGAGTTAGCTATAATGAGTTTATGATTGAATATACCTACTTTTTTATATGCATTTTTTTTCCGGGGATGCTCTTTGAAGAGAACCTATGGTAAAATTAGTTGATATAGTAATGGACAACAGAACTTCCCATCAACATGCCTATATGTATACTGATTTTTACGATTTAGTTACTGTAAAACAAGCCTTTTCTAGCACTAGTAAGGCAGATTTAATATTATTGACAAATGCAGCATAGAAACATGCCCTTTCTAGCACTAATAATCCAAATTTATACTACCTAATTCGACCATAGGTTCCTTCAGAGCATACCCAAGAAAAAGCATATAAAAAGGAACGTATAACCAATCATAACCTTTAACTAATTCTACAATGCTAAGGGTTCAATGTCTGGGGTATAGGGTGACGTTCTCACCCAAGACCAACTTTGCGTATAGGTTCTAAAATTTACTTATACGCAAGGATAGACTTTATGTCGAAGAAAATCAATAGGTTTGAACTTTTCCTTTTCTTGTGTGAATAATGAGCATAAACTATCAAAAATTTCTTATGATTCATCCCCCTGTTCCTGTGATTTTTTATTTTTTCTTCCCTAAATTCTAAATGCACATGAAATATGATTCTTTTGTGTTTTCTTTCCTAAGTTCCAAATGCATGTGAGATAGAATAAAATCACTACTAGCTGAAAGCTACATATTGTTATTCTAGTTTTGGCTATTCAAATGCCCACGCGCTATTTTATCTTTGTCAAGTCCCAGATTGATATATTTTTTTTTTCTTAAACTTGACTAACATAGGCAATCAGTATAATCAATAAGAAAAATCAACAAGAAAAGGTTATGGCACACTCAACCGGTAGAACATCTCACGCAAATGTTCGAGTTGAGGTATATTAACTTACAATAGTCGACATTGTTTACTGTCTTATATATAAGTGTTTATAGTGCCATACTAAATTGTTTTCCATTGAAGATGACTAAGAATGGCAAAAAGCCTGACAGAGTAGCTGCTTACCAGAAAACTCATAAAGGAATTGGTGGAGCTACCGGTGATGCAATGGTATGTAATGAATCATTATTTAGTCCTTGTTAATTTCTAAGGATTAGTTTTTTTTGGTCGTTATGGGTCTTGTTTGGTTGCAGGGTCTGTTATGATATTTTTGACTATTTCTCATTTATTTATGATGCATTAAGGATAAAATGCGAGATAAGTTAAAAGAAAAGCCAGAATCTGAACACACTTTAGAATTTTTGGAGAAAGTGTTTACTGATGTGCTTGGACCTGATAAGCATGGTCGTGTTCTTACTCACGGTTTAGGTCCTTCCCCAACGGATGTATTTGGAAAGAAATGTAACCAATATCATGAGCAACATGCCGAGAACTTAGAAAGGGCACGAGAAGAGGGGCGGCAAGAGAAGGAGAAAGAGTTTCATGCTGAATTTGAAAGTTTAAAGAGTTATTGTCAAGGGTTAGAGGATAAAATAAACAATAAACAAAACACCATCCAAAAGTCTCCAGCCAGAAAATCAGTAGAGAGGGAGGTACAACAAACCCAAAATACCGGCGAAACCATTCGTAAGTCTCTAGTCAAGAAATATCTTTCCAAGAAATCAGTAGAGGGAAAAGTACAACAAATCCAAAATACAGGGGAAACCATCCCAAAATATCCAGTCAAGAAATCTCTGTACAGGAAATCACTAGAGTTAGAGGGAGATCAAATCCACAATATAGACAAAACCATATCAAAGTCGTTGGGCAGGAAACCTTTTGCCAGGAAATCAGTAAAGATAGAGGGGGATAAAATCCATAATGCAGGTAAAGCCATCCCTAAGTGTAGGAAATCTTCGATAGTAAAATCTTGGTTCAAGAAATCTCCAGTCAAGAAATCATTAGAGTCAGAGGTAATTAACTATACCTGTTAGGGTTTTTTATCATGATACGCATGTACTGAACATATAGTTATTGTATTATACTAACTCTCACCTATTTAATTAATATAGGTACCCAATTGTGGGATAATGTGGCTTTGTTTTTCATTTAATTTTCTCTTTTTAGTTGCTCCGGTATTATATTTTGATGGAAATGTTAGCTTGGCTATTAATATTTGATGACAACCTATGATTTGTAGGAAATGTCGGATGCCGAAAGCTCTCATCAAAAGATAGCTCCTACGAAAACCATTTATGAGGTACATAATTAATATTTAAGTTTATTCGGTTTATGTTTATAGAGTAGTTATGATGTTTTATATTTTCTTCATACCTTAGTGGAGCGTGTCACAAAATGGTGAACTTGTAGACAAGTATAGATTGACAGATTGTGAGAACAAAGTCGGGGTTGAACTAATAAATTGTCCATAACTACAAAGTCTATATTTCAATGGAATGTAGAAATTTTGTAATGCCAAATTGTAACATAAAAGTAGTCTGATGGTAACAAATATGTTAAATTATGTTAAAAATAAAAATAATGTAGGAGTTTTAACATAAAAGTTGAAACATTTTTTTCACTCTCATTCTCATATGTTTAATACCATATATTTCTTTCTATACAATAAGTTATGATGCTGTTAGAATATTTCTAAAAGTTTTTATTTATGTAAATACAGGTCGGAAGTGATGTTCAACTTTTTAACATTGATTACCCAAAACAAGTTGTCGGGTATGGTACTATCATTTCTAAAGACCCTCTCTATAAGTTAGATGGAAAACAAATAGGAATAAATGGATTCTGGGTGGTGTTAATAACTGAAGTGAAGTTTGCTCGTGTAAATTTATTGATCCCCCGTGGTTGTACCCGCACAGTTGGACAAGCTTTTGATAAAAAACAAAGCGTCTTTTGGCGTGCCATCGATGTAAGTAAAATTGAATACATATGTAAATTTTTTAAAGGAACTTTTAAACATAAAAGTTTCCTACATTAATATTCTTCATCGTAATCATTTCCATTACAAAAAACTAGTTTTTATTCTATTTATAATATAGTTTTGTCATTGATGTTTAATTTCCATCTCATTCGTTATATTACAATATACTAACTTATATATATATGTGATTTTCTTTTTTGTGCAGATAAAGAAAAAGTAGGTGAACTGGAGTAGATGAATTGTGCATACATACTTAGCTATGTGGAGGGCAAATTATAATTTTGTTTTAAATATTTCAATCTACTTCTTTGATTCAACGTTCGTACCCGACATTTTGTTGAGGGCGTATGATATCTATCTTTTTACCCTTTGAGACTATTTCTTTTATTAACATATTTTAGTCTGTGTCCGTATCCCTCTATTATTTTAAGAATTGATAGTTTGTTTATGATGATTGGTTTATGTTTATCCAATGAAACATTGTATTTGGTATTTGAGAAGATATTGTTGGTTTTGCCTGTTATTTGGTTTTTAATATTTAAAATCTTGTTTATGTTCAAGTTTTGATTACAAATATTCTATATAATAAAAACCACCATGAAAAAACAAAAGGTGCATGGCTACATAGAAACACAAATTAGTCGATTCTCCAACGCCTAAGATGGCGGTAATCAAATGCCTCAAAAGCCATTAGCAGTGCCTTATTTGCGGTACCTACGAAGGCGGTAAATAAGCGCCTTTAAAACTATCAAACCGCCTTATTTGAATTACCTATTGAGGCAGTTAAAAAGCGCCTTTAAAAGCAGACCCAACCGCCTTATTTGAAGTACCTATTAAGGCGCTAAAAAAGCGCCTTTAAAAGGAGTCATAACCGCCTTCTTCTTTCGAGGCGCTTGGTAACCGCCTCAAGGGCTTTTGCAACGCAGGCATTCACGACATTTTACAAACCGCCCCGTGAAGCGCCTCAAAAGGCTTTAGAGGCGCTTATATAGCTTTTTAAGGTGCTTTACAAGCGTATTAATTGACCTATTTTCCTGTAGAATTAATTATTAGATCTTACTCCATTTATTGCATTTAATGCGGAGTTATAGCCATACATTTTAACCTCCATCAGACTCTTTTACTTTTCAGTATTTGGTGAGTTTTTCTAAAATCTTGTGTTGTTTATTTATTTGTCTTTAATATTACTTTCATAATTAATACATTAATATATTATCATACGGGTGAGCATTGACAACCCTCACCTCTGCGTTTTAGTAGGACTTGCATGCTAGATAAATCAACAACTTAAAAGAAGTGATAGCGCAAGGTTTATTGATTTAAACGACAAAGAGATAGTTTATAAATAACTTAAATAAATTATATTATCATCTCTTGTGAGTACTCGTACTTACATACGAGCTTATAAATATTATTAATACAATCGGTCTTTGTACTCTTACAAGTTAAAAGGATTTAGAATTAAATTGCACACTTTTATGGCTGATCAGTAATTGTACCTTTTGTGAATAAAGCTTATAAATATTATCAGTAATTGTAGATTTTGGTCATTAGTTTTGCCTCATTGTTAGGTTTGGGCATTAGCTCTAATATTTATTGGAGGAAAATTTTAATTTCTTTGCAAGAAACCGGAGGGCTAAATATTTTACGTGATTTGGCCGCATCAAAAGTTTCTCCCACTTTGTTAAAGTTTTGTCAAAAATAGTTCATTTCCTCAGAACAGATGTAAGTAAAAGTTTCATCTGCAAATAATGTTCAAGAACATGATCGTTTTTCATTACATTTCATGAAACCCCATTCATCATATGGACGTCATCTTATCCTAGAAAAAACGATGAGAAGTTTGATATGCCTTATTCTTATGTGTCTTTTGTTGTTTATGTGAAGTGGTTTAATCGTTATTTTTAATTACAAAAATTTTGTAATGACCAGTTTGTACAATATTTAAGAATCAGGGCTTTAAAAAAGATTATGTAGAGATAATTTTACACAAGCACTCGTTTTAATTTTATTATTCAGTAAAAATATATAAATATTGCCGAATACTTTGTTAGCATGCATCAAACATTAAATCTAATTAGCCCTTTGTTCGAATACTCATTTTAATTCTTAGAACAGAAGGAACAAGGGATGGGATTATAATATCTAAGTTTGTTTGGTTATGCTTCCTTAGATCATCCACAATGGTTCTATTAATTTTAACATGTTTGTGTATGTTATTTTTTCCCTCACATTAGTGTGTTATTTAACAAAGTTATCTTTTCTAATTAAAATTTAATTCTTAATCAATAGCCTACTTCTCTATTATACTATACAAGTAGAAACCAAAACAGAGAATTGAAGTACCAACAAATGGGTGAACAAAAAAAAAAGGGTTTAGAAAATTGTTGAGAACTAGATTCTGGTGTTATTTCATAGCAATCATGGTGGAATTGAGGTTGAAAAAGAGAACGATAGTCCATTGGGGAGAAGGAAAAAAAAAAAAAGAGAAGTTGTAGTCGTATACGGAGAATATGGGAGGAGATCATGCGTGGAAAGTAGACAAAAAAAAAAAAATACAGCTACAATTGTGGAATGGTTAATTATAGAAATGGTCAATTATTTTTGCCACATTGTCAACTAAATAGCTTATTAAATTTAGGGGATATTAGTGTTTAGTACGTTGCTATTAGGGGTGGCCTTTTTGTACCGACTTGTACCAAACGATCGCTTTTCGAGCCGAACCAATCAAGTTGGTACCAAAAGTTTGGTATACCGACATTACGGTACGGTACAACCGAAACGATCCTTGAAAGTCGGTTCGGTTTCGATATTCGTTTGGTGAGTTCGGTATGTTACCGATTCAAACCGCAATATTAAAATATACTATATAGACAAATAAACTAAAAAATTTATATACACTTAATTATTAACATTGTTATAATATACTTAAATTACTTTTTCTATTGTATACTTATAACATTTTCTTTTATTTATAATATTTACTAGAAAAGTTTATTAGTGTTTACCCTTTTATGCAAAAAAACAAGAAATATAACAATAATATAAATAAATATATATTTTTAATCTACTATTTTTAAAATTTTATACTATGTTTTTTTTTTTCAATACGCACAATTTTTCTATCATCACTTGTAAACTTTAAAGTTTGTTATAAAAACGAAACCGAATCGAACCAACCGAATAGTTTGCTATACCGAAAGTTCGGTATACCTAATTTTTGATTCGGTAATGGTATAAAAATTATCAAATCAAACTAGTTTAGTATGATATCGGTATATAGTAAAAAAATTCGGTATCGAACCGATAACACCCCTAGTTACTCTTCCTTTAATAGAGAAAAACACAAAAACCTGAAACTTGTTTAAGAGCTGATACAATTTAAACTTGATATTACTATTATACCCTTAATTACTTATCTATCTACTTGTTTTAGTTATTACTTGTTTTTCTCAATTTTAAAATGTAAGACTCGTGTGAATAATTAACTCGCATTTCAATTTCTTTTTTCCTTCAAATATCTCTTTTTCAAAACACCAACATAAAGTAAAATAAAATATTGAAAAACAATATAGCATCAAATAGCAACCAAAAAATTAATTTTCAAAAATTTGGAAAATCTAAATAATAGATGCAAAGGATTACATGATCAAAGGATTAGAATAAATCTTACATAATTTATAACAAAATTGAGATGCAAAAAATTAATAGCGTCAGAGTTAAAGCTCAACAAAACTAAACCAAATTATGTTTAAAAAATCATAATGAAAACAAATGAAGCATCGCATAGCACCAGAAATAAATATATGACATAAAAAACACAAATTATTATGAAACAATACTCGGAACAAATGGAGCATCATATAGCTCCAGAAATATATACATAGCATCTTACAGCAACAAAAGACATAATCTATCTTATAAAAAACACAAATCATACAAGTAGAAAGTAAAAAAAATCAAAGAGCACCAAGTAAGATAAGACATAATCTATCTTATCTTACATACGGAAAATTAGACTGTCGGTTCTAATAAAATATAAGTTATATGTTTACAATTTTAGATGGAAATGGACACACCATCAGTAGAGTTGTAGTACATGGTTTTAGTAGGTCTGTCTTGACTACAATGAACAGAAAAATTCCAACTCCATTTACTAGTGCACTTTGTGTGTATTAAACAGGACTGTTACGAAATAATCATTTGGTGACCGACTAGACAAAATAATTTATAACTCGTGGTCATAGTTATTGTGTATGTTCTTAATTCCTATATTTCTATTTAGCCATGTATGAATGTATTTGTCATTTTAATTCATACATGTTGAGATTCGTACCGAGTCAATAAACTTAATGAGTTGGATGGTAGTATTATTCGTATCAGTATTTATTAGTAATAAAAGAAATCCACGACCCGTAAGGGATTGATGATACTCCCTTAAGGAAGCTTATAAGTTTTGTTCGTGTAAACCCTGCAGGTGGATTTATAATCTGACACGACAAATAAGTTAAGCGGATAGCCTTAGGGATAATACGTTTATTAAATAAGAAATCAGTGAGTGATTTAATTTAATAAATGAGTATTTGATTCATCTTTACATGGGGAGATATTAAACATGTTTGACAATTGGAACGAATTGGATATTCGGATTATGGTAGAGAGATCAGTCGTGATCTTTAGTGGAATAAATCACGATTTAAATAGATTGTGTATATCTCGAGTTTTAACGAGATATGATAGCACGAAATCTTTTTAAGGAGCTCTATCCTAATCAGCCTACAAGTCCCTATCTTATCCTACATATAGCACGGCCCTTTTCTTGGCAAAATAAGTTTTTCATAACTATATTTTAAGATTGCATAGAGAGAGAAAGAGGCCACCCACTTTCAAGAAGCAAAGTGCTAGTTCAGGAATAAGGTAGAAGAGTTGAGGCGAATATGTTCCATCACAGCCGCCATCTGTTTCCTTCTGTTGTTCGGTATAATCTAAACCTATACGGTAAAATAGGATTTAATTGATAATATACGTACATACTAAACCTAAGAATCTGGGCACGTTTTTTTTTCCGCTGTGCAAACTGTTTTTCTATCCATTGGCCTCAGAGCCGAATGTTATACTGTGTACGTTGTTATCTGACCATGTTCTCCACATTAAAACTGAGATTTATGCATGTTATGGAATAGATGGTAGGTTTGCTAACTCTGTTTTGTAGATAAGAGTCCATCTGGTTATCATGATCATATATGTGTTTATATGAATGTTTTGATAACTGTATAATATGCATGTGTTTTTTCCGTTTGGAGGCATGCAAGTTTTTACTATTTAATATGCATGTGGTTTCTCCGTTTGGAGGCATGCAAGTTTTTTCTGTTTAAAGATACATGTGTTTCACCAAGGGGTAAAGGAGGCATGTTATTTCTTTTGTTTTGTTTTATGATGTACCTGGGTTGTAAAATCTGTTTTTATTTGATTTTGTATAAGCTATATTATACCAGTATAGGAAGAATAAGAATGATGTTATTATGGTAGCAATTGTGTGATTTGTTGAACCCATTGTCAGGAGGACTAGATATGGACAAATACAAATTTTTACACAGAAAATTGCGTGCAATATGGTTCATGTTTTTATTTTCTGCAAGGGGGCTCTGTCCCCTAACCCTCCGCCCAGGTCGATCCGCGTCGTAGGCAAGACATGGAGTCGTGGAGGCAATACAAGATTTGGTGAAGATTCTTGAAGATCTTCTTGATCATAATAACTAGATTTATGTTTATGTTTATCTTAACATATTGCATGTTTAAAATATATTGTTGTTATCTTGCATGATCATATCTTGTATATATGCTAAATAGTTATGTTGCCATGTATGTTAGGGGAGAACATGGTAATAGATATTTATATGATTGATATGCTATACAATATTAATTTATACATAATAACTAGATAATAAAATGGATTTTATATATGGTAATTGCATGAATTGAATATGATACATATCAACAATAGTAAAACCCTCTTTTATAAATAACTAAGTGGGAGAAGGATTTTATTTCGTATAAATCATACGGTCTCCATTAATGGTTTGTAAATGATGTGATTGATCAATTTCCCCATCGGTTTGGATTAATTGCAGATCATTAAGTACAAACTCTACTATTTATGATTAGTTCTTCACCTTCCAATCGAAGGGATTTACTAATCAGCACAAAAGATGTAGTTGTCATTAAATGGTTATACAGTTAGCTATAATTAATAGTATCCTACTGATGTGATCATGACCGCTACACCGAGAGACGCATTGCAAGTTCCAATCGGACCAGTTACGAGAGCTAGAGCTAAAAGGTTCAAGGAAGCGCTTAACGGGCTGTTGCAAGGTATGCGTGATGATGAGGGAAAGAACGAACTCGCGCTTAGAATAAACGAGGCTGATAGAAGCTTAAACACGGCCATGACAAGTCCAAACGAAGCTTATTACTTTGTGAACCTGATTGGAGCTATTCAAGACACCACATTAAAGGATAATTTCGTGGGTTTACATGCATGAACCAAAAGGGGGCTAATTCTAGAAGACTTAAATACATGGCGGCTAATTATTCAATGCATTTGAAGCCTTAAAATGCTACAACTAAAGGGGAACGTATTGGAGAAGTCTAAGCACTCATTTTTATGATACATTTATGAATTTATTGTAATTTAATTAATTTTGAAGTTATCTTCTTTACACTTTCCCAATTCTTGGAGGCTTGTTCCAAGCATAAATAGGGGTCAAATCAGATTGTAAAAATTAAGTTTTTGATTAATATATTTAAGAGTTTTCTCTTTGGTTCTTCATTGAACTTTCTGAACTTATCAAGGGGTTACCTTGTGGCGTTCAAAACTGTCTTATCAATCGGTATCCCGCAACCGTTTGTGGCATCTTCACATACCAAGGTTCTCACCTCTTTATAGGTGACGGGTCACGGTTCCATACCAGCTAATTATACCAAGGTTCCCACCTCTTTATAGGTGACGGGTCGTGGTCTTTGGTTTGGCCTTTTATTTATTGTTATTGTTGGCCCGTGTGCTAACCTTAGAGGGGGGGGGGGGGGGGGGGTGAATAAGGTTTATGGCGATTTTCGCCTAATTAAAATTCTAAGCAACTAACACCCAACTAATGCAATTCTAAGCTTAAGCGTTATAACAAGAGTTAAAGAATTGCTAGAATTACTTAACGCAAACAAGAAAATAAGCAATAAAATAAGTTGCGTAAAGTAAAAGTAAGGGAAATGAATTGACACCGCGATTTATAGAGGTTCGGCAAACGCGCCTACGTCCTCTCCTCGGTACTACCGAGTATTTCACTAAAAATGTTCTTGCGGATATTACAAATCCTATTGAGCTCAATCGACCGATTGGCTCACCCTCTACCCGGGGTTCCTACTCTTGATACAAGTGCAAGAGAACACGTCTACGAGTCTACGACTCCCCCTCAATTTATGAGTACCCGAATGAAAAACCTAGAGCTTTTAAGCTTCACTTGCTTACAAAGCCTCTACCCGTTCACTCGCTCACAATTGAGTTTATAAAACACTCGATACAAATTTAGTTACAAAAATGTAACTTCGCTCACGATTCTAATTGCTTCTTAAAAAGCTAATTGGTGAGTTGTTGATGATGATCGAGCTTGAATCTCCTTTTCTTTGATTTCCCTCTTTCTCGAATATATTCACCAAAATGGTGATTTTAGGGTTTTTATGAGAGAGGTTGAAGGATGTTAATAGATATTGTAATTGGTAATTTAGGAAAGAGATTGGGGTGGTTTATATAACAGCAAAGTCTGTTTTTCTAGGTTATGACCGTTGAAAGGTTATAACAGCTCTTTTCCAGAATAAGCTGAAAAGCTGTTTTCGAAAACTGCAGAAAACGATCGGTCGTTTTCTACAGTCGATCGGTCGTTTTACAGAAAACGATCGGTCGTTTTCTGAAAACGATCGGTCGTTTTTATACTGGACTCACTGGAAGAAATTTGACCAAAAACGATCGGTCGTTTTTGTCCAGTCGATCGGTCGACTGTAATCCTGGTCCCGTAAATCTTCGAATGCTCATAACTCCTTCGTTTTAGCTCCGATTTTGGTTCCGCTTGAACCTATGGCTTCGTTATCGAATGCTCTATCATTTAAAGACCTGAAATATACGTTTTCTATTTTTGGACAAGACAAGAGTTATATCATCGAAATCGTAAAATCATTAAACGCATAATCAAAGTAATAATCAAAATCATTATTGAACTCTATGTTCAACAATCTCCCCCATTTTGATTATGACAAACTAATGATGATTTTACAAGAAAAATATCTCCTCCATTTAAATAAAACGCATTTACAACAAATATCATTTTTCTCCCCCTTTGGCATTATCAAAATGCAATCAATAAAAGATTTGGGGTTATGTGGAGGGTTTTCAAAGAAAAACCAAAACATGAAAAATGTTGTTATTATGCAAATAGCCCCACCTAATCACATATATGTAAATATCAAGGATTAGAGTATACCGAATATGTGATGTCGAGGCCGAGTCCGCTCGCTAATGGCATTTGCATTGAGCGTTGCCGATTCCAAATAGGTGGTACCATTTGTTGGTATGCCTTCCACCTTTGTTGAATAATGGCACTTCATCCTTGATGGTGGAGTCGATCTTCTTGACTTTCACGGTTTTTGCCGGCGTTGCCAACCATTTGTTGATTTTCTCCTTTTGGATGGAGATACCTACAACACAAGATTTGCCTTTTTGTCCCCAATTTCTTTTGGGGCCGGCATTGTTAGTGGCTCGGGTCTTTACTACCCATTTCAAATTGCTTCTACTAACATGAAAGCGATTTGGGCATTTAGAAGAAAAATGCTCATTTCTACTACAATGTATACAATGCATAGACTTTTTCGTAAAACGAGAACTATGCGACTTTTTGTAGGAAGTTTTAGAAGTATGATGAGCGGTTTTGGTTTGAAAACCTAAACCTCTTCTATTATTACAAGAGTTCGGCAATACTCTTGAAGTACTCCCTTGTGTAAAAACAACCTTTTGTATAGGCGGAATAGGAGTTGTAGACAAGCTAGGAGATTTGACAAAGCGGGTTGTGCTTGAGCCAATAGAGTTGGAATCGAAACCCACACCGCTTTTGTCATTAACATCTTTTTGACAACTCAAAATTTCGTCCAACACGGTTTTCCCTTTGGAAAACCTTGAGATTGTTAACTCGAGTTTTTCGACCGTAATGACAAGCTCATCGTTTTTATTTTTCAAAGAGTCATTTTCGGTTTTTAAAAACTCGTTTTTATCTTTTAAGTCTTCCTTTTCGTCATCTATATCATGTAAAGAGAATGACGATGTCGGAATAGACTCATTTTCAATTTTATCTCTTTTCAAGGATCTTATTTCTTCATTGAGGGAAGAATTTATCCTTTTAAGAGAGTCGACCTTTTCAACAAGCTTAGGAAATTTTTTGGAATAAATATCGCACATATGAAGTAATTCATCATAAGATAGATCATTTACCTCATCGGCTTCACTTTCGCTTGAGTTGTCGCTTTCGCTTGAAGATGATTTGTTAGGCTCATTTTTGTCTTCCATGGCCATATAGCAACCAAGGTGAGCGACTTCATCTTGGTCGGAGCTATCGCTAGAGCTTGAAGAGGATATCTTCTTCTTTCCTTTGCTCTTGCGATTCTTAAGGCAATCTCTCGCCATGTGTCCTTCCTTGCCACATGTATAGCAAACAAAATCGTTAGAATAAATTGAATTATTTGACGATTTACCTTTATGTTTGCGTTGGTCCTTTAGCTTTAGGATTTCCTTGACGATTCGAATGATTTGCATTGAATTTTCGTCGTCATTGGATAGCTCATCGCTTTCGTCACAAGTTGTTCCTTTGAAAGCTATCTCCCTCTTTTTCGAGATTGGCTTGTGACTATTGAGGGTGATCTCGTGTGTAATGAGCGAACCCGTCAATGCATCAAGAGAGTAAGTATTCATGTCGTGCGCCTCTTGAATTGCGGTGACTTTTGGTTCCCATTCCTTCGGCAAGCTCCGAATCACCTTTGAGACCATTTCCTTACAAGATAAATGCTTACCAAGAGATGTTAATCCGTTAGTAATAGTAGTAAATCTAGCAAGCATATCGGAAATGGTTTCACCCTCGCTCATTTTAAAAAGTTCGTAATCGTGCACTAGAATTTGGAGTTTGCAATCCTTAACTTGGTTAGTGCCCTCGTGCATAACTACTAACTTATCCCACATACCCTTAGCGGTTTTACAAGCGGAAATTTTGTTGTACTCGTTAGGAGAAACGGCACAAACAATAGCATACATCGCTTTAGCGTTAGTAGAGTAGGCTTCTAGTTGAGCGTTATCTAGGTCCTCTACGGGGATTGGGTTTTCGCTATTTTCGTGTTTAGGAGCGGAATATCCTACTTTAATAATCTTCCAAAGATTAACATTATAGCTTTGTAGGAACATACTCATCCTATCCTTCCAATATGAATAATTTACCCCATCAAAGTATGGTGGAGTATTGGGTGATGAAGCAATAGCGGAAGTAAAATTATATAGATTAGCCATCGGGATCCTAACTCTAGAATCGTTAAATTCCTATATGCAAGAGCCTCGGCTCTGATACCAATTGTTGGCCCATGTGCTAACCTTAGAGAGGGGGGGGGGGGGGGGGGTGAATAAGGTTTATGGCGATTTTCGCCTAATTAAAATTCTAAGCAACTAACACCCAACTAATGCAATTCTAAGCTTAAGCGTTATAACAAGAGTTAAAGAATTGCTAGAATTACTTAACGCAAACAAGAAAATAAGCAATAAAATAAGTTGCGTAAAGTAAAAGTAAGGGAAAGGAATTGACACCGCGATTTATAGAGGTTCGGAAAATGCGCCTACATCCTCTCCTCGGTACTACCGAGTATTTCACTAAAAATGTTCTTGCGGATATTACAAATCCTATTGAGCTCAATCGACCGATTGGCTCACCCTCTACCCGGGGTTCCTACTCCTGATACAAGTGCAAGAGAACACGTCTATGAGTCTACGACTCCCCCTCAATTTATGAGTACCCGAATGAAAAACCTAGAGCTTTTAAGCTTCACTTGCTTACAAAGCCTCTACCCGTTCACTCGCTCACAATTGAGTTTATAAAACACTCGATACAAATTTAGTTACAAAAATGTAACTTCGCTCACGATTCTAATTGCTTCTTAAAAAGCTAATTGGTGAGTTGTTGATGATGATCGAGCTTGAATCTCCTTTTCTTTGATTTCCCTCTTTCTCGAATATATTCACCAAAATGGTGATTTTAGGGTTTTTATGAGAGAGGTTGAAGGATGTTAATAGATATTGTAATTGGTAATTTAGGAGAGAGATTGGGGTGGTTTATATAACAGCAAAGTCTGTTTTTCTGGGTTATGACCGTTGAAAGGTTATAACAGCTCTTTTCCAGAATAAGCTGAAAAGCTGTTTTCGAAAACTGCAGAAAACGATCGGTCGTTTTCTACAGTCGATCGGTCGTTTTACAGAAAACGATCGGTCGTTTTCTGAAAACGATCGGTCGTTTTTATACTGGACTCACTGGAAGAAATTTGACCAAAAACGATCGGTCGTTTTTGTCCAGTCGATCGGTCGACTGTAATCCTGGTCCCGTAAATCTTCGAATGCTCATAACTCCTTCGTTTTAGCTCCGATTTTGGTTCCGCTTGAACCTATGGCTTCGTTATCGAATGCTCTATCATTTAAAGACCTGAAATATACGTTTTCTATTTTTGGACAAGACAAGAGTTATATCATCGAAATCGTAAAATCATTAAACGCATAATCAAAGTAATAATCAAAATCATTATTGAACTCTATGTTCAACAGTTATTTTTATCATTAATTTTATTCCGCATTTGTTCAAGAAACCTGATAGATAGGTCCACCCCTTGATCGATCTTGTGTCAGTTTGGTCGATCACGCATCATTTGGTATCAGAGCTTAGGCTCTATCAAGGTTTTAAGTGTCCTGTCATTTTTGTTTTCATTAAAAAAAATTGTTTAAAAAAAAAAAACCACTGATTTGTTAAGTTTCTATTGAAAGGTTGTCAAAAAAAAAAAGGGAGTCCTTTCTATTTCTTGTTGAGTCTTGTTATCCTCGTTAATATAAAAAAAAAAAAAAAAAAGGATCAAAAAGAGCACAAAAAAAAAGTGCCAAACAAAAATAAAATAAAATTTAAAGGAATCCAAAAAGAGCACAAAAAAATATATATATATAAGTGCCAACGAAAGAGGATTGTCTAATTGTCGTTTTGAGTACTTGTGTCTATTGTTAAAATTTTGATTTTTTAGGTGTGTCACTTCATTCTATAAAACTTTTGTTCGTATTACCAACTCTTAAACGCTACAAGTAAACGTCTTGTGATTTATTAAGTTCATAGAGAACCTATAGAGGAAACAACGAGTGGGTAAGGTTGAGCGAGTGAGAACATATTTGAGTGGAAAAATGCAGAGTGTGTAAGATTAATAGAGGGTAAAAGGCAATCGAGTGATACACGAGTGACGAGTGAACAATTACGAGCGATACACCTGAGGGAGTGTGTGAGGATTTAAATTTTTGGTTCTAATACTTTATTTGCAGCGACGTTCATCTCGAATGGGTTCGGGAGGAGGCGACACAAGGTTACAAATGGAGGCGATGATGGAAGAAATGCGAAGGTTGTTTGCGGCTGAGTTCGATCGAATAAACGAATGAATCGACGAAATACAAAATAACCATAACGAGCATCATCGAAATAATCACAATGGAGGCGATGGAGAAGATGCGGAAGAAGATGATCGGGCGTCAGACGTTACTATGCCTAGGGCTAATAATCGACATAGAAATTGGCGAGGTAGAAATGGAGATAGGGTTGATGACAACATGAGTAGTATTAAAATGAAAATCCCAGCGTTCCAAGGGAAAAACGATCCGGAGTTATATTTGGAGTGGGAAAAGAAGATGGAGATGGTGTTAGAATGTCATAACTATTCTGAACTAAAGAAATTAAGGATAGCAGCCGTTGAGTTCACCGATTACGCTATCGTTTGGTGCGATCAATTGTTACTAGTCGAAGGAGGAATAAAGAGAGACCGATCGAAACGTGGGCTGAGATGAAAGCTATTATGAAGAAACGGTTCGTTCCTAGTCATTACTATAGGGACTTATATCGACGGTTACAAGGAATCACCCAAGGATCTAAAAGTGTTGATGATTATCATAAAGAAATGGAGATAGCGATGATTCGGGCTGATATCGATGAAGATAGGGAAGCTACTATGGCTCGTTTTCTAAACGGTTTAAACAAGGAGATTGCTAACGTAGTAGAGTTACAACACTATGTGGAGTTAGAAGATATGGTACATATGGCTATCAAAGTAGAGAGACAATTAAAGGCGAAGAGTTTTACACGAATACGACAAAAATCTGGTTCAACTTCATGGAACCAAAACTGGAATAAAAAGGAGGAAAAGACCTATTCGAAACCTAAAACCGAAATGCCAAAGGATACGAAGGATAAAGCTACATCGAGTCAAGGTAAATCTGAACCGAACGCTTCTAGAAATCGAGATGTACAATGTTTTAAATGTTTAGGAAGGGACATTATGCTAGTGATTTTCCGAACCGAAGGACTATGATTATGAGGGAAGATGGTAAGATTGAATCGGAAGGCGATTCTGAACATAGCAAAGACGAAGACGATAACGAGCAAAAACATCCGGTCGATGGGGTGGTATTAGTTGCTAAGAAGGCGTTAAGTGTTCAGATTAGGGAAGACGATGAGGAGATACAACGCGAGAACATCTTTCATACTAGATGTCACGTTAGCGATAAGGTGTGTAGTATGATTATTAACGGTGGAAGTTTTGTCAATGTTGCAAGTAGTATTATGGTGGAGAAACTGAATTTAAAAACATTCAAACATCCGAAACCTTACAAATTACAATGGTTGAACGATTGTGGCGAGGTTAGGGTTCTAAAACAGGTGTTAGTTTCATTCTCAATAGGGAGGTATAAGGATGAAGTGTTGTGTGACGTAGTACCTCTGCAAGCGGGGCATATTCTGTTAGGAAGGCCATGGCAATTTGATAGGAGAGTAACACACGATGGCTATACGAATCGATACTCTTTTGTATTCAATGCAAAACCGATTACACTCGTTCCATTAACTCCAAGGTAGGTGTATGACGACCAAGTGAGAATGAAAGAGAGTGAAAAAAAATATGAGAGTGAAAAGAAAGAGAATGAAAAGAAAAGGAGGGAAAAGAATGAGAGTTCAAAAAAATCAGATGTAAAGGAGAAAAAAAAAGTGAGTATATATGCCAGAGAAAGCGAGGTTAAAAGGCTTTGTTTCAAAATCAGCCGATGATTGTACTCTTGTACAAGGAGGCTTGTTTAAACGCTAACAAAACTACTTTGCCTAGTGTTTTCCTATCCCTTTTATAGGATTTCAAGGACATATTTCCCGAGGAGATACCGAATGGCTTACCACCAATAAGGGGAATTGAACATCAAATTGACTTCGTGCCGGGAGCATCAATTCCAAACCGACCAGCCTATCGAAGCAATCCCGAAGAGACTAAGGAGCTACAAAAGCAGGTGGGAGAGCTTATGGAAAAGGGGTACATTCAAGAGAGCATGAGTCCGTGTGCGGTACCGGTGTTACTTGTTCCAAAGAAGGATGGGACTTGGCAAATGTGCGTAGATTGTTGCACGATAAATAACATTACTGTAAAGTATCGCCATCGTATACCTAGATTAGATGATATGCTTGATGAGTTGCATGGTTCCTCTATTTTTAGTAAAATTGATCTTAAAAGTGGATACCATCAAATTAGGATGAAAGAAGGAGACGAATGGAAAACAGCCTTTAAAACTAAGTATGGCTTATACGAGTGGTTAGTTATGCCGTTTGGTTTAACAAATGCACCTAGTACTTTCATGAGGCTAATGAATCACGTCTTAAGAATGTTTATTGGCAGGTTTGTCGTGGTTTACTTCGACGATATTCTAATCTATAGAAAAAACTTAGATGACCATGTTGAGCATTTGAAACTTGTTTTAAGTGTCTTAAGAAAAGAAAAGTTATTTGCTAATATGTCTAAATGCGAATTCTGTACGGAAAAACTTGTATTTCTTGGATATATTGTTAGTGCTAAAGGAATCGAAGTAGACGAAGAAAAGATTAAGGCAATTAAAGATTGGCCTGTTCCTAAAAGTGTTTTTGAAGTGAGAAGTTTTCGTGGCTTGGCTAGTTTTTATAGGAGGTTTGTTAAAGATTTCAGTAGCTTAGCCACACCTATGACCGAAGTTATTAAAAAGAATGTTGGTTTTAAATGGGGAGATGAACAAGAAACAACTTTCAATTTAATAAAGGATAAACTTATTAACGCACCTTTGCTAACTCTCCCCGACTTTACTAAAACTTTTGAAATTGAGTGTGATGCCTCAAGAATAGGTATTGGAGCTGTTCTTACACAAGGAGGATGTGCCATGGCATATTTTAGTGAGAAACTAAGTGGGGCAGCCCTTAACTATCCAACTTACGACAATGAGCTCTACGCGTTAGTGGGATAGTTAAGGGTAGAGACATGCCAAGTGGGTAGAGTTCATCGAAACATTTCCTTTTGTAATCAAGTACAAGAAAGGTAAGGAGAATGTTGTGGCTGATGCGCTTTCGAGAAGGTATACATTGCTCTCAACTCTAGATTCGAAATTACTTGGTTTTGAGTACATTAAGGATTTATATGTTGATGATTCTGATTTCAAAAATGTTTTTGAAGCATGTGAGAAAACTGGGTTTGAAAAGTTTTATAGGCATAATGGATTTTGGTTTCGAGGAAATAGGCTATGTGTGCTTAATTGTTCTTTAAGAGAATTACTTGTTAAAGAAGCACATGATGGTGGTTTAATGGGGAATTTTGGTATAACTAAAACTCTTGATGTTTTACAAGAACATTTCTTTTGGCCTCATTTAAAACGAGATGTCGAACGAATTTGCGAAAGATGTATAACTTGTAAACAAGCTAAATCTAAAGTTAAATCTCATGGTTTGTATACGCCATTGCCTATACCTAGTGAGCCTTGGATTGACATTTCTATGGACTTTGTGCTAGGTTTACCGAGATCTAAAAGAGGCATGGATTCTGTCTTTGTTGTCGTTGATAGATTTTCTAAAATGGCACATTTTATTCCTTGTAATAAAACAAACGATGCTTCACGAATTGCTGATTTGTTCTTTAAAGAAAATGTACGTTTACATGGCATGCCAAGGACTATTGTTTCTGATAGGGATACCAAATTCTTAAGCTACTTTTGGAAAACTTTGTGGTGTAAGTTAGGAACTAAGCTTTTTATTTTCAACTACTTGTCACCCCCAAACAGATGGTCAAACCGAAGTAGTTAATCGAACCTTATCAACTCTGTTGCGTACCATAATTCAAAAGAATTTAAAAACTTGGGAAGAATGTTTGCCACATGTTGAGTTTGCTTATAATCGAAGTGTACATTCAGCTACTAAATTTTCACCTTTTGAAATTGTTTATGGTTTTAATCCTTTAACACCTTTGGATTTGACTCCATTACCTATGGGTGAGCGTACTAATTTAGATGGAAAAAAGAAGGCTGAGTTTGTCAAGAAAATTCATGAAAAATCAAAGCAAAATATTGAGAGGAGGACCGAACAATATGCTATCCAGGCCAACAAGGGTCGTTAGAAAGTTGTGTTCGAACCAGGTGATTGGGTTTGGGTTCATATGAGGAAGGAGAGGTTTCCCGTTCAAAGGAGATAGAAGTTACTTCCTAGGGGAGACGGACCATTCCAAATGGTCGAAAGGATCAATGATAATGCTTATAAATTAGATCTTCCTGGTGAGTATAGTGTAAGCACTAGTTTTAATGTTTCTGACTTATCTCCTTTTGATGTAGGTTACGATTTGAGGACAAATCCTTTTCAAGACGGAGGAGATGATGTGATCATGACCGCTACACCAAGAGACGCATTGCAAGTTCCAATCGGATCAGTTACGAGAGCTAGAGCTAAAAGGTTCAAGGAAGCGCTTAACGGGCTGTTGCAAGGTATGCGTGATGACGAGGGAAAGAACGAACTCGCGCTTAGAATAAACGAGGCTGATAGAAGCTTAAACACGTCCATGAGAAGTCTAAACGAAGCTCATTACTTTGTGAACCTAATTGGAGCTATTCAAGACACCACATTAAAGGATAATTTCGTGGGTTTACATGCATGAACCCAAAGGGGCCTGATTCTAGAAGATTTAAATACATGGGGGCTTATTATTCAATGCATTTGAAGCCATAAAATGCTACAACTCAATGGGAACGTATTGGAGAAGTCTAAGCACTCATTTTTATGATACATTTATGAATTTATTGTAATTTAATTAATTTTGAAGTTATCTTCTTTAGACTTTCCCAATTCTTGGAAGCTTGTTCCAAGCATAAATAGGGGTCAAATCAGATTGTAAAAATTAAGTTTTTGATTAATATATTTAAGAGTTTTCTCTTTGGTTCTTCATTGAACTTTCTGAACTTATCAAGGGGTTACCTTGTGGCGTTCAAAACTGACTTATCAATCGGTATCCCGCAACCGTTTGTGGCATCTTCACATACCAAGGTTCTCACCTCTTTATAGGTGACGGGTCGTGGTTCCATACCAGCTAATTATACCAAGATTCCCACCTCTTTATAGGTGACGGGTCGCGGTCTTTAGTTTGGCCTTTTATTTATTGTTAGGTCCACCCCTTGATCGATCTTGTGTCACTTTGGTCGATCACGCATCACCTGCCCATCATAGTAAGTGCTGTTAAATTTATAGGACCAAAGCGACGCCACTATTTAATTGTGTTTAACAAGGTTAATTGTTTAGATAACATAATTAATAGATTAATGAATCTGTTTATACAAAGTTAAATAGTATGATAATTTTCCCATCGAAGCATGCTAATTTATGGTGTATAAGGCTGTTGGCTAATTCTATTAAAATATTAGTTGAGGGACTTTATTTTAAAGATTAGAAATTAAAATGTTAAAATTACTCATTTGTATTTGTTACATGTTTTATTCTCAGGATTTCAAAATGTCTCTCAGCCCACTTATGGTTATTCTTAAGGAAAACAAATTGGTTGGACCTAATTATATTGATTGGAAAAGAAATTTGGACATTGTACTAACTGCTAAGTGATACAAGTTTGTTCTCACTCAGATTTGCCCCGAGGTTTCACCCTTGGATGCAACTGAGGAGGAGAGCCAGGACTATCGTAAGTGGATGAAGGCTGATGAGATGGCGCGGTGCTACATTTTGGCATCTATGTCAAATGTGCTGTAGCATCAGCATCAACCTATGGCCACGACTTTTGATATGTTGGTTAACCTCAGGAAGATATTTGGGAACCAAAGTCACGCCACAAGGCAGATAGCAATAAAAGAACTCATGAACACAACTATGGATGAAGGCACCTCAGTACAGGGTCATGTTCTTAAGATGATTAATCTTCTTAATGAACTATAGATCCTAGGAGCTAAAATTGACAGGAAAACCCATGTCGATCTCATACTCCAGTCACTGCCAGATTCTTTTAAGCAGTTTTGCCTGAACTATAACATGAATAATCTTCATTATACGTTGGCACAACTCCTTAAAGAATTACAATCAGCTGAGGGGCTTATCAAGAAGTCTGTGGTTGTGTATGCTGCTGAGAAAGGTTTTGCTTCTAAACCGAAAGGTAAGAAGAAGTAGAAAAAGGTTCAGAAAGCTGTTGTACTTCAACAGGGACAAGTCGGTATGGTAAAGAAGCTCAAGGGAAAGTGTTTTAAATGCAAGCAAACTGGGCATTGGAAATCACAGTGTCCTAAGAAACAAAGTAAGTCTTATTCACTTGTGGTTGAAACTTGTTTAGTGGTGTTATCTGACACCTCTTGGTGTGTTGATACAGGAGACACTAATCATATTTGTAATTCATTGCAAGCGTTTCAGACAACCAGGCAGCTTAGTGATGGGGAGATTTACGTATTTCTGGGAGATGGCACGACAGTGTCGGTAGTTGCAATTGGAAGCATTAGTATTTCATTTCGTAGTAATAAGCTTTTAATTTTGAAAGGCATTCTTTAGGTGCCTTCAATTAGAAGGAATTTGATTTCTGTTTCTAGTCTTGTTAAAAATGGATATTCAGTTTATTTTAATGATTCAGTTATTATTAAAATGGATAAACTTGTTATCTGTTCTGGTACATTGGTGAATGGTTTATTTATTATTAATGATGGCTTACCTACTATGCAACTAAGGGAATCTAATAACATTATTAATCGTAAACCATGTAAGAGGAAAAGTCCTTTGGAAATGAATGAAATGTATCTTTGTCATTTGCGCTTAGGTCATATTAATCTAAATCTAATTACAAGACTGGTTAAAGATGGTGTTTATTAGTAATAAAATAAATCCACGTCCCGTAAGGGATTGATGATACTCCCTTGAGGAAGCTTATAAGTTTTGTTCGTGTAAACCCTGCAGGTGAATTTATAATCCGACACGACAAATAAGTTAAGCGGACAGGCTTAGGGATAATACGTTTATTAAATAAGAAATCAGTCAGTGATTTAATTTAATAAATGAGCATTTGATTAATCTTTACGTGGGGAGATAATGAACATGCTTGACAATTGGAATGAATAGAATATTCGGATTATGGTGGAGAGATCAGTCGTGATCTTTAGTGGAATAAATCACGATTTAAATAGATTGTGTATATCTCGAGTTTTAACGAGATATGATAGCACGAAATCTTTTTAAGGAGCTCTATCCTAATCAGCCTACAAGTCCCTATCTTATCCTACATATAGCACGCCACTTTTCTTGGCAGAATGAGTTATTCATAACTATATTTCGAGATTGCCGAGAGAGAGAAAGAGTCTACTCTCTTTCAAGAAGCAATGTGCTAGTTCAGGAATAAGATAGAAGAGTTGAGGCGAATCTGTTCCATCACAGCCGCCATCTATTCCCTTCTGTTATTCGGTATGATCTAAACATATACGGTAAAACAGGATTTAATTGATAATATACATAAATACTAAACCTAAGAATCTGAACACGTTTTTTTTTTCCGCTGTGCAACCTGTTTTTCTATCAAAAACATAGAGCACAAGAGGAAAAAAAGGAATCTTAATGTAAAATAAAAACATAGATCTTAAAAAGTAAATGAATAATGAGAGGAAATCAGATTAAAAGTAAATGTCCATTTTATATGAAGAATGGAGATACAATAAAACAAAACAAACAGATAAAGTTTGTAAATTAAAATTAACTAGATATGAAGATATATTAGGTATTTAGAGATAAGAGCATCCGCAATAGTGCTATTAAGTCAATTGTTAGATAAAATTGTTAGCTAATAAACATATTTGTCTTTCACAATAGTGTTATATTTAAATTTATTGTTGTTAACATTGTTGTTATATTTAAAAACAAAGTTAACATTGTTAAGTGAAGACATTTCAATTGTTTGACTAACTCCTATATTAAATCGTACAATAAAGCAAAAGGAAAACATTCTCCCTTTCTTATTTATTTACTATAATATTTTTCTTTATCCGAAATTAATTATTTATTATAAATCAATAGATAATATTGTTAAAAAAATATACTAATGTGACACTTGTATGATTGTTAAGATTAACATATATATGTGACATTTAACATTCACATGTGTCAATATTTAACAATAAAAATTTCACACAACCGAAAATAAATCAGTGAGAGAGAATTTAGGGATAAGATGATGAATTTAGTTAGTTGATAATTTTGCTATAATAATTAAAGGGTAAGGTGGGAATATTTTTGATGCTATGTATGGATGTCTTAATAAAGATTTGAACCATGTTTTTTTTTTGATAAATAAGAACATAAATTTGTACTAAACCATCATTTCCTCTTAAATTTAACAAGGTTAAAGTTATTTCTTAGTAGTTTAAAATATAAAAAAATTGCTTATTTGTAATGACTCGGAAATTTCGGTTTTATTATTGATTTGTATTGTTTTTTTTAAAATAATGTTAATGTATGGTGTAAGTGAATATATGTAAAATAAACAATGTAGTAATGCATATGTAACAATAATGTTGGGTTATATTTGTAATTAGTAATAACTATGTGGGCTAAGGTGGTTATTTAAATAAAATTTAAAACCTAATATATGTGTATATATATATACACACACCAAAGGATACATATATACATATACATATATACATCCGCAGATTTACATACATATACACAGATTGTAACGCCACGGCCCCACGACTTTAAAAAGGCCTTGTTGATAGAAAATGGATCTTTAAGCTTATATACCACACGGGTACTCTTATATTTGGGCGATATGAGACTGACGCACAACACCGCACAGCAGAAATTCCTTCCTGGAAATTTGGGTCATCACAATCATCCCCATTTTAGGCACGACGTCCTCGTCGGGTACTTCGTCCTTCAGGGGCCCACACACACATGCTAGTCCTCACATTTCCGGCTAGATAGTGGCTCTGATACCATCTGTAACGCCCCGGCCCCACAGACCGAACCTGTAACATCCTGTATTTTTATAAGTGATTTTATTAATGATTTAATTTATCCAAAAACGTTTTATTCAAATTTTACCAAAAACCGGTCACTCGACTAATTTTTAGCCAAAAACCGAAACTCTTCCGAAAAACTTTAATTTTAAAAACCTGTTACTAATTTTACTAATAAAAAGGACCCAATAGATTTGTTTCTAAAAATTTGTTATTTTTGAATAGTAAAACTATATTTTTGGATTAAGAGTTAACTTTTAGAACTTTGGGGACCAAATAGTTCGCTTCCACAGACTTTCTCAAAACAGTTTTTACATCTTCAAATCAGCCCACTTTTTCAAAACAGTAAACCTAAAACAAGAGAGAAAAAGAGAGAAAAGAGAGAAACCAAAGCTTAGGAAGAAGAAGAAGAAACCACGTTAGCGGATTATTACCGGAAGCATCTCCTCTACACGCTACGCTAACGGGGGTTATCCATTGTGACTAGACGAGGGTGTATGTTAGGATTAGGTTTTGCGTTTTTTTATAAATTGGGGGTTTTTGCCTTTTATATTAATTACGTTCTTAAATTGTTAATTGGGTTTTATTTGTAGTACTTTTAATTCCATTAATTGAATTGTAGAATTTGAGACTTTAGATATATTAATTTCGAATTAATGAGATTATGGATGGGTTTTCATGTTTTATGAGTTGATTATGTGATTATATAGTTGTTGATCAAATTGGGTAATTTTATGTTGAATAAAGATGAATTGTAGTTTATGCATACAAGGTGTTTGTTAAAATGCCTGAATGAGATTTTATGTTGTTGGAGTTGTTTGGCTAGTTGTGAATCTAGCACTTATGATTATGGGTTATGTTGAATTACGTTAAACTGACGTATGAGAATGTGATAATTGAATGGTTTAATGTTATTGGCCGAGGCCTTGTGATTTAGATTAATGGCAATGGTCTATGTCTCTTCCTAATTCCGGGGACAATAGACGGCTGAGGGGATAGGGAATGACTCGTCTTACGGACTGGGGCGAGTGGCATGAGATGTCCTAGTGTGCACTCTATTTACTTTTATGTTAGCAATGGTCTCTGTCTCTTCCTAATTCCGGGGACAGTAGACGGCCGAGTGAATAGGGAATGACTCGTCTTACGGACTGGGACGAGTGGCATGAGAGGTCCAAGTGCACACTTTAAATCTACTTTTATGTTAGCAATGGTCTATGTCTCTTCCTAATTCCGGGGACATAAGACGGCCGAGGGGATAGGGAATGACCTACCTTATGGACTGGGGTAGGTGGCGTGAGAGGTCCATGTTTGATATAGATGTTTATTTAATTTATTTCGTTGTACGATGTTATTACTATTTCTTCTTATACGTTGATTATCGTAGTTGTTATTTGTGAGTTCTTGCATTTATGGGATGGAGTGACGGTATTTTTTGGTGCCGTCCCGTCTATGTATGTGCGTGGGACTCACCGTTACAGTTTTGTATTTCAGGTACAATTTAGGTTGAGGCGTTTGGATAGGAGCATTAGCAAAGTATCGCATGGGCTCGGGGATTCTTTCAGTTGCTTTATTTTCTCTTAGACATGTTTTTGAGGTTGTAGCTTACGGGCAAATTACTTTCGTTTGTTATCTTTTATAAATCTTTTCAAATCTTCTTTTCTTGTAGCCGCGTTTGGCAAACATCATTATTTTATTGTCTAATTGTTCCTTTAGCTCGCTAGTTATTTCTTTTAAAATTTAAATTTTGTACTAACAAGTTTCACTTTCCTTTTGTTTAAAAAGGTCACGCCTCGAAGTCCGTGTTTTCTGAATTTTGGGGTGCGACAAGTTGGTATCAGAGCTAACCAAGTTCTTGTATACTCTGGGACGACGGGAAGATGGGTAACCATTGGACCAAAATCCATCGTATCATTTTCACAAAACTTTTTCCAAAAAATCAAACTTTTTTCTAAAACGGGGGTTGCATTTAGCTTAAGACATGTAGCTAGAATTTAGTAGTAGTTGATGAAAGGAAAGCCCACGTGTGAGGCAAGTTGGGGACAATGAGGACGCTTGTTGATCCCGGCTCACCAAACTAGTGGGTGGACCTCTCGTCGGTATGTGTGAAGGAATACCTTAGCGATGTGGAGTTCTAGAGTATGCGAGGACGCTCGGATGCTTTAGAATAACGTATCGTGATGGGTTATCCCTCGCACTTTTGTGTTGTTTGTATGCGTGTGTAGATTGATATAGTGTGTATGAGGTATAAGTTTGCATGTCAAGTAGTAGCGAATTATTAGAGTGCGAGAATTGTGAATTTGATGGTTTTATGTAGTGCATTTTTCAAATTATTAACTTGTGTGTTAATGGTTATTATATGTGAATGGTTATTGATCGTAAAAATGTTCCATGTAAGGAATTTACAAGTGTTGAGGAATTTTATGTTTTTGTGTCGATAATTTTTCTGCAGTCAAAACGATCGGTCGTCTGTCAAAATGATCGGTCGAATTTCTTCGGACCCTTCTGGTCAGTTTTTGACCAAAAACGATCGGTCGTCTGTCAAAACGATCGGTCGAATTTTTCAGACCTCTCTGGACCAAAAAACGATAAGTCGTTTTGTAAAAAACGATCGGTCGTTTTGTCCAAAACGATCGGTCGTGTTCTGGCAATTTTGCGATTTTCTCGTTATACTTCAAACGTTTATAACTCCTTCGTTTGTACTCCGAATTTGATTCCGCTTGAAGCGTTGGCTTCGTATTTCAGTACTCTATGTTTCTGAACCTTAGAAATCTTGATAAAATTATTAGCATGCAAAACTAGCTTTTATCATGTATGAATATACATGTACGAGTAGTAGTGTCGAGTAAGACAACTAAAGTGTCGGTTTTAAATGTTTGTAGTAATGGCTATTACACAAGGACTAGTAGAAGGGGACCATCTACACGCGGGGGTGCACCACCATCAAGCGGTGCGGCTACCCGAGGTGGGACAAATGGAAGAGGAAGAAGAGCTCCAAGGGGGCGTGGAGCAACTCGAGGAAGAAGGGCTGCAAGAGGTCATGGGGGGAGAGGTAACGCTAGTGCCCCACCACCTGAGCAATCCGAGGAGGAGGTAGAGGTTGATAATGTATATGAAGAGGTGAATGAGGAAGAAGTGGAGACATACGCACCTGGACCGGAATCGGTAAACGCTAACCAAGTGATTACCGACCTTCAGAAGGTGGTACAAATGATGGTGCAGAATGCACAAGCTGGAAGTTCAAGTAATAATGGATTGCTTAACTTCACCCGATTGGGGGCTCCGACTTTGGATGGGATAGGTGAACCATCCATAGCTGAGGGATGGGTGGACGAAATGGAGAAATATCTATCGGCAGCGGGGATAGTAGATGGGGAACAACGGGTAAATATGGCTCAGTTTCACCTAAAGAGTGAATCACGGAAGTGGTGGTTAGGGATTGTGGATACTTACGACTTAACCAACATCGACTGGAATGAATTCATCGAATTGTTCAATCGACAGTTTCTTCCCGATTCTTATAAGGATGAAATGAGGAGCGGTTCGATGAACTATATAAAGGGGTTATGACCGTTCAAGCATACCAGCTAAAGTTTACCTCATTCTCGAGGTATGCCCCAGACTCGGTTCTAGGGGGTGCTGAAAAATGTAGGAGATTCATGAAGGGGCTGAACCCGACCATCTCATTACAATTGGCATCAGCTCGTCATGTCAACTATAATGAGTTGGTAAAATCGGATCAAGCTGTGGAAGGAGCTCTACTCCATAGAAAGAGAATCTCGGAGAAGTCGAAAACCGGAAATGCTCCAAGGGAAGAGAAGAAGCGGACTTGGGATATGGTTAATAATTCGCGTTTTCCACAACAGGGCAGAGGAGAGAGGGGTTTTAACCCACTACCAGCAAACACCATAATGAAGAGAGCGTGTTTCACTTGTGGAGATGTGAACCATCGACAATTCGAGTGCCCTAGAGTCCAATGTAGAACATGCAATCGGTTTGGGCATATGGCAAGAGTTTGTACCATGGGACAAGGAAGATTCGACACCAACCGGCCTTTTAACCAACCTAGGTTGCCACCACCGCCACCAAGAGGACCGGAATTTGTACCACAATACCAATTACCTGGGAACCAAGGGGGAGGGTTTCGAGGTAACCGCCAAGGAGGGGGAAACCGTGGGAACAACCGAGGAGGCCATCAAGGCCTGGGGAACTGAGGAAATAATGGGGGGAATCGAGGACCGCAAGGGAACCCACCCGCTCAAGCTCGTCTATTTGCCTTGCCACATATGCCAAACCAAGGAGACCCGGCAAATGTACAAGGTATGGTTCTTGTGTGCTCATCTTGGGCACATGTTCTTTTCGATACGGGAGCTTCGCGTTCTTTTATATCTAGAAGTCTAGTTGAGTCTTTGTCGTTAGAAATTGGGATTCTAGAGAACCCGATTGTTGTAGAGACTCCTGTTGGGGGTCGAGTTGTGTTGGACCGAGTGTGTCGGTCTTGTGAGATGGTGGTCGCGGACCACGTGTTTATATTTGATTTAGTTGTCATAGAGATGTCAGGATTCGACATGATACTTGGAATGGACTGGTTGGTTCATTTCAACTCTTTTATCGATTGTGTTTGACGAAAATTTTTCCTTACAACTTCATCCGGAGATGAGGTGTTCTTTCGTGGGGAAAGGGACGCTACCCTTTCTTCCATTCCTTATTATTCCAAGCTGGTTGTGGGCAACCTGTCTTGTCTTTTGGCTAGTCTCTCGATAGTGGATAACGACGAGGAAGTGGAAATGTGGCCAATCGTAGTGGACAATTTTAGAGATGTGTTTCCAAAGGATCTACCGGGGTTACCACCGAAGAGAGGGTTAGATTTTTCTATCGATTTGGTACCGGGAACGGCACCCATAGCCATTTCCCCGTACCGATTGGCACCGGCTGAGTTAAAAGAGTTAAGTAAGCAGTTAGAAGAACTGCTAGAGAAGGGGTTTATTAGGCGGAGTACGTCACCGTGGGCGGCACCGGCCTTATTCGTGCAAAAGAAGGATGGATCGATGAGGATGTGCATCGACTATCGAAAGCTAAATAAGGTGACTATTAAGAATAAGTACCGACTACCTCGAATTGACGATTTGTTTGACCAACTGAAGGGAGCGACATTCTTTTCAAAAATCGACTTGCGATCAGGGTATCACCAATTGAGGGTGAAAGATGAGGATATTTCGAAAACGGCCTTTAGGACCCGGTATGGTCACTATGAGTTTGTGGTCATGCCATTCGGGTTAACTAATGCACCGGCGGCATTTATGGAGTTAATGAACCGGATCTTTAAGGAGTATCTCGACAAGTTCATGGTGGTCTTCGTCGATGATATCTTGATTTACTCGAGTTCAAGAGAGGAACACGAGGAGCATATCTGTTTAGCATTGCTCACGTTGAGGGAGCACCAACTTTACAGAAAATTTAGCAAATGTGAGTTTTGGCTAAATGAGGTGAAATTTCTTGGACATGTGATCTCTGAAGAAGGGGTAAAGGTGGACGCGATGAAAATTGAGGCGGTTTCGAAATGCGCACAACCGAAAAATGTGTTCGAGATTCGAAGTTTCTTGGGTTTAGCGGGATACTATCGACGGTTCGTCAAAGATTTCTCGAAGTTGGCGACTCCAATGACTTACCTTACCAAGAAGGGGGTGAAGTTCGTGTGGAGTGAGGCTTGCGAGGAAGCTTTCCTAGAGCTCAAGTGTATTACGATGCTTTGAAGGAAGGTTTGGGTTGCGTCTTGATGCAAGACGGAAAGGTTATCGCATATGCTTCACGACAACTAAAGATTCATGAAATGAACTATCCGACTCATGACCTAGAGCTAGCGGCAATAGTTCATGTGTTGAAGATATGGAGGCATTATCTGTTCGGGGAAAGGTTCGAAGTGTTCTCGGATCCCAAGAGCTTAGGGCATATTTTTACCCAACGTGATCTAAATATGCGACTATGGCGATGGATGGAATATTTGGAACAGTACGACTACGACTTGCACTATCACCCGGGAAAAGCCAATGTAGTGGCGGATGCTTTGAGTTGAAAGTCCCATGCGACCTTAGCGCATGTGGCGGTCGACGAATGGAGGATGATGGGAAAAGTGAACGAGTTCAACCTGGAGTTGGGTAATCTTAATGAGGAGACCTTGTACACAATAGTGGTACAACCGGAACTTGTGAGTAGGGTTCTGGTAGCGCAAGAGGGGGACGAGAAAGTAGAGAACTTTGAGAAACAGATGAGTTCGAGTGAAGGATTAGATGGTTGGACGAAAGGAACCGATGGAGGATTACATTTTAAGGGAAGGACTTATTGGACAGAAAACATGAGGAACGAGATATTAAAGTGGTTTCACCACTCCCGATTAGCCGTTCATCCCGGTGGGACAAAAATGTATCACGATGCGAAGAGACAATTTTGGTGGCCCGGAATGAAATGAGATGTAGATTCATATGTTAGCAAGTGCCTAACTTGCCAGCAACTGAAGGCGGAACACCAAAGACCGGCGGGAATGCTCCAACCTTTACTGGTGGCGGAATGGAAGTGGGAAAGGATAGCAATGGATTTTGTGACCAACTTACCTAAATCGGTAAGTGGGAATGACGCTGTGTGGGTTGTGGTCGATCATTTGACCAAATCCGCACACTTCATTGAAATTAAGATGACAAATTCGGTGGAAATCTTGGGACGAAAATATATTAAGGAAATTGTTAGACTTCATGGGGTGCCGAATTTCGATAGTATCGGATCGGGACGCAAGGTTTGTGTCGAGGTGCTGGGGCGCATTGCAAAATGCCTTAGGGACCAAGTTGACAATGAGTACGGCGTTTCATCCCCAAACGGATGGACAATCGGAACGGACTATCCAAGTGCTAGAGGATATGTTACGCGCATGTGTGAATGACTTCATGGGAGGCTGGGAGAGCCATCTACCCTTGGTGGAGTTTGCGTATAATAATAGCTTTCAAGCTAGTATTGGCATGGCACCATTCGAGGCTTTATACGGGCGACCGTGTAGGTCTCCGGTGTGTTGGACCGAGGTGGGCGAAGTGGAAATGTTAGGACCGCAATTAGTTCAAGAAACGACAGAAAAGATTAAGTTAATTCGACAAAGGCTTGAGACGGCTCGAAGTAGGCAAAAGAGTTATGTGGATAAGAGGAGGAGACCTTTGGAGTTCGAAAAGGGGGATCAAGTATTTTTGCGAGTTTTGACGAGGAAGGGGATTATGAGGTTTGGCTCTAAAGGGAAGTTGAGCCCAAGATTTATCGGACCATTTGAGATCGTGGACCGAGCTGGAGAAGTTGCATACTGGTTGGACTTGCCACCAAAGTTGGCGGTGGTTTACCCGGTATTCCATGTGTCAATGTTGAAAAAGTATCATCACGACCCTTCACACGTGGTGGACTTTGAGGACATTGAGGTTAGTGCGGATGTGACCTACGAAGTGGGACCTATGAGGATTATCGACGTGCAAGAGAAGGAACTTCGAGGAAAAATGATTAGATTGGTAAAGGTGGTTTGGAAACACCATGGGGCCGAGGAGGCAACTTGGGAATGTGAGGATGAGATGAAGAGCAAGTATCCTGACCTTGTGCTTTCTTTAGGTACTATTCTTTAGATGCTTTATAATTTCGGGACGAAATTTTTTTATCGGGGAAGGGTTGTAACGCCTAGAGTTTGGTGTTTATTTTTGTTGTAACGCCTAGAGTTTGGTGTTTATTTTTGTTATAACGCCTAGAGTTTATGGAGTTGTTACGGGTACCATATTTGAGATTCTTACATGTTGTTCATGTATTTGAGTTATGGAGTTGTTACGGGTGGTGAACCCTGCGTATTTTATTTTTGAATTATGACACGAATTGTACGTTTAAATTCTTATGGTCTTATTGTAAGTTTATTATTTCTGGTTATAGTTGTTTAGAGAGGAAATTTCGGGACAAAATTCTTTTAAGGAGGGTTAGTTGTAACATCCTGTATTTTTATAAGTGATTTTATTTATGATTTAATTTATCCAAAAACGTTTTATTCAAATTTTTCCAAAAACCGAAACTCTTCCGAAAAACTTTATTTTAAAAACGTGTTACTAATTTTACTAATAAAAAGGACCCAATAGATTTGTTTCTAAAGAATTGTTATTTTTGGGTAGTAAAACAATATTTTTGGATTAAGAGTTAACTTTTAGAACTTTGGGGACCAAATAGTTCGCTCCCACAAACTTTCTCAAAACAGTTTTTCTAAACCTCTTTTCAGCCACTTTTTAAAACCTTAAACCTAAAACCAGCCAAATACAATAGAGAAAAGAGAGAAAAAGGGAGATTCCAAAGCTTAGGAAGAAGAAGAAGAAACCACGTTAGCGAGTTATTACCGGAAGCATCTCCTCTACACGCTAAGGTAACGGGGGTTATCCATTGCGACTAGACGAGGGTGTATGTTAGGATTAGGTTTTACGTTTATTATAAATTGGGGGTTTTTGACTTTTATATTAATTATGTCCTTATATTGTTAATTGGGGTTTAGTTGTTATATTTTAATTCCATTATTTGAATTGTAGAAGTTGAGGCTTTTGACATATTAATTTCGAATTAATGAGATTATGGATGGGTTTGCATGTTTTATGAGTTGATTATGTGATTAAATAGTTGTAGATGAAATTGGGTAAATTTATGTTGAATAAAGATGAATTGTAGTTTATGCATACAAGGTGTTTGTTAAAATGCCTGAATGAGATTTTATGTTACTGGAGTTGTTTGGCTAGTTGTGAATCTAGCACATATGATTATGGGTTATGTTGAATTACGTTAGAGTGACGTAAGAGATTGTGTTATTTGAATAATATAATATTATTGGCCGAGGCCTTAATATTTATACGTTAACAATGGTCTATGTCTCTTCCTAATTCCGGGGACATAAGACGGCCGAGGGGATAGGGAATGACTCGTCTTACGGACTGGGACGAGTGGCATGAGAGGTCCTAGTGTGCACCATAAATCTACTTTTATGTTAGTAATGGTCTCTGTCTCTTTCTAATTCCGGGGACATAAGACGGCCGAGGGGATAGAGAATGACTCGTCTTACGGACTGGGGCGAGTGGCGTGAGAGGTCCAAGTGCGCACTATAAATCTATTTTTATGTTAGCAATGGTCTATATCTCTCCCTAATTCCGGGGACATAAGACGGCCAAAGGGATAGGGAATGACCTACCTTACGGACTGGGGTAGGTGGCGTGAGAGGTCCATATATACTATTGATGTGTGTTGAAGTTATTTAATTTATCTCGTTGTAGGATGTTATTATATTTCTTTTTATATGTTGATTATCGTAATTGTTATTTGTGGGTTCTTGCATTTATGGGATGGAGTGACAGTATTTTGTGGTGCCGTCCCGTCTATGTATGTGCGTGGGACTCACCGTTACAATTTTGTCTTTTAGGTACAATTTAGATTGAGACGTTCGGATAAGAGCATTAGCGCAGTATCGCATGGGATCGGGGATTCTTTCAATTCATTTTTTTTTAGTTAGACCATTTTCGAGGTTGTAGCCTACGGGCAAATTCATTCGTTTGTTATTTTCTTAGCTTTTATAAAACTTGCCTTGTAGGCGTGTTTGGCAACATTTTTATTTAATTGTCAATGGTTCCTTTAGCTCATAATTTATTTTTTAAAAAAATTCAAATTTTGTACCAATAGGTTCTCTTTCCTTTTTGTTTAAAAAGGTCACGTCTCGATGTCCTTGTTCTATGGATTTTGGGGCGTGACAATATTTTTTTTTTTGCATTTGCACTACATGCTTACAAACACAAAATTACAAAAATGGAAGAAAAAATTCCAATCAATCCAGAATTTGACAAGTTACAAAACCATTATTCCTTGAGAATTTACTAAATTAAAACGGAAGAAATAAGAGTACTGAACCACAATTGGGATGAATCAAACAGAAAAATAGGCAAATTCTTCACTGTTAAAGAACATTTTTATGCAAGTACTGTAGTGAAATACGATGAGAAACTAAGAAACCAAAAGAGAGTTTGCAATTACTATTTAATTCGACTTGCATATGCAGCTCTCCTATATATCAGAATAGAATCATTGCATAACACTAGTAAATATTCGTACAAACTTACTATGCAATTATAAAAGTAAGTGAATAAGTTTATAGTGTCTACAACAAAGCACCCTAACATATCAAATATGTCAAAAGTCACTTGTACGACAGTTGTGCAGAAATTATAAGCTCGGATTCTCTATCAGAACCTCTGTTTTAAAATTCGCGCTACATAGCGCTACGTAGCGCGAAATAGCGCTTTTTTGGTAAAAAACGCAACGAAAAATCACAATTTTGGGTGGAATTGCGCTAAAATCGCGCTATAGGGGACCAAAAGCGCAAAAAGCGCGAAATTCTGGACCAAAAGCGTAAATAGCGAGTTAAAAAACAACAGCGGATCTAAATAATAAATATATATTGTGCAATTTTTATAAAAGTGTCTGCAGTCCAGATGGTTAAGACTGTGCTGTAATTTCCAGTAGACCTGGGTTCTAAACTCACCAACAACAAAAAAAATTTTGATTTTTTTTTATTACTATCTAATATAACTATATTTTTTTTTTTTTTTGTTATATATTCTAAAGTTTAGTGCATATTTAGGCAAAAAAAAAAATACACCGCAAAGCGCTATATAGCAACGCTATTAGCGCTTTTAGCGTTTCTCTCGAAAAAACGCTACGATAGCGATAACGCTATTTAAAACACTGGTCAGAACAGACCAATGCCAGATCTCAAAGAGTGGAAATATTATCATTAATAGCTGATTGAAAATGATCTTAGTATTACAACTATGTATCATTAATTTTCAACATAATTACAAACAGCGGCATCAACATCTCATGGCATACCCTTTCCAATGAGTATAACTTACTAAAACTTTCTAAAGAAAGAATGAAAAATGAAACATTAGAGAAGACTAAAGAGCCAGATGTCACACCAAAATATATAATAAATTCAGATCGATGACCACATAGGCCCATCTCAACAAATGGGGGCCCAAGAAGGCAAGGGCGATAAAAACAATATGTTTTCCTATTTTTTTACCTAAGGTTGCCACATGTCAGAACTTACATTTCAGCTAGCATAAATAAGCCTTAAGGGCTTCTCTATTAGACACTCCCAATGTCAAAAGAAATTTTGAACACCGCGGCACCGGCGATAGCTTCCTTTGTCATGGTCTTGATCTTTCAGGTATATTATTCTCATTATTTTCTTACGTTTTCCATTATGAAATCTATTTATCGTCGATTTGTTTTCGCCATGCTTGGTTTTCTAAATTTATTTATAAGAAAATATACGTAAAATATTGGATTTTTATATGCCGTTTAATTAATTGGAAATTGAAGATGATTTGTTTGGATAACAATTAGATCTCTAGAATATGGGTAAAGTTATACAAGATGATTCAATTGAGAAATAGATAAGTCATAACTCATAATTCTAATTTCTTTTTTAAATTCTCGACTCATAATTGCCTTTTAAATTTTATGTAGGTCCGAAAAGATTCAAAATCTTACCAAACCTAAACCTGGTCCGTGTTCATTTCATCACTGGCCGATGCTCATTTAATTTCATGTACCGCAAGCTATGGTCATCATCTTATCCTGGTATTGTTGGAGAATTTCATATGCCTTGTTACTTTCTGTGTTACGGTCTGATATTTTCTTTATTAGACTTGTCAAAATATTTGCAATGAGCAACAATTGGCATATTTAAACATAAAAGTCTTGGAGAAGACTATTCACTGTATTAAATTATTAATAATTTTTGTGATTCATGATCAATGTCTATATTTATTGTCAAACACTACATTGTTTGCATGCATCAAACATCGAATGCAATTATCACACTCTTAATTCATTGAGTAAAAAAAACAATAGAGGGGGTTGGAAAATCTAATCTAAATCTACTTTGTTTCTTGTTAATTGTGAACTTTGTTTTTGCTATTGAAGCCTTGTTTGGAAGGTAACTACTGTAAGTAATACATATCGTTGTTTTTTTACTCTTAAGGAAACAATCGGTTTTGTTTACCATTGAAAATTATATATTTTTGTACTTTATAGATGAAAAAGTACATTTTTTAAGTATACCAAACCTTATTTTTCCAAAATTAATATATTGCCACTCATTTTAAACAAGAATTAACTGCTTTTACAACCTTCGGTAAAAAAACGAAACATCATCACAGTATAACAAAACAGACAATAATACCAACATTTGTTTTAAATTATAACTTATTACATCTAAACAACAACAAAAAACTCTTATGTAGTTTTAATATACCTAAATGAGCCCATATCTGGTGACTACCTTACAAAAACAAAAATAAAAATAAAATTGTAAAAGAATTACACATTAGGAGCTTGCGATTTGTAATCTAAGTTGGTCAAAATAAAAATCCTAGTTCAAAGCCTATTGAAACAACAGATAAAAAAATGAAAAATATTAGAATGTTTTTCTAATAATTTCCATGTTATTTCAAAAATTTATTTTACAATCAAAATATCAACCTTGTAGTTATTTCCCTCCGATTCTTTGTTTTTATTTTTGATATATTATATGCAATGTAGATATATAGATATGTAACTATTGTTTGAAGAATTCGAAGTGGTAAAACTGGATCTTTTCTCTGTATGTTCTTTTTGTTTGTGTTTTTTTAGAGGGTTAGAGCATTCACATCACACTCTTTAAACTCGGCTCTCTTTAAATTTGATGAGCTTATTAAGCTCTCTATTTTTGAAGAGTGTCACTATCACTCTTTATAAATGAAGAAAATTAGTTCTGCTCATCAACCAAAAAATAATATTTTATTTTGGGTCCCAACTTCAATCATGTATTATTTCAACACAAAAAATAAACTGAGTATTAAAATACAATACAATCATGTGTTTTGAAGTGATTGAAAATTCAACAAAAACTTAACTGACTCTCTAAACATCAAAAAATAAGACTTTCACTCTTCATTTGACAAATTTTTTGGAGAGATTGATATAAATGCTCTTAGATAATCTGAAAGATTGTAAAAGGAACATTTAATTTTCCGTAACTCATGAATCCCATTAACTCACACATACACGCAACGTTTAATTTCCGTAACCACCGAAACATTAGATATATATTAATATCACATATCAATACTCATGAATCCAATTAATACTAAATGGTGGTTACAATTCCTGGAAATTAAATATTCTCATTATTATGAAAACCATTTTGATAATTAGACCCACAAATTTATCGTGTCTAACATTTAGACCCACAATCTCTCAATAATTATAATTAAACATATTAGTAAACATTTTACTAATATTTTATTTTCCTTCGCTATTCAAGACAAAAGCATTTTCTATTGTGTGTGACCCTTTAGGCCCGACAGTACTAGATAGTAACCTTTAAAGATAAACAATTTAATAGTTTTTCGCAGTTTACTAATCTTGTGTAACACGTAGCAGCATATCACAAAGTAACTCTAGTACTCCGATTTGGTAGATTAAACTTCCGAACCTGTCAATTTTCAGTAACCGTGTAATAAGAACAATCCGTCAAATTATTAATGTCTGATCAATACTCAATAATTAGAAAACACTTTTACGCAATTATCATCTGCCTTGGCCAATGAACTTTTTGAGTATTATCCACAAATAATATATCAAATGACGGATTAAATCTTGACACTCACAAGTCTCCGCACATATGTTACTTCACCCAAAAATACAAGATAGACGTGCCATGAATGGGAACATTCATTTCGTAAAATCAAAGTAGAGCAATCAATATACAAGACTATTGTGGCATCTCAAGTCAAAAGATTAATTTACACAACTTAGAGCAATCAGTATCTTAGAGAATATGCCCATAAGTAAACTGATCTTTTTCCTGATTAGGATTTCTCTATAGATCATGTTCAGCGAATTTGTTCTCTAATCAACACCCACACACTTGTGCACAATATGTATACATGTGTGGTATGAGATACGCCAACTATACAAAGTATGTGCTAGAATTTCTAGAAAATCATTGTCCAAATGATTGTCCTATGACTAGTAACATTTAAGAGATGAGTATAATGGAAAATAATCTCGTATTTCTCAAGAACTTGAGAAAAAATTATTTTCTCAATCTCTATGAACCTTAATCATAATAATGTTGAGAACTAATAATGTACCAATGATAAGTATAAGTATGCCCGCTTATTAATAAATTAATATTATAATAGATAAACCTTTAGACACATATTTATAGACATGGCGTTAGGGTTTATCTACAACAACTCTTACTTCCCCCAAAAAATATTATCATATAGTAATAATAGTATATATTTAAAAACGAATAACGAAATTAAAATACTTGATTAGTGAAAGTTAACAAAAAATAACAAGAGAAATTTGATAAGCATGTGCACATAGTGCAAGAAAGTGAAAAGGAAACAATTAAAAGAAAAACACAAAAGCTGACAACTCTTTCTGCCAGTTACTTTCACACCAAAATAATAAATAATGGATAATAGTCCTTCAAAACTCAATTTTATTATAATAAAATATAGAGTTATTTTAGTTAGTATAAGAAAATTAAAACTTGTCCTATTATTTCCTTTAATACTTTTATTGTACTCTAATAGTAAGTAAGCATTAATAAACACATATGAGGGAAAAAGAAAATACCGTTTATCTGCTAAATGACTTATTCGCTTGAGAAAATTATGCATCTTGATGATTATCTACTTTATCTTTTTTGTATTCATATTCTCCATCTTCCTCTATCATGCCAACAACATTTATCCTTATGGATGAAACTCTTGCTGATATCAAAACAAACATATTATCAGACAACGAGTAAAAACAATATTGACTTTACTCGTTGTCTGGTAATATTTTGTTTTCACATCAAGAAGAGTTTCATCCTTAAAGATAAATGTCGTTGGTGTGGAAAAGGCAGAGTAGAAGATGAAGACGAAAAACATAAATTAAATAATAACAAAGATGTACATTTTTTTCAAGCGAATAAGCTATTTACAAGATAAATGGTATTTTATTTTTGCCTCAAATTTGTTTATTAATTCTTACATTTTTTCCTATTATAAAAATCTTATTAATTAGGATAAAGTAATTTTACAGCTACCCCTAAACAATACTCGACTTGATAATGGGGGCACTACCCAACTAGACTATTCCTAGTGGATTTGTACTAACCAAAAGAACTCTATCTTTTATTAGAACATACATTACTAGAGTTTAGAAGGAGTCATTTCCATTCTTATTCATTTTGGTGTGAAAGTAACTAATAGAAAGAGTTGTCAATTTTTTTGTGTCTTTCTATCAATTGTTTCCCTTTCATTTTTCAGCAATGTGTGCACACGCTTGTCAAATTGCTCTTGTTGTTTTGCTATAATTTTTTGTATACGTTCAGTAATCAAGTCTTTTTGATTGGTTATTCGTTTTTAAGTATATACTATTATTACTATATGATTTTATTTCTTCTCGCAAGTAAGAATATCATTAAAAGAAATGAAACCCAACCCAGATATACAATGAAGAACATAAGACCAATCCAAAGTAACAAATTACTCAGGCAGACCAACTAAACAAGGCCAAATCTTGGTACAAACTAACAAATTAGATAGCAATCTGCTAGACAATCTAAGTTAACTAAATCAAAATGACCAATACACATACCCCACAAAAAGTATCGGTAGGCAAGTTAACAATGTAAAGTTCAGATAAATTGTTGCATCGAACAATATTCTTGTAAAACTACTATACAGATGTTTTTTATATTTCTTCTTATCGCGGCCTTTTCCCTTCTTAGGACTGGACAGTCATATACAACTCACTATTTATCCTTTATATATTGGATAAGTATGAAGATGGGCACCTTGAACTTATACCTTATGGGGTCAAGGGACAAATTGAGCGATCTCAGAAACCTGAGTCGATTCTCTACTCCAATTAGGTAATCTTGCCATAGTCATCATCTTATCCTGGTAAGAATTGATTGCTGGAGAATTTCATATGCCTTGCTACTTTCTGTGTTAGGACTTAATATTTTCTTTATAATACTTGTCAAGCTATTTGCAATGAGCAACAATTGAAATATTTAAACATCAAATTCCAGAAGAAGATTATACTAGGTATTAAATTATTAATAATTTTTGTGATTCATGATCAAAGTCTATATTTTTATTGTCAAACAATACTTTGTTTGCATGCATCAAACATCAAATGCAATTAGCACACTCTTAATTCGTTGAGCCAAAAAAAAAAAGAATAGAGGGAGTTGGAAATGTTTAAATATTTGGTTATGATTATTAAATATTTGCGATCCCAAAAATGTTTCTTGTTAATTGTGAACTTTGCTTTTGCTATTAAGCCTTGTTTGGAATGTAACACAAGTAAGTACTACATATCGTTACTTTTAAGTATACCAAACCTTAATTTTTCCAAACTAATATAATGCCACTCATGTTAAACAAGAACTAACTGCATTCACTACCCTCAATAGAAAAAAGAATCATTATCACAGTATAACAAAACACACAGTAATACCAACATTTTTTTTAAAGTATAACTTATTACGCCGAACAAAAAATATACTTATGTACTTTTAATATACCCAAATGAGCCCAATTATCTGGTGACTACCTTGCAAAAATAAAAATAAAATTGTAAAAGAATGACCCCTTGGAGCTTGCGATTTGTAATCTAAGTTGGTCAAAATAAAAAGCGTAATTGAAAACCTATTAAAACGGAGTCTTTTCTCTGTATATTCTTTTTTTTTTTGTGTTTTTCAGATTTTCCCCTTTTAGAGAGGGTTAGATAATCTAGGTATTTGTAAATTTTTTTTTTTTTTTGCATCATGACGTTTTTCTTTCTGAATTTTGGCTGAAATTTTGAATTTTAAATTAATGTAGAAGTGGTTATGATCAATCTCTGAAAATATCGGTAATGTTCTCTACACTAATTTTTTCTCATTAGCGGTGACCTCTTTTTCGTCTTTTCACGTGATGGATAATGGAAGATGACACCTTATTTTCTTATTTAGTGTAGAGTATTTTAATGGGCAAAAATTGTTGTTATGGTTTTGATACGTGATCGAATAATTTGGTAATGTTGACTTTATTAAATTTTGATAAATAGTGTTTTGTCACATGATATTATGAATATATTGTTTACCTTCATTGTGTCTTCATAATCTTATACTTTTATACGAGAACAATTTCCATGTGATTTTCTGATACCAAGTTTCTTAAGTACGTAATTTAGAGTAGAATTTTGTTTGCTTAAGTTACAAATACAGTTACATGATCTTAGTTGCAGCTAACTGATGGTTCAACAGAATAATATATTGAAGTTAATTAATAAAATGTCGAACACATGATGTTTCATTACAAAGTTCGACTTCACCAAGTTTATGTCTTTAAGGGAATCGGCCAGAATTTGTTGATATTCAAAAAAGCTATAATGGTTGAATTGAGTCTTACCATACTTAATAAGTATGATTCGGTCACTAGTATAAGACTATCAAAGTCCCTTCTTGTTAATCAATTATCAATGTATCCTTGGCATCTTCTCTTAAGAATGGTTTTTTTCCTGAATTACTTTCCTCTCTAATATCAAGTATAATGTATATGTAAAGACCCTGAAATTATAGAGTTTAATGGCTTTATTTATAGCCTTACAAATAATCATAATCACACTTAATTAGCAATTATTTGACAAAGTCTGTTTTTTCTATATCTTCATACTAATCTTCAAACATTGTTCCTTGACCTCCACTATTTTGATTTCATCTAATCTCATTGACCGAATATTTACCAGATTAGTCGGCCATAGTCAATTGGTGACTCACTTGCAACAAACTATACTGCACCTGTAGTTAATCACAAATTGAAGGGAAACGTTACACATTAAATTTGGACATTTATGACAAACAATCCTAAATCAAAGACCTAACATGAAGTTTTGGACACTTCAAGTTAATGCTATCATGGCTTTCATAAGTCAGCGTATCATTGTTAATTTTTTAAGCTTGACAGCATTTGTCGCATGTTCTTGCTTCTGTTGATTTGATACTTTCCTTTCCGTACCAAAAAAATAGATTTTTTTTTTCTGATTAACTTGAATTATGGCGAACTGTGAAGTTTTCTCTCAAAAGGAGACTTCACAAGTGCCAGAGCATTCAATAGGTTGAAACGTGCTCGAGACATTTGTTCTTCTCGAATCTTGGGGTGGGAAGTTTTAAGCAATAATAAGAAAATATCATGTCTTCCCAATGGGATGAGGTGTCCTCAAAGGTATTTGAGGTTTCCAATTGTACAAGGACCAAAACTCATTGTTGATACCGTCTAGATACACTAAAAGTCTTTATAAAAAGGAGAAGGGAAAGTTGGCAGAAAATGTGATTGGCTCTTTTTTAGTAAGATGGATTCAATTTTCTCTTCTTCATTAAGCCTAAAAACTGGATTATTATACAATGGAGTGTATCCTAGTTATTCCAACTCGTCGAATGAAATTAGAAATGAGGTCCTTTGACGGAGAGTATGCGAAATAAGAAAAAAAATGATATCTAACTAATTACATATGTATTTTATAAGTAGTTCCTTCATGCTAAAACCCGCTAAGAATAGCTTAGGTATAGGGTTCTAGTCTTACCTTAGAATATATTTTATCTTAGTATTCATAGAATCATATTCTTCAATTTATTGACTTGTGCTAATTTATTTATGTTATTGGAGGTGATTTTTACCATGGTAATTGGAATGTTATTTACGTCGTAAATAACATTCCAATTACATCATTTATAAGATATATATTTTCTAACTTCTCATCTTGTTTACCCTAATCACCATCCTTACCTAATATTTTCTAAGAGAAAGATAACTTAAATAATTTAGGCGGTAAGGATTTATGCTTGAAAATTAGAAAATTTGGAATACTCACTTGGCCCTTCAACGTAATAGTGTTCAGTGCCCATGGGATGTTTGAATAAACTTGTGGGAGGTCGGTTAATCGAATTCTCGTTTGAAAAAGAAGACACGCAAAAAGGGAATTCTACCAAATTATTTATGACATGAATGATAATACACAAAATGAGCTCATCTAAATCTATAAGCTTAAAGAAGTATCCATGCAAAAGGGTAAATCTAGGGATGAAAATATTAGTGGACTTCCGGGTGATTTTTACATAAAAAAGTCTCCATTGGGAGAGTGTTCATCTAAAAATTTTGAGGAAAATAATCGTTCAATTTTTCTTACTTGAACACGTCCGATTTCCTAAGAATCCATAAGAAGATTTTAAAAAAATTCATTTCTCGCATGACCAAACAGAACTTATAGAAAATTTCTTAAGTTTCTGAAAAACTCATTGAGTCGAAATGATGTCTTAAATCATTTAGATGAACATGAAAATGATTTTTTTTTCTACTGAAGCAGATGATCCTACGACCTCTGAGGAGGAAATGGTTTTCCATATAGACAACTTGGGGTGTCAGAAAGAGGTATGTCGAATTCCTCATTTTAATTTCATCCGTTTATCTAATTCAAGTGTATATGAAATTGAAGGAAAATAATGTTACATATGCTTTAATTAACATAATTGATATGCTCATAATGATCACATTATGCCTTCTGTAGGTCCATCTTATCAAAAAACTGACAATTTAAGTCTTGCTAGCCTGTAGATAATAAGTAAAGATTGATGATATTAGAATAGTTTAAGGATTCGTTTTTATGGTATTGAAGTTTGTAGTTATAATGTTTGTCTTTTCAGAGTTTTCTTCTTTCAAGTTTGGGTTTGGTGCCTTTTCAACTTGATCTTGCTCTTAGTTCCCTTTTATCAGTGTCTTAGGTGGTAACATACTTAAGAGTAAGTTGACAATTATTGATCAAGTGACCTTTATTTCTCAAGGGCAAAGGATGTATGTTATGTACTACTTCTAAGCTTTTGTTGTGTATGTCGTATGATATTATGCTATATCCCTCAATTTTTAAAGATGAACTGTTTAATTTTGTACCCTTAGATGTACTTCGGTAATTCCTCACTTTATCAAGAGTAGTTGGTCTAACTATTAACGGTAAAACAAAATGGTAAGATAACAAATGATTGCTCGTTTGACGCATATATTAAAATATAATTTATTCATAAAATAAAAAATACAAAGTAGTAAGTGAACAAATTTGGGCAGAAACAATGAGAGGAATTACCGAATTACTACTTAGTATTTTTAATTTTTTGAAAAAATTATACAACAATATATGCATGCACCGTGCAATCATTTGTTATCCTAACATTTTCTTTTACCATTAATAGTCAGACCATATATTCCGAATAAAGTGTGGAATTACCAAATTACATCTAAGGTACAAAATTAAACAGTTCATCTTTAAAAATGGGGGATATATCATAATATCATACGACATACACACAACAAAAACATAGAATTAGTACATAACATACACCATTGGGCATTGAGAAAGAAAGGTCCATTGATTCATCGTTGCCAACTTACTCTTAATTAAGTTACCACCTAAAACACTTATAAAAGGGAAATAAGAGCAAGGCCAAGTTGAATTGAAAAGGCTTCAAACCCGAACTTGAAAGACAAAAACTGTGAAAAGCCTAACATTATAACTACAAACATCAATACCATAAAATCGCCCCGAATATGTATTTATTTGGCCCTTGATTGTAGAAAAGCTTCCGAAGATGCCCTACAGACTCTTTCCAAAAAGAGAATCTTTAAACTGTTCTAACATCGTCAATCTTGACTTATAATCTACGAGTTAGCAAGACTTAATTTGTCACCTCTCAATAAGTTGGACCTACAAAAGGCATAATGTGATCAATATGAGCATATCAATTATGTTAATTAAGGCATATGTAACATTATTTTTATTCAGTTGCATATACACTTGAATTACATAAAGGGATGAAATTAAAATGAGGAATTGGAAATAGCTCTTTCTCAGTGCTTGGAGGATAGTTGTCAAATATTTTTCATGTTCACCTAAATGATCTAAAATATCATTTCGACTCCACAAGTTTGACGAAAACCTAGGAAATTTTCTGTTATTTCCATTGGGGTCATGTGAGAAATAATTTTTTTTCGAATCTTCTAATGGATTCTTAAGAAGTCTGATGTGTTCATCATTACTAGGAAAAATCACTAGGAAAAATCAATGATTATTTTTCTTGTAATGCTTAGATGAACACTCTCCCAATGGAGACTTTTTTATGTAAAAATCACCGGAAGGTCCATTAATATTTTCATCCCTCAATTTACCCTTTTGAATAGATACTTCTTCAAGCTTATAGTTTGAGGTGAGATCAGTTTGTATATTATCATCCTTGTTACACTTAGACAATGTGTCAAATTCATAGTTTTCAATAAAGAATTTACAAGAATTTACTTTTTGTATGTCTTCTTTTTCAAACCAGATTTCGATTAATCGACCACCCACTAGTTTAATCAAACACCCCATGGGCACTTAGCAATATATTATTGATTCGGGCCTAGTGAGTATTCCTAATTTTCTCATTTCCGTTGATAGATAGTTAGCACCTAAATTATTTAAGTTATATTTCTCTTGAAAAATATCAAGTTCCCATGGTGATTAGGGTAAACACAATGAAGATACTACACCAACGAAGTTAGAAAATATATATGTTATCATTGATGTCCTTGGATTGTCCTTTACCCCGTTATCCATGGTAAAAATCACCTCCAATAACATAAACACATTAGATCAAGTGAATAAATTGAAAATTATGAATCTATGAATAGTAAGGTAAATATAGTTTCACGAAAAAAGTACTTACTTATAAAACACATATGTAATTAGTTAGATATAATTTTTTCCTTTTGAATGTAAGCTTTATTTGTCTAATAATATTTGTTGGCATGTGTGGCTAAACCTTAGATGGAGAATAAGGTTTAAAGTGTTTTTCGCGGAATTAAAATTTAAGCGCAACTAACAGCCCAACTAGCTCGAGTTCTACTTTAACAACAATATATATGCGATAATAATCAATCAAGAAATTGAAGCATACGCACAATCACGAATAATATAAGTTGCGGAAAGTAAAGAGTAAGAAAAGAGATTGACACCACGATATATAGAGGTTCGGCAAAGCCGGCTACGTCATCTCCTAAGTTGCGAAAACTAAAGAGTAAGGGAATTAACGTTACCAAGTATTTCACAATAATCTTCTTTCTAAGATTACAAATCCTAACAAGGTAATCAACCGATTAGTATCTTCCTCACTCTATAAGTATCCCAAATGAAATGATCTAAAGATTTTAAGTTAACACTTGCTTATAAAACCTCTACTCAATCACTCACAAATGAGCTTATAAGTTTGCTCTTTAAAAATTTGTGATGAAATGTGTATTGCTCACTACAATTGCTTCTAACTTGAGTTATATGAATACAATGATTAGAATCATAGAAGTATAAGCTAATACAAATGTATGTGTAGTATGATAGTGTTTGCCTTTATCTTGATCTCTTCTTTTCTTTATTTGTCCCTTTTTGTGCTTTTTACTCTTTAATGGAGTTTTGGGTTTATGGTATTGATGGAGGTACAAAGATAGTGTAAGAGATGAGTATTGGAGGAAGAATGATGTGTGTATATAACCCCAAATTAGCTTATTACCGTTGCTTTTTGGTTTTGGGAAAGTATGTTGGGTAATAGGTTGTATGTTAATTGTAAAAGTACTATTTTAAAATTCGGACAGATTAACCACCGGTGGTTAAATTTTTCTTGCTCCCTGATTGTTTGATCCACCCATTGGTGTTTTTAACCCACTTGTGAGTGTCTGTCTAGATTTTTGTTTTCAATTAAAATGTTCGTAACTTGCTTATTCGGATTCGAAAGACTTCTTTTTGAACTGCTGGCTTTGTTATCGAATGATCTATCATGTTAAAGACTAAAATATACATTTTCTCTTTTTGGAAGAGATCCAGTATTAGATCATAGAATATAAAAAATGTAAAATCATTAAATCAATTTTAATCAAAATCTATTATTGAACTCATGGTTCAACAATCTCCCCCATTTTGATTATCACAAACTAATGATTATTTTATAAACTTATTAAAATCTCCTCCTCTTTAAGAATATCATTTTTCTCTAAATATCATTTATCTCCCCTTTTGAAATTAATTTTAGTTGATATTAGTTCAAAAAACGAACGTGTAAATTAGGTTACAAAGCGAACAAAATTTTTTTGACATGTTTTTGGTTTTTCCAAAAAGCAGATCTCAGACCTGAAAGGTCATCCTTACAGATCAGGCCCTTTGCATTACAAAAAATAATAATAAATAAATAAATAAAATTATTAATATTTATTAGTATGGAGAGAACGATTCGCCAAATGCCTCGCGTTTGTCCACTAATAATTAAAGCAATTTCTTGATTTTACCCCAATTTTCCCATAAATCTTAATTTCGTAGTGCTTTTATTATTGTTAAAATCCTAATTATTTACAAAAATTAAAAATTAATAATCAGATTTAAAGAATCTATAAAAGAATCTGTAACTATTAAGTATTATTTAAATAATTAATTAATAAAAAAACTAAATATTCCAAAAAATTTCTCTAGTTTGAAGAACCAGGTTCTAAAAATAAAAAAATGTAATTATTTTTAATCAGTTAATTAGAATTTATTTGAATTAATTATTAAATATTAATTAATTAAAAAAATAAACACTCCAGCACTATCTAAACACTTCTATCTGCTTAATTTAAATGGAACTAGGATATGGAGCTGAAAATAAAGAAGCAATCGAACAATGTTTAATTCCTATTGCACCGGTTGGGTTGTCTTGTATCGTGTTTGACCCCGGACAGGATCAATTTGTTCTCCACGATTTTCAACTTATCAAAATACTTCCAATCTAATCTGATCTGAATAGTGAGAGCTCTTACTCGCATCTCGAGGATTTTTCCGACACATGCCGCTTGGTGTGTAACGGTCGAATCCCTCTTGATCGGATACAACTTCAGTTGTTCTACTTTTCTTTGAAAGAAAATGCCATAGAGTGGTACAAAAACGTAACAAGGAATTCGATTAGAACTCGGAGTGCAATGGTATAAATTTTTCTTAAGTACTTCTACCCAGCATCTCGTCTAGCCGATGCTCGTAAGCAAATACAAAAATTCCTTCCTAAACATTCTGAAACAGACCACAAAACATGGTATAGATTTAACAAACTCCTTAGAGATTAGCCATCCCATGGAATTTCTTTAGCAATGAGGATTAGAATCTTCTTTACTTCTATTAAACCGGAATGGAGACAAATGGTAGATACCTTCATCTTATACCAATTTTCCTCTCTAACTCTAAGTGAAGGAATCGAAAAGTTAGGCTTAATTGCTGAAATGAGCCCAACTTGGGAACAACAAAATGAACCTGAAAAACAAAAATAATCAATCACTCAAGTCTATGAAATCCCAAATACTGAAACTCACTGAATATCTTTCTCACATCTTAACCCTAAACCAAGTAATTCAGCACATAAGGGAAATGATGAATCAAACGAAAAGTATCTTAACAAAAACTCGGGAGAGAGAACTTGCTCAATCTATGGGATAGTCTATTGCTCGTTTTGCAGGACAGCAAATACTCCTACACCTGTTAAAAAGAGAAAGAGGAAAGATAAGAAAAGATGGGATAAAAATGAGAAGAAATGGATTGAACGAAAAGTGAGTGCAACCTTTGCTGTTAATCTAAGAAGTGGCCAGAATATCAATCAATCTACTCATGCCCCTAAAAGAGTGTAACCTCAACAAACTACTGTGATGGGGATTACTAACCCTATTGAGGATGGAAAAGAGGAAGAGAATGTTAATGCTCAAAATTCTAATTTAATAGTCTTACCTCCTTTTCCGTAACTATTAGGAACACCTAAAAAGGAAGCTAAGGAAGAGTTAATTAAGACAAGAGAAGAGGAAATGACCATCCAAATCCCAATAGAGGAAGCTATTAAGGAAATCCCTTTGGTGGCTAAACATTTCAAAGACCTATTTTGTCTCAACCAAGGCGAACCAAATTCCGTAAAAACATGTTCTTCATCGAGAAAATTGGTACCACTAATAAGATCATCATAGAAATTGGTGAATCATCATCGGAGAGCGATAATGATTCAAAAGACAAAGGGGTAGCCTATGTGATATCGTCGCTTAGGGTAGAGCCCAATTTTTAGCAAAACTTAGAGTCTAAACCACGAGCAATCACCCTCAATATAGCAACAAATCCTTAAACTCCACCTCATAAAAACTCCCATAAAATAAAACTAAATGATAAAATATGTTGTGATAACTATGTGGTTAGTGACTTTGATAAGGAAAAAATGAGGAGGTGATAGTCACACCCTCCAAAACTGAGGTGTGTGATATTGGTAAACAGAATATGGAGGATGTGATGATCACACAACCTGAAAGTGAATCTAATGAACTAGTCGATGTAAATAGATTGAACTTAAATAAAAATAAGGTCTGTGACAATGGTAAAAATGGAATGGAGGAGGTGATGGGCATAGCGCCCGAGAGAGTCGAATCTTTAGGTGAGGGGAAATTAGCACTTATCAAGCCCAACAAAGGAATTATCCAAGTACCCTTATCATCTTCTTTTGAGCGACAGCCTCCTAAAAATAAAAATAAAGAAAACCGGAAAAAAAATTGGAGTCGTTATTTTTATTTCCCCCGTCGGAGAATTTTTAGGACTTTTAGATTTTATAGAGATACTTTCTGCCACCCTTGCATTTATATGTTTTTCTAGTGTTTTTGTTAGATAGCTGCAATATTTTTGAAGAATTAAATCAGAATTGGGACCATGCAGACCTGACCAGTCAACCTGACCGATCAACCTACTGCAGATTAGGATCAAAGCTAATTTTCTCAAAATTCAGCAATTCACTCTTCCTCATTACCGTACAAAAGGTGTATCTACTCTATAACCCCGCTTTTTGTTAATTTTGTGAATATTTTACGTGTTTCATGTTGCATTGTGAATATTTTTGTCAGAATTGCATGAGAAAAAAATTGAAAAATAAAATAAAGAGATAGTTGCGGGGAGTCAAGTCATGTTCATATCTCAATACGTCTTGACACACTCTCAATAGTTGTTACTTTTCAAAAGTTTTTGTATGATTATTAACCTCTTGGCAAGTGAAGTTGAAAAAACAATTAGATACAAGATAGAATGAAATATAAAATGAAGTTGAAAAACTTGTATAAAGGTTAAACTAGGCACAACTTTATGATTTTAAATTGAGACCCTCAAAGATAAAATTCTGTAGGGTACAACACTAGAGATTTCGTACACATGACTGTGGGTGGGGGAAACACTAAAAATATTACCTAGTCTAGGATTTCCTACCGTGGGATACATCAGTGTAGTTAGAGATTCGAGAGTCCCCACTAAATACAACCGGGCCACCTAGACTAAGCCGGATACCGAAATGGTTAAGTAGGAGTTTGCGCAACATCAACATTTATGCATCTTCGAAAATTTCTATTTTGTCCCCGATCTCGACTTTGACACATTTATTCGATTGAGAGAAGTTCCATGAGACGACATTTCTTTTGATCTTTCAACACAGAATTATGGAGATTTCACGTGATTATTTTGTTTCTATTTTATTTTTATCGCATTATTTTATTCAGACAGTAGAACCATGGTTATTAGACATTGAGACTAAGCCTCAATACATATTTTTGAGCTATACATTGCTTTATTAGGCCATTTCCATCATAACTGTCACTTCAAAAAAAATATAAAAAGAAAAAAAACTATGTCAAAAAAAATGAGATGAAAAAATAAAGGGAACTATTCCCCATCTCCAAAAAATTAAAAAGAAAAAAAATTAAGTGACTTTTAAGTCCATCAGTATTTGTTTATCTCGGCTAAGTCATTTTCGTTTGTTACACTTAGTAGTTTATTTTTATTATTTTCATCTTTAAATGAGTTGTACACACTGAACAATTTTATAGGCTCGAATTCCTTTCGTTACACGTATTAGACACTCCCATACGTTGCACATTTTAGGGAGTTGATGAATAGACCATGTAGGCACTTCTAGACTATTAGAAGGATGCATCATTACACATATCTACTTCCATTTCTAGGAAGCTTATTTGGAGTCGACTCTCACACCGAACATATTAGTTGGAGGCATTTTTAATATCGACACGAACCACAACTTGGATGATTCTTCACCGACATAGATGACTTGACCATTAGGAGTTTAGCAAATGTCTAGGAAGTTAAATAAGTGATATCAACCCCTGGCGAACATCAAGAAGTCGAAAGAGAGTTTTTGAGTGATTGAGTGGTGTGGTAGATGTGTACGGAATACTAAGAGTACCCTATTTGATTCTAATCAGTAGTAGACTTGTTTGACCATAAGGATGAGGTCTAGTTGACCTTTATAATTGTTTTTCCTTCCCCTATTTCTTCTAGGAGTTGTACTCCTTGTGTCGTATGCCTCGTTTGTTTAATGTTTTGTTCATACAGGGAAAACCTAAAAATTTAATAACTATTCTGTTTGTGGGTGTGCTTTAGTAAACCTTAACGAGACAAAACTCGTCCTTTTACGCTTAAAAGGTTTAATGGCTTGTTACATACGCTAATTGCAATCATGCTCCCTATGACAGTGGTTTATCTTGTATATTATTAGTTTTAGACTAGTTAGTGCACCAAACCCAAAACGAAAAGGGAATTTTTAAAGAAAACCAAATGAACTTGTCTTCTTTGTTATCGCTTTCAACGCTCGAGACAAGCATTGAGCTAGTTGGGGGTATAATTAGACCACGAAATGGTCATTTTTAGCTGTAAAAATGATATGAATTAGCTTAGTTTGGTTGACATTTCGGCTTGTTTATGCCTTGTGTTGTGTTTTTATGTATTTTCCTAGTTTATTTGCATTGTGTTACATTTTTGCAGGTTAAAACATGTAATTAGCACAAAAACGAGACAACTACACATGAAGATCAAAGAAAGGACCAAAAGAGGAGAAACCATAAGTTGAAGGACATCAAAATCAACCACAAGAAGTTGCAAAACGGAACCAAGTCAAGATAGAGACAGAGGAACATTCTAGAAGCTCACATGACCGGTCAAGTCAGTTTAGAATTTAAATTTTGGAAAAGATAAAGTTTATTAAGTCTTGATATATACTCTAAAAATTCCGAAAAACAAATACACAATTCAGTATTCATATTTCCAGAGCAGTTTTTGGGTTCAAAAACACATTCGCTCTCTATAAATTATTTCTTTATATATATTTGAGGGATATTTTATTCAGAATTCAATATTTACCGCCAAGGCTTCAAGCTAGGTACTTTATTTGATATATTTTTTTATCATTTGTCAGTACTTGTGATTGGTTTATATTAAGAAAAGATAAAAAGTGATCATAAACCCAAAATCTATATAATTAAAAAGAATGAGTATTAAACTTGTTTAGTTCTCCGTGGAACGAACTCATACTTCTGAGAATTATATTGCAATTGCACTCGTACTCTTGCGAGCCCTTATTGTGCATAAAACTACACATTTAAAGGGCAGTCAATGCTCACCAAGGTAATTGATTGATAAACACTTATATTGGCATCTCCAGTTACCCTGAGGTTTACTCAGCGCCCTCCCCCCAGAATACGGGCTCACTCTAGGGAGGTTGGATTTGCTTAGAGTGTATGTGCTTTGCTATTTTACATTCAACATTTCTTGTCCCCTCTTCTTGAATCCGTGTTCCCTTTGGAGAGATTTGCTATCATAGGGGTAGTATTTATTCAGTTGCTTGAATAGTTTTATACTTGCACACGTCCCCAAGGAGAGTTTCTCGCTCATGATTAGTGACTCACATTTTGGGTTTTTTTGCTGTAACACAATTCGTGATAATCTGTGTATACATAACTCAACATGTACCATTAATAGCATGAGTGGGTACACAAAATAAAAAATCATGATATATTTTATTTTCCAATTGATTGTGATCCGTAAAAATACATGTCCTAAATTGTGATTCTATATGAACATGTAAATCGCTAATAATATACGGGATATTAGCCCCTTGTATAAGATATCATGCAACTCTATATGCAAATAAAATCTTGGTGGTATATACAAAAAGATATCTTTTCTTAACAAAGCATGTGAAGGCAAACAAGTTAATATTGACTAGGAATAATTAATCACAATCATATATGATATTTCCTTAATCGGACAAACTGAATAAATAAAACAATTTTAGATGTATTATAAGCAGCGTGGCTAAACATGGTAATATCAAGTATTTACTTATATGCAACTAAATGTTGTGCAATATAATATACAATTTGCTATTTCCATCCTTGGACTAAATTCATACAATATGTCATGCATAATTATATCTCCCATAATTGGCACATTATCACGTGTAAAAGTATCCGTGCATAAATCATGATTCCAAAAGTCAAATTTGACAATCATAAATAATTATAATTATCCTAAAAGAAAATCTTTGGCCAAGAGCCAACTAGTACACACACATACAATATACATATAAACATGCTATACACAAGATTATAACGTCCATAATAAGAAAACAATCTAGGAATTTACGTTACTCGTAATAATTAACTGAGTAATTCCGCAACGCGGTTTGATTTACCAATTCTTAACTCGAAATAAAGCTGAAACTTTTATGTTTGATTATTTTTCAGGGACGGCATAATTTGATGGACCATAAAAATTAGGTCCAGTGCGTGAATTTCAGTTTCCAGGCTTGGAACCAATAAAAAAATTCTCTTCTAGAGCTTTGCCCGCTAACTTCGTTGTTGTCACGCTTTCGGACTTTCTGGTGTTTTGAGCCAATAGTAAAATTCCGGGCTTGCCCACCTTCTTCGGTCCTATGTAAAATCTGCACACTCAAGCTAAGATTAAGTGAGACTTGGTGGTTTGACCACCGTTTAAGCTCCTTCTCCTTACAGAGTTGTAAGGTTGTGTGAACCTCATATGGTATATATAATATGTGTTTAATGTGTAGTTAAAATAAGTATGATTCAGTGTTACCAGTATCTAGTGTATGGGGGAGAGAGAGGTGTAGAGATTGGATCCACTAATTGCTCACTAATTGATACTACAGGAAAATAGGTCTATTAAGACGCTTTTCTGTGAGGCGGTTACAAAACTGCCTCTAAAAATTAACAATAGAGATGGTTCGCTTAAGCGTCTTTAATGATGGTCTATTAGAGGCGGTTTTAATTAAACGCCTCTTTTACACTATTATTAGAGACGCTAATTTTACTAACGGCCTTAAATAGTCAAATATTTAAATAAAATAATAATATGATTATGATTAGGGGTGTCAATTTTACCCGACCCGACCCAACGGTTTTTGGGTGTTCGGTTAACGGTTTTAGCGGTTCTTTTATTATCTATGGGTCGGGTCTATATAACTTTTTTTACTTATTTTACCCGACCCATACCGTATTTGTAATGGGTATAACGGTTCCCAGTGCGGGTATTTACCCAAAATACCCAAAATTTGTAAAATTTATTTTACTTTTCTAGATGTTCTTTTCTAAATGGTATTTATAATATTGATAATGAATATTATTTTCCAATGTTCTTTTCTAGATGTTCTTAGCTTACTTGTTAAAAATAAACAAAGTAACGAGGTACTATTAATTTTTTTGCTTCATATCGGTTAACAATGTGTTTGATTGATTACTGAATCACGTAAACATTACAGAATCACTTAAACATTACAAACTAATGGTTCCATTTTTTATTTTCTTAATTACCCATTTTATTGTTAATGATTTTCCTAAATTATTAAGAAAGATAGACTGAATCAAAAATAAATCGTAAAAATTGTAATCAAAATAAATAGTAAAAACTATTTCTTTATTAAATGGTGGGAAAAACTAATATTTTTATATTATTAATGATAAATATATAAAAATATGAGGAAAAAATCCCACAAGACATAAAAGAAAAAAAGTAAATGAGCGTTAACTAATGAAAAATAAAATAAGTATAAAAACATCATAAAAACTAATGGTTCAATGTTAAATCAACCGTGTCTTCGTACATATTCAAAAACGTTTCATATTTCTTCACTCTCCGTTGTATGAGTTTTTATTGTGTTTTTTATCGTGCATTTATCCAATTTTTGTTGCACATATATAATATGTATATATAGTATTTTTAAAATATGGGTATATATTGCGGTTCTATAATTCGGGTATGCGGGTCGGTTCTGCGGGTCGGGTCTACGGGTTGGGTCCACGGTATAGAATTGAGAATGATACCCGCCCCAAGAACCGGTGGGGTTGGGTTGGGTAGACCCAAAAACAATTCAGTGACGGGTCGGTTATTACGATTTTTGGGTATTTACGGTACGGTTTTTAGGTGTTGGATGTTTTTGGCATCCCTAATTATGATTAATTATAACTGCCTAAGTTTAATCCTATCTAAACAAAATATGTTTGTCTTCTGTATTATAATTGCGCGAAAACACAATCAGTTTTCCCTCACTTATAAAAACACCTTATATCCACGTCTCCATCTCTTTCTCTCCCTCTCCCTCTCTCCTTCCCTTCCTCCCTCCCTGTTTGAAGAGATAAAAAGGTAATTCTATATCCATCTTTGATTTGTTGGTGTTGTTTCTTACTTGTTTAATTATAACCAGAATTGATTTATATGTCTACAACTATCTTTCTTTGACATAATTTTGGTTTCAAATCTTTGTTTTTTCTTTAGTTTAACTTCAATTCATTCTAGCCCTTTTGTTTCTTATAGTACTTGTATGCTTTTAAGATAGATAATACATCAGTTAACATACATACTTATTGATCAAAAGTAGTGCTGTTTTTAGCCATCTAAATTTGTTAACTAAAGTATCAATATAACGTATATAAATTTAAACTTCAGTCTAATGATCGTATTGAAGAAAATAAAAAACCAGCGTATAATTGTTAAATCCCCCCTTTTCTTACTTATTTAACTGGTTAACGGAATTAATTTCTATTATAAGACTATGGCTATCATTCCTTGATAGTACATAATTTAGTTTCTAGGTTTTTTTTCTTTACTTTAACCTTAAAGAACTTTAAAACAACGGTTTAATTGATTGTTTTTAATTACTAAATCTGAAGTGTACAATTGCTAATAAAAACTAGTTCTAATTTTAAGATCAATGTGTATTAGTTGATTGACAAATAAAATATCATGTGCAATACGTAATATGAATATAATTGTTTCTGAACTAAATATAACTACACTTTTGTTGTGCAATATACTCATATAATTGTTACTTGTTACCTTGTTGAATTTCGTTTTCGTTGACAAACTAGTCCCAATCTTACAATATTTTGAGAGATGAACTGAGAAAGTTAAAATATTTTTGTTGGTTATTTTATAGAGTGGATTATCAAAATTGCTACTTATTTTTATTAGTGAGCTTCTGTATATTTTCAAATTTTTGAGGATGGTTAGTAACAATCATCGTAAGCTACTATAATCCCCCTCCACATTTTTCTGTATAATTTTGAGTATGTAACTATTAATTACGTAAAAAGTTATTTACTATGAAAAATTTAAAGGTCAGCACTTTTGTTGTACTTTATAGCAAATAAGAAATAGTTTTGAACGAACTTAGCCCAATATTTATGGACTTTTTTAATTTAGTGTAGAAGAGTAAGAGAAAAAAGATAGATTTTAATCATGTATGTATAACGTACTCAAATACAGCGAGTTTATAAATTTGAGCAATTAGATCTTCATAGGTCGGGTATTCTTAAAAGGAAAATTTACTTATTACATGATTATTTGTATCAATATTGTTTTGTTTTCGACGTTGAAGAACCCATATGAGAAATTTTTTAGTTTTCAAAACTTTGCTTAGATTAGTAGACACAAGTGAGACTGAATTAGCTAGAATTGACATCACTGGGTAATATTTGTAATTCTAGTTTGATTTGATGCATACAAATACAAAGAATTTTCTTTTTTACACCACCTTAAAAATTTCTAAGGTAAACCACTTAAAGGTAATTTTATGACATTGTTAAACATTTACATGTTCACTTCATCATGTTTGTATGGGTCTGTTCTCTTTTTCTAATAATCTTGATATTTACATATATTATAATAGTAAATTTATTTGCTAATCATTATTTCAGTGTTTTTTACAGTAAGGTAAGAATCTAAAATATATTTGTAATGGATAAGAGTTGGATACATATAAGGAATAGAATGGATCCCGTCTATATTAAAGGAGTAGGAGACTTTATTAAGTTTTCTTATGTTAACCAAAATCACGAGTCAAAGATATATTGTCCGTGTAAGAGTTGCAGAAATCTTATATTTCAAACAAAGACAGAAGTGGTAGCTCATCTTTTTGAATCGGTTTTTTAACCCAGTACGGAATATGGACAAGTCATGGGGAGTCTTATTCTGATGTGGGTGGACTCCAAAATAATCCAGGGGATGATATGCTTGGTATGCTTCATGATACCTTTGCAACTCATCGAATGGATCAAAACTTCACCCCAAGTTCGAGGCAAGAAAGTACACATTTTGGGCCTGATGTAGAGAGCAAGAAATATTTGAAACTCTTTGAAGATGCTGAGCAAAAGTTGTATCCGGGTTGTGATTCATTTACAACATTGTCTTTTACAGTTAAACATATGCAATTAAAAGTATTAAATGGATGGAGTGATAAATCGTTCGACATGTTGGTTGATTTGTTGAAAAAAGCATTCCCTGAAGGAGAAACTTTGCCTAAGTCATATTATGAAGCAAAAAAGTTGAATGAAGCCTTAGGTTTTATCTGTAAAAAGATTGATGTCTGCCCATAAGATTGTATGCTCTATTGGAAAGACAAAGAACGACTCGATAAATGTGACTTTTGTCACAGGTCTAGATATAAAGAACGTAAAGGAAAAACAAATGACCAACCTCGAATTTTGACAAATATCCCAGCGAAACAAATTCGGTACTTCCCTTTGAAACCGCGCCTGCAAAAATTGTTCATCTCATCAAAAACCGCTTCACTAATGAGGTGGCATGCTGAAGAACGAACCAAAGATGGCAAGATTGGACATCCTAGCGATTCACTTGCATGGAAGAACTTTGATGAAAAACACCCAGAGTTTTCTAGTGATTGCCGAAATGTTCGACTTGGTCTAGCATCTGATGGTTTTAGCCCTTTTAAGTCGTTAACTAATCCTCATAGCACTTGGCCCATTGTGTTAATGCCTAATAATTTGCCGCCTTGGTTATGCATGAAACAACCCTTTTTTATGTTGGCTTTGCTTATTGATGGTCCTCGTTCACCAGGAAATGATATTGACGTACTTTTGCAACCTTTAATTGAAGAGTTGGGTGATTTATGGAGTAATGGCTCACTTACTTATGATGCAGCAATGAATGAAATGTTTTAGATGCGCGTAGCTTTGATGTGGACTATAAGTGATTTTCCTGCTTATGCTAATTTATCCGGTTGGAGCACAAAAGGAGCCTTGGCTTGTTCTTGGTGTAACAAAGATACATCTTCAAGATGGTTAAAACATGGTGGAAAGTTCTGTTATTTGGGTCATCGAAGGTTTTTAGAACAACGGTATAAATTTCGAAAGGATAAAGCAAGCTTTGATGGAACTGTAGAAGAAGGTTCTGCTCCACCTCAATTGTCTGGTGCTGACATTTTCAAACAAGTAGAGTTTATAGAGAATAAATTTGGAAAAATTGCAAAAAAACAGCAACGATACGGTAAACAAAAAAGAGGTAATGGGTTTGAGGTAACAAATGAAACAGATGCTAATATTAGGCCAAAACTCGGTTGGAAAAAGAAGAGTATTTTTTTTTATTTGCCTTATTGGAAGGATAATCTAATTCGTCACAATCTTGATGTGATGCATATTGAGAAAAATGTATGTGAAAATGTTATAAACACGCTTTTAAATATTAAAGGAAAGACGAAGGATAATCTGAAAGCTCGATATGACCTTCAAGCTATGGGTCTTCGTAGAAAACTTCATCCAAAAAAACTGAATAATGGAAAAGTAATTTTGCCAGATGGTGTGCATACAATGAGCGAAGAGAAAATAAGCTTATTTCTTAATGTACTTAAGAATGTCAAAGGACCTGATGGTTATTCTTCAAATATCCCTCGACGTGTACAGTTGCAAGATAGAACCATCTCAGGGCTCAAGAGCCATGATTGCCACATTTTACTAGAACACTTGTTGCCACTTGCGGTAAGAAAAGTGCTACCAGATAACGTGGTTCATTCTTTAACTGAACTTAGCTATTTTTTTATAAAGTTGTGCTCAAAAGTATTGGATGTCGACGAACTCGAACAGCTTGAAAAACAAATTGCATTGACACTTTGCAACCTTGAGAAGATCTTCCCATTAACCTTTTTTGATGTAATGGAGCACTTGCCAATACATTTAGCTTATGAGGCAAGAAATCCTGGTCCTGTCCATTATCGATGGATGTACCCTATTGAGAGGTAAATTTATAATTATCATAGTTGAGTTGTATTGCATTTAATTTTTATATTAATACTTCTTCCAACAAATTGATATTGTTCTTTCTCTAGATACTTGCTTATGTTAAAAAACTACATGCGGAATCGGAGATATCCGGAAGGCTCTATTGCCGAGGGTTATCTAGTAGAAGAGTGCTTAACCTTTTGTAGTAGGTATCTGGATGATGTTGAGACAAAACTAAACAGACCAGTGAGAAATTGTGAGGGTAAACAAGGGGGTGTTCTTTCAAAACAGGGAAAAGTATTTCTTCTTGATGATATTACACTAGAGCAAGCACATAGATATGTCCTCTCGAATTCTAATGAGGTGTCCCCATTCATGCGGTAACGAAGTTACATAAAAAGAGTTTTTAAAACTACCAAGTATATTTATTGATTGGATAGTAACTCCATTTGAATGTGCAGGAAGCATATTGATATACTTAGAGCTGAAAATCGTTATGCAAGTGAGCGTGAGATTTTCAAAAAGCATAATGACAAGTTTCCTGGTTGGTTCGATGAACATGTAAGTCGTGTGTAATGTAATACAATGTCAGGTTTTACATTACTTGTTATGTTTCTAATGCTTCATGATTAATTTAGGTGCGTCATTTGCAAGAAACTCCAAATGCCAACTTATCTAATGAAGTAAAAAATTTAGCTGCAAAACCTGATAAGAGGGCGAGAAGATATACAAGCTACACCATAAACGGGCTCAAATTTCGGACAAAGAAACGAGAAGAAAGATTGATTACTCAAAATAGCTGTGTAATGTTAACGGCGAAGTCCAACAGTTTTGTAAGTTCACGAGATAATCGTCCGGTCTTGGGTGAAGTTGATTTTTATGGGATTTTAACTGATGTGATTGAGCTCAGATATACAAACGACTTTAAGTTTATGCTATTTAAATGTGATTGGGCTGATAATAGTGTTGGTGCTAAAAAGGATGAATCTGGTTGCATGCTTGTAAATTTCAGATGAGCCATTTATTCTCGTGTCACAAGCGAAACAAGTTTGGTACATACAAGATCCTGTTGAGAAAGATTGGCAGCTAGTGATAAAAATGTTTCCTAGAGATGTGTATGATTTGCTTGATAATGTTCAAGAACTAAGTATTCCAACATCTACTGAAGATAATGATACAAGTGTAATGCATGATGGGGCTGAAACACTAGTTGATGAAAATTTAGAAGAAGAGGATGCGATTGGTGATGAAGATGATGATGGGGTTGGAATCCTAGTTGATGATAATTTAAATGAGGAGGATGATCCTGGTGATGAAGATGACGAAGATGAAGATGAGTATTTTTCTGAAGATTATCTTTTAAGCGACAATGAGGATTTAGTTGATGATTCTAGTGATGATAAGGACGTTAATAATAGAATTAGGGATGACGATGACATGGATGAGGATGATGAATGATTACCTTTTGACTAGTATTTTTTTAGAGAGAGACCAACTCATAACTTAAGTACTATATATGTTTTTCTTGTATACATGGGATTAAGTTTTCAGGTTTTTCAACTTTTTGCCGATGCTCTGTTTTTATTGCTAAGAGTTATGGGCATCTGGATTAGTTTGGCTTTGTGAAATTGGCATCTTGGGTTTTAACCTGAATTTGATTGGTCTAGCCTACTCCTACGTTTTCAATGTTTCTAGTTTTTCATATACTTCTTAGATGTGGATTTTTTTCTTTTAGCTATTCAATATATTTGGTATGTCAACCCTGATTTATGCATATGTGAGATATGATCTCAGTAGCTAATGGTATCTTTTGTTACTGTTATTGGATTGCAGCAATCTTATTTTCTCCCACATGCCTTTTACCTTTTCTTTTTATAAAGTTTTTTTTGTATGCTCCTAGTGATTTTTCTAGATTTATATAGTTCTTTTCAGTTGCTAGCAATTATAAGTTCATTTGATCAGATTTCAAATATTTACTACAGATCTTTGAATTACTACAACTATGTGGAGTATGGGCATTTTAGATATATCCTATCTTTTTATTTTTTATTACAATATAGCATAATTGTTTTTCATTGTGGGTGAAAGTCTGATGTAAGTGTTGATGTTAGTACAGGTAAAGAATGGGAAAACCAAGGGCTCGTTTTTCTATTGGACCTATGGCTGATTCTTTGCAACGATCAACATCTAAAACTTGTACTCATGATTTAGAAGTCCCTAGTCAAAACTCAGCCCCTCTCCATAACGACGACAATATAGCAGGTTCTTTTAGTTGATTTGTTTTTCATATGCATATATCTTTTTTATAAAAAATATATAATTGATGCAAACACATTGGACTAGTTCCGGTCTTATTTTGAAAAATGGCTGACACTTAAACTATAATTTCCATGTGTGTCCGCTTCATATATAACGCTACAGTATATGATGATTATCACATTTCAAATCTTAATTTACCAAAATGTTCAACAAACATTTGTGATGCTTTATTTTCGTGGGTCATGGAGTTTTTTTTCTTTTGCACCTCTGTGGTCAAAATTCTTACCAGGTTAATTGTTGTAGAATAGTATTTTACATTGCTCAATGTTTTATAATGAAAAACTGGGACAAAAAATGAAGGTACTAGAATTAAGATTTGTTTGATAATCTGTTTATGAGCAACGTGTTTACCTTTTTTCTCTTATTTGTAGACCTAGTTCTCAGAAATAGAGAGTTAAAGAGATGAAAAGTTTTTCTTTTAATAATTGCTCACTGTTTTGCAATTTTAATCTAGGACAGAAAATGTGTGTATTTTGTTGGGCCTAAAAAGGATAAAAGATTTACAAGATGAGGGCTGATTATAGATGGTTTCAAAACTCTAGCAGCTCCTTTGTTTGTCATAGTCTTTCACTAATATTGTTGGATTAAATTAAGTGGCATTCATGTTCAGCAGGTTGTGCCTGCTATAAAGAACAAATAAGAAATGCTAAGGCACAGTTAAGAGTCACAAGGTCCTATTTGAGTCACTAAACTTAAAAGTACATGCGAGATTTTTGTATTGTCACGGTGTTAATTTATTAGTTTGGTTGTCTATGGTGGATACGTATATATAAAAATGATCTGAACATTGTTTGGTCTGATCGAGATTTATTATGTATTTTTCTCTCTTTTCCCCTCTGAATTTGTATCATTCTCATTTTGGTAAATTTGGAATCTAGAAGATTTATCAAGTGGTTCCCCAACCCAACCACCGATGAAGAAGAAGAAAAGAGGTTGATCTTGGCCTACTAAAGATTGGGGTACGGGAAAGAAGCTCGATATCAAATTGAATGAGTTTTACCAACCAATTGGACCAAATAAAGATAAACTGGCAATTCAACTAGGTGTGATAGCTCGAAATGGGACTTACTGTCCTATAATATATAGCGATTGGAGGTGTAAAGAATTGAAGACATATAAAGAACGTATATGGAACGAGGTGAAGGTAATTCGAGTATTAAATATTTTAATATTTTCTTTCTATTAGTTTATTGTCCTCAGTGTTACATATGTTTTCATAATATATAAATTTTATAGGATAATGTCTACGTTTCGGATCATTACAAGGTTGTTTGCTTAAAGTCCGTCGGAAAGAAATGGCGAAATTGGAAGTCGCTGTTAAAAAATCGCATTACAACAAATTTGATAATGATACAGAACGACTATCAAGTACACCTGATGGTGTAAACGCTGATCAATGGAAAGTATTTGTTCAATACCAAGACACTGATAGGGCAGAGGTAAATAAAATTATCAACGGTATATGTAAGTCTTATAATTATTGTCTTGTCAATGATTAATATTGAAGGCTTTTTTTTTTACCTATGGCTACGCTATTTAGCTGATTAATTAAACTACTCCAGCTTTTAGGCAAAAGATACAAAAAATTGAGCTTTAAACCTGTTGATTTTCTTCGACATATAGTCTATCATTTTGCATAAGTAAACTTTAGAACCTATACGCAAAGTTGGTCTTGAGTGAGAACGTCACTCTGTACCCAGACCTTGAACCCTTAGAATTATAGAGTTAGCTATAATGAGTTTATGATTGAATATACGTACTTTTTTATATGCATTTTTTTTCCGGGGATGCTCTTTGAAGAGAACCTATGGTAAAATTAGTTGATATAGTAATGGACAACAGAAGTTCCCATCAACATGCCTATATGTATACTAATTTTTACGATTTAGTTACTGTAAAACAAGCCTTTTCTAGCACTAGTAAGCCAGATTTAATATTATTGACAAATGCAGCACAGAAGTATGCCCTTTCTAGCACTAATAATCCAAATTTATACTACCTAATTCGACCATAGGTTCCTTCAGAGCATACCCAAGAAAAATGCATATAAAAAGGAACGTATAACCAATCATAACCTTTAGCTAATTCTACAATGCTAAGGGTTCAATGTCTGGGGTATAGGGTGACGTTCTCACCCAAGACCAACTTTGCGTATAGGTTCTAAAATATTCTTATACGCAAGGATAGACTTTATGTCGAAGAAAATCAACAGGTTTGAAAATTTCCTTTTCTTGTGTGAATAATGAGCATAAACTATCAAAAATTTCTTATGATTCATCCCCCTGTTCCTGTGATTTTTTATTTTTTCTTCCCTAAATTCTAAATGCACATGAAATATGATTCTTTTGTGTTTTCTTTCCTAAGTTCTAAATGCATGTGAGATAGAATAAAATCACTACTAGCTGAAAGCTACATATTGTTATTCTAGTTTTGGCTATTCAAATGCCCACGCGCTATTTTATCTTTGTCAAGTCCCAGATTGATATTTTTTTTTTTCTTAAACTTGACTAACATAGGCAATCAGTATAATCAATAAGAAAAATCAACAAGAAAAGGTTATGGCACACTCAACCGGTAGAACATCTCACGCAAATGTTCGAGTTGAGGTATATTAACTTACAATAGTCGACATTGTTTACTGTCTTATATATAAGTGTTTATAGTGCCATACTAAATTGTTTTCCATTGAAGATGACTAAGAATGGCAAAAAGCCTGACAGAGTAGCTGCTTACCAGAAAACTCATAAAGGAATTGGTGGAGCTACCGGTGATGCAATGGTATGTAATGAATCATTATTTAGTCCTTGTTAATTTCTAAGGATTAGTTTTTTTTGGTCGTTATGGGTCTTGTTTGGTTGCAGGGTCTGTTATGATATTTTTGACTATTTCTCATTTATTTATGATGCATTAAGGATAAAATGCGAGATAAGTTAAAAGAAAAGCCAGAATCTGAACACACTTTAGAATTTTTGGAGAAAGTGTTTACTGATGTGCTTGGACCTGATAAGCATGGTCGTGTTCTTACTCACGGTTTAGGTCCTTCCCCAACGGATGTATTTGGAAAGAAATGTAACCAATATCATGAGCAACATGCCGAGAACTTAGAAAGGGCACGAGAAGAGGGGCGGCAAGAGAAGGAGAAAGAGTTTCATGCTGAATTTGAAAGTTTAAAGAGTTATTGTCAATGGTCTCTGTGATTTAGCTGTAGTGGCAATGGTCTCTGTCGCTCCCTAATTCCGGGGACAGAAGACGGCCGAGGGGATAGGGAATGACTCGTCTTACGGACCGGGGCGAGTGGCGTTAGAGGTCCCAGTGTGCACTATATTTACTTTTATGTTAGCAATGGTCTATGTCTCTCCCTAATTCCGGGGGCATAAGACAGCCGAAGGGATAGGGAATGATTCGTCTTACGGACTGGGACGAGTGGCGTGAGAGGTCCAAGTGCGCACTATAAATCTACTTTTATGTTGCAATGGTCTCTGTCTCTCCCTAAATCCGGGGACAGAAGACGGCCGAAGGGATAGGGAATGACCTACCTTACGGACTGGGGTAGGTGGCGTGAGAGGTCCATGTATGCTGTTGATGTGTATTTAATTTATTTAATTCATCGTAGTTGTAGAATGTCATTATATTTCTATTTATACGTCGATTATCGTAGTTGTAGAATTTGTGAGCTCTTGCATTTATGGGATGGAGTGACGGTATTTGTGGTGCCGTCCCTTCTAGTTATGTGCGTGGGACTCACCGTTACAATTTTGTATTTCAGGTACAACTTAGGTTGAGGCGTATGGTTAAGAGTTTTAGCAAGGCATCACATGGGTTCGGGCTTTTGCTTTCTTTTTACTTAGATTGTTTTTGAGGTTGTAGCCTACGGGCAAATTCATTCGTTCGTTATTTTTAGCTTTTATAAATCCAGACTTGTAGCCGCGTTTAGCAAACTTTTTATTTATCCGTTAATTATTCCTTTAGCTCGTTAGTGTTTTCTTTTTAAATTTTTAAATTCGTACCAACAGGTTCTCTTTTCTTTTATTTAAAAAGGTCATGCCTCGATATCCGTGTTTATGGATTTTGGGGCGTGACATTGTTTTTCATTTAATTTTCTCTTTTTAGTTGCTCTGGTATTTTATTTTGATGGAAATGTTAGTTTGGCTATTAATATTTGATGACAACCTATGATTTGTAGGAAATGTCGGATGCCGAAAGCTCTCATCAAAAGATAGCTCCTACGAAAACCTTTTATGAGGTACATAATTAATATTTGAGTTTATTCGGTTTATGTTTATAGAGTAGTTATGATGTTTTATATTTTCTTCATACCTTAGTGGAGCGTGTCACAAAATGGTGAACTTGTAGACAAGTATAGATTGACAGACTGTGAGAACAAAGTCGGGGTTGAACTAATAAATTGTCCATAACTACAAAGTCTATATTTCAATGGAATGTAGAAATTTTGTAATGCCAAATTGTAACATCAAAGTAGTCTGATGGTAACAAATATGTTAAATTATGTTAAAAATAAAAATAATGTAGGAGTTTTAACATAAAAGTTGAAACATTTTTTTCACTCTCATTCTCATATGTTTAATACCATATATTTCTTTCCATACAATAAGTTATGATGTTGTTAGAATATTTCTAAAAGTTTTTATTTATGTAAATACAGGTCGGAAGTGATGTTCAACTTTTTAACATTGATTACCCAAAACAAGTTGTCGGGTATGGTACTATCATTTCTAAAGACCCTCTCTATAAGTTAGATGGAAAACAAATAGGAATCAATGGATTCTGGGTGGTCTTAATAACTGAAGTGAAGTTTGCTCGTGTAAATTTATTGATCCCCCGTGGTTGTACCCGCATAGTTGGACAAGCTTTTGATAAAAAACAAAGCGTCTTTTGGCGTGCCATCGATGTAAGTAAAATTGAATACATATGTAAATTTTTTAAAGGAACTTTTAAACATAAAAGTTTCCTACATTAATATTCTTCATCGTAATCATTTCCATTACAAAAAACTGGTTTTTATTCTATTTATAATATAGTTTTGTCATTGTTGTTTAATTTCCATCTCATTCGTTATATTACAATATACTAACTTATATATATGTGATTTTCTTTTTTGTGCAGATAAAGAAAAAGTAGGTGAACTGGAGTAGATGAATTGTGCATACATACTTAGCTATGTGGAGGGCAAATTATAATTTTGTTTTAAATATTTCAATCTACTTCTTTGAGTCAACGTTCGTACCCGACATTTTGTTGAGGGCGTATGATATCTATCTTTTTACCCTTTGAGACTATTTCTTTTATTAATATATTTTAGTCTGTGTCCGTATCCCTCTATTATTTTAAGAATTGATAGTTTGTTTATGATGATTGGTTTATGTTTATCCAATGAAACATTGTATTTGGTATTTGAGAAGATATAGTTGGTTTTGCCTGTTATTTGGTTTTTAATATTTAAAATCTTGTTTATGTTCAAGTTTTGATTACAAATATTCTATATAATAAAAACCACCATGAAAAAACAAAAGGTGCATGGCTACATAGAAACACAAATTAGTCGATTCTCCAACGCCTAAGATGGCGGTAATCAAATGCCTCAAAAGCCATTAGCAGTGCCTTATTTGCGGTACCTACGAAGGCGGTAAATAAGCGCCTTTAAAACTATCAAACCGCCTTATTTGAAATACCTATTGAGGCAGTTAAAGAGCGCCTTTAAAAGCAGACCCAACCGCCTCATTTGAAGTACCTATTAAGGCGCTAAAAAAGCGCCTTTAAAAGTAGTCATAACCACCTTCTTCTTTCGAGGCGCTTGGTAACCGCCTCAAGGGCTTTTGCAACGCAGGCATTCACGACATTTTACAAACCGCCCTGTGAAGCGCCTTAAAAGGTTTTAGAGGCGCTTATATAGCTTTTTAAGGTGCTTTACAAGCGTATTAATTGACCTATTTTCATGTAGAATTAATTATTAGATCTTACTCCATTTATTGCATTTAATGCGGAGTTTTAGCCATACATTTTAACCTCCATCAGACTCTTTTACTTTTCAGTATTTGGTGAGTTTTTCTAAAATCTTGTGTTGTTTATTTATTTGTCTTTAATATTACTTTCATAATTAATACATTAATATATTATCATACGGGTGAGCATTGACAACCCTCACCTCTGCATTTTAGTAGGACTTGCATGCTAGATAAATCAACAACTTAAAAAGAAGTGATAGCGCAAGGTTTATTGATTTAAACGACAAAGGGATAGTTTATAAATAACTTAAATAAATTATATTATCATCTCTTGTGAGTACTCGTACTTACATACGAGCTTATAAATATTATTAATACAATCGGTCTTTGTACTCTTACAAGTTAAAAGGATTTAGAATTAAATTGCACACTTTATGGCTGATCAGTAATTGTACCTTTTGTGAATAAAGCTTATAAATATTATCAGTAATTGTAGATTTTGGTCATTAGTTTTGCCTCATTGTTAGGTTTGGGCATTAGTTCTAATATTTATTGGAGGAAAATTTTAATTTCTTTGCAAGAAACCGGAGGGCTAAATATTTTACGTGATTTGGCCGCATCAAAAGTTTCTCCCACTTTGTTAAAGTTTTGTCAAAAATAGTTCATTTCCTCAGAACAGATGTAAGTAAAAGTTTCATCTGCAAATAATGTTCAAGAACATGATCGTTTTTCATTACATTTCATGAAACCCCATTCATCATATGGACGTCATCTTATCCTAGAAAAAACGATGAGAAGTTTGATATGCATTATTCTTATGTGTCTTTTGTTGTTTATGTGAAGTGGTTTAATCGTTATTTTTAATTACAAAAATTTTGTAATGACCAGTTTGTACAATATTTAAGAATCAGGGCTTTAAAAAAGATTATGTAGAGATAATTTTACACAAGAACTCGTTTTAATTTCATTATTCAGTAAAAATATATAAATATTGCCGAATACTTTGTTAGCATGCATCAAACATTAAATCTAATTAGCCCTTTATTCGAATACTCATTTTAATTCTTAGAACAAAAGGAACAAGGGATGGGATTATAATATCTAAGTTTGTTTGGTTATGCTTCCTTAGATCATCCACAATGGTTCTATTAATTTTAACATGTTTGTGTATGTTATCTTTTTCCCTCACATTAGTGTGTTATTTAACAAAGTTATCTTTTCTAATTAAAATTTAATTCTTAATCAATAGCCTACTTCTCTATTATACTATACAAGTAGAAACCAAAACAGAGAATTGAAGTACCAACAAATGGGTGAACAAAAAAAAAAGGGTTTAGAAAATTGTTGAGAACTAGATTCTGGTGTTATTTCATAGCAATCATGGTGGAATTGAGGTTGAAAAAGAGAACGATAGTCCATTGGGGAGAAGGAAAAAAAAAAAAGAGAAGTTGTAGTCGTATACGGAGAATATGGGAGGAGATCATGCGTGGAAAGTAGACAAAAAAAAAAAATACAGCTACAATTGTGGAATGGTTAATTATAGAAATGGTCAATTATTTTTGCCACATTGTCAACTAAATAGCTTATTAAATTTAGGGGATATTAGTGTTTAGTACGTTACTATTAGGGGTGGCCTTTTTGTACCGACTTGTACCAAACGACCGCTTTTCGAGCCGAACCAATCAAGTCGGTACCAAAAGTTTGGTATACCGACATTACGGTACGGTACAACCGAAACGATCTTTGAAAGTCAGTTCAGTTTCGATATTCGTTTGGTGAGTTCGGTACGTTACCGATTCAAACCGAAATATTAAAATATACTATATAGACAAATAAACTAAAAAATTTATATACACTTAATTATTAACAATGTTATAATATACTTAAATTACTTTTTCTAGTGTATACGTATAACATTTTCTTTTATTAATATTTACTAGAAAAGTCAATTAGTGTTTACCCTTTTATGCAAAGAAACAAGAAATGTAACAATAATATAAATACATATATATTTTAATCTACTACTTTTAAAACATTATACTATGTTTTTTTTTTCTCAATACGCATAATTTTTCTATCATCATTTGTAAACTCTAAAGTTTGTTATAAAAACGAAATCGAACCGAACCAAACGAATAGTTTGGTATACCGAAAGTTCGGTATACCGAATTTGTTTGGTAATGGTATAAAATTTTTTTGGTTCCAATTAGTATAACATACTAAAACTTTCTAAAGAAAGAACGGAAAATGTAACATTAGAGAAGACTAAAGAGCCAGATGTCACACCAAAATATATAATAAATTCAGGTCCATGAGCACATAGGCCCATCTCAACAAATGGCGGCCCAAGAAGGCAAGGGCGATAAAAACAATGTGTTTTCCTATTTTTGTTACATAAGTTTGCCACGCGTCAGAACTTACATTTCACCTAGCATAAATAAGCCTTAAGGGCTTCTCCATTAGACACTCCCATTGTCAAAAGAAATTTTAAACACCACGGCACCGGCGATAGCTTCCTTTGCCATGGTCTTGATCTTTCAGGTATATTATTCTCATTATTTTCTTACGTTTTCCATTATGAAATCTATTTATCGTCGATCTGTTTTTGCCGTCCTTGGTTTTCTAAATTTATTTACAAGAAAATATACGTAAAATATTGGATTTTGATATGCCGTTTAATTAATTGAAAATTGAAGATGATTTGTTTGGATAACAATTAGATCTCTAGAATATGGGTAAAGTTATACAAGATGATTCAATTGAGAAATAGATAAGTTATAACTCATAATTCTGATTTCTTTTTTAAATTCTCGACTCATAATTGCCTTTTAAATTTTATGTAGGTCTGAAAAGATTCAAAATCTTACCAAACCTAAACCTGGTCCTTGTTCATTTCATCATTGACCGATACTCATTTAATTTCATGTACCGCAAGCTATGGTCATCATCTTATCCTGGTAAGAATTGATTGTTGGAGAATTTCATATGCCTTGCTACTTTATGTGTTACGACTTGATATTTTCTTTATTAGACTTGTCAAAATATTTGCAATGAGCAACAATTGGCATATTTAAACATAACAGTCTACGAGAAGACTATTCTTTGTATTAAATTAATAATAATTTTTGTGATTCATGATCAAAGTCTATATTTATTGTCAAACACTACATTGTTTGCATGCATCAAACATCGAATGCAATTATCACACTCTTAATTCATTGAGAAAAAAAACAATAGAGGGGATTGGAAAATCTAATCAAAATCTTAGTTTGTTTGGTTTGATTCTTTAAATATTTGCAATCCCTAAAATGTTTCTTGTTAGTTGTGAACTTTGCTTTTGCTATTGAAGCCTTGTTTGGAAGGTAACTACTGTAAGTAATACATATCGTTGTTTTTTTACTCTTAAGGAAACAATCCGTTTGGTTTACCATTGAAAATTATATATTTTTTGTACTTTATAGATGAAGAAGTACAGTTTTTAAGCATACCAAACCTTAGTTTTCCCAAATTAATATATTGCCACTCATTTTGAACAAGAATTAACTGCTTTCACTACCTTCGGTAAAAAAACGACACATCATCACAGTCTAACAAAACACACAATAATACCAATATTTGTTTTAAATTATAACTTATTACATCTAAACAACAACAAAAAAACTATTATGTACTTTTAATATACCTAAATTAGTAATCGTGTCTCATGCATTGCGTGTGTGACGCGCAGTGCAATTAAAATATAAAAAATAAGTGTAGTTATGATACAAATATGTGGATAATACAAAAAAAAAGATTAAGATGATAAGAATTAAAAGAATATTTAGTTGTCAAAAAGAGATAAATAGTGTTATTAGTTATTACTTTTTATATTTTTTTTATGTGAGTATCATATTATTGTAATTAATAAAAAATCATAGGGGTATTTTTGGAAATAAAATGGCTAAATTAAGCAGGCTCGTTTGATTTGTGTTGCTTTATTATAATAGAATGATGAGCCCATATTTGGTGACTACTTTACAAAAACTAAAAAAAAAAAAAAATTGTAAAAGAATGACACCTTTGGAGCTTGCGATTTGTAATCTAAGCTGGTCAAAATAAAAATCCTAGTTGAAAGCCTATTGAAACAACAGATAAAAAAATTCAAAATATTAGAATGTTTTTCTAATAATTTCCATGTTATTTCAAAAATTTATTTTACAATCAAAATATCAACCTTGTAGTCATTTCCCTATGATTCTTTGTTTATATTTTTGATATATTGTATGCAATGTAGATATATAGATATGTAACTATTGTTTGAAGAATTCGAAGTAGTAAAACTGGATCTTTTCTCTGTATGTTCTTTTTGTTTGTGTTTTTTAGAGGGTTAGAGCATTCACATCACACTCTTTAAACTCGATTTTCTTTAAATTTGTGAGTTTATTTGTAAAAAACCATTCACATCGTCCTCATATTAAACTCTCTATTTTCAAAGAGTATCACTATCACTCTTTATAAATGAAGAAGATTAGTTCTGCTCATCAACCAAAAAATCATATTTTATTTTGGGTCCCAACTTCAATCATGTATTATTTCAACAAAAAAAATAAACTACGTATTAAAATAAAATACAAAAATTAATAAAGTATTAATAGAGAGAGTGTTTTGAAGAGATTGAAAAATCAATAAAAACTTAAGTGACTCTCTAAATATCAAAAAATAAAATTTTCACTTCTCATTTAATAAATTTTTTGGAGAGATTGATGTGAATGCTCTTGGATAACCTGAATGATTGTAAAATGAACATTTAATTTTCCGTAACCACCGAAACATTAGATATATATTAATACTCATGAATCCAATTAATACTAAATGGTGCTTAAAATTCTTGGAAATTAAATATTCTCATTATTTTGAAAACTATTTTCATAATTTGACCCACAAATTTATCGTGTCTAACATTTAGACCCACAATCTCTCAATAATTATAAATAAACATATTAGTAAACATTTTACTAATATTTTAATTTCCTTCGCTATTCAAGACAAAAGCATTTTCTATTGCGTGTGATCCTTTAGTACTCTGAGTTGGTGGATTAAACTTCTGAACCTGTCAATTGTCAGTAACCGTGTAATAAGAACATTCCGTCAAATTATTAGTGTCTGATCAATACTCAATAATTAGAAAACACTTTTTCGCAATTATCATCTGCCTTGGCCAAATAACTTTTTGAGTATTATCCACAAATAATATATCAAATGACGTATTCAATCTTGACACTCACAAGTTTCCGCACATATCTTACTACATCCAAAAATACAAGACTACCATGAATGGTAACATTCATTTCGTAAAATCAAATTGAAGCAATCAATATACAAGACTACTGTGGCATCTCAAATCGAAAGATTAATTTACACAACTTAGAGCAATCAATATACAAGACTACTATGGCATCTCAAGTCGAAAGATTAAATTACACAACTTAGCGCAAACAATATCTTAGAGTATATGCCCATAAGTAAACTGATCTTTTTTCTTATTAGGATTTCTCTATGGATCATGTTCAATGAATTTGTTCTCTAACCAACACCCACACACTTGTACACAATATGTATACATGTGTGATATGAGATACGCCAACTATACAAAGTATGTGATAGACTTTCTAGAAAATCATTGTCCAAATGATTGACCTATGACTAGTAGCATTTAAGAGATGAGTATAATGGAAAATAATCTCATATTTCTCAAGAACTTGAGAAACAATTATTTTCTCAATCTCTATGAACCTTAATCATAATAATATTCAAAACTAATAATGTACCAATGATAAGTATAAGTATGCCCGCTTATTAATAAATTAATATTATAATAGATAAACATTTAGACCCATATTTATAGAACTGGTGTTAGGGTTTATCTCCAACAACTCTTACTTCCCCAAAAAAAATATTATCATATGGTAATAATAGTATATACTTAAAAACGAATAAGGAAACTAAAAGACTTGATTAGTGAAAGTCAACAAAAAATAACAAGAGAAATTTGACAAGTATGTGCACATAGTAGAAGAAAGTGAATGGGAAACAATTAAAAGAAAAACACAAAAGCTGACAACTCTTTCTGCTACTTTCACACCAAAATGAAAAAAATGGAAAATACTCCTTAAAAAATCAAGTTTATTATAATAAAAGATAGAGTTCTTTTAGTTAGTATAAGAAAATTAACACTTGTCCTATTATTTACTTTAATACTTTTATTGTACTCTAATAATAAGTAAGCATTAATAAACACGAATGAGGGAAAAAGAAAATACCGTTTATCTATTAAATGAATTATTCGCTTGAGAAAATTGTGCATCTTGGTGATTATCTACTTTATCTTTTTTGTCTTCATCTTCTCCCTCTCCCTCTATCATGCCAACAACCTTTATCTTTATGAATGAAACTCTTTCTGATATCAAAACAAACATATTATCAGACAACGAGTAAAAACAATATTGACTTTACTCGTTGTCTGGTAATATTTTGTTTTCACATTAAGAAGAGTTTCATCTTTAAATATAAAGGTTGTTGGTGTGGAAGAGGTAGAAGGAGAAGATGAAGACGAAAAACATAAATTAAATAATAACAAAGATACACATTTTTTTCAAGTGAATATGTCATTTACAAGATAAATGGTATTTTCTTTCTCCCTCACATTTGTTTATTAATGCTTACATTTTTTCCTATTATAAAAATCTTTTTAATTAGGATCAAGTAATTTCACAGCTACCCCCTAAACAATACTCGACTTGATAATGGGAACACTACCCCACTGGACTATTCCTAGTGGATTTGTTTATTAATGCTTACTTATTAGAGTATAATAAAGTTCCAAAGCTAATCCTCTCATATTAACAAAAAGAACTCTATCTTTTATTAGAACATACTAGAGTTTAGAAGGAGTCATTTGCATTCTTATTCATTTTGGTGTGAAAGTAACTAATAGAAAGAGTTGTCAATTTTTGTGTGTCTTTTTCTCAATTGTTTCCCTTTCAGTTTTCAGCAGTATGTGCACACGCTTGTCAAATTGCTATTGTTGTTTTCCTATAATTTTATGTAAACGTTCAGTAATCAAGTCTTTTTAATTGCTTATTCGTTTTTAAGTATATACTATTATTACTATATGAAATTGTTATCCGCTGTTCTAGTTGCAGTTTTGCAGTTAGGTTCCAAGTGATGTTGCAACCACAGTTGGAACCAAGTGTATTAATGGACAGAACAGTTTATTTAAATTTACTTGAAATAAATCACACGTACATTTAACAACGGAGTTCACCCAACTAGGCTACGTCTCCGGGGTACTTACCCAGATTATGATATTATAAAAGCTTACAATATAGGATACAGGTCTTATTGAAAAACAATCAGACTCCCTCTAGGTTTTTCTGTCTATCTCTATATTGCTCCTACTTTATAACTATCAATTATAAATCAATGGCATCCCACCATTGTTTTCTTTTAAAGCTCACTGTGTATTCTCTCAAGAACGAGTTCTTTATAATTTAGAACACACACTTTTTACAAGCTAAGTTATCAACTATTTATACAAGTAAAAACAATCTTCTTGCTTCAAGATCTTTTATGATTGCTTTGACTCTTTTGATTGGCTTCAATCTTTCCATGTAGCACAAGACTCTTCAGCATAGGATTGACTCCAATCTTCATAAGTTAAAACCTATTTAATAACTAGCTTGGAAATAGCAGTTAGTCTTTTCCTAAAACAAGGAAACATATAAGATAATATCTTTTAGAGATAATATCTTTAAATATACATATGAAACATTAACTCCATATTTCATTCAATCTTAAGCGTATCATACTGAATTTGATAAGGAACAAAGATTGAAATAAGTGATAAAGATTTGTATAAGAATAGAGATATAGATTGCCTAGTTTAAAGTAAACATATATTTTGAAACTAATCTCCTTATTACTTTTAGGAAACATCTTTCTTATCACTTTAATATTCTCAATATAAACGAACTAAACCTTTAAGAGCATATGAGAATATATCCTGCACACTTTAAAACAAATAATTATCATTAAAGAATAGTAATGCAAAATTTCAGAACTAGACAGAATCCTGCAGAACAGCAGGTTGGAACTCTGGTTGCAACTGAGATTGCAACATTACTTGAAACCAACAACACTGTCTTAGTTGGTTGTAACTGAGGTTGCAACATTACTTGAAACCAAAAAGCTGTCTAAGTTCTTAACAAACAAGTAGGATTATTTAGTTCAAACCAATAGACAACAAATAGTATTTAGACCAGAAATCTGGTCCTAACAATCTCCCCCTTTGTCATTGGTTTTGACAAATCATCTAAGTTTATAAAAACATCAATCCACCTGTAAATACAAGTTTCAACACAGTCTTTTTCTATATATCATTTATCAGTGCTTTTAAGACAACTATTCAAGCTCCCCCTGCAAGTTAGAATAGCAAGCATCTTATAAGCACAAAATATATATCCATACACCAGAGTTTCAGAACATATTCAATTTTAAAGACAGGCACAATTCAGAAAGAAATTGCAGAAATTTTAAGGCCAAAAATACTGGCACAACATAGTCTTAACACAGCAATTGTAACTGAAACTGAAACTTAGAAGCATAAACATGAAGTCTTAACACAGAAAATGAAATTGAAACTCAAATCATAAAATAAACTTCTTCTTCATCTCCCCCTATCTGTCAGAATCCAGACAAACTAATCAAGAGGCCTGTCTGAGTGAGGTGCTCTTTCCCTTAGAGGTGTATCTCTGACAACTTCTTTATCTTCTTCTTCACTACTTATTGAGAGGCCATCATCACTGTCACCATCATCTTCACTTTTTGTGAGATTCTCCAGTAGCTTCTTGATCTGATAGTCATCTGTATCTAGCTCAACCCTTCTTTCTTGATTTGAAGCCAGTTTTTGTAGCAGATACCACGTCACACCTTTCTTTCTAGAAGGAGCACTAGTTGTCTCCTTTTCTTTCCCTTTTTCCCCAGAGATGTCATTGACATGTCCTTCCTTCAGTAGTTTTGCAGAAATATACAGGGCAGGAGGACAGTTTGTAATTTGTTCAGAGGAGATACTTATAGGATATGTGCAATATATGGGTATGACTTGAGCTATAATGACTCCAGTGATTAAGCATGGAAATGGTAGCAGGATGGAGGGTGATTTAGTATCACTGAAATCTCTGATGAGATTAAACACATGATTACCAAAGTTAATTGGCAATGAGGACATGATTTTATAGAGAAATACAGCCATATCTTTGTTCACTCTAGAGGGTTGTTTAGTAGGAGTCCGATTGAACCTAGCAATTTTGTGTAGCACAGCAGCACACAGAGTCAGTGAGGATGTCTTGATGGAAGTGCCATCAAATCTATTATTCTTTCCAGTAAGAACAAGAGCTATAACCTCCATATCATAATCAACACTATTCTCAGAGGGACTAGGAGAACTTAAAAAATCATTGATTAACTTAGGGGTAAAATCTAGAGTTAGACCCCTTAAAAATACTCTACCATAGGCAGGATTACCCTCTTCAAAGACAATGCTACTAAAATTAGCATAAAATTCCTTAACAATAGTAGGATAATAAGAATCAGAATAGCATACAGTTCTTTCTAAGCCAATATCTGTGAGCAATTTCTCAACATGCACCTGTATGTGCTGATAGCTAGCTAAATTGAATCTCCTTTCAGAGTGAATTTCCCTACTAGCAAAAGACCTGAACCTCCTAAACATTTTTCTATTACAGAAACGAGGATCAACTTCATTTAATTTAGGATCATAAGTAAAAGCAACAGAGATAGGATCATCCTCTAAGTTTCTCCTAGCACGTTTCTTAGACCTATGTTTCTTAGAAGAGGAAGACTCACTTACCTTGGCTTTAGAGCCTGGACTGGTTTGGGATTGAGTCAGAAAGTCTTTAAGAGTGCTATCATCTTTATAATTGAGATTGGGTTTGTAAGGAGAGTTGGAAGACATGGTTTCAACCTAGGTTGCAACTGCACTTAGAACTTCGCTGTGTGGGTTTTACAGATAACCTAGAGATTTTAATAGAAAGAGAGAGAGAGTAATTCTGATGTTGTTTATGAATTGAGATAGTAAAAGAGATTAGTATAAATAACATATAAGGACAAATCTTTTTATACTTAGAAACAGATACACCCAAATCAATTTTGAAACAGATTTTACTGAAATTAAGAAAGTTTCTTTGCAACAGAAATAGAAAATTTGAAACACAATGAAATCACGAAGGATATAATTTTTTAAGATAAATCCAGCAAATAATTCAGATAAACATTCCTTATAAACAGATTTATCCAAAATTTTGAAAAATAAGAGTTGAAGTTTTGAAGGAAATTTGACTTGTTTCAAAAAAAAAAAATATCAGTTATATAAGATATAGAACTTTGAAAATTCAAGAATTTAGCCATTTACTCAAGAAGATATATTTATCATTGAATAACTTGAATAAAAATCAAATCTTAGGAGCTTATATTGAGCAAATCCATTTTTTTTCTCTACACAAAAACTAGATTAATGACCTCAGGAAGGAAAGAGTATAAGTGATGTCAAAAATCACAAGACTTTGTCTTGGCTTTTTCATTAGAAATCATCACCATGATTAGTATCATAGACATCATGACAATTATTATGCAAACACAGATTTGTTCTGTACTGAAAGAACGTGGTTTCAACTAGGGTTGCAACTGAGCTTGCAACCAACTTATCAGAAAATTGCACTTTGTGCTTGCAACTCTATTACCAGAGAGGTTTTAAGACAAGTTACCTCACATCTGTTTTTGAGACACCAAATAGTGACTTTTTCAAGATAAAAACTTCAAAGCTCAATTAAGACTTACCTTAGAGATAAAAAGTATTAAAGCTACTCAAAACAGACATATTTAGCAAGAGTATTCAATTAGATCTATAGTGACATACCCCTATATCACTTTTTAATGATTCAAACTTGTTTGTATCAAGGGGATTTGTGAAAATATCTGCTAATTGTCTTTCAGTTGAAACATGTTCTAAAATTAAGCTCTTTTCTTCAACCAGTTCTCTAATAAATTGATGCCTTAGATCAATATGTTTAGTTCTGGAATGTTGAACTGGATTCTTTGCCAAATCTATAGCACTTTTGTTATCACAAAATAAGGTTAATATTTGTTTAACATTATAATCATTTAACATTTGTTTCATCCAAATAAGTTGAGTGCATCCATTTCCAGCTGCAATATATTCTGCCTCAGCAGTAGATAAAGAAATGCAGTTTTGATTTTTACTAAACCATGAAACAAGGTTGTTCCCAAAATAAAAACAACCACCAGAAGTGCTTTTTCTATCATCTATATTACCAGCCCAGTCTGCATAACAGTAACCCACAAGAAAGTGGTTTGTGTCTTTAGAATACCATAGACCTAGGTGAATTGTGCCTTTTACATACCTTAAAATCCTTTTGACAGCTAAAAGGTGAGGTTCTAAAGGGTTTGCCTGATACCTGGCACAGACTCCTACACTTAAGCAAAGATCTGGTCTACTAGCAGTTAAATAGAGAAGACTCCCAATCATAGATCTATACAAGCTAGGACAGACACTCTTACCTTTATCATTCTTGGACTGTTTTAAAGTGGTACTCATAGGTGTTCTTTTCTCTTTGCTATCACTTAAGCCAAATTTCTTGACAAGGTTGTCAGCATACTTACTTTGGCAAAGAAAAATGCCCTTTTCACTCTGTTTAACTTGCAATCCTAGGAAATAAGTTAATTCTCCTCCACCACTCATTTCAAATTCATTTTTCATATCAGAAATGAATTCATCTATCCTATTATCAGAAGTGAAACCAAACACAATGTCATCAACATAGATTTGAGCAATGATTATATCTTTCGTAGTTTTCTTAGTAAACAGAGTTTTATCAACTCCCCCTCTGTTGAAACCTTTTTCAATTAAGAACTTGGTTAATCTATCATACCAAGCTCTAGGAGCTTGCTTTAAACCATACAAGGCCTTTTTCAGCAAATAGACATGTTCAGGGAATTTAGGATCTTCAAATCCCTTAGGTTGACAAACATAAACTTCTTCATTAATCACACCATTCAGAAAAGCACTCTTAATGTCAAGTCGAAACAATTTAAAATCATACTGACATGCAAGAGAGAGTAGCATTCTAATAGATTCAATTCTAGCTACAGGAGCAAAGGTTTCATCAAAGTCAATTCCCTCAATTTGTGTATAACCCTGAGCTACCAACCTGGCTTTATTCCTAATAATGACTCCATCTTCATTACTTTTATTTCTAAAGATCCATTTAGTCCCTATAACATTTTTATTAGAAGGTCTGGGTACTAAAGTCCATACATCATTTCTTTCAAATTGAGACAGTTCATCTTGCATAGCTAGAATCCATTCACTATCTTCTAAAGCTTCTTTTATATTCTTAGGTTCTAACTGAGAAATGTAACAAGCAAAGTGAACAACATTATTTCTTTTACCTCTACTTTTCATACTTGAAGTAACTTCTCCTATGACATTGTCAAGAGAATGATTTTTCTGAGTCCTTACATAGCCAGGCTTGCCAGTAGATTGAATATGAGAACTTTCTTCTTTTTCTTCAGACTCAGCAGTATTCTGGGTTTCAACCTCGGTTTCAACCTCAGTTGCAACTGGACTTCCAACCACTGTTGGACTGCTTGTTTGCTAAATTTCTCCAGTTTCTTTTCCTGTCATTTCTGACTCTTCATCATCACTTGTAGTCTCATCCACATCTTTTAAGTCATCGAATATCACATAATAAGACTCCATGACACAGTTTGTTCTTAGATTAAAGACTCTAAAGGCTCTATTGTTCTGAGCATAACCAAGAAAGACCCCCTTATCACTCTTAGAATCAAATTTTCCAAGATGTTCTCTATCTCTAAGAATGTAACAAACACACCCAAAAACATGAAAGTACTTGACATTGGGTTTTCTGCCATTCCATATTTCATAAGCAGTCATGGTAGCGCCTTTAGTAATATAGACTCTATTAACAATATGACAAGCAGTGTTAACAGCTTCAGCCCAAAATCTTGTGGCAAGTTTCTTAGAATTTAGCATGACTCTAGCCATTTCCTGAATAGTTCTATTCTTTCTTTCAACTATGCCATTTTGCTGTGGAGTCTTTGGAGCAGAAAACTCATGACTTATACCTAAGGAGTTGCAAAACTCTTTAAACTTGTTGTTTTCAAATTCAGTTCCATGATCACTTCTGACCCTAGCAATTTTACCACTGGTGAAACCTTTTTCAAGTTGCAGTTTTAAGCACAGAGTTTTAAAGAGATCAAAAGTTTCAGATTTATTCTTTAAAAACACTACCCAAGAGTATCTAGAGAAATCATCTACAACTACCAAAATGTACTTCTTACCACCTATACTAGCAGTTTGCATAGGACCCATTAAGTCAATATGAAGAAGTTCTAGGACTCTCTTAGTGTAGATTTGACTTGTACTTTTGTGAATACTCTTTGTTTATTTGCCTATTGCACAATCACCACACACACCTTGATTTTTAGAATTGAGTTTGGGAATACCTCTTATCAATTCTTCTTTAACAAGCTTATCCAAGGTTTTATAATTCCCATGACCAAGCCTTTTATGCCAAATATCAACATTGTTAGTAATAGCTTGATTACACCTATTCTGAGGCAATTCTTTTTCAGCTTTTTCAAAAACATAGCAGCTATTTGCTGATCTAACTCCAGTCATGACCAAATCATTATTAAGATCAGTAATTAGACACTTATCTTTGTTGAACTTAACAGTCATCTTGTTGTCACACAGTTGACTGATGCTAATAAGATTGGCTTTTAGACCATCTACAAGAAATACATCATTAATATCAGGCATTCCAGGTTTGTTTAAGGTTCCTTTTCCAATAATTTTATCTGTATCTCCACCTCCAAACACAATAGTGTTTCCTGTAAGATTAATGACATTTTTTTAGAAAACTTGCAGTACCTGTCATGTGCTTAGAACAACCACTGTCAAAATACCAATCATTAGAAGTAACAGCATTTAAAGAAATGATAACAACTTTGTTATTAGCAATTAAGGTAGATCTTTTCTTAACTTGCCAGACCCGGTTCATTTTTTTATTTAAGGAAGCCAACCAAATTTTTTGAGAAATATACTTCATGTTCCTCTTTAAATAACACTGGATTTCTGAATGACTAGGTCTTTTACAGAAGTTACACAATTTAGTCCTAAAGGTAGATTTAACCTCAAAGCTGTTTATTTTTTTCTTGGTTGCAACTGTGGTTGCAACTGTACTTCTAACCTTATTATAAAAAACATGAGTTTCATCTTTAACAAGAGCTTTAACAAAGGTAGTTTTTCCAGTGTTTTCATAACCATAGTAACCTAAACCACTGTTATCTTTTGAGCCTCTAGAATAGGATAGCATGTCATCTAACTTTTCTGAAGCAGTTTTATTTTCTTTTGGGTTTCAGTTAGCTCAACCAGTTGAGAGTTGAGTTTCTCAGTGAGACTAGTAACCTTATCCTTTAGATTAACATTAAGCTTGTTTATGATCAAGGATTGCTTACTTAGACATTGACATTTTTCATAGAGAACAAGATACTGCTGAGTAATGTTATCATAAGAAAGCTCTTCCTCATCACTGCTATAGGTCTTAAGAGCAGTTGTAACTCTGGTTGAAACAGACTCACAGTCACTTTCATAAGTAGGTTCTTTTTTAGTGATTATTCCCATAAAATTAACAAAGTTAGATTCATTCTTTTCATCACTGTTGCTCTTAGAATCACTGTCACTATGAGTGGTTATATAAGAATTTTTATTCCTTTTTAAAGTATTTGCACACTCAAACTGAATGTGACCAAAACCTCTACATTCTCTGCATTGAATTTCTCTAGGCTGATATTCTTTGTCATCCTTCTCTTTAGGATTCCACTTTCCTTTAGGATTATTATTAAATCTAGACTCTGTCTTGAATTGATTATCCCTTTTCTGAAAGTTCTTGGATGTTCCAGTATCATCCTGTTTTTTCTTAAAAAACTTTTTATAAACTTTTTTAGCAAAGAAAGCAAGCTGTTCTTCATCACTCATCTTCTCACAGACCTTAGATTCAGATTTCTTAGCCTGAAAAGCAATACCTTTTTCTGGTTTCTTTTGTTTAAAGAATTTTAGCTCATGAGTGCTTAGATTTCCTATAAGTTCTTCAGGTTTTAGATTATCTAAGTCTGTTGATTCCTCAATAGCAATAACCTTAATTTCAAACCTTTCTGGAAGTGACCTTAGCGTTTTCTTAACAAGTTTAGCATCACTGTATTTTTCACCTAAGGTTCCAGCTTGATGGGCAATGTGACAAATTCTACCATTAAACTGTTCAATGGTTTCATCTTCCTCCATTCTTAAGTTTACAAATTGAGTGGTTAACTGTTGGAGTTTAAAAGCTTTTACTTTAACAGTTCCTTCAAAGGTTACTTGTAAAATGTCCCATGCCTCTTTGGCAGTTTCACAATGAGAGATATACCTGAACACACTGAGAGTTACACCAGCAAAGATCAAGTTTATTGTTGTGGAGTTTGCACTTGATTTTCTATCCTCATCAGCAGACCATCTGTCTTCAGGTACATAAACCAGTTCACCTTCACCATCAATGGCAGTTGGAAGCTCCCAACCATACAACACAGTCTTCCATGCTTGTTCATTTTGCTGTTTGATAAAAGATCTCATTCTAATTTTCCACACTCCATAGTTAACTCCTCCTTCAAGTAATGGTGGTTTGTTGAATGCGTTTTCTTCCCTCATTAAGTCCATCTTTACCAGAACACAGGATCCACACTAAGTAAGATCTAGTGTGAAGCTCTGATACCCATTGAAATTCCTATCCGCTGTTCTAGTTGCAGTTTTGCAGTTAGGTTCCAAGTGATGTTGCAACCACAGTTGGAACCAAGTGTATTAATGGACAGAACAGTTTATTTAAATGTACTTGAAATAAATCACACGTACATTTAACAACGGAGTTCACCCAACTAGGCTACGTCTCTGAGGCACTTACCCAGATTATAATATTATAAAAGCTTACAATATAGGATTCAAGTCTTATTAAAAAACACTCAGACTCCCTTTAGGTTTTTCTGCCTATCTCTATATTGCTCCTACTTTATAACTATCAATTATAAATCAATGGCATCCCACCATTATTTTGTTTTAAAGCTCACTGTGTATTCTCTCAAGAAGGAGTTCTTTATAATTTAGAACACACTTTTTACAAGCTAAGTTATCAACTATTTATACAAGTAAAAAAAATCTTCTTGCTTCAAGATCTTTTATGATTGCTTTGACTCTTTTGATTGGCTTCAATCTTTCCATCTATCACAAGACTCTTCAGCATAGGATTGACTCCAATCTTCATAAGTTAAAACCTGTTTAATAACTAGCTTGGAAATAGTAGTTAGTCTTTTCCTAAAACAAGGAAACATATAAGATAATATCTTTTAGAGATAATATCTTTAAATATACATATGAAACATTAACTCCATATTTCATTCAATCTTAAGCGTATAATACTGAATTTGATAAGGAACAAAGATTGAAATAAGTGATAAAGATTTGTATAAGAATAGAGATATAGATTGTCTAGTTTAAAGTAAACATATCTTTTGAAACTAATCTCCTTATTACTTTTAGGAAACATCTTTCTTATCACTTTAATATTCTCAATATAAACGAACTAAACCTTTAAGAGCATATGAGAATATATCATGTATACTTTAAAACAAATAATTATCATTAAAGAATAGTAATGCAGAATTTCAGAACTAGATAGAATCCTGCAGAACAGCAGGTTGGAACTGTGGTTGCAACTGTGGTTGCAACTGAGGTTGCAACATTACTTGAAACCAACAACACTGTCTTAGTTGGTTGTAACTGAGGTTGCAACATTACTTGAAACCAAAAAGCTGTCTAAGTTCTTAACAAACAAGTAGGATTATTTAGTTCAAACCAATAGACAACAAATAGTATTTAGACCAAAAATCTGGTCCTAACACTATATGATTTTATTCCTTCTCACAAGTAAGAATATCATTAAAAGAAATGAGACCCAACCCAGATATACAGTGAAGAACATAAGACAAATCCAAAGCTACTAATTACTCAGGCAGACCAACTAAACAAGGCCAAATCTTGGTACAAACTAACAAATTAGATAGCAATCTACTAGACAATCTAAGTTAACTAAATCAAAATGACCAATACAGATACCCCACAAAAAGTATCGGTATGCAAGTTAACAATGTAAAGTTCAGCTAAATTGTTGCATCGAACAATCTTCTTGTAAAACTACTATACAGAGGTTTTTTATATTTCTTCTTATCGCGGCCTTTTCCCTTCTTAGGACTGGACAGTCATATACAACTCACTCTTTATCCTTTACATATTGGATAAGTATGAAGATGGGCACCTTGAACTTATACCTTATGGGGTCAGGGGGCAAATTGAGCGATCTCAGAAACCTGCTTCGATTCTCTACTCCAATTAGGTAATCTTACCATAGTCATCATCTTTTTATCCTGTTAAGAATTGATTGATGGAGAATTTCATATGCCTTGCTACCTTCTGTGTTAGGACTTAATATTTTCTTTATAATACTTGTCAAGCTATTTGTAATGAGCAACAATAGCAATATTTAAACATCAAATTCCAGAAGAAGATTATACTATGTATTAAATTATTAATACCTTGTGTTTCATTATCAAAGTCTATATTTTTATTGTCAAACAATACTTTGTTTGCATGCATCAAACATCAAATGCAATTAGCACACTCTTAATTCTTTGAGCAAAAAAAAAACAATAGAGGTGTTGGAAATGTTTAAATATTTAGTTATGATTATTAAATATTGCGATCCCAAAAATGTTTCTTGCTAATTGTGAACTTTGCTTTTGCTATTAAGCCTTGTTTGGAATGTAACACTAATAAGTACTGCATATCATTGCTTTTAAGCATACCAAAGCGGTCACCTCTTTTTTGCCTTTTCACATGATGGATAATGGAAGATGACACCTTATTTTCTTATTTAGTGTAGAGTATTTTAATGGGCAAAAAATTGCTGTTATGGTTTTGATACGTGATCGAATAATTTGGTAATGTTGACTTTATTAAATTTTGATAAATAGTGTTTTGTCACATGATATTATGAATATATTGTTTACCTTCATTGTGTCTTCATAATCTTATACTTTTATACGAGAATAATTACTATGTGATTTTCTGGTACCAAGTTTCTTAAGTACATAATTTAGAGTAGAATTTTGTTTGATTAAGTTATAAATACAGTTACACGATCTTAGTTGCAGCTAACTGATGGTTCAACTGAATAATATATTGAAGTTAATTAATAAAATGTCAAACACATGATGTTTGATTACAAAGTTTGACTTCACCAAGTTTATGTCTCTAAGGGAATCGGCCAGAATTTTTTTATACTCAAAAAGGCTATAATGGTTGACTTGAGTCTTACCATAATCTTACCATACTTAATAAGTATGATTCGGTCACCAATATAAGACTATCAAATTATCGCTTCTTGTTAATCAATTATCAATGTATCATTGGCATCTTCTCTTAAGAATGGTTTTTTTCCTGAATTACTTTCCTCTCTAATATTAAGTATAATGTATATGTAAAGGCCCTGAAATTATAGAGTTTAATGGCTTTATTTATAGCCTTACAAATAATCATAATCACAACTAATTAGCAATTATGTGATTTTTCTCTCTTTACTACTTTGACAAAAACTGTTTTTTCTATATCTTCATACTAATCTTCAAACATTGTTCCTTGACCTCCACAATTTTGATTTCATCTAATCTCATTGACCGAATCTTTACCGGATTAGTCGGCCATAGTCAATTGGTGACTCACTTGTAACAAACTATATTGCACCTGTAGTTAATCACAAATTGAAGGAAAACGTTACACGTTAATTTTGGACATTTATGACAAACAATCCTAAATCAAAGACCTAACATGAAGTTTTGGACACTTCAAGTTAATGCTATCATGGCTTTCATAAGTCAGCGTATCATTGTTAATTTTTTAAGCTGGACCTCATTTGTCGCATGTTCTTGCTCCTTTTGACTTGATACTTTTCTTTCCGTACCAAAAAAATAGATTTTTTTTTCCGATTAACTTGAATTATGGCGAACTGCGAAGTTTTCTATCAAGAGGAGACTTCACAAGTGCCAGAGCATTTAATAGGTTGAAACGCGCTCGAGACATTTGTTCTTCTCGAATCTTGGGGTGGAAAGTTTAAAAAAAATATCCTGTCTGCCCAATGGGATGAGGTGTCCTCGAAGGTATTTGAAGTTTCCAATTGTACAAGGACTAAAACTCATTGTTGATACCGTCTAGATACACTAAAAAGTCGTTATAAAAAGGAGAAGGAAAAGTTGGCAGAAAATGTGATTGGCTCTTTTTTAGTAAGATGGATTCAATTTTCTCTTCTTTATTAAGCCTAAAAACTGGATTATTATACAACGGAGTGTATCCTAGGTATTCCAACTGGTCAAATGAAATGAGAAATGAGGTCCTTTGACGCAGAGTATGCGAAATAAGAAAGTGAAAGCTTGCAAAAATCTTCAACCATATAAGAAGAGGAAATGCAAAAAAAATGAAAATTTAGAGGATACTCAACCTCAAAAGAGGAGAGGCGAGGAGTAAAAAGATGGATGCTAGAAAGCCTTGCAAGTTTGTTGCTACTTGTTTTACCATATTTTGCAACATTTATGAAAAAGGTTGAGAATTACAAATACGATCAAATGGCTGAGTTGGAGAAAGTAAGGATGGCGTGTCCGAAATAGTTGGAGCCGGAAAGAATTAAAATTTCACACACGTGAGTGGGTAGAGCTGGCCAAGATTTTGAGAATTAAGATCGATGAGGATATATCAAAGAATTAAAACATCGGGTGTGGCCCTCGATACATTAGTTTGCATATTTGCTTTTATTCATTTATTTGAACTGAAAACCTATGTTTTTCAAATAAAAATATGATTTTTCTAACGTTGTGTGATGAATACTTTTGTCGTATTTTGGTTTAATGATTGATTATTTATTTAAAATTTAACGGCTTTTAGATAAATTATAAAGTATCCATTCAAAAGAAAAAAATGATATCTAACTAATTACATATGTATTTTATAAGTAGTTCCTTCATGCTAAAACCCGCTAAGAATAGCTTAGGTATAGGGTTCTAGTCTTAACTTAGAATATATTTTACCTTAGTATTCATAGAATCATATTCTTCAATTTATTGACTTGTTCTAATTTATTTATGTTATTGGAGGTGATTTTTACCATGGATAACGTGGTAAATGACATTCAAATGACATCATTTATAAGATATATATTTTCTAACTTCTCATCTTGTTTACCGAAATCACCATCCTTACCTAATATTTTCTAAAAGAAAGATAACTTAAATAATTGAGGCGCGAAGGATTTATCCTTGAAAATTAGAAAATTTGGAATACTCACTAGGCCCTTCTCCTTAATAGTGTTCAGTGCCCATGGGGTGTTTGAATAAACTTCTGTGAGGTCGGTTAATCGAATTCTCGTTTGAAAAAAGAAGACACACAAAAAGAAAATTCTACCTAATTCTTTATGACATGAATGATAATACACAAAAGGAGCTCATCTAAATATATAAGATTAAAGAAGTATCCATGCAAAAGGGTAAATCTAGGTATGAAAATATTAGTGGACCTCCGGGTGATTTTTAGATAAAAAAGTCTCCATTAGGAGAGTGTTCATCTAAAAATTACGAGAAAAATAATCGTTCGATTTTTCCTAGTTGAACACGTCTGATTTCCTAAGAATCCATAAGAAGATTCTTAAAAAATTAATTTCTCGCATGACCAAACAGAACTTACAGAAAATTTGCTAAGTTTCCGCAAAACTCATGGAGTCGAATGGTGTCTTAATTTCATCCGTTTATGTAATTCAAGTGTATATGAAACTGAAGGAAGATAATGTTACATATGCTTTAATTAACATTATTGATATACTCATATTGATCACATTATGCCTTCTGTAGGTCCATCTTATAAAAAACTGACAAATTAGGTCTTGCTAGCTTGTAGATCATATGTCAAGATCAACGATGTTAGAACAGTTTAAGGATTCGTTTTTTGGAAAGAGTCCGTGGGGCATATTCGGAAGCTTTTCTACAATAAAGGGCCAAATAAATACATATTCGAGCCGTTTTTATGGTATTGAAGTCTGTAGTTATAATGCTTGGCTTTTCAAAGTTTTCTTCTTTCAAGTTTGGGTTTGGTGCCTTTTCAACTTGAACTTGCTCTTAGTTCCCTTTTATTAGTGTCTTAGGTGGTAACTTAATTAAGAGTAAGTTGACAATTATTTGTCAAGGGACATTTATTTCTCAAGGCCAAATGATGTATGTTATGTACTACTTCTAAGTTTTTGTTGTGGGTATGTCGTATGATATTATTCTATATCCCTACATTTTTAAAGATGAACTATTTAATTTTGTACCCTTAGATGTACTTCGGTAATTTCTCACTTTATCAAGAGTAGTTGGTCTGACTATTAACGGTAAAACAAAATGGTAAGATGACAAATGATTGCACGTTTGACGGATATATTAAAATATAATTTATTCATAAAATAAAAAATACCAAGTAGTAAGGAACAAATTTGGGCACAAAATATAATTACTACTTAGTATTTTTTATTTTCTGAATAAATTATACAACAATATACGCGTACACCGTGCATTCATTTGTTACCCTAATATTTTCTTTTACTATTAATAGGCAGACCATGTACTCTGAATAAAGTGAGGAATTACCAAATTACATCTGAGGTACAAAGTTAAACAGTTCATCTTTAAAAATTGGTGATGTATCATAATATCATACGACATACCCACAACAAAAGCTTAGAATTAGTACATAACATATACCGTTGGGCCTTGAGAAAGAAAGGTCCATTGATTAATCGTTGCCAACTTACTCTTAATTAAGTTACCACCTAAAACACTAGTAAAAGGAAAATAAGAGCAAGGCCAAATTGAGTTGAAAAGGCTTGAAACCCGAACTTGAAAGACAAAAACTGTGAAAAGCCTAACATAATAACAACAAACATCAATACCATAAAAAAATGCCTTGAATATTTATTTATTTGGCCCTTCATTGTAGAAAATCTTTCAAAGATGCCCCAGATACTCTTTCCAAAAAGCGAATCTTTAAACTATTCTAACATCATCGATCTTAACTTATAATCTACAAGCTAGCAAGACTTAATTTATCACTTTTCGATAAGTTGGACCTATAAAAGGCATAATGTGATTAATATGAGCATCAATTATGTTAATTTAAGCATATGTAACATTATTTTCCTTCAGTTTCATATACACTTGAATTACATAAACGAATGAAATTAAAATGAGGAATTCGACATACCTCTTTCTCACACTCCATGTCGAATATATGGAAAATCATTTTCTCCTCAGTGCTCATAGGATAGTTGTCATCTGCTTCAGTAGGAAATAACTAATTTTCATGTTCACCTAAATGATCTAAAACATCATTTCGACTCCACAAGTTTGGCGAAAACCTTGGAAATTTTCTGTTATTTCCATTTGGGTCATGTGAGAAATAATTTTTTTCCGGAAGTCTGACGTGTCCATCATCACTAGGAAATATCAACGATTATTTTTCTTGTAATGTTTAGATGAGCATTCTTCCAATGGAGACTTTTTTATGTAAAAATCACCTGAAGGTCCACTAATATTTTCATCCCTCGATTTACCCTTTTGAATGGATATTTCTTCAAACTTATAGTTTGAGGTGAGATCCGTTTCTGTATTATCATCCTTGTTACACTTAGACAATGTGTCGAATTCATAGTTTTCAATAAAGAATTTGCTAGAATTTACTTTTTGTATGTCTTCTTTTTTAAACCAGATTTCGATTAGTCGACCGCCCACTAGTTTAATTAAACACTCCATGGGCACTGAGCAATATATTATGGATTCAGGCCAAGTGAGTATTGGAGAAAGAATGATGTGTATATATAACCCCAAATTAGCTTATGACCGTTGCTTTTTGGTTTTGGGAAAGTATGTTGGGTAATAGGTTGTTTGTTCATTGTAAAAGTGCTCTTTTAAAATTCTGACAGATTAACCACCAGTGGGTAAATTTTTCTTGCTCCCTGCTTGTTTGATCTACCCATAGGTGTTTTTGACCCACTTGTGAGTGTCTGTCCATATTTTTGTTTTCAATTGAAATGTTCGTAACTTGCTTATTCGGACTCGGAATTGACTTCTTTTTGAACTGTTGGGTTTGTTATCGAATGATCTATCATGTTAAATACTAAAATATACATTTTCTCTTTTTGGAAGCGATCCGGTATTAGATCATAGAATAGAAAAAATGTAAAATCATTAAATCACTTGTAATCAAAATCTATTATTGAACTCATGGTTCAACAATCTCCCCGATTTTTATTATCACAAACTAGTGATTATTTTACAAACTTATTAAATATCTCCCCCTCTTTAAGAATAAAGCTTTTTCTCTAAATATCATTTATCTTCCCTTTTGAAAATTATTTTAGTTGATATTAGTTCTCAAAACAAATGTGGAAATTAGGTTACAAAGCAAACAAAAAACATTTCATATGTTTTTGGTTTTTCCAAAAAGCAGATCTCGGACCTGAAAAGTCACCCTTACCAGTCAGCCCCTTTACATTACAAAAAATAATAATAAATAAATAAATAAAATTATTAATATTTATTAGTAGGGAGAGAAAGATTCGCCAAACGCCCCGCGTTTGTCCACTAATGATTCTCCCTACGTAGATTTAAGCCTTAAAATAATTAAATTCATTTCTTGATTTTACCCCATTTTGCCCATAAATCTTAATTCCGTAGTGCTTTTATTATTGTTAAAATCCTAATTATTTATAAAAATTAAAAATTAATAATCAGATTTGAAGAATCTGTAAAATAATCTGTAACTATTAATTATTATTTAATTAATTAATTAATAAAAGAAACTAAAAATTCCAAAATTGTTCTCTGGTTTGAAGAACCAGGTTCTAAAAATTAAAAAAAAAATTATTAATTATTTTTAATCACTTAATTTGAATTTATCTAAATTAATTATTAAATATTAATTAATTTTAAAATAAAACACTCCAACACTATCTAAACACTACTATCCACTTAATCTAAATGGAACTAGGGCGTGCAGCCGAAAACAAAGAAACAATCGAACAATGTTTAATTTCTATTGCACCGGTTGAGTGGTCTTGTATCGTTTTTGACCCCGGACAGGTTCAATTTGTTCTCCACGATTCTCAACTTATCAAAATACTTCCAATCTAATCTGATCTGAATAGTAAGAGCTCTTACTCAAATCTCGAGGATTTCGCCGACACATGCCGCTTGGTGTGTAACGGTCGAATCCCGCTTGATCAGATACAACTTAAGTTGTTCTACTTTTCTTTGAAATAAAATGCCATAGAGTGGTACAAAAACGTCACAAGGAATTCGATTAGAACTCAGACTGCAATGGTAGAATGTTTTCTTAAGTACTTCTCAGCATCTCGTCTAGCCGATGCTCGTAATCAAATACAAAAATTACTTCCTAAACATTCTGAAGCCTACCACAAAACATGGTATAGATTCAACAAACTCCTTAGAGATTAGCCATTCCATGGAATTTCTTTAGCAAAGAGGATTAGAATCTTCTTTACCTCTGTTAAACCGGAATTGAGACAAATGGTAGATACCTTCATCTTAGATCAATTTTCCTCTCTAACTCTAAGTGAAGGAGTTGAAAAGTTAGGCTTAATCACTGAAATGAGCCCAAGTTGGGAATAGCAAAATGAACCTGAAAAACTAAAAGAATCAATCACTCAAGTCTATGAAATCCCAAATACTGAAACTCACTCAATATCTCTCTCACCTCTTAACCGTGAACCAAGTAATTCAACACATAAGGGAAATGATGAATCAAACGAAAAGAATCTTAACAAAAACTCGGGAGAGAGAACTTGCTCAAACTATGGGATAGTCTATTGCTCGTTCTGCGGAACAGTAGATACCCCTACACCTATTAAAAAGAGAAAGAGGAAAGATAAGAAAATATGGGATAAAAATGAGAAGAAATGGATTGAACCAAAAGTGAGTGCAACCTTTGCTGTTAATCTACAAAGTGGCCGGAATATCAATCAATCTACTCATGACCCTAAAAGAGTGCAAACTCAACAAACTACTATGATGGGGATTGCTAACCCTATTAAGGATGGAAAAGAGGAAGAGAATGTTAATGCTCAAAATTCTAATTTAATAGTCTCACCTCCTTTTCCATAACTGTTAGGAACGCCTAAAAAGAAAGCTAAGGAAGAGTTCATTAAGTCAAGAGTAGAGGAAATGACCATCCAAATCCCAATAGAGGAAGCTATTAAGGAAATCCCTTTGGTGGCTGAACATTTCAAAGACCTTTTTGTCTCAACCAAGGCGAACCAAATTCTGTACAAACACGTTCTTCACCAAGCAAATTGCTACCACTAATAAGATCATCATAGAAATTGGTGAATCATAATCAGAGAGCGATAATGATTCAAAAGACAAAGGGGTAGCCTATGTGATATCGTCGCTTAGGGTAGAGCCCAATTTTCAGCAAAACTTATAGTCTAAACCACGAGCAATCACCCTCCATATAGCAACAAATCCTTACACTCCACCTCATAAAAGCTCCAATAAAATAAAACTAAATGATAAAATATGTGGTGATAACTATGAGGTTAGTGACTTTGATAAGGAAAGAAAGAAGGAGGTGATGGTCACACCACCTAAAACTGAGGTGTGTGATATTGGTGAACAGAACATGGAGGAGGTGATGATCACACAACCTGAAAGTGAATCTAATGAACTAGTCAATGAAAATAGATTGAACTTAAATAAAAATAAGGTCTGTGACATTAGTAAAAATGGAATGGAGGAGGTGATAGGCATAGCTCCTGAGAGAGTCAAATCATTAGGTGAGGGGAAATTAGCACTTATCAAGCCCATCATAGGAATTAGCCAAGTACCCTTATCATCCTCTCTTGAGCGACAGCCTCCTAAAACCAACCAATTAATTCCTTCTAAGGAAAGGGGAGCAAGCAAACTTAAAGTTCAAACAAAGTTTTCAAAAAGAAAGCGACGTAAGAGGTGTTGTCATATATGAAAACGTAATTATAGTAGTTATAACCTCGACCACATCTGAGAAAGATCCACCAAAGAAAATAAAAAGAAAAAAAGAAAATAGAAGAAGATCTATCGAATCCCAAGGAGGATCTTGCATTAGTCACAAAGAGTGACAAGGCAAGAGAGGACGAAGGTCCTCCTGCACCTTCCTCATTCCACCACCATTCCGCCATCACTTCCATATATATATTTCTGCCATTTATTTATGTATATATTAGTTTGCATTATAGTCCGCATGGAGTCTCTTTGGGTTGACCAACTCCGAAGTGATTCACTTCTCCCAACAGTAAAGATACCGTCAGTTTTAGTTGGGGGGAGTGGATACATCTTCGTTGGTTGCTCACGGAAATGGTCAGAATTTTTCAAAAATTGTGAATATATGTTTTTTCTTAGTTATTTAAACCCCCACTTGTTTTCTTTTTAAATGCGAAAAAAAAAAACCGAAAAAAATAAATTTTGAGTCGTTATATATCTCCTCCGTCGGAGAATTTTTAGGAGTTTTAGATTTTATAGAGATACTTTCTGACACCCTTGCATTTTATATGTTTTTCTAGTGTTTTTGTTAGATAGCCGCAATATTTTTGGAGAATTAAATCAGAATTGGGACCATGCAGACCTGACCAGTCAACCTAACCGATCAAATTGCTGTAGATTTGGATCAAAGCTGATTTTCTCAAAATTCAGCAATTCACTCTTCCTCATTACTGCACAAATGGTGTATCTACTCTATAACCCTACTTTTTGTTAATTTTGTGAATATTTGGCTTGTTTTATGTTGCATTGTGAATTTTTTTGTCCGGATGGCATGGGAAAAAATTGAAAAAAAAAACTAAAAAAGATAGTTGGGGGGAGTCAAGTCATGTTCATATCTCAATATGGCTTGACACACTCTCAATAATTGTTACTTTTCAAAAGTTTTTGTATGACTATTAAACTCTTGGCAAATGAAGTTGAAAGAACAATTAGATACAAGCTAGAATGAAATATAAAATGAAGTTGAAAAATTTGTATAAATGTTAAACAAGGCGCAACTTTATGATTTTAACTTGAGACCGTCAAAGCTAGAATTCCATAGGGTACACTTTAGAGGTTTCGTACACATGACTGTGGGTGGGGGGAAACACTAAAAATATTACCTAGTCTAGGATTTCCTACCGTGGGATACATCAGGGTAATAAGAGATTCGAGAGTCCCCACTAAATACAGCCAAGCCACCTAGAGTAAGCCGGATACCGAAATGGTTAAGTAGGAGTTTGCGCGACATCGACATTTATGCATCTTTGAAAATTTCTAGTTTGTCCCCGATCTCGACCTTGACACATTTATTTTATTGGGATAAGTTCCACGAGACGATATTTTTTTTGAGCTTTCAACACAGAATTATGGAGATTTCACGCGATTATTTTGTTTCTATTTTATTTTTATCGCGTTATTTGATATAGACAGTAGAACCATGTTGATTAGACATTGAGACAAAGCCTCAATACATATTTTTAGCTATGCACTGCTTTATTAGGCCATTCCCATCATATTTGTCACTTCAAAAAAAAATATCAAAAGAAAAAAAAATATGTCAAAAAAAATGAGATGAAAAAATAAAGGGAACTATACCCCATCTCCAAAAAATTAAAAAGAACAAAAATTAAGTGACTTTAAAGTCCATCAGTATTTGTTTATTTAGGCTAAGTCATTTTTGTTTGTTACACTTAGTAGTTTCTTTTTATTATTCTCACCTTTAGATGAGTTGTACACACTGAACAATTTTATAGGCTCGAATTCATTTCGTTACGCGTATTAGACACTCCCATTTTAGGGAGTTGATGAATAGACCATGTAGGCACTTCTAGACTATTAGAAGGATGCATCATTACACATATCTACTTCCATTTCTAGGAAGCTTATTTGGAGTCGACACTGACACCGAACAAATTAGTTGGAGGCATTTTTAACATAGGCATGAACTACAACTTGGCTGATTCTTCACCGACATAGACGACTTGACCATTAGGCGTTTAGCAAATGTCTAGGAAGTTCAATAAGCCATATCAACCCCCGGCGAACATCAAGAAGTCGAAGGAGATTTTTTGAGTGATTGAGTGGTGTAGCAGATGTGTACGGAATACTAGGAGTACCCTATTTGATTCTAGTCAGTAGTCGACTCGTTTGACCATACGGGGGAGGTCTAGTTGACCTTTATATTTTTTTTTCCTTCCCCTATTTCTTCTAGGAGTTGTACTCCTTATGTAGTATGCCTTGTTTGTTAAATATTTTGTTCATACAGCGAAAACCTAAAAATTTAATAACTATTCTGTTTGTTGGTGTGCTTTAGTAAACCTTCACGAGATAAAACTCGTCCTTTTACGCTTAAAAAATTTAACAGCTTGTTACATACGCTAAATGTAATCATGATCCCTACGACAGTGGTTTATCCTGTATATTATTAGTTTTAGACTAATTAGTGCACCAGACCCAAAACGAAAAGGGAATTTTTAAAGAAAATCAAATGAACTTCTCTTCTTTGTTATCGTTTCCAACGCTCGAGACAAGCATTGAGCTAGTTGGGGGGTATAATTAGACCACGAAATGGTCATTTTTAGGTGTAAAAATGATATGAATTAACTTAGTTTGGTTGACATTTCAGTTTGTTTATGCCATATTTTGTGTTTTTCTGTATTTTTCCAGTTTATTTGCATTGTGTTGCATTTTTGCAGGTTAAACCATGGAATTAACACAAAAATGAGACAAGGACACAAGAAGACCAAAGAAAGGACCAAAATAAGAGAAAACATAAGTTGAAGGACATCGAAATCAACCACAAGAAGTTGCAAAACGGAACCAAGTCAAGATAGAACCAAAGGAACATTCTAGAAGCTCACCTTACCGGTCAAGTCAGTTTAGAATTTAAATTTTGGATAAGCTAAAGTTTGTTAGCTCTTGATATATACTCTCAAAATTCCGAAAAACAAATACACAATTCAGTTTTCATTTTTCCAGAGCAGCTATTGTGTTCAAAAACACATTCGCTCTCTATAAATTCTTCCTTTATATATATTTGTAGGATATTTTATTCAGAATTCAATATGAAGAAGGGAGATACAAACAAACAAAACAAAGAGGTAAAGTTTGTAAATTAAAGTTAACGAGATATGAAGATATATTAGGTATGCAGAGATAAGAGCATCAACAACAATAGTGCTATTAAGTCGATTGTTAGATAAAATTGTTAGCTAATAGATATATTTTTTCTTTCACAATAGTGTTGTTAACTAACTCATTAAATTTAATGTTGTTAAAATTGTTGTTATATTTAACAACAAAGTTAACATTGTTAAGTGAAAACATGTCAATTGTTTGAGTAACTCCTATATTAAATCGTACAATAAAGCAAAAAGAAAACATTCTTCCTTTCTTATTTATTTACTATAATATTTTTCTTTATCTGAAATCAATTATTTATTATAAATCAATAGATAATGTTGTTAAGAAAAAAATACTAATATGACACTTGTATAATTGTTAAGATTAACATATATATGTGACATTTAACATTCACATGTGTCAATATTTAACAATAAAAATTCCACACAACTGATAGTGAGAGAGAATTTAGGGATAAGATGATGAATTTAGTTAGTTGATAATTTTGCTATAATAATTAAAGGGTAAGGTGGGAATATTTTTGATGCTATGTATCAATATATTAATAAATATTTGAACCATGTTTTTTTTGATAAATAAGAACATAAATTTGTACTAAACCATCATTTCCTCTTAAATTTAACAAGGTTAAAGTTATTTCTTAGTAGTTTAAAACAACAAAAAATGCTTATTAATTAAATTTTTTATATTGAGGAGTAATTATAAAATTAAACATTGATATTCAAGAAGGTTTGAGATCGGGAGCTAATCGTATTTCACTCTCCAAAGTTCGCATATCATCAGGGTGTAAAGTTGTATTAGTTTCTACTGTATCATTGTTCAATATGATACTATAAAGAGTAGCGATATAATTTTCAATGGTAGTTTTTGCTATTTCTTTTTTGACCTTGAGAAAATGGTTATGGTTGATACTATTAATAAATTGGAATAGTGACAGTGGCAAACATGAGGCTGCTGTTATGACTAATAGACTATTAAAAGCTATATTTGCTAATAGATCAGTAGTAAAAGCTAACCTCAAATGGTAGTCATAGAGTCTAAAATGATGGTGTGAAGAGTACCAATGTTAAGTTCCAAGTTCTACATATCATAATGCTAACCATGAAAACCATAAAACAAATCAATGCAACCTTTTTGAAAGGTTCAATTATATATGTGATATGTTAGAAAATTTCACTGTTATTATTGATCTATTTGAACCATATTTTTTTTTTTGCATTTGCACTACATTCTTACAAACACAAAATTACAAAAATGGAAGAAGAAATTCCAATCAATCCAGAATTTGACAAGTTACAAAACCATAATTCCTTGAGAATTTGCTAAATTAAAACAGAAGAAATAAGAGTACTGAACCACATTTGGGATGAATCAAACAGAAAAATAAGCAAATTCTTCACTGTTAAAGAACATTTTTATGCAAGTACTGTAGTGAAATACGATGAGAAACTAAGAAACCAAAATGAGAGTTTGTAATTACTATTTAATTCGACTTGCATATGCAGCTCTACTATATATCAGAATAGAATCATTGCATAACACTAGTAAATATTCGTACAAACTTACTATGCAATTATAAATGTAAGTGAATAAGTTTATAGTGTCTACAACAAAGCACCCTAACATATCAAATATGTCAAAAGTCACTTGTACGACAGTAGTGCAGAAATTATAAGCTCGGATTCTATGTTAGAACAGACCAATGCCAGATCTCAAAGAGTGGAAATATTATCATTAATCTGATTAAAAATCATCTTAGTATTACAACTATGTATCATTAATTTTCTACATAATTACAAACAGCCGCATCAACATCTCATGGCATACCCTTTCCAATGAGTATAACTTGCTAAAACTTTCTAAAGAAAGAACGAAAAATGTAACATTAGAGAAGACTAAAGAGCCAGATGTCACACCAAAATATATAATAAATTCAGATCGATGACCACATAGGCCCATATCAACAAATGGCGGCCCAAGAAGGCAAGGGCGATAGAAACAATGTGTTTTCCTATTTTTTTACCTAAGTTTGCCACGCATCAGAACTTACATTTCAGCTAGCATAAATAAGCCTTAATGGCTTCTTCATTAGACACTCCCATTGTCAAAAGAAATTTTCAACACCGCGGCACCGGCGATAGCTTCCTTTGCCATGGTCTTGATCTTTCAGGCATATAATTCTCATTATTTTCTTACATTTTCCATTATGAAATCTATTAATCGTCGATCTGTTTTCGCCGTGCTTGGTTTTCTAAATTTATTTATAAGAAAATATACGTAAAATATTGGATTTTTATATGCCGTTTAATTAATTGGAAATTGAAGATGATTTGTTTGGATAACAATTAGATCTCTAGAATATGGGTAAAGTTATACAAGATGAATCAGTTGAGAAATAGATAAGTCATAACTCATAATTCTGATTTCTTTTTTTAATTCTCGACTCATAATTGCCTTTTAAATTTTATGTAGGTCTGAAAAGATTCAAAATCTTACCAAACCTAAACATGGCCCTTGTTCATTTCATCATTGATCGATGTTCATTTAATTTAATGTACCGCAAGCTATGGTCATCATCTTATCCTGGTAAAAATTGATTGTTGGAGAATTTCATATGCCTTGCTACTTTCTGTGTTACGACTTGAAATTTTATTTATTAGACTTGTCAAAATATTTGCAATGAGCAACGATTGCCATATTTAAACATAAAAGTCCAGAAGAAGATTATACTATGTATTAAATTATTAATATTTTTTGTGATACATGATCAAAGTCTATATTTTTATTGTCAAACAATACTTTGTTTGCATGCATCAAACATGAAACGCAATTAGCACACTCTTAATTCATTGAGCAAAACAAAAACAATAGAGGGGATTGGAAATGTTTAAATATTCGGTTTTGATTATTATATATTTCCGATTCCAAAAATTTTTCTTATTAATTGTGAACTTTGCTTTTGCTATTGAAGTCTTGTTTGGAATGTAACACTGGTAAGTACTACATATCGTTGCTTTTAAGTATACCAAACCTTAATTTTGCTAAACTAATATAATGCCACTCATGTTAAACAAGAATTAACTGCGTTCACTACCCTCAATAGAAAAAGGAATCATTATAACAATATAACAAAACACACAGTAATACCAAACAAAATTTAAAATATAACTTATTACGCCTAAACAAAAAATATTTTATGTACTTTTAATATATCCAAATGAGTCCAATTATCTGGTGACTACGTCGCAAAAATAAAAATAAAAATAAAATTGTAAAAGAATGACGCCTTGGAGCTTGCGATTTGTAATCTAAGTTGGTAAAAATAAAAGGCGTAATTGAAAACATATTGAAACGATAGATAAAAAAAAATTAAAAATATTAGGAGTTTTTTCTAATAATTTCCTTGTTCTTTCAAAAAGTTATCTTACTATCGAAATATCAACTTCGTAGTAATTTCCCTCTGATTCTTTGTTTTAGTTTTGATATGTTATATGCGATGTAGATATTTAGATATGTAATTATTGTTTGAAGAATTAGAAGTGGTAAAACTGGATCTTTTCTCTGTATGTTCTTTTTGTTTGTGGTTTTTAGATTTTACCCTTTTTGAGAGGGTTAGATAATCTAGGTATTTGTAAATTGCCTTTTTTTGCATCTTTATGTTTTTCATTCTAAATTTTGGCTGAAATTTTGAATTTTTAAATTAATGTAGAAGTGGTTATGATCAATCTCTGAAAATATCGGTAATGTTCTCTACACTAATTTTTCTCATTAGCGGTCACCTCTTTTTTGCCTTTTCACGTGATGGATAATGGAAGATGACACCTTATTTTCTTATTTAGTGTAGAGTATTTTAATGTGCAAAAAATTGTTGTTATGGTTTTGATACGTGATCGAATAATTTGGTAATGTTGACTTTATTAAATTTTGATAAATAGTGTTTTGTCACATGATATTATAAATATATTGTTTACCTTCATTGTGTTTTCATAATCTTACTTTTATACGAAAACAATTTTCATGTGATTTTCTGGTACCAAGTTTCTTAAGTACGTAATTTAGAGTGGAATTTTGTTTGCTTAAGTTACAAATACAGTTATACGATCTTAGTTGCAGCTAAATGACGGTGCAACTGAATAATATATTGAAGTTAATTAATAAAATGTCGAACACGTGACGTTTGATTACGATGTTCGACTTCACCAAGTTTAATTCTCCAAGGGAATTGACCAGAATTTTTTGATATTGAAAAAGGCTACGATGGTCGACTTGAGTCTTACCATACTTAATATGTATGATTCGGTCACTAGTATAAGACTATCAAACTATCGCTCCTTGTTAATCAATTATCAATGTATCATTGCCATATTCTCTTATGAATGGTTTTTTTCCTGAATTACTTTCCTGTCTAATATTAAGTATAATGTATATGTAAAGACTCTCAAAATAAAATAGTTTAATGTCTTTATTTATAGACTTACAAATAATCATAATCACACTTAATTAGCAATTATTTGATTTTTCTCTCGTTACTACTTTGACAAAGACTGTTTTTTCTATACCTTCATACTTATCTTCAAACAATGTTCCTTGACCTCCACAATTTTGATTTCATCTAATCTCATTGACCGAATCTTTCCCGGATTAGTCCGCCATACTCAATTGGTGAATCAGTTGCAACAAACTATACTGCTCCTGTAGTTAATCACAAATTGAAGCAAAAAGTTGCACATTAATTTTGGACATTTATGACAAACAATCCTGAATTCAAGTCCTAACATGAAGTTTTGGACACTTCAAGTTAAAGCTATCATGGCTTTTATAAGTCAGCGTATCATTGTTAATTTTTTAAGCTTGACAGCATTTGTTGCAAGTTCTTGCTCCTTTTGACTTGATACTTTTCCTTCCGTACCAAAAAAAAGATTTGATTTTCCCATTAACTTGATACGTTCCCTTTCTTACCATGAGGACTTCTATTTCCGTTGTTGTGAGGGTGGAATATGTTCATACTCTGTCACAAACTCCAAATAATTAAAGAATCATGGCAAACTGCGAAGTTTTCTCTCAAGAGGAGACTTCACAAGTGCCAGAGCGTTCAATAGGTTGAAACACGCTCGAGACGTTTGTTCTTCTAGAAGCTTGGGGTGGGAATTTTTAAGAAATAATAAGAAAATATCCTGTCCGCCCTATGGGATGTGTCGTCGAAGGTATTTAAGGTTTCCAATTGTACAAGGACCAAAACTCATTGTTAATATCGTCTAGATACACTAAAAAAATTTATAAAAAGGAGAAGGGAAAGTTGGCAGAAAATGGAGCCTATATAAGTGATTGGCTCTTTTTTAGTAATATGGATTCAATTTTCTCTTCTTCATTAAGCCCAAAAATTGGATTATTAAATAACAGAGTGTATCCTAGTTATTCCCACTCCTCGAATGAAATGAGAAATGAGGTCCTTTGATGCAGAGTATGCGAAATAAGAAAGTGAAAGCTTGCAAAAATCTTCAACCATATAAGTAGAGGAAAAGGCAAAAATATGAAAATTTAGAGGATACTCAACTACGAAAGAGGCGAGGTGTAAAAAGATGGATGTCAGAAAGCCTTGCGAGTTTGTTGCTACTTGTTTTACCATATTTTGCAAAATTAATGAAAAATGTTGAAAATAACAAATATGATCAAATGGCTGGGTTGGAGAAAGTGAGGATGGCGTGTCTGAAATAGTTGAAGCCGGAAAGAATTAAAATTTTACACAGGTGAGAGGTAGAGATGGCCAAGATTTTGTGGATTAACATCGATGAAGGTAAATCAAAGAATTAAAACATCGGGTGTGGCTCTCGATACATAAGCTTGCATATTTTCTTTTTATTCATTTATTTGAACTGAAAACCTATGTTTTTCGAATAAAAATATGATTTTTCTAACGTTGCACGATGAATACTTTTGTCGTATTTTGGTTTAATGATTAATCATTTATTTAAAATTTAACGGCTTTATAAAGATGATTAGAGAAATTATAAAGTTTCAATTCAAAAGAAAAAAAAATAATATCTAACTAATTACATATGTTTTTTTATAAGTAAGTAGTTCCTTCATGCTAAAACCGCTAAGAATAGATTAGGTAGAGGGTTCTAGTCTTACCTTAAAATATATTTTACCTTAGTATTCATACAATCATATTATTCAATTTATTGACTTGTTCTAATTTATTTATGTTATTGGAGGTGATTTTGGCAATGGATAACGTGGTGAAAAACATTCCAATTACATCATTTATAAGTTATATATTTTCTAACTTCTCATCTTGTTTACCCAAATCACCATCCTTACCTAATATTTTCTAAGAGAAGGATAACTTAAATAAGTTAGGCGCTAATGATTTTGTAACATCCCGTATTTTTATAACTGTTTTTAATTAGGAATTAATTTATCCAAAAACGTTTTATTCAAAATTTTACCAAAAACCGGTCACTCGACTAATTTTTAGCCAAAAACCGAAAGTCTTCCGAAAAACCTTATTTTAAAAACCTGTTACTAATTTTACTAATAAAAAGGACCCAATAGATTTGTTTCTAAAGATTTGTTATTATTGAGTAGTTTATTAATAATTTTGATTAAAAGTTAGCTTTTAGAACTTTGGGGACCAAATAGTTCGCTTCCACAAACTATCTAAAAACAGTTTTTTCTAAACAAAAAATCAGCCCACTTCTTTCAAAAACAAACCTAAAACCAGCCAAACACAAGAAAGAAAAAGAGAGAAAAGAGAGAAGAAGAAGAAGAAGAAGAAGAAACCACGCTAGCGGATTCTTACCGGAAGCATCTCCTCTACGCGCTAAGGTAACGGGGGTCATCCATAGCGACTAGACGAGGGTGTATATTAGGATTATGTTTTACGTTTAGTATAAATTGGGGGTTTTTGCCTTTTATCTTAATTAGTTTTATAAATTGTTAATTGGGTTTAGTTGTTATATGTTTAATTCACTTATTTGTTAATTGGGTTTAGTTGATTATATGTTTAATTCACTTATTTGTTAATTGAGGATTTAGTCGTGTTAATTTCGGATTAACGAGAATATGGATGAGTTTGCATGTCTTTATGTATTGATATTGTGTTATTATAATTGTTGATAAATTGGGTAATTTATTGTTGAATATAGATGCATTGTAGTTTATGCATACAAGGTGTTTGCTAGAATGCTTGAATGAGTTTTCATGTTGATTAGACTTGTTTGGCTAGTTGCGAATCTAGCACCTATGCTTTTGGGTTTTGTTGAATTACGTTAGAATGACGTAAGAGAATGTGATAAATGATTGGTTTATTATTTATTGGCCGAGGCCTTAATATTTATATGTATGAGAATGTGTTATATGAATAGTATAATATTATCGGCCGAGGCCTTAATATTGATACATTAGCAATGGTCTCTGTCTCTTCCTAATTCCGGGGACAGAAGACGGCAGTGGGGATAGGGAATGACTCGTCCTACGGACTGGGGCGAGTGGCATGAGAGGTCCTAGTGTGCACTATATTTATTTTTATGTTAGCTATGGTCTCTGTCTCTTCCTAATTCCGGGGACAGAAGACGGCCGTGGGGATAGGGAATGACTCGTCTTACGGACTGGGGTGAGTGGCATGAGAAGTCCAAGCGCGCACTTTAAATCTACTTTTATGTTGCAATGGTCTCTGTCTCTTCCTAATTCCGGGGATAGAAGACGGCCGTGGGGATAGGAAATGACCTACCTTACGGACTGGGGTAGGTGGCATGAGAGGTCCATGTTTGCTATAGATTTGTGTTGACGTTATTTAATTTATTTAATTTATCCCGTTGTAGAATGTTATCATTTTTCTTTTTATACGTCGATTATCGTAGTTGTAGAATTTGTGAGCTCTTGCATTTATGGGATGGAGTGACGGTATTTGTGGTGCCGTCCCGTCTAGTTAGGTGCGTGGGACTCACCGTTATGATTTTGTCTTTCAGGTACATTATAGATTGAGACGTTCGGATAAGAGTATTAGCGCAGTATCGCATGGGCTCGGGGATTCTTTCTATTGCATTTCTTTTTGTTAGACCATTTTCGAGGTTGTAGCCTACGGGCAAAGTCATTCGTTTATTAACTTTTAGCTTTTATAAATCTTGTTTTGTAGCCGCGTTTGGCAAATACTTTTAGTTATCGTTTACTTGTCCCTTTAGCTCGCTTGTGTTTTCTTTTAAAATTTTTAATTTCGTACCAACAGGTTCTACTTTCTTTTGTTTTAAAAAGGTCATGCCTCGATATCCGTGTTTTATGGATTTTGGGGCGTGACAAGTTGGTATCAGAACTAACTAGGTTCTTGTATACTTTGGGACGACGGGAAGATGGGTAACCATTGGACCAAGATCCATTGCATCAATTTTTACAAAACTTTTTCCAAAAACTTAAACTTTTTTCTTAAAACAGGGGGTTGCATTTAGCTTAAGACATGTAGCTCGAAGTTTGTAGTAGTTGATGTAAGGAAAGTCCACATGTGAGGCAAGTTGGGGACAATGAGGACGCTCGTTGATCCCGGCTCGCCAAACTAGTGGGTAGACCTCTCGTCGGTATGTGTGAAGGAATACCTTAGCGATGTGGAACTCTAGAGTATGCGAGGACGCTCGGGTGCTTTAGGATAACTTATCGTGATGTGTTATCTCTCGCATTTTTGTGTTCTTCGTATGCGTGTGTAGATTGATAGAGTGTGTATGAGGATAAGTTGGCATGTCAAGTAGTAGCGTACTATTAGAGTGTGAAAAATTGTGTTGTTGATGATTTTAGGTAGTGCGTTTTCATATTATTAACTTGTTTGTTAAAGTACATTTTATGCGAATGGATGTTGATCGTAATAAGTTTGTGGACTTAAATGGCTTATTTGTGTGATATATGCCATGTAGGATATTACGAGTGTTGAGAAATTTTGCGTTTTTTAATCTTTATTTTCTGCTGTTTAACGATCGGTCGTTTGCCCAAAACGATCGGTCAAAATTTTTCTGACTCTCTGGAAGGATTTGTACCAAAAACGATCGGTCGTTTTCCCAAAACGAACGGTCGAATTTTTGGTGACCTCACTGGAAGGATGTTGATCAAAAACGATCGGTCGTTTTGTCCAAAACGATCGGTCGTGTTCTGGCAATTTTGCTATTTTTCTCGTTATACTTCAAACGCTCGTAACTTCTTCGTTTTAACTCCGATTCTAGTTCCGCTTGAACCGTTGGCTTCGTTTTTCAGTACTCTATCTTTCTGGCATCAGAATTTTCATTTTCTATTTTTGGAAAAGTCAAAGCATAATATCGTCGAAATTGAGAATTCGTAAAAATCAGTTTTTGAACCTTAGAAAGCTTGATAAAGTGATTGAGTTGTAAACCGAGCTTTTATCATGTATGAATATACATGTATGAGTAGTAGCGTCGAGTAAGACAACTAAAGTGTCGGTTTTAAATGTATGTAGTAATGGCTATTACCACAAGGACTAGTGGAAGGAGACCAGCTACACGCGGGGGCGCATCACCATCAAGAGGTGCGGCTACCCGAGGTGGGGCAAGTGGAAGAGTAAGAAGAGCTCCAAGAAGCAAAGGAACAACTAGAGGAAGAAGGGCTGCTGGAGGTCGTGGGGGAAGAGGTAACACTAGTGCCCCACCACCTGAGCAACCCGAGGAGGAGGTAGAGGTTGAGAATGTAGATGAGGAGGTGAATGAGGAAGAAGAAGAGACTTTTGCACCTGAACCGGAAACGGTCAATGCTAATCAAGTGATGACCGACCTTCAGAAGGTGGTGCAAATGATGGTGCAGAATGCACAAGCTGGGAGTTCAAGCAACAATGGATTGCTTAACTTCACTCGATTGGGGGCTCCGACCTTCGATGGGGTAGGTGAACCATCCATAGCTGAGGGATGGGTGGACGAAATGGAGAAGTATTTATCGGCGGCAGGAATATTCGATGGGGAACAACGAGTAAACATGGCTCAGTTTCACCTAAATGGTGAAGCACGGAAGTGGTGGTTAGGGATCGTGGATAATTACGACTTAACCAACATCGACTGGTATGAATTCATCGAATTGTTCAATCGACAGTTTCTTCCCGACTCTTATAAGGATGAAATGAGGAGGCGGTTCGATGAACTATATCAAGGGGGTATGACCGTTCAAGCATACCAGCTAAAGTTTACCTCACTCTCGAGGTATGCACCAGACTCGGTTCTAGGGGGTGCAGAAAAATGTAGGAGATTCATGAAGGGGCTGAACCCGACCATCTCTTTGCAATTGGCATCGGCTCGCCATGTCAACTATAATGAGTTGGTAAAATCGGCTCAAGCTGTGGAGGGAGCTCTACTCCATAACAAGAGAATTTTAGAGAAATCGAAAACCGGAAATGCTCCGAGGGAAGAGAAGAAGCGGACTTGGGATATGGCGAATAATTCGCGGTTTCAACAACAGGGAAGGGGAGATAGGGGTTTCAACCAACTACCAACAAACACCATAATGAGGAGAGCGTGTTTTACCTGTGGAGATGTGAACCATCGACAACACGAATGCCCTAGAGTCCTATGTAGGACATGCAACCGGTTTGGGCATACGGCAAGAGTTTGTACCGGGGGACAAGGAAGAATCGACACTAACCGGCCCTTTAACCAACCTAGGTTGCCACCACCACCACCAAGAGGACCAGGATTCGTACCACCACATCAATTACCTGGGAACCAAGGGGGAGGGTTTCGAGGTAACCACCAAGGAGGGGGAAACCGCGGGAACTACCGAGGAGGCTATCAGGGCCCGAGAAACTGAGGGAATAATGGGGGAAATCGAGGACCGCAAGGAAACCCACCAATTCAAGCACGTCTATTCGCCTTGCCACAGTTGCCAAACCAAGGAGATCCGGCAAATGTACAAGGTATGGTTTTTGTGTGCTCATCTTGGGCATATGTTCTTTTCGATACGGGGGCTTCACGTTCTTTTATAGCTAGGCATCTAGTTGAGTCTTTGTCATTAGAAATTGGGGTTCTTGAGAACCCGATAGTTGTAGAGACTCTTGTTGGGGGTCGAGTGGTGTTGGACCGAGTATGTCGGTCTTGTGAGATGGTGGTCGCGGACCACGTATTTATATTTGACTTAGTAGTTATAGAGATGTCGGGATTCGACGTGATACTTGGAATGGACTGGTTGGTTCATTTCAATTCTTTCATCGATTGTGTTCGACGAAAGGTTTTCCTACAACTTCATCCGGAGATGAGGTGTTCTTTCATGGGGAAAGGGATGCTACCCTTTCTTCCATTCCTTATTATTCCAAGCGGGTTGTGGGCAACCTGTCTTGTCTTTTGGCTAGTCTCTCGATAGTGGATAACGACGAGGAAGTGGAAATGTGGCCACACGTAGTGGACGATTTTAGAGATGTGTTTCCGAAGGATCTACCGGGGTTACCACCGACAAGAGGGTTAGATTTTTCTATCGACTTGGTACCGGGAACGGCATCCATAGCCATTTCCCCGTACCGTTTGGCACCGGCAGAGTTGAAGGAGTTAAGTAAGCAGTTAGAAGAACTGCTGGAAAAGGGGTTTATTAGGCGGAGTACGTCACCGTGGGCGGCACCGGCCTTGTTCGTGCAAAACAAAGATGGATCGATGAGGATGTGCATCGACTATCGAAAGCTAAATAGGGTGACTATTAAGAATAAGTATCCACTACCTCGAATTGACGATTTGTTTGACCAACTGAAAGGAGCGACGTTCTTTTCAAAAATCGACTTGCGATCAGGCTATCACCAATTGAGGGTGAAGGATGAGGAGATTTCGAAAACGGCCTTTAGGACCCGGTATGGTCACTATGAGTTTGTGGTCATGCCGTTCGGGTTAACTAATGCGCCGGCAGCATTTATGGAGTTAATGAATCAAATCTTTAAGGAGTATCTCAACAAGTTTGTGGTGGTCTTTGTCGACGATATTTTGATTTACTCGAGCTCAAGAGAGGAACACGAGGAGCATCTCCGTTTAGCGTTGCTCATATTGAGGGAGCACCAACTTTACGGAAAATTTAGAAAATGTGAGTTTTGGCTAAATGAGGTGAAATTTCTGGGACATGTGATCTCGGAAGAAGGGGTAAAGGTGGACACGACGAAAATTGAGGCAGTTTCGAAATGGGCACAACCGAAGAATGTGTTCGAGATTCGAAGTTTCTTGGGTTTAGCTGGATACTATCGACGGTTCGTCAAGGATTTCTCAAAGTTGGCGACTCCAATGACTTACCTTACCAAGAAGGGGGTGAAGTTCGTGTGGAGTGAGGCTTGCGAGAAAGCTTTCTTAGAGCTCAAGAAGCGGTTGACTAGTTCTCCCATACTAGTTATTCCCGAGCAAGGGAAGGGTTACCAAGTGTATTGTGACGCTTCGAAGGAAGGTTTGGGTTGCGTCTTGATACAAGACGGAAAGGTTATCGCATATGCTTCGCGACAACTAAAGATCCACGAAAAGAACTATCCGACTCATGACCTAGAGCTAGCGGCAATAGTTCATGCGTTGAAGATATGGAGGCATTACCTGTTCGGGGAAAAGTTCGAAGTGTTCTCGGATCACAAGAGCTTAGGGCATATTTTTACCCAACGGGATTTAAATATGCGCCAACGACGATGGATGGAATATCTGGAAGAGTACGACTATGACTTGCACTACCACCCGGGAAAGGCCAATGTAGTGGCGGATGCTTTGAGTCGAAAGTCTCATGCGACCTTAGCGCATGTGGCGATCGACGAATGGAGGATGATGGGAAAAGTGAACGAGTTCGACTTGGAGTTGGGACATGTTAATGTGGGAACTTTGTACACAATAGTGGTACAACCGGAACTTGTGAGTAGGGTTCTGAAAGCACAAGATGGGGACGAGAAAGTGGAGAGTTATGAGAAACAGATGAGTTCTAGCGAAGGATTAGATGGTTGGACGAAAGGAACCGATGGGGGACTACGCTTTAAGGGAAGGACTTATGTGACAGAAAACATGAGGAACGAGGTATTAAAGGAGTTTCACCACTCCCTATTAGCCGTTCATCCCGGTGGAACAAAAATGTATCACGATGCGAAGAGACAATTTTGGTGGCCCGGAATGAAACGAGATGTAGCTTCATATGTTAGCAAGTGCCTAACTTGCCAACAAGTGAAAGCGGAACACCAAAGGCCGGCGGGTATGCTCCAACCCTTACCGGTAGCGGAATGGAAGTGGGAAAGGATAGCAATGGATTTTGTGACCAACTTACCTAGATCGGTAAGTGGGAATGACGCTGTGTGGGTTGTGGTCGACCGTTTGACCAAATCCGCACACTTCATTGCGATTAAAATGACGAATTCGGTGGAAATCTTGGGACGGAAGTATATTAAGGAAATTGTTAGACTTCATGGGGTGCCTATTTCGATAGTATCGGATCGAGACGCAAGGTTTGTGTCGAGGTTCTGGGGCGCATTACAAAATGCCTTAGGGACCAAGTTGATAATGAGTACGGCGTTTCATCCCCAAACGGATGGACAATCGGAGCGGACTATCCAAGTGTTAGAGGATATGTTGCGCGCGTGTGTGAACGACTTTAAGGGAGGTTGGGAGAGCCATCTACCCTTAGTTGAGTTTGCGTATAATAATAGCTTTCAAGCTAGTATTGGCATGGCACCTTTCGAGGCTTTATACGGGCGGCCGTGTAGATCTCCCGTGTGTTGGACCGAGGTGGGAGAAGCGGAAATTCTAGGATCGCAATTGATTCAAGAAACGACCGAAAAGATTAAGTTAATTCGGCAAAGGCTTGAGATGGCTCGAAGTAGGCAAAAGAGTTATGCTGATAAGAGGAGGAGACCTTTGGAGTTCGAAAAGGGGGATCAAGTATTTTTACGAGTTTCGCCCAGGAAGGGGATTATGAGGTTCGGCTCTAAAGGAAAGTTAAGCCCGAGATTTATCGGACCATTTGAGATCGTGGACCGAGTTGGAGAAGTTGCATACCGGTTGGACTTGCCATCAAAGTTGGCGGGGGTCCACCCGGTGTTCCATGTGTCAATGTTGAAAAAATATCATCACGACCCTTCACACGTGGTGGACTTTGAGGACATTGAGGTTAGTGCGGATGTGACCTACGAAGTGGGACCTATGAGGATTATCGATTTGCAAGAGAAGGAACTTCGAGGAAATACTATTAGACTGGTAAAGGTGGTTTGGAAACACCACGGGGCCGAGGAGGCAACTTGGGAACGCGAGGATGAGATGAAGAGGAAATATCCTAATCTCGACTTTTCTTTAGGTACTTTTCTTTAGATGCATTCTAATTTCGGGACAAAATTTCTTTATCGGGGAAGGGTTGTAACGCCTAGAGTTTGGAATTTATTTTTGTTATAACGCCTAGAGTTTACGGAGTTGTTGAGTTGTATTTTATTATGTTTGATATTGCATATAGGTGTTTACCTTAGTTGAGTTTTGTAGATGTTGTGGAGTTATTGAGGTAGAAGCATGTCAGATTAGTTTACTTTATTTTCTTTTATGTTGCAGCCGCTTCTTTTACATTGTTGTATTTTATTCTGTTAGATATTGTATACAGGTGGTTACTCTTACATGTTGTGCATTATCTGAGGTTTATTTCATTTGAGTTATGGAATGGTTACGGGTTGTGAACCCTGCGTATGTTATTTCTTGAATTATGTCACCCATTGTACGTTTAAAATTTTTAGGCTTTGTTTATAGAAGTTTATAATTCCTGGGTATAGTTGTTTAGAAAGGAAATTTCGGGACGAAATTCTTTTAAGGAGGGTTAGTTGTAACATCCCGTATTTTTATAACTGTTTTTAATTAGGAATTAATTTATCCAAAAACGTTTTATTCAAAATTTTACCAAAAACCGGTCACTCGACTAATTTTTAGCCAAAAACCGAAAGTCTTCCGAAAAACCTTATTTTAAAAACCTGTTACTAATTTTACTAATAAAAAGGACCCAATAGATTTGTTTCTAAAGATTTGTTATTATTGAGTAGTTTATTAATAATTTTGATTAAAAGTTAGCTTTTAGAACTTTGGGGACCAAATAGTTCGCTTCCACAAACTATCTAAAAACAGTTTTTTCTAAACCAAAAATCAGCCCACTTCTTTCAAAAACAAACCTAAAACCAGCCAAACACAAGAAAGAAAAAGAGAGAAAAGAGAGAAGAAGAAGAAGAAGAAGAAGAAACCACGCTAGCGGATTCTTACCGGAAGCATCTCCTCTACGCGCTAAGGTAACGGGGGTCATCCATAGCGACTAGACAAGGGTGTATATTAGGATTATGTTTTACGTTTAGTATAAATTGGGGGTTTTTGCCTTTTATCTTAATTAGTTTTATAAATTGTTAATTGGGTTTAGTTGTTATATGTTTAATTCACTTATTTGTTAATTGGGTTTAGTTGATTATATGTTTAATTCACTTATTTGTTAATTGAGGATTTAGTCGTGTTAATTTCGGATTAACGAGAATATGGATGAGTTTGCATGTCTTTATGTATTGATATTGTGTTATTATAATTGTTGATAAATTGGGATTTATTGAGGTCAATTGTTTGGTTCCTATAAGTGGTCAAAATCAGTAAAGTCGTAGTGTTGGAAATCTGGAAAAAAAAAAATTATGGTTATAAACACTACTTGAATTTTGAGTTTAGCAGTCTTAAGAAATTTTCAGAAAACCTATTGAAAATCGCTTAGTTCTAGCTACAAATTAGTTAACGCATAGAGTTTGGACTTTATTTTATTTGACTTTAGTTTACTAGAAAGGCTGAATTTTGAGTTTTGTGGACGTTGTGGAGTTGTTGAGGTAGAAGCATGTCATCTTAGTTGTTGAGCTAGAAACATGCTATTTTTGTTACATTATTGTCTTTTATTTTATTAGCCATTGTTTTACATTATTGAGATACTTACGTATCTTTCGCTTACTTGAGTTATCTATGGAGGAGTTGTTATGAGTTGTGGACTTAGTGTATTTTATTTCTTGAATTATGACACGAATTGTATGTTTAAATTCTTACGGTCTTATTTATAAAAGTTGATCATTTATGGGTATAGTTGTTTAGAGAGGAAATTTCGGGACGAAATTCTTTTAAGGAGGGTTAGTTGTAACATCCCGTATATTTATAAATGGTTTTATTCATAATTTAATTTATCCAAAAATGTTTTATACAAATTTTACCAAAAACCAATCACTCGACTAATTTTTAGCCAAAAACCGAAACTCTTCCGAAAAACTTTATTTTAAAAACCTGTTACTAATTTTATTAATAAAAAGGACCCAATAGTTTTGTTTATAAAGATTTGTTATTTTTGGGTAGTAAAACAATAATTTTGATTAAGAGTTTACTTTTAGAACTTTGTGGACCAAATAGTTCGTTACCACAAACTATCTAAAAACAGTTTGTTCTAAACCAAAAATCAGCCACTTTCAATTCTAAAAACCTAAAATCAGCCAAGAGAAGAGAGAGAAAAAGAGAGAAAAGAGAAAGAAGAAGAAGAGGAAACCACCGTTATTATTACCGGAAGCATCTCCACTACGCTCTAAGGTAACGGGGGTTATCCATCGCGACTAGACGAGGGTGTATGTTAGGATTATGTTTTACGATTATTGTTAATTGGGGGTTATCCATCGCGACTAGACGAGGGTGTATGTTAGGATTATGTTTTACGATTATTGTTAATTGGGGGTTATCCATTGCGACTAGACGAGGGTGTATGTTAGGATTATGTTTTACGTTTATTATAAATTGGGGGTTTTTGCCTTTTATATTATTTATGTTCTTAAATTGATAATTGGGGTTTAGTTGTTATATTTTTAATTCACTTGTTTGATTTTGGATTAGTTGTGGATTTAGTCTTTTGATTTCGGATTAATGATAATATTAATGGGTTACGTATATTATGCGTTGATTATGTATTATTATGGTTGTTGATAGAATTGGGTGAATTATTGGTGAATAAAGATGAGTTTTATATTATGCATACAAGGTGTTTGTTAAAATGCCTGAATGGGTTTTTATGTTGTTGAAGTGATTGGCTAGTTGTGAATCTAGCATCTATGATTATGGTTTATGTTGTATTACGTTAAGTTACGTATGAGTTTATGTTAGTTGAATAGTATAATATTATTGGCCGAGGCCTTAATATTTATACGTATGAGATGGTGTTATTTGAATGATTTTATATTATTGGCCGAGGCCTTGTGATTTAGCTGTAGTGGCAATGGTCTCTGTCTCTCCCTAATTCCGGGGACAGAAGACGGCCGAGGGGATAGGGAATGACTCGTCTTACGGACCGGGGCGAGTGGCGTTAGAGGTCCCAGTGTGCACTATATTTACTTTTATGTTAGCAATGGTCTATGTCTCTCCCTAATTCCGGGGGCATAAGACAGCCGAAGGGATAGGGAATGATTCGTCTTACGGACTGGGACGAGTGGCGTGAGAGGTCCAAGTGCGCACTATAAATCTATTTTTATGTTGCAATGGTCTCTGTCTCTCCCTAAATCCGGGGACAGAAGACGGCCGAAGGGATAGGGAATGACCTACCTTACGGACTGGGGTAGGTGGCGTGAGAGGTCCATGTATGCTGTTGATGTGTATTTAATTTATTTAATTCATCGTAGTTGTAGAATGTCATTATATTTCTATTTATACGTCGATTATCGTAGTTGTAGAATTTGTGAGCTCTTGCATTTATGGGATGGAGTGACGGTATTTGTGGTGCCGTCCCTTCTAGTTATGTGCGTGGGACTCACCGTTACAATTTTGTATTTCAGGTACAACTTAGGCTGAGGCGTATGGTTAAGAGTTTTAGCAAAGCATCACATGGGTTCGGGCTTTTGCTTTCTTTTTATTTGGATTGTTTTTGAGGTTGTAGCCTACGGGCAAATTCATTCGTTCGTTATTTTTAGCTTTTATAAATCCAGACTTGTAGCCGCGTTTGGCAAACTTTTTATTTATCCGTTAATTATTCCTTTAGCTCGTTAGTGTTTTCTTTTTAAATTTTTAAATTCGTACCAACAGGTTCTCTTTTCTTTTATTTAAAAAGGTCATGCCTCGATATCCGTGTTTATAGATTTTGGGGCGTGACATTGTTTTTCATTTAATTTTCTCTTTTTAGTTGCTCCGGTATTATATTTTGATGGAAATGTTAGTTTGGCTATTAATATTTGATGACAACCTATGATTTGTAGGAAATGTCGGATGCCGAAAGCTCTCATCAAAAGATAGCTCCTACGAAAACCTTTTATGAGGTACATAATTAATATTTGAGTTTATTCGGTTTATATTTATAGAGCAGTTATGATGTTTTATATTTTCTTCATACCTTAGTGGAGCGTGTCACAAAATGGTGAACTTGTAGACAAGTATAGATTGACAGACTGTGAGAACAAAGTCGGGGTTGAACTAATAAATTGTCCATAACTACAAAGTCTATATTTCAATGGAATGTAGAAATTTTGTAATGCCAAATTGTAACATCAAAGTAGTCTGATGGTAACAAATATGTTAAATTATGTTAAAAATAAAAATAATGTAGGAGTTTTAACATAAAAGTTGAAACATTTTTTTCACTCTCATTCTCATATGTTTAATACCATATATTTCTTTCCATACAATAAGTTATGATGTTGTTAGAATATTTCTAAAAGTTTTTATTTATGTAAATACAGGTCGGAAGTGATGTTCAACTTTTTAACATTGATTACCCAAAACAAGTTGTCGGGTATGGTACTATCATTTCTAAAGACCCTCTCTATAAGTTAGATGGAAAACAAATAGGAATCAATGGATTCTGGGTGGTGTTAATAACTGAAGTGAAGTTTGCTCGTGTAAATTTATTGATCCCCCGTGGTTGTACCCGCATAGTTGGACAAGCTTTTGATAAAAAACAAAGCGTCTTTTGGCGTGCCATCGATGTAAGTAAAATTGAATACATATGTAAATTTTTTAAAGGAACTTTTAAACATAAAAGTTTCCTACATTAATATTCTTCATCGTAATCATTTCCATTACAAAAAACTGGTTTTTATTCTATTTATAATATAGTTTTGTCATTGTTGTTTAATTTCCATCTCATTCGTTATATTACAATATACTAACTTATATATATGTGATTTTCTTTTTTGTGCAGATAAAGAAAAAGTAGGTGAACTGGAGTAGATGAATTGTGCATACATACTTAGCTATGTGGAGGGCAAATTATAATTTTGTTTTAAATATTTCAATCTACTTCTTTGAGTCAACGTTCGTACCCGACATTTTGTTGAGGGCGTATGATATCTATCTTTTTACCCTTTGAGACTATTTCTTTTATTAATATATTTTAGTCTGTGTCCGTATCCCTCTATTATTTTAAGAATTGATAGTTTGTTTATGATGATTGGTTTATGTTTATCCAATGAAACATTGTATTTGGTATTTGAGAAGATATAGTTGGTTTTGCCTGTTATTTGGTTTTTAATATTTAAAATCTTGTTTATGTTCAAGTTTTGATTACAAATATTCTATATAATAAAAACCACCATGAAAAAACAAAAGGTGCATGGCTACATAGAAACACAAATTAGTCGATTCTCCAACGCCTAAGATGGCGGTAATCAAATGCCTCAAAAGCCATTAGCAGTGCCTTATTTGCGGTACCTACGAAGGCGGTAAATAAGCGCCTTTAAAACTATCAAACCGCCTTATTTGAAATACCTATTGAGGCAGTTAAAGAGCGCCTTTAAAAGCAGACCCAACCGCCTCATTTGAAGTACCTATTAAGGCGCTAAAAAAGCGCCTTTAAAAGTAGTCATAACCACCTTCTTCTTTCGAGGCGCTTGGTAACCGCCTCAAGGGCTTTTGCAACGCAGGCATTCACGACATTTTACAAACCGCCCTGTGAAGCGCCTTAAAAGGTTTTAGAGGCGCTTATATAGCTTTTTAAGGTGCTTTACAAGCGTATTAATTGACCTATTTTCATGTAGAATTAATTATTAGATCTTACTCCATTTATTGCATTTAATGCGGAGTTTTAGCCATACATTTTAACCTCCATCAGACTCTTTTACTTTTCAGTATTTGGTGAGTTTTTCTAAAATCTTGTGTTGTTTATTTATTTGTCTTTAATATTACTTTCATAATTAATACATTAATATATTATCATACGGGTGAGCATTGACAACCCTCACCTCTGCATTTTAGTAGGACTTGCATGCTAGATAAATCAACAACTTAAAAAGAAGTGATAGCGCAAGGTTTATTGATTTAAACGACAAAGGGATAGTTTATAAATAACTTAAATAAATTATATTATCATCTCTTGTGAGTACTCGTACTTACATACGAGCTTATAAATATTATTAATACAATCGGTCTTTGTACTCTTACAAGTTAAAAGGATTTAGAATTAAATTGCACACTTTATGGCTGATCAGTAATTGTACCTTTTGTGAATAAAGCTTATAAATATTATCAGTAATTGTAGATTTTGGTCATTAGTTTTGCCTCATTGTTAGGTTTGGGCATTAGTTCTAATATTTATTGGAGGAAAATTTTAATTTCTTTGCAAGAAACCGGAGGGCTAAATATTTTACGTGATTTGGCCGCATCAAAAGTTTCTCCCACTTTGTTAAAGTTTTGTCAAAAATAGTTCATTTCCTCAGAACAGATGTAAGTAAAAGTTTCATCTGCAAATAATGTTCAAGAACATGATCGTTTTTCATTACATTTCATGAAACCCCATTCATCATATGGACGTCATCTTATCCTAGAAAAAACGATGAGAAGTTTGATATGCCTTATTCTTATGTGTCTTTTGTTGTTTATGTGAAGTGGTTTAATCGTTATTTTTAATTACAAAAATTTTGTAATGACCGGTTTGTACAATATTTAAGAATCAGGGCTTTAAAAAAGATTATGTAGAGATAATTTTACACAAGAACTCGTTTTAATTTCATTATTCAGTAAAAATATATAAATATTGCCGAATACTTTGTTAGCATGCATCAAACATTAAATCTAATTAGCCCTTTATTCGAATACTCATTTTAATTCTTAGAACAAAAGGAACAAGGGATGGGATTATAATATCTAAGTTTGTTTGGTTATGCTTCCTTAGATCATCCACAATGGTTCTATTAATTTTAACATGTTTGTGTATGTTATCTTTTTCCCTCACATTAGTGTGTTATTTAACAAAGTTATCTTTTCTAATTAAAATTTAATTCTTAATCAATAGCCTACTTCTCTATTATACTATACAAGTAGAAACCAAAACAGAGAATTGAAGTACCAACAAATGGGTGAACAAAAAAAAAAGGGTTTAGAAAATTGTTGAGAACTAGATTCTGGTGTTATTTCATAGCAATCATGGTGGAATTGAGGTTGAAAAAGAGAACGATAGTCCATTGGGGAGAAGGAAAAAAAAAAAAGAGAAGTTGTAGTCGTATACGGAGAATATGGGAGGAGATCATGCGTGGAAAGTAGACAAAAAAAAAAAATACAGCTACAATTGTGGAACGGTTAATTATAGAAATGGTCAATTATTTTTGCCACATTGTCAACTAAATAGCTTATTAAATTTAGGGGATATTAGTGTTTAGTACTTTACTATTAAGGGTGGCCTTTTTGTACCGACTTGTACCAAACGACCGCTTTTCGAGCCGAACCAATCAAGTCGGTACCAAAAGTTTGGTATACCGACATTACGGTACGGTACAACCGAAACGATCTTTGAAAGTCGGTTCAGTTTCGATATTCGTTTGGTGAGTTCGGTACGTTACCGATTCAAACCGAAATATTAAAATATACTATATAGACAAATAAACTTAAAAATTTATATACACTTAATTATTAACATTGTTATAATATACTTAAATTACTTTTTCTAGTGTATACTTATAACATTTTCTTTTATTAATATTTACTAGAAAAGTCAATTAGTGTTTACCCTTTTATGCAAAGAAACAAGAAATGTAACAATAATATAAATACATATATATTTTAATCTACTACTTTTAAAACATTATACTATGTTTTTTTTTTCTCAATACGCATAATTTTTCTATCATCATTTGTAAACTCTAAAGTTTGGTATAAAAACGAAATCGAACCGAACCAAACGAATAGTTTGGTATACCGAAAGTTCGGTATACCGAATTTGTTTGGTAATGGTATAAATTTTTTTTGGTTCCAATTAGTATAACATACTAAAACTTTCTAAAGAAAGAACGGAAAATGTAACATTAGAGAAGACTAAAGAGCCAGATGTCACACCAAAATATATAATAAATTCAGGTCCATGAGCACATAGGCCCATCTCAACAAATGGCGGCCCAAGAAGGCAAGGGCGATAAAAACAATGTGTTTTCCTATTTTTGTTACATAAGTTTGCCACGCGTCAGAACTTACATTTCACCTAGCATAAATAAGCCTTAAGGGCTTCTCCATTAGACACTCCCATTGTCAAAAGAAATTTTAAACACCACGGCACCGGCGATAGCTTCCTTTGCCATGGTCTTGATCTTTCAGGTATATTATTCTCATTATTTTCTTACGTTTTCCATTATGAAATCTATTTATCGTCGATCTGTTTTCGCCATCCTTGGTTTTCTAAATTTATTTATAAGAAAATATACGTAAAATATTGGATTTTGATATGCCGTTTAATTAATTGAAAATTGAAGATGATTTGTTTGGATAACAATTAGATCTCTAGAATATGGGTAAAGTTATACAAGATGATTCAATTGAGAAATAGATAAGTTATAACTCATAATTCTGATTTCTTTTTTAAATTCTCGACTCATAATTGCCTTTTAAATTTTATGTAGGTCTGAAAAGATTCAAAATCTTACCAAACCTAAACCTGGTCCTTGTTCATTTCATCATTGACCGATACTCATTTAATTTCATGTACCGCAAGCTATGGTCATCATCTTATCCTGGTAAGAATTGATTGTTGGAGAATTTCATATGCCTTGCTACTTTATGTGTTACGACTTGATATTTTCTTTATTAGACTTGTCAAAATATTTGCAATGAGCAACAATTGGCATATTTAAACATAACAGTCTACGAGAAGACTATTCTTTGTATTAAATTAATAATAATTTTTGTGATTCATGATCAAAGTGTATATTTATTGTCAAACACTACATTGTTTGCATGCATCAAACATCGAATGCAATTATCACACTCTTAATTCATTGAGAAAAAAAACAATAGAGGGGATTGGAAAATCTAATCAAAATCTTAGTTTGTTTGGTTTGATTCTTTAAATATTTGCAATCCCTAAAATGTTTCTTGTTAGTTGTGAACTTTGCTTTTGCTATTGAAGCCTTGTTTGGAAGGTTACTACTGTAAGTAATACATATCGTTGTTTTTTTACTCTTAAGGAAACAATCCGTTTGGTTTACCATTGAAAATTATATATTTTTTGTACTTTATAGATGAAGAAGTACAGTTTTTAAGCATACCAAACCTTAGTTTTCCCAAATTAATATATTGCCACTCATTTTGAACAAGAATTAACTGCTTTCACTACCTTCGGTAAAAAAACGACACATCATCACAGTCTAACAAAACACACAATAATACCAATATTTGTTTTAAATTATAACTTATTACATCTAAACAACAACAAAAAAACTATTATGTACTTTTAATATACCTAAATTAGTAATCGTGTCTCATGCATTGCGTGTGTGACGCGCAGTGCAATTAAAATATAAAAAATAAGTGTAGTTATGATACAAATATGTGGATAATACAAAAAAAAAGATTAAGATGATAAGAATTAAAAGAATATTTAGTTGTCAAAAAGAGATAAATAGTGTTATTAGTTATTACTTTTTATATTTTTTTTATGTGAGTATCATATTATTGTAATTAATAAAAAAGCATAGGGGTATTTTTGGAAATAAAATGGCTAAATTAAGCAGGCTCGTTTGATTTGTGTTGCTTTATTATAATAGAATGATGAGCCCATATTTGGTGACTACTTTACAAAAACTAAAAAAAAAAAAAAATTGTAAAAGAATGACACCTTTGGAGCTTGCGATTTGTAATCTAAGTTGGTCAAAATAAAAATCCTAGTTGAAAGCCTATTGAAACAACAGATAAAAAAATTCAAAATATTAGAATGTTTTTCTAATAATTTCCATGTTATTTCAAAAATTTATTTTACAATCAAAATATCAACCTTGTAGTCATTTCCCTATGATTCTTTGTTTATATTTTTGATATATTATATGCAATGTAGATATATAGATATGTAACTATTGTTTGAAGAATTCGAAGTAGTAAAACTGGATCTTTTCTCTGTATGTTCTTTTTGTTTGTGTTTTTTAGAGGGTTAGAGCATTCACATCACACTCTTTAAACTCGATTTTCTTTAAATTTGTGAGTTTATTTGTAAAAAACCATTCACATCGTCCTCATATTAAACTCTCTATTTTCAAAGAGTATCACTATCACTCTTTATAAATGAAGAAGATTAGTTCTGCTCATCAACCAAAAAATCATATTTTATTTTGGGTCCCAACTTCAATCATGTATTATTTCAACACAAAAAATAAACTACGTATTAAAATAAAATACAAAAATTAATAAAGTATTAATAGAGAGAGTGTTTTGAAGAGATTGAAAAATCAATAAAAACTTAAGTGACTCTCTAAATATCAAAAAATAAAATTTTCACTTCTCATTTAATAAATTTTTTGGAGAGATTGATGTGAATGCTCTTGGATAACCTGAATGATTGTAAAATGAACATTTAATTTTCCGTAACCACCGAAACATTAGATATATATTAATACTCATGAATCCAATTAATACTAAATGGTGCTTAAAATTCTTGGAAATTAAATATTCTCATTATTTTGAAAACTATTTTCATAATTAGACCCACAAATTTATCGTGTCTAACATTTAGACCCACAATCTCTCAATAATTATAAATAAACATATTAGTAAACATTTTACTAATATTTTAATTTCCTTCGCTATTCAAGACAAAAGCATTTTCTATTGCGTGTGATCCTTTAGTACTCTGAGTTGGTGGATTAAACTTCTGAACCTGTCAATTGTCAGTAACCGTGTAATAAGAACATTCCGTCAAATTATTAGTGTCTGATCAATACTCAATAATTAGAAAACACTTTTTCGCAATTATCATCTGCCTTGGCCAAATAACTTTTTGAGTATTATCCACAAATAATATATCAAATGACGTATTCAATCTTGACACTCACAAGTTTCCGCACATATCTTACTACATCCAAAAATACAAGACTACCATGAATGGTAACATTCATTTCGTAAAATCAAATTGAAGCAATCAATATACAAGACTACTGTGGCATCTCAAATCGAAAGATTAATTTACACAACTTAGAGCAATCAATATACAAGACTACTATGGCATCTCAAGTCGAAAGATTAAATTACACAACTTAGCGCAAACAATATCTTAGAGTATATGCCCATAAGTAAACTGATCTTTTTTCTTATTAGGATTTCTCTATGGATCATGTTCAATGAATTTGTTCTCTAACCAACACGCACACACTTGTACACAATATGTATACATGTGTGATATGAGATACGCCAACTATACAAAGTATGTGATAGACTTTCTATTAAATCATTGTCCAAATGATTGACCTATGACTAGTAGCATTTAAGAGATGATTATAATGGAAAATAATCTCATATTTCTCAAGAACTTGAGAAACAATTATTTTCTCAATCTCTATGAACCTTAATCATAATAATATTCAAAACTAATAATGTACCAATGATAAGTATAAGTATGCCCGCTTATTAATAAATTAATATTATAATAGATAAACATTTAGACCCATATTTATAGAACTGGTGTTAGGGTTTATTTCCAACAACTCTTACTTCCCCAAAAAAAATATTATCATATGGTAATAATAGTATATACTTAAAAACGAATAAGGAAACTAAAAGACTTGATTAGTGAAAGTCAACAAAAAATAACAAGAGAAATTTGACAAGTATGTGCACATAGTACAAGAAAGTGAATGGGAAACAATTAAAAGAAAAACACAAAAGCTGACAACTCTTTCTGCTACTTTCACACCAAAATGAAAAAAATGGAAAATACTCCTTAAAAAATCAAGTTTATTATAATAAAAGATAGAGTTCTTTTAGTTAGTATAAGAAAATTAACACTTGTCCTATTATTTACTTTAATACTTTTATTGTACTCTAATAATAAGTAAGCATTAATAAACACGAATGAGGGAAAAAGAAAATACCGTTTATCTATTAAATGAATTATTCGCTTGAGAAAATTGTGCATCTTGGTGATTATCTACTTTATCTTTTTTGTCTTCATCTTCTCCCTCTCCCTCTATCATGCCAACAACCTTTATCTTTATGAATGAAACTCTTTCTGATATCAAAACAAACATATTATCAGACAACGAGTAAAAACAATATTGACTTTACTCGTTGTCTGGTAATATTTTGTTTTCACATTAAGAAGAGTTTCATCTTTAAATATAAAGGTTGTTGGTGTGGAAGAGGTAGAAGGAGAAGATGAAGACGAAAAACATAAATTAAATAATAACAAAGATACACATTTTTTTCAAGTGAATATGTCATTTACAAGATAAATGGTATTTTCTTTTTCCCTCACATTTGTTTATTAATGCTTACATTTTTTCCTATTATAAAAATCTTTTTAATTAGGATCAAGTAATTTCACAGCTACCCCCTAAACAATACTCGACTTGATAATGGGAACACTACCCCACTGGACTATTCCTAGTGGATTTGTTTATTAATGCTTACTTATTAGAGTATAATAAAGTTCCAAAGCTAATCCTCTCATATTAACAAAAAGAACTCTATCTTTTATTAGAACATACTAGAGTTTAGAAGGAGTCATTTGCATTCTTATTCATTTTGGTGTGAAAGTAACTAATAGAAAGAGTTGTCAATTTTTGTGTGTCTTTTTCTCAATTGTTTCCCTTTCAGTTTTCAGCAGTATGTGCACACGCTTGTCAAATTGCTATTGTTGTTTTCCTATAATTTTATGTAAACGTTCAGTAATCAAGTCTTTTTAATTGCTTATTCGTTTTTAAGTATATACTATTATTACTATATGAAATTGTTATCCGCTGTTCTAGTTGCAGTTTTGCAGTTAGGTTCCAAGTGATGTTGCAACCACAGTTGGAACCAAGTGTATTAATGGACAGAACAGTTTATTTAAATTTACTTGAAATAAATCACACGTACATTTAACAACGGAGTTCACCCAACTAGGCTACGTCTCCGGGGTACTTACCCAGATTATGATATTATAAAAGCTTACAATATAGGATACAAGTCTTATTGAAAAACAATCAGACTCCCTCTAGGTTTTCTGTCTATCTCTATATTGCTCCTACTTTATAACTATCAATTATAAATCAATGGCATCCCACCATTGTTTTCTTTTAAAGCTCACTGTGTATTCTCTCAAGAACGAGTTCTTTATAATTTAGAACACACACTTTTTACAAGCTAAGTTATCAACTATTTATACAAGTAAAAACAATCTTCTTGCTTCAATATCTTTTATGATTGCTTTGACTCTTTTGATTGGCTTCAATCTTTCCATGTAGCACAAGACTCTTCAGCATAGGATTGACTCCAATCTTCATAAGTTAAAACCTATTTAATAACTAGCTTGGAAATAGCAGTTAGTCTTTTCCTAAAACAAGGAAACATATAAGATAATATCTTTTAGAGATAATATCTTTAAATATACATATGAAACATTAACTCCATATTTCATTCAATCTTAAGCGTATCATACTGAATTTGATAAGGAACAAAGATTGAAATAAGTGATAAAGATTTGTATAAGAATAGAGATATAGATTGCCTAGTTTAAAGTAAACATATATTTTGAAACTAATCTCCTTATTACTTTTAGGAAACATCTTTCTTATCACTTTAATATTCTCAATATAAATGAACTAAACCTTTAAGAGCATATGAGAATATATCCTGCACACTTTAAAACAAATAATTATCATTAAAGAATAGTAATGCAAAATTTCAGAACTAGACAGAATCCTGCAGAACAGCAGGTTGGAACTCTGGTTGCAACTGAGATTGCAACATTACTTGAAACCAACAACACTGTCTTAGTTGGTTGTAACTGAGGTTGCAACATTACTTGAAACCAAAAAGCTGTCTAAGTTCTTAACAAACAAGTAGGATTATTTAGTTCAAACCAATAGACAACAAATAGTATTTAGACCAGAAATCTGGTCCTAACAATCTCCCCCTTTGTCATTGGTTTTGACAAATCATCTAAGTTTATAAAAACATCAATCCACCTGTAAATACAAGTTTCAACACAGTCTTTTTCTATATATCATTTATCAGTGCTTTTAAGACAACTATTCAAGCTCCCCCTGCAAGTTAGAATAGCAAACATCTTATAAGCACAAAATATATATCCATACACCAGAGTTTCAGAACATATTCAATTTTAAAGACAGGCACAATTCAGAAAGAAATTGCAGAAATTTTAAGGCCAAAAATACTGGCACAACATAGTCTTAACACAGCAATTGTAACTGAAACTGAAACTTAGAAGCATAAACATGAAGTCTTAACACAGAAAATGAAATTGAAACTCAAATCATAAAATAAACTTCTTCTTCATCTTCCCCTATCTGTCAGAATCCAGACAAACTAATCAAGAGGCCTGTCTGAGTGAGGTGCTCTTTCCCTTAGAGGTGTATCTCTGACAACTTCTTTATCTTCTTCTTCACTACTTATTGAGAGGCCATCATCACTGTCACCATCATCTTCACTTTCTGTGAGATTCTCCAGTAGCTTCTTGATCTGATAGTCATCTGTATCTAGCTCAACACTTCTTTCTTGATTTGAAGCCAGTTTTTGTAGCAGATACCACGTCACACCTTTCTTTCTAGAAGGAGCACTAGTTGTCTCCTTTTCTTTCCCTTTTTCCCCAGAGATGTCATTGACATGTCCTTCCTTCAGTAGTTTTGCAGAAATATACAGGGCAGGAGGACAGTTTGTAATTTGTTCAGAGGAGATACTTATAGGATATGTGCAATATATGGGTATGACTTGAGCTATAATGACTCCAGTGATTAAGCATGGAAATGGTAGCAGGATGGAGGGTGATTTAGTATCACTGAAATCTCTGATGAGATTAAACACATGATTACCAAAGTTAATTGGCAATGAGGACATGATTTTATAGAGAAATACAGCCATATCTTTGTTCACTCTAGAGGGTTGTTTAGTAGGAGTCCGATTGAACCTAGCAATTTTGTGTAGCACAGCAGCACACAGAGTCAGTGAGGATGTCTTGATGGAAGTGCCATCAAATCTATTATTCTTTCCAGTAAGAACAAGAGCTATAACCTCCATATCATAATCAACACTATTCTCAGAGGGACTAGGAGAACTTAAAAAATCATTGATTAACTTAGGGGTAAAATCTAGAGTTAGACCCCTTAAAAATACTCTACCATAGGCAGGATTACCCTCTTCAAAGACAATGCTACTAAAATTAGCATAAAATTCCTTAACAATAGTAGGATAATAAGAATCAGAATAGCATACAGTTCTTTCTAAGCCAATATCTGTGAGCAATTTCTCAACATGCACCTGTATGTGCTGATAGCTAGCTAAATTGAATCTCCTTTCAGAGTGAATTTCCCTACTAGCAAAAGACCTGAACCTCCTAAACATTTTTCTATTACAGAAACGAGGATCAACTTCATTTAATTTAGTATCATAAGTAAAAGCAACAGAGATAGGATCATCCTCTAAGTTTCTCCTAGCACGTTTCTTAGACCTATGTTTCTTAGAAGAGGAAGACTCACTTACCTTGGCTTTAGAGCCTGGACTGGTTTGGGATTGAGTCAGAAAGTCTTTAAGAGTGCTATCATCTTTATAATTGAGATTGGGTTTGTAAGGAGAGTTGGAAGACATGGTTTCAACCTAGGTTGCAACTGCACTTAGAACTTCGCTGTGTGGGTTTTACAGATAACCTAGAGATTTTAATAGAAAGAGAGAGAGAGTAATTCTGATGTTGTTTATGAATTGAGATAGTAAAAGAGATTAGTATAAATAACATATAAGGACAAATCTTTTTACACTTAGAAACAGATACACCCAAATCAATTTTGAAACAGATTTTGCTGAAATTAAGAAAGTTTCTTTGCAACAGAAATAGAAAATTTGAAACACAATGAAATCACGAAGGATATAATTTTTTAAGATAAATCCAGCAAATAATTCAGATAAACATTCCTTATAAACAGATTTATCCAAAATTTTGAAAAATAAGAGTTGAAGTTTTGAAGGAAATTTGACTTGTTTCAAAAAAAAAAATATATCAGTTATATAAGATATAGAACTTTGAAAATTCAAGAATTTAGCCATTTACTCAAGAAGATATATTTATCATTGAATAACTTGAATAAAAATCAAATCTTAGGAGCTTATATTGAGCAAATCCATTTTTTTTCTCTACACAAAAACTAGATTAATGACCTCAGGAAGGAAAGAGTATAAGTGATGTCAAAAATCACAAGACTTTGTCTTGGCTTTTTCATTAGAAATCATCACCATGATTAGTATCATAGACATCATGACAATTATTATGCAAACACAGATTTGTTCTGTACTGAAAGAACGTGGTTTCAACTAGGGTTGCAACTGAGCTTGCAACCAACTTATCAGAAAATTGCACTTTGTGCTTGCAACTCTATTACCAGAGAGGTTTTAAGACAAGTTACCTCACATCTGTTTTTGAGACACCAAATAGTGACTTTTTCAAGATAAAAACTTCAAAGCTCAATTAAGACTTACCTTAGAGATAAAAAGTATTAAAGCTACTCAAAACAGACATATTTAGCAAGAGTATTCAATTAGATCTATAGTGACATACCCCTATATCACTTTTTAATGATTCAAACTTGTTTGTATCAAGGGGATTTGTGAAAATATCTGCTAATTGTCTTTCAGTTGAAACATGTTCTAAAATTAAGCTCTTTTCTTCAACCAGTTCTCTAATAAATTGATGCCTTAGATCAATATGTTTAGTTCTGGAATGTTGAACTGGATTCTTTGCCAAATCTATAGCACTTTTGTTATCACAAAATAAGGTTAATATTTGTTTAACATTATAATCGTTTAACATTTGTTTCATCCAAATAAGTTGAGTGCATCCATTTCCAGCTGCAATATATTCTGCCTCAGCAGTAGATAAAGAAATGCAGTTTTGATTTTTACTAAACCATGAAACAAGGTTGTTCCCAAAATAAAAACAACCACCAGAAGTGCTTTTTCTATCATCTATATTACCAGCCCAGTCTGCATAACAGTAACCCACAAGAAAGTGGTTTGTGTCTTTAGAATACCATAGACCTAGGTGAATTGTGCCTTTTACATACCTTAAAATCCTTTTGACAGATAGAAGGTGAGGTTCTAAAGGGTTTGCCTGATACCTGGCACAGACTCCTACACTTAAGCAAAGATCTGGTCTACTAGCAGTTAAATAGAGAAGACTCCCAATCATAGATCTATACAAGCTAGGACAGACACTCTTACCTTTATCATTCTTGGACTGTTTTAAAGTGGTACTCATAGGTGTTCTTTTCTCTTTGCTATCACTTAAGCCAAATTTCTTGACAAGGTTGTCAGCATATTTACTTTGGCAAAGAAAAATGCCCTTTTCACTCTGTTTAACTTGCAATCCTAGGAAATAAGTTAATTCTCCTCCACCACTCATTTCAAATTCATTTTTCATATCAGAAATGAATTCATCTATCCTATTATCAGAAGTGAAACCAAAAACAATGTCATCAACATAGATTTGAGCAATGATTATATCCTTCGTAGTTTTCTTAGTAAACAGAGTTTTATCAACTCCCCCTCTGTTGAAACCTTTTTCAATTAAGAACTTGGTTAATCTATCATACCAAGCTCTAGGAGCTTGCTTTAAACCATACAAGGCCTTTTTCAGCAAATAGACATGTTCAGGGAATTTAGGATCTTCAAATCCCTTAGGTTGACAAACATAAACTTCTTCATTAATCACACCATTCAGAAAAGCACTCTTAATGTCAAGTCGAAACAATTTAAAATCATACTGACATGCAAGAGAGAGTAGCATTCTAATAGATTCAATTCTAGCTACAGGAGCAAAGGTTTCATCAAAGTCAATTCCCTCAATTTGTGTATAACCCTGAGCTACCAACCTGGCTTTATTCCTAATAATGACTCCATCTTCATTACTTTTATTTCTAAAGATCCATTTAGTCCCTATAACATTTTTATTAGAAGGTCTGGGTACTAAAGTCCATACATCATTTCTTTCAAATTGAGACAGTTCATCTTGCATAGCTAGAATCCATTCACTATCTTCTAAAGCTTCTTTTATATTCTTAGGTTCTAACTGAGAAATGTAACAAGCAAAGTGAACAACATTATTTCTTTTACCTCTACTTTTCATACTTGAAGTAACTTCTCCTATGACATTGTCAAGAGAATGATTTTTCTGAGTCCTTACATAGCCAGGCTTGCCAGTAGATTGAATATGAGAACTTTCTTCTTCTTCTTCAGACTCAGCAGTATTCTGGGTTTCAACCTCGGTTTCAACCTCAGTTGCAACTGGACTTCCAACCACTGTTGGACTGCTTGTTTGTTAAATTTCTCCAGTTTCTTTTCCTGTCATTTCTGACTCTTCATCATCACTTGTAGTCTCATCCACATCTTTTAAGTCATCGAATATCACATAATAAGACTCCATGACACAGCTTGTTCTTAGATTAAAGACTCTAAAGGCTCTACTGTTCTGAGCATAACCAAGAAAGACCCCCTTATCACTCTTAGAATCAAATTTTCCAAGATGTTCTCTATCTCTAAGAATGTAACAAACACACCCAAAAACATGAAAGTACTTGACATTGGGTTTTCTGCCATTCCATATTTCATAAGCAGTCATGGTAGCGCCTTTAGTAATATAGACTCTATTAACAATATGACAAGCAGTGTTAACAGCTTCAGCCCAAAATCTTGTGGCAAGTTTCTTAGAATTTAGCATGACTCTAGCCATTTCCTGAATAGTTCTATTCTTTCTTTCAACTATGCCATTTTGCTGTGGAGTCTTTGGAGCAGAAAACTCATGACTTATACCTAAGGAGTTGCAAAACTCTTTAAACTTGTTGTTTTCAAATTCAGTTCCATGATCACTTCTGACCCTAGCAATTTTACCACTGGTGAAACCTTTTTCAAGTTGCAGTTTTAAGCACAGAGTTTTAAAGAGATCAAAAGTTTCAGATTTATTCTTTAAAAACACTACCCAAGAGTATCTAGAGAAATCATCTACAACTACCAAAATGTACTTCTTACCACCTATACTAGCAGTTTGCATAGGACCCATTAAGTCAATATGAAGAAGTTCTAGGACTCTCTTAGTGTAGATTTGACTTGTACTTTTGTGAATACTCTTTGTTTATTTGCCTATTGCACAATCACCACACACACCTTGATTTTTAGAATTGAGTTTGGGAATACCTCTTATCAATTCTTCTTTAACAAGCTTATCCAAGGTTTTATAATTCCCATGATCAAGCCTTTTATGCCAAATATCAACATTGTTAGTAATAGCTTGATTACACCTATTCTGAGGCAATTCTTTTTCAGCTTTTTCAAAAACATAGCAGCTATTTGCTGATCTAACTCCAGTCATGACCAAATCATTATTAAGATCAGTAATTAGACACTTATCTTTGTTGAACTTAACAGTCATCTTGTTGTCACACAGTTGACTGATGCTAATAAGATTGGCTTTTAGACCATCTACAAGAAATACATCATTAATATCAGGCATTCCAGGTTTGTTTAAGGTTCCTTTTCCAATAATTTTATCTGTATCTCCACCTCCAAACACAATAGTGTTTCCTGTAAGATTAATGACATTTTTTTAGAAAACTTGCAGTACCTGTCATGTGCTTAGAACAACCACTGTCAAAATACCAATCATTAGAAGTAACAGCATTTAAAGAAATGATAACAACTTTGTTATTAGCAATTAAGGTAGATCTTTTCTTAACTTGCCAGACCCGGTTCATTTTTTTATTTAAGGAAGCCAACCAAATTTTTTGAGAAATATACTTCATGTTCCTCTTTAAATAACACTGGATTTCTGAATGACTAGGTCTTTTACAAAAGTTACACAATTTAGTCCTAAAGGTAGATTTAACCTCAAAGCTGTTTATTTTTTTCTTGGTTGCAACTGTGGTTGCAACTGTACTTCTAACCTTATTATCAAAAACATGAGTTTCATCTTTAACAAGAGCTTTAACAAAGGTAGTTTTTCCAGTGTTTTCATAACCATAGTAACCTAAACCACTGTTATCTTTTGAGCCTCTAGAATAGGATAGCATGTCATCTAACTTTTCTGAAGCAGTTTTATTTTCTTTTGGGTTTCAGTTAGCTCAACCAGTTGAGAGTTGAGTTTCTCAGTGAGACTAGTAACCTTATCCTTTAGATTAACATTAAGCTTGTTTATGATCAAGGATTGCTTACTTAGACATTGACATTTTTCATAGAGAACAAGATACTGCTGAGTAATGTTATCATAAGAAAGCTCTTCCTCATCACTGCTATAGGTCTTAAGAGCAGTTGTAACTCTGGTTGAAACAGACTCACAGTCACTTTCATAAGTAGGTTCTTTTTTAGTGATTATTCCCATAAAATTAACAAAGTTAGATTCATTCTTTTCATCACTGTTGCTCTTAGAATCACTGTCACTATGAGTGGTTATATAAGAATTTTTATTCCTTTTTAAAGTATTTGCACACTCAAACTGAATGTGACCAAAACCTCTACATTCTCTGCATTGAATTTCTCTAGGCTGATATTCTTTGTCATCCTTCTCTTTAGGATTCCACTTTCCTTTAGGATTATTATTAAATCTAGACTCTGTCTTGAATTGATTATCCCTTTTCTGAAAGTTCTTGGATGTTCCAGTATCATCCTATTTTTTCTTAAAAAACTTTTTATAAACTTTTTTAGCAAAGAAAGCAAGCTGTTCTTCATCACTCATCTTCTCACAGACCTTAGATTCAGATTTCTTAGCCTGAAAAGCAATACCTTTTTCTGGTTTCTTTTGTTTAAAGAATTTTAGCTCATGAGTGCTTAGATTTCCTATAAGTTCTTCAGGTTTTAGATTATCTAAGTCTGTTGATTCCTCAATAGCAATAACCTTAATTTCAAACCTTTCTGGAAGTGACCTTAGCGTTTTCTTAACAAGTTTAGCATCACTGTATTTTTCACCTAAGGTTCCAGCTTGATGGGCAATGTGACAAATTCTACCATTAAACTGTTCAATGGTTTCATCTTCCTCCATTCTTAAGTTTTCAAATTGAGTGGTTAACTGTTGGAGTTTAAAAGCTTTTACTTTAACAATTCCTTCAAAGGTTACTTGTAAAATGTCCCATGCCTCTTTGGCAGTTTCACAATGAGAGATATACCTGAACACACTGAGAGTTATACCAGCAAAGATCAAGTTTATTGTTGTGGAGTTTGCACTTGATTTTCTATCCTCATCAGCAGACCATCTGTCTTCAGGTACATAAACCAGTTCACCTTCACCATCAATGGCAGTTGGAAGCTCCCAACCATACAACACAGTCTTCCATGCTTGTTCATTTTGCTGTTTGATGAAAGATCTCGTTCTAATTTTCCACACTCCATAGTTAACTCCTCCTTCAAGTAATGGTGGTTTGTTGAATGCGTTTTCTTCCCTCATTAAGTCCATTTTTACCAGAACACAGGATCCACACTAAGTAAGATTTAGTGTGAAGCTCTGATACCAATTGAAATTCCTATCCGCTGTTCTAGTTGCAGTTTTGCAGTTAGGTTCCAAGTGATGTTGCAACCACAGTTGGAACCAAGTGTATTAATGGACAGAACAGTTTATTTAAATGTACTTGAAATAAATCACACGTACATTTAACAACGGAGTTCACCCAACTAGGCTACGTCTCTGAGGCACTTACCCAGATTATGATATTATAAAAGCTTACAATATAGGATTCAAGTCTTATTAAAAAACACTCAGACTCCCTTTAGGTTTTTCTGCCTATCTCTATATTGCTCCTACTTTATAACTATCAATTATAAATCAATGGCATCCCACCATTATTTTGTTTTAAAGCTCACTGTGTATTCTCTCAAGAAGGAGTTCTTTATAATTTAGAACACACACTTTTTACAAGCTAAGTTATCAACTATTTATACAAGTAAAAAAAATCTTCTTGCTTCAAGATCTTTTATGATTGCTTTGACTCTTTTGATTGGCTTCAATCTTTCCATCTATCACAAGACTCTTCAGCATAGGATTGACTCCAATCTTCATAAGTTAAAACCTGTTTAATAACTAGCTTGGAAATAGTAGTTAGTCTTTTCCTAAAACAAGGAAACATATAAGATAATATCTTTTAGAGATAATATCTTTAAATATACATATGAAACATTAACTCCATATTTCATTCAATCTTAAGCGTATAATACTGAATTTGATAAGGAACAAAGATTGAAATAAGTGATAAAGATTTGTATAAGAATAGAGATATAGATTGTCTAGTTTAAAGTAAACATATCTTTTGAAACTAATCTCCTTATTACTTTTAGGAAACATCTTTCTTATCACTTTAATATTCTCAATATAAACGAACTAAACCTTTAAGAGCATATGAGAATATATCATGTATACTTTAAAACAAATAATTATCATTAAAGAATAGTAATGCAGAATTTTAGAACTAGATAGAATCCTGCAGAACAGCAGGTTGGACTGTGGTTGCAACTGTGGTTGCAACTGAGGTTGCAACATTACTTGAAACCATCAACACTGTCTTAGTTGGTTGTAACTGAGGTTGCAACATTACTTGAAACCAAAAAGCTGTCTAAGTTCTTAACAAACAAGTAGGATTATTTAGTTCAAACCAATAGACAACAAATAGTATTTAGACCAGAAATCTGGTCCTAACACTATATGATTTTATTCCTTCTCACAAGTAAGAATATCATTAAAAGAAATGAGACCCAACCCAGATATACAGTGAAGAACATAAGACAAATCCAAAGCTACTAATTACTCAGGAAGACCAACTAAACAAGGCCAAATCTTGGTACAAACTAACAAATTAGATAGCAATCTACTAGACAATCTAAGTTAACTAAATCAAAATGACCAATACAGATACCCCACAAAAAGTATCGGTATGCAAGTTAACAATGTAAAGTTCAGCTAAATTGTTGCATCGAACAATCTTCTTGTAAAACTACTATACAGAGGTTTTTTATATTTCTTCTTATCGCGGCCTTTTCCCTTCTTAGGACTGGACAGTCATATACAACTCACTCTTTATCCTTTACATATTGGATAAGTATGAAGATGGGCACCTTGAACTTATACCTTATGGGGTCAGGGGGCAAATTGAACGATCTCAGAAACCTACTTCGATTCTCTACTCCAATTAGGTAATCTTACCATAGTCATCATCTTTTTATCCTGTTAAGAATTGATTGGTGGAGAATTTCATATGCCTTGCTACCTTCTGTGTTAGGACTTAATATTTTCTTTATAATACTTGTCAAGCTATTTGTAATGAGCAACAATAGCAATATTTAAACATCAAATTCCAGAAGAAGATTATACTATGTATTAAATTATTAATACCTTGTGTTTCATTATCAAAGTCTATATTTTTATTGTCAAACAATACTTTGTTTGCATGCATCAAACATCAAATGCAATTAGCACACTCTTAATTCTTTGAGCAAAAAAAAAACAATAGAGGTGGTTGGAAATGTTTAAATATTTAGTTATGATTATTAAATATTGCGATCCCAAAAATGTTTCTTGCTAATTGTGAACTTTGCTTTTGCTATTAAGCCTTGTTTGGAATGTAACACTAATAAGTACTGCATATCATTGCTTTTAAGTATACCAAAGCGGTCACCTCTTTTTTGCCTTTTCACATGATGGATAATGGAAGATGACACCTTATTTTCTTATTTAGTGTAGAGTATTTTAATGGGCAAAAAATTGCTGTTATGGTTTTGATACGTGATCGAATAATTTGGTAATGTTGACTTTATTAAATTTTGATAAATAGTGTTTTGTCACATGATATTATGAATATATTGTTTACCTTCATTGTGTCTTCATAATCTTATACTTTTATACGAGAATAATTACTATGTGATTTTCTGGTACCAAGTTTCTTAAGTACATAATTTAGAGTAGAATTTTGTTTGATTAAGTTATAAATACAGTTACACGATCTTAGTTGCAGCTAACTGATGGTTCAACTGAATAATATATTGAAGTTAATTAATAAAATGTCAAACACATGATGTTTGATTACAAAGTTTGACTTCACCAAGTTTATGTCTCTAAGGGAATCGGCCAGAATTTTTTTATACTCAAAAAGGCTATAATGGTTGACTTGAGTCTTACCATAATCTTACCATACTTAATAAGTATGATTCGGTCACCAATATAAGACTATCAAATTATCGCTTCTTGTTAATCAATTATCAATGTATCATTGGCATCTTCTCTTAAGAATGGTTTTTTTCCTGAATTACTTTCCTCTCTAATATTAAGTATAATGTATATGTAAAGGCCCTGAAATTATAGAGTTTAATGGCTTTATTTATAGCCTTACAAATAATCATAATCACACCTAATTAGCAATTATGTGATTTTTCTCTCTTTACTACTTTGACAAAAACTGTTTTTTCTATATCTTCATACTAATCTTCAAACATTGTTCCTTGACCTCCACAATTTTGATTTCAGCTAATCTCATTGACTGAATCTTTACCGGATTAGTCGGCCATAGTCAATTGGTGACTCACTTGTAACAAACTATATTGCACCTGTAGTTAATCACAAATTGAAGGAAAACGTTACACGTTAATTTTGGACATTTATGACAAACAATCCTAAATCAAAGACCTAACATGAAGTTTTGGACACTTCAAGTTAATGCTATCATGGCTTTCATAAGTCATCGTATCATTGTTAATTTTTTAAGCTGGACCTCATTTGTCGCATGTTCTTGCTCCTTTTGACTTGATACTTTTCTTTCCGTACCAAAAAAATAGATTTTTTTTTCCGATTAACTTGAATTATGGCGAACTGCGAAGTTTTCTATCAAGAGGAGACTTCACAAGTGCCAGAGCATTTAATAGGTTGAAACGCGCTCGAGACATTTGTTCTTCTCGAATCTTGGGGTGGAAAGTTTAAAAAAAATATCCTGTCTGCCCAATGGGATGAGGTGTCCTCGAAGGTATTTGAAGTTTCCAATTGTACAAGGACCAAAACTCATTGTTGATACCGTCTAGATACACTAAAAAGTCGTTATAAAAAGGAGAAGGAAAAGTTGGCAGAAATTGTGATTGGCTCTTTTTTAGTAAGATGGATTCAATTTTCTCTTCTTTATTAAGCCTAAAAACTGGATTATTATACAACGGAGTGTATCCTAGGTATTCCAACTGGTCAAATGAAATGAGAAATGAGGTCCTTTGACGCAGAGTATGCGAAATAAGAAAGTGAAAGCTTGCAAAAATCTTCAACCATATAAGAAGAGGAAATGCAAAAAAAATGAAAATTTAGAGGATACTCAAGCTCAAAAGAGGAGAGGCGAGGAGTAAAAAGATGGATGCTAGAAAGCCTTGCAAGTTTGTTGCTACTTGTTTTACCATATTTTGCAACATTTATGAAAAAGGTTGAGAATAACAAATACGATCAAATGGCTGAGTTGGAGACAGTAAGGATGGCGTGTCCGAAATAGTTGGAGCCGGAAAGAATTAAAATTTCACACACGTGAGTGGGTAGAGCTGGCCAAGATTTTGAGAATTAAGATCGATGAGGATATATCAAAGAATTAAAACATCGGGTGTGGCCCTCGATACATTAGTTTGCATATTTGCTTTTATTCATTTATTTGAACTGAAAACCTATGTTTTTCAAATAAAAATATGATTTTTCTAACGTTGTGTGATGAATACTTTTGTCGTATTTTGGTTTAATGATTGATTATTTATTTAAAATTTAACGGCTTTTAGATAAATTATAAAGTATCCATTCAAAAGAAAAAAATGATATCTAACTAATTACATATGTATTTTATAAGTAGTTCCTTCATGCTAAAACCCGCTAAGAATAGCTTAGGTATAGGGTTCTAGTCTTAACTTAGAATATATTTTACCTTAGTATTCATAGAATCATATTCTTCAATTTATTGACTTGTTCTAATTTATTTATGTTATTGGAGGTGATTTTTACCATGGATAACGTGGTAAATGACATTCAAATGACATCATTTATAAGATATATATTTTCTAACTTCTCATCTTGTTTACCGAAATCACCATCCTTACCTAATATTTTCTAAAAGAAAGATAACTTAAATAATTGAGGCGCGAAGGATTTATCCTTGAAAATTAGAAAATTTGGAATACTCACTAGGCCCTTCTCCTTAATAGTGTTCAGTGCCCATGGGGTGTTTGAATAAACTTTTGTGAGGTCGGTTAATCGAATTCTCGTTTGAAAAACGAAGACACACAAAAAGAAAATTCTACCTAATTCTTTATGACATGAATGATAATACACAAAAGGTGCTCATCTAAATATATAAGATTAAAGAAGTATCCATGCAAAAGGGTAAATCTAGGTATGAAAATATTAGTGGACCTCCGGGTGATTTTTACATAAAAAAGTCTCCATTAGGAGAGTGTTCATCTAAAAATTACGAGAAAAATAATCGTTCGATTTTTCCTAGTTGAACACGTCTGATTTCCTAAGAATCCATAAGAAGATTCTTAAAAAATTCATTTCTCGCATGACCAAACAGAACTTACAGAAAATTTGCTAAGTTTCCGCAAAACTCATGGAGTCGAATGGTGTCTTAATTTCATCCGTTTATGTAATTCAAGTGTATATGAAACTGAAGGAAGATAATGTTACATATGCTTTAATTAACATTATTGATATACTCATATTGATCACATTATGCCTTCTGTAGGTCCATCTTATAAAAAACTGACAAATTAGGTCTTGCTAGCTTGTAGATCATATGTCAAGATCAACGATGTTAGAACAGTTTAAGGATTCGTTTTTTGGAAAGAGTCCGTGGGGCATATTCGGAAGCTTTTCTACAATAAAGGGCCAAATAAATACATATTCGAGCCGTTTTTATGGTATTGAAGTCTGTAGTTATAATGCTTGGCTTTTCAAAGTTTTCTTCTTTCAAGTTTGGGTTTGGTGCCTTTTCAACTTGAACTTGCTCTTAGTTCCCTTTTATTAGTGTCTTAGGTGGTAACTTAATTAAGAGTAAGCTGACAATTATTTGTCAAGGGACATTTATTTCTCAAGGCCAAATGATGTATGTTATGTACTACTTCTAAGTTTTTGTTGTGGGTATGTCGTATGATATTATTCTATATCCCTACATTTTTAAAGATGAACTATTTAATTTTGTACCCTTAGATGTACTTCGGTAATTTCTCACTTTATCAAGAGTAGTTGGTCTGACTATTAACGGTAAAACAAAATGGTAAGATGACAAATGATTGCACGTTTGACGGATATATTAAAATATAATTTATTCATAAAATAAAAAATACCAAGTAGTAAGGAACAAATTTGGGCACAAAATATAATTACTACTTAGTATTTTTTATTTTCTGAATAAATTATACAACAATATACGCGTACACCATGCATTCATTTGTTACCCTAATATTTTCTTTTACTATTAATAGGCAGACCATGTACTCTGAATAAAGTGAGGAATTACCAAATTACATCTGAGGTACAAAGTTAAACAGTTCATCTTTAAAAATTGGTGATGTATCATAATATCATACGACATACCCACAACAAAAGCTTAGAATTAGTACATAACATATACCATTGGGCCTTGAGAAAGAAATGTCCATTGATTAATCGTTGCCAACTTACTCTTAATTAAGTTACCACCTAAAACACTAGTAAAAGGAAAATAAGAGCAAGGCCAAATTGAGTTGAAAAGGCTTGAAACCCGAACTTGAAAGACAAAAACTGTGAAAAGCCTAACATAATAACAACAAACATCAATACCATAAAAAAATGCCTTGAATATTTATTTATTTGGCCCTTCATTGTAGAAAATCTTTCAAAGATGCCCCACATACTCTTTCCAAAAAGCGAATCTTTAAACTATTCTAACATCATCGATCTTAACTTATAATCTACAAGCTAGCAAGACTTAATTTATCACTTTTCGATAAGTTGGACCTATAAAAGGCATAATGTGATTAATATGAGCATCAATTATGTTAATTTAAGCATATGTAACATTATTTTCCTTCAGTTTCATATACACTTGAATTACATAAACGAATGAAATTAAAATGAGGAATTCGACATACCTCTTTCTCACACTCCATGTCGAATATATGGAAAATCATTTTCTCCTCAGTGCTCATAGGATAGTTGTCATCTGCTTCAGTAGGAAATAACTAATTTTCATGTTCACCTAAATGATCTAAAACATCATTTCGACTCCACAAGTTTGGCGAAAACCTTGGAAATTTTCTGTTATTTCCATTTGGGTCATGTGAGAAATAATTTTTTTCCGGAAGTCTGACGTGTCCATCATCGCTAGGAAATATCAACGATTATTTTTCTTGTAATGTTTAGATGAGCATTCTTCCAATGGAGACTTTTTTATGTAAAAATCACCTGAAGGTCCACTAATATTTTCATCCCTCGATTTACCCTTTTGAATGGATATTTCTTCAAACTTATAGTTTGAGGTGAGATCCGTTTCTGTATTATCATCCTTGTTACACTTAGACAATGTGTCGAATTCATAGTTTTCAATAAATAATTTGCTAGAATTTACTTTTTGTATGTCTTCTTTTTTAAACCAGATTTCGATTAGTCGACCGCCCACTAGTTTAATTAAACACTCCATGGGCACTGAGCAATATATTATGGATTCAGGCCAAGTGAGTATTGGAGAAAGAATGATGTGTATATATAACCCCAAATTAGCTTATGACCGTTGCTTTTTGGTTTTGAGAAAGTATGTTGGGTAATAGGTTGTTTGTTCATTGTAAAAGTGCTCTTTTAAAATTCTGACAGATTAACCACCAGTGGGTAAATTTTTCTTGCTCCCTGCTTGTTTGATCTACCCATAGGTGTTTTTGACCCACTTGTGAGTGTCTGTCCATATTTTTGTTTTCAATTGAAATGTTCGTAACTTGCTTATTCGGACTCGGAATTGACTTCTTTTTGAACTGTTGGGTTTGTTATCGAATGATCTATCATGTTAAATACTAAAATATACATTTTCTCTTTTTGGAAGCGATCCGGTATTAGATCATAGAATAGAAAAAATGTAAAATCATTAAATCACTTGTAATCAAAATCTATTATTGAACTCATGGTTCAACAATCTCCCCGATTTTTATTATCACAAACTAGTGATTATTTTACAAACTTATTAAATATCTCCCCCTCTTTAAGAATAAAGCTTTTTCTCTAAATATCATTTATCTTCCCTTTTGAAAATTATTTTAGTTGATATTAGTTCTCAAAACAAATGTGGAAATTAGGTTACAAAGCAAACAAAAAACATTTCATATGTTTTTGGTTTTTCCAAAAAGCAGATCTCGGACCTGAAAAGTCACCCTTACCAGTCAGCCCCTTTACATTACAAAAAATAATAATAAATAAATAAATAAAATTATTAATATTTATTAGTAGGGAGAGAAGGATTCGCCAAACGCCCCGCGTTTGTCCACTAATGATTCTCCCTACGTAGATTTAAGCCTTAAAATAATTAAATTCATTTCTTGATTTTACCCCATTTTGCCCATAAATCTTAATTCCGTAGTGCTTTTATTATTGTTAAAATCCTAATTATTTATAAAAATTAAAAATTAATAATCAGATTTGAAGAATCTGTAAAATAATCTGTAACTATTAATTATTATTTAATTAATTAATTAATAAAAGAAACTAAAAATTCCAAAATTGTTCTCTGGTTTGAAGAACCAGGTTCTAAAAATTAAAAAAAAAATTATTAATTATTTTTAATCACTTAATTTGAATTTATCTAAATTAATTATTAAATATTAATTAATTTTAAAATAAAACACTCCAACACTATCTAAACACTACTATCCACTTAATCTAAATGGAACTAGGGCGTGCAGCCGAAAACAAAGAAACAATCGAACAATGTTTAATTTCTATTGCACCGGTTGAGTGGTCTTGTATCGTTTTTGACCCCGGACAGGTTCAATTTGTTCTCCACGATTCTCAACTTATCAAAATACTTCCAATCTAATCTGATCTGAATAGTAAGAGCTCTTACTCAAATCTCGAGGATTTCGCCGACACATGCCGCTTGGTGTGTAACGGTCGAATCCCGCTTGATCAGATACAACTTAAGTTGTTCTACTTTTCTTTGAAATAAAATGCCATAGAGTGGTACAAAAACGTCACAAGGAATTCGATTAGAACTCAGACTGCAATGGTAGAATGTTTTCTTAAGTACTTCTCAGCATCTCGTCTAGCCGATGCTCGTAATCAAATACAAAAATTACTTCCTAAACATTCTGAAGCCTACCACAAAACATGGTATAGATTCAACAAACTCCTTAGAGATTAGCCATTCCATGGAATTTCTTTGGCAAAGAGGATTAGAATCTTCTTTACCTCTGTTAAACCGGAATTGAGACAAATGGTAGATACCTTCATCTTAGATCAATTTTCCTCTCTAACTCTAAGTGAAGGAGTTGAAAAGTTAGGCTTAATCACTGAAATGAGCCCAAGTTGGGAATAGCAAAATGAACCTGAAAAACTAAAAGAATCAATCACTCAAGTCTATGAAATCCCAAATACTGAAACTCACTCAATATCTCTCTCACCTCTTAACCGTGAACCAAGTAATTCAACACATAAGGGAAATGATGAATCAAACGAAAAGAATCTTAACAAAAACTCGGGAGAGAGAACTTGCTCAAACTATGGGATAGTCTATTGCTCGTTTTGCGGAACAGTAGATACCCCTACACCTATTAAAAAGAGAAAGAGGAAAGATAAGAAAATATGGGATAAAAATGAGAAGAAATGGATTGAACCAAAAGTGAGTGCAACCTTTGCTGTTAATCTACAAAGTGGCCGGAATATCAATCAATCTACTCATGACCCTAAAAGAGTGCAAACTCAACAAACTACTATGATGGGGATTGCTAACCCTATTAAGGATGGAAAAGAGGAAGAGAATGTTAATGCTCAAAATTCTAATTTAATAGTCTCACCTCCTTTTCCATAACTGTTAGGAACGCCTAAAAAGAAAGCTAAGGAAGAGTTCATTAAGTCAAGAGTAGAGGAAATGACCATCCAAATCCCAATAGAGGAAGCTATTAAGGAAATCCCTTTGGTGGCTGAACATTTCAAAGACCTTTTTGTCTCAACCAAGGCGAACCAAATTCTGTACAAACACGTTCTTCACCAAGCAAATTGGTACCACTAATAAGATCATCATAGAAATTGGTGAATCATAATCAGAGAGCGATAATGATTCAAAAGACAAAGGGGTAGCCTATGTGATATCGTCGCTTAGGGTAGAGCCCAATTTTCAGCAAAACTTATAGTCTAAACCACGAGCAATCACCCTCCATATAGCAACAAATCCTTACACTCCACCTCATAAAAGCTCCAATAAAATAAAACTAAATGATAAAATATGTGGTGATAACTATGAGGTTAGTGACTTTGATAAGGAAAGAAAGAAGGAGGTGATGGTCACACCACCTAAAACTGAGGTGTGTGATATTGGTGAACAGAACATGGAGGAGGTGATGATCACACAACCTGAAAGTGAATCTAATGAACTAGTCAATGAAAATAGATTGAACTTAAATAAAAATAAGGTCTGTGACATTATTAAAAATGGAATGGAGGAGGTGATAGGCATAGCTCCTGAGAGAGTCAAATCATTAGGTGACGGGAAATTAGCACTTATCAAGCCCATCATAGGAATTAGCCAAGTACCCTTATCATCTTCTCTTGAGCGACAGCCTCCTAAAACCAACCAATTAATTCCTTCTAAGGAAAGGGGAGCAAGCAAACTTAAAGTTCAAACAAAGTTTTCAAAAAGAAAGCGACGTAAGAGGTGTTGTCATATATGAAAACGTAATTATAGTAGTTATAACCTCGACCACATCTGAGAAAGATCCACCAAAGAAAATAAAAAGAAAAAAAGAAAATAGAAGAAGATCTATCGAATCCCAAGGAGGATCTTGCATTAGTCACAAAGAGTGACAAGGCAAGAGAGGACGAAGGTCCTCCTGCACCTTCCTCGTTCCACCACCATTCCGCCATCACTTCCATATATATATTTCTGCCATTTATTTATGTATATATTAGTTTGCATTATAGTCCGCATGGAGTCTCTTTGGGTTGACCAACTCCGAAGTGATTCACTTCTCCCAACAGTAAGGATACCGTCAGTTTTAGTTGGGGGGAGTGGATACATCTTCGTTGGTTGCTCACGGAAATGGTCAGAATTTTTCAAAAATTGTGAATATATGTTTTTTCTTAGTTATTTAAACCCCCACTTGTTTTCTTTTTAAATGCGAAAAAAAAAAAAACCGAAAAAAATAAATTTTGAGTCGTTATATATCTCCTCCGTCGGAGAATTTTTAGGAGTTTTAGATTTTATAGAGATACTTTCTGACACCCTTGCATTTTATATGTTTTTCTAGTGTTTTTGTTAGATAGCCGCAATATTTTTGGAGAATTAAATCAGAATTGGGACCATGCAGACCTGACCAGTCAACCTAACCGATCAAATTGCTGTAGATTTGGATCAAAGCTGATTTTCTCAAAATTCAGCAATTCACTCTTCCTCATTACTGCACAAATGGTGTATCTACTCTATAACCCTACTTTTTGTTAATTTTGTGAATATTTTGCTTGTTTCATGTTGCATTGTGAATTTTTTTGTCCGGATGGCATGGGAAAAAATTGAAAAAAAAAACTAAAAAAGATAGTTGGGGGGAGTCAAGTCATGTTCATATCTCAATACGGCTTGACACACTCTCAATAATTGTTACTTTTCAAAAGTTTTTGTATGACTATTAAACTCTTGGCAAGTGAAGTTGAAAGAACAATTAGATACAAGCTAGAATGAAATATAAAATGAAGTTGAAAAATTTGTATAAATGTTAAACAAGGCGCAACTTTATGATTTTAACTTGAGACCGTCAAAGCTAGAATTCCATAGGGTACACTTTAGAGGTTTCGTACACATGACTGTGGGTGGGGGGAAACACTAAAAATATTACCTAGTCTAGGATTTCCTACCGTGGGATACATCAGGGTAATAAGAGATTCGAGAGTCCCCACTAAATACAGCCAAGCCACCTAGAGTAAGCCGGATACCGAAATGGTTAAGTAGGAGTTTGCGCGACATCGACATTTATGCATCTTTGAAAATTTCTAGTTTGTCCCCGATCTCGACCTTGACACATTTATTTTATTGGGATAAGTTCCACGAGACGATATTTTTTTTGAGCTTTCAACACAGAATTATGGAGATTTCACGCGATTATTTTGTTTCTATTTTATTTTTATCGCGTTATTTGATATAGACAGTAGAACCATGTTGATTAGACATTGAGACAAAGCCTCAATACATATTTTTAGCTATGCACTGCTTTATTAGGCCATTCCCATCATATTTGTCACTTCAAAAAAAAATATCAAAAGAAAAAAAAAATATGTCAAAAAAATAAAGGGAACTATACCCCATCTCCAAAAAATTAAAAAGAACAAAAAATAAGTGACTTTAAAGTCCATCAGTATTTGTTTATTTAGGCTAAGTCATTTTTGTTTGTTACACTTAGTAGTTTCCTTTTATTATTCTCACCTTTAGATGAGTTGTACACACTGAACAATTTTATAGGCTCGAATTCATTTCGTTACGCGTATTAGACACTCCCATTTTAGGGAGTTGATGAATAGACCATGTAGGCACTTCTAGACTATTAGAAGGATGCATCATTACACATATCTACTTCCATTTCTAGGAAGCTTATTTGGAGTCGACACTGACACCGAACAAATTAGTTGGAGGCATTTTTAACATAGGCATGAACTACAACTTGGCTGATTCTTCACCGACATAGACGACTTGACCATTAGGAGTTTAGCAAATGTCTAGGAAGTTCAATAAGCCATATCAACCCCCGGCGAACATCAAGAAGTCGAAGGAGATTTTTTGAGTGATTGAGTGGTGTAGCAGATGTGTACGGAATACTAGGAGTACCCTATTTGATTCTAGTCAGTAGTAGACTCGTTTGACCATACGGGGGAGGTCTAGTTGACCTTTATATTTGTTTTTCCTTCCCCTATTTCTTCTAGGAGTTGTACTCCTTATGTAGTATGCCTTGTTTGTTAAATATTTTGTTCATACAGCGAAAACCTAAAAATTTAATAACTATTCTGTTTGTTGGTATGCTTTAGTAAACCTTCACGAGATAAAACTCGTCCTTTTACGCTTAAAAAATTTAACAGCTTGTTACATACGCTAAATGTAATCATGATCCCTACGACAGTGGTTTATCCTGTATATTATTAGTTTTAGACTAATTAGTGCACCAGACCCAAAACGAAAAGGGAATTTTTAAAGAAAATCAAATGAACTTCTCTTCTTTGTTATCGTTTCCAACGCTCGAGACAAGCATTGAGCTAGTTGGGGGGTATAATTAGACCACGAAATGGTCATTTTTAGGTGTAAAAATGATATGAATTAACTTAGTTTAGCTGACATTTCAGTTTGTTTATGCCATATTTTGTGTTTTTCTGTATTTTTCCAGTTTATTTGCATTGTGTTGCATTTTTGCAGGTTAAACCATGGAATTAACACAAAAATGAGACAAGTACACAAGAAGACGAAAGAAAGGACCAAAATAAGAGAAAACATAAGTTGAAGGACATCGAAATCAACCACAAGAAGTTGCAAAACGGAACCAAGTCAAGATAGAACCAAAGGAACATTCTAGAAGCTCACCTTACCGGTCAAGTCAGTTTAGAATTTAAATTTTGGATAAGCTAAAGTTTGTTAGCTCTTGATATATACTCTCAAAATTCCGAAAAACAAATACACAATTCAGTTTTCATTTTTCCAGAGCAGCTATTGTGTTCAAAAACACATTCGCTCTCTATAAATTCTTCCTTTATATATATTTGTAGGATATTTTATTCAGAATTCAATATGAAGAAGGGAGATACAAACAAACAAAACAAAGAGGTAAAGTTTGTAAATTAAAGTTAACGAGATATGAAGATATATTAGGTATGCAGAGATAAGAGCATCAACAACAATAGTGCTATTAAGTCGATTGTTAGATAAAATTGTTAGCTAATAGATATATTTTTTCTTTCACAATAGTGTTGTTAACTAACTCATTAAATTTAATGTTGTTAAAATTGTTGTTATATTTAACAACAAAGTTAACATTGTTAAGTGAAAACATGTCAATTGTTTGAGTAACTCCTATATTAAATCGTACAATAAAGCAAAAAGAAAACATTCTTCCTTTCTTATTTATTTACTATAATATTTTTCTTTATCCGAAATCAATTATTTATTATAAATCAATAGATAATGTTGTTAAGAAAAAAATATTAATATGACACTTGTATAATTGTTAAGATTAACATATATATGTGACATTTAACATTCATATGTGTCAATATTTAACAATAAAAATTCCACACAACTGATAGTGAGAGAGAATTTAGGGATAAGATGATGAATTTAGTTAGTGGATAATTTTGCTATAATAATTAAAGGGTAAGGTGGGAATATTTTTGATGCTATGTATCAATATATTAATAAATATTTGAACCATGTTTTTTTTTGATAAATAAGAACATAAATTTGTACTAAACCATCATTTCCTCTTAAATTTAACAAGGTTAAAGTTATTTCTTAGTAGTTTAAAACAACAAAAAATGCTTATTAATTTAAATTTTTTATATTGAGGAGTAATTATAAAATTAAACATTGATATTCAAGAAGGTTTGAGATCGGGAGCTAATCGTATTTCACTCTCCAAAGTTCGCATATCATCAGGGTGTAAAGTTGTATTAGTTTCTACTGTATCATTGTTCAATATGATACTATAAAGAGTAGCGATATAATTTTCAACGGTAGTTTTTGCTATTTCTTTTTTGACCTTGAGAAAATGGTTATGGTTTATACTATTAATAAATTGGAATAGTGACAGTGGCAAACATGAGGCTGCTGTTATGACTAATAGACTATTAAAAGCTATATTTGCTAATAGATCAGTAGTAAAAGCTAACCTCAAATGGTAGTCATAGAGTCTAAAATGATGGTGTGAAGAGTACCAATGTTAAGTTCCAAGTTCTACATATCATAATGCTAACCATGAAAACCATAAAACAAATCAATGCAACCTTTTTGAAAGGTTCAATTATATATGTGATATGTTAGAAAATTTCACTGTTATTATTGATCTATTTGAACCATATTTTTTTTTTTGCATTTGCACTACATTCTTACAAACACAAAATTACAAAAATGGAAGAAGAAATTCCAATCAATCCAGAATTTGACAAGTTACAAAACCATAATTCCTTGAGAATTTGCTAAATTAAAACAGAAGAAATAAGAGTACTGAACCACATTTGGGATGAATCAAACAGAAAAATAAGCAAATTCTTCACTGTTAAAGAACATTTTTATGCAAGTACTGTAGTGAAATACGATGAGAAACTAAGAAACCAAAATGAGAGTTTGTAATTACTATTTAATTCGACTTGCATATGCAGCTCTACTATATATCAGAATAGAATCATTGCATAACACTAGTAAATATTCGTACAAACTTACTATGCAATTATAAATGTAAGTGAATAAGTTTATAGTGTCTACAACAAAGCACCCTAACATATCAAATATGTCAAAAGTCACTTGTACGACAGTAGTGCAGAAATTATAAGCTCGGATTCTATGTTAGAACAGACCAATGCCAGATCTCAAAGAGTGGAAATATTATCATTAATCTGATTAAAAATCATTTTAGTATTACAACTATGTATCATTAATTTTCTACATAATTACAAACAGCCGCATCAACATCTCATGGCATACCCTTTCCAATGAGTATAACTTGCTAAAACTTTCTAAAGAAAGAACGAAAAATGTAACATTAGAGAAGACTAAAGAGCCAGATGTCACACCAAAATATATAATAAATTCAGATCGATGACCACATAGGCCCATATCAACAAATGGCGGCCCAAGAAGGCAAGGGCGATAGAAACAATGTGTTTTCCTATTTTTTTACCTAAGTTTGCCTCGCGTCAGAACTTACATTTCAGCTAGCATAAATAAGCCTTAATGGCTTCTTCATTAGACACTCCCATTGTCAAAAGAAATTTTCAACACCGCGGCACCGGCGATAGCTTCCTTTGCCATGGTCTTGATCTTTCAGGCATATAATTCTCATTATTTTCTTACATTTTCCATTATGAAATCTATTAATCGTCGATCTGTTTTCACCGTGCTTGGTTTTCTAAATTTATTTATAAGAAAATATACGTAAAATATTGGATTTTTATATGCCGTTTAATTAATTGGAAATTGAAAATGATTTGTTTGGATAACAATTAGATCTCTAGAATATGGGTAAAGTTATACAAGATGAATCAGTTGAGAAACAGATAAGTCATAACTCATAATTCTGATTTCTTTTTTTAATTCTCGACTCATAATTGCCTTTTAAATTTTATGTAGTTCTGAAAAGATTCAAAATCTTACCAAACCTAAACATGGTCCTTGTTCATTTCATCATTGATCGATGTTCATTTAATTTAATGTACCGCAAGCTATGGTCATCATCTTATCCTGGTAAAAATTGATTGTTGGAGAATTTCATATGCCTTGCTACTTTCTGTGTTACGACTTGAAATTTTCTTTATTAGACTTGTCAAAATATTTGCAATGAGCAACGATTGCCATATTTAAACATAAAAGTCCAGAAGAAGATTATACTATGTATTAAATTATTAATATTTTTTGTGATACATGATCAAAGTCTATATTTTTATTGTCAAACAATACTTTGTTTGCATGCATCAAACATGAAACGCAATTAGCACACTCTTAATTCATTGAGCAAAACAAAAACAATAGAGGGGATTGGAAATGTTTAAATATTCGGTTTTGATTATTATATATTTCCGATTCCAAAAATTTTTCTTATTAATTGTGAACTTTGCTTTCGCTATTGAAGTCTTGTTTGGAATGTAACACTAGTAAGTACTACATATCGTTGCTTTTAAGTATACCAAACCTTAATTTTGCTAAACTAATATAATGCCACTCATGTTAAACAAGAATTAACTGCGTTCACTACCCTCAATAGAAAAAGGAATCATTATAACAATATAACAAAACACACAGTAATACCAAACAAAATTTAAAATATAACTTATTACGCCTAAACAAAAAATATTTTTATGTACTTTTAATATATCCAAATGAGTCCAATTATCTGGTGACTACGTCGCAAAAATAAAAATAAAAATAAAATTGTAAAAGAATGACGCCTTGGAGCTTGCGATTTGTAATCTAAGTTGGTAAAAATAAAAGGCGTAATTGAAAACATATTGAAACGATAGATAAAAAAAAATTAAAAATATTAGGAGTTTTTTCTAATAATTTCCTTGTTCTTTCAAAAAGTTATCTTACTATCGAAATATCAACTTCGTAGTAATTTCCCTCTGATTCTTTGTTTTAGTTTTGATATGTTATATGCGATGTAGATATTTAGATATGTAATTATTGTTTGAAGAATTAGAAGTGGTAAAACTGGATCTTTTCTCTGTATGTTCTTTTTGTTTGTGGTTTTTAGATTTTCCCCTTTTTGAGAGGGTTAGATAATCTAGGTATTTGTAAATTGCCTTTTTTTGCATCTTGATGTTTTTCATTCTAAATTTTGGCTGAAATTTTGAATTTTTAAATTAATGTAGAAGTGGTTATGATCAATCTCTGAAAATATCGGTAATGTTCTCTACCCTAATTTTTCTCATTAGCGGTCACCTCTTTTTTGCCTTTTCACGTGATGGATAATGGAAGATGACACCTTATTTTCTTATTTAGTGTAGAGTATTTTAATGTGCAAAAAATTGTTGTTATGGTTTTGATACGTGATCGAATAATTTGGTAATGTTGACTTTATTAAATTTTGATAAATAGTGTTTTGTCACATGATATTATAAATATATTGTTTACCTTCATTGTGTCTTCATAATCTTACTTTTATACGAAAACAATTTTCATGTGATTTTCTGGTACCAAGTTTCTTAAGTACGTAATTTAGAGTGGAATTTTGTTTGCTTAAGTTACAAATACAGTTATACGATCTTAGTTGCAGCTAAATGACGGTGCAACTGAATAATATATTGAAGTTAATTAATAAAATGTCGAACACGTGACGTTTGATTACGATGTTCGACTTCACCAAGTTTAATTCTCCAAGGGAATTGACCAGAATTTTTTGATATTGAAAAAGGCTACGATGGTCGACTTGAGTCTTACCATACTTAATAAGTATGATTCGGTCACTAGTATAAGACTATCAAACTATCGCTCCTTGTTAATCAATTATCAATGTATCATTGCCATATTCTCTTATGAATGGTTTTTTTCCTGAATTACTTTCCTGTCTAATATTAAGTATAATGTATATGTAAAGACTCTCAAAATAAAATAGTTTAATGTCTTTATTTATAGACTTACAAATAATCATAATCACACTTAATTAGCAATTATTTGATTTTTCTCTCGTTACTACTTTGACAAAGACTGTTTTTTCTATACCTTCATACTTATCTTCAAACAATGTTCCTTGACCTCCACAATTTTGATTTCATCTAATCTCATTGACCGAATCTTTCCCGGATTAGTCCGCCATACTCAATTGGTGAATCAGTTGCAACAAACTATACTGCTCCTGTAGTTAATCACAAATTGAAGCAAAAAGTTGCACATTAATTTTGGACATTTATGACAAACAATCCTGAATTCAAGTCCTAACATGAAGTTTTGGACACTTCAAGTTAAAGCTATCATGGCTTTTATAAGTCAGCGTATCATTGTTAATTTTTTAAGCTTGACAGCATTTGTTGCAAGTTCTTGCTCCTTTTGACTTGATACTTTTCCTTCCGTACCAAAAAAAAGATTTGATTTTCCCATTAACTTGATACGTTCCCTTTCTTACCATGAGGACTTCTATTTCCGTTGTTGTGAGGGTGGAATATGTTCATACTCTGTCACAAACTCCAAATAATTAAAGAATCATGGCAAACTGCGAAGTTTTCTCTCAAGAGGAGACTTCACAAGTGCCAGAGCGTTCAATAGGTTGAAACACGCTCGAGACGTTTGTTCTTCTAGAAGCTTGGGGTGGGAATTTTTAAGAAATAATAAGAAAATATCCTGTCCGCCCTATGGGATGTGTCGTCGAAGGTATTTAAGGTTTCCAATTGTACAAGGACCAAAACTCATTGTTAATATCGTCTAGATACACTAAAAAAATTTATAAAAAGGAGAAGGGAAAGTTGGCAGAAAATGGAGCCTATATAAGTGATTGGCTCTTTTTTAGTAAGATGGATTCAATTTTCTCTTCTTCATTAAGCCCAAAAATTGGATTATTAAATAACAGAGTGTATCCTAGTTATTCCCACTCCTCGAATGAAATGAGAAATGAGGTCCTTTGATGCAGAGTATGCGAAATAAGAAAGTGAAAGCTTGCAAAAATCTTCAACCATATAAGTAGAGGAAAAGGCAAAAATATGAAAATTTAGAGGATACTCAACTACGAAAGAGGCGAGGTGTAAAAAGATGGATGTCAGACAGCCTTGCGAGTTTGTTGCTACTTGTTTTATTATATTTTGCAAAATTAATGAAAAATGTTGAAAATAACAAATATGATCAAATGGCTGGGTTGGAGAAAGTGAGAATGGCGTGTCTGAAATAGTTGAAGCCGGAAAGAATTAAAATTTTACACAGGTGAGAGGTAGAGATGGCCAAGATTTTGTGGATTAACATCGATGAAGGTAAATCAAAGAATTAAAACATCGTGTGTGGCTCTCGATACATAAGCTTGCATATTTTCTTTTTATTCATTTATTTGAACTGAAAACCTATGTTTTTCGAATAAAAATATGATTTTTCTAACGTTGCACGATGAATACTTTTGTCGTATTTTGGTTTAATGATTAATCATTTATTTAAAATTTAACGGATTTATAAAGATGATTAGAGAAATTATAAAGTTTCAATTCAAAAGAAAAAAAAATAATATCTAACTAATTACATATGTTTTTTTATAAGTAAGTAGTTCCTTCATGCTAAAACCGCTAAGAATAGATTAGGTAGAGGGTTCTAGTCTTACCTTAAAATATATTTTACCTTAGTATTCATACAATCATATTATTCAATTTATTGACTTGTTCTAATTTATTTATGTTATTGGAGGTGATTTTGGCAATGGATAACGTGGTGAAAAACATTCCAATTACATCATTTATAAGTTATATATTTTCTAACTTCTCATCTTGTTTACCCAAATCACCATCCTTACCTAATATTTTCTAAGAGAAGGATAACTTAAATAAGTTAGGCGCTAATGATTTTGTAACATCCCGTATTTTTATAACTGTTTTTAATTAGGAATTAATTTATCCAAAAACGTTTTATTCAAAATTTTACCAAAAACCGGTCACTCGACTAATTTTTAGCCAAAAACCGAAAGTCTTCCGAAAAACCTAATTTTAAAAACCTGTTACTAATTTTACTAATAAAAAGGACCCAATAGATTTGTTTCTAAAGATTTGTTATTATTGAGTAGTTTATTAATAATTTTGATTAAAATTTAGCTTTTAGAACTTTGGGGACCAAATAGTTCGCTTCCACAAACTATCTAAAAACAGTTTTTTCTAAACCAAAAATCAGCCCACTTCTTTCAAAAACAAACCTAAAACCAGCCAAACACAAGAAAGAAAAAGAGAGAAAAGAGAGAAGAAGAAGAAGAAGAAGAAGAAACCACGCTAGCGGATTCTTACCGGAAGCATCTCCTCTACGCGCTAAGGTAACGGGGGTCATCCATAGCGACTAGACGAGGGTGTATATTAGGATTATGTTTTACGTTTAGTATAAATTGGGGGTTTTTGCCTTTTATCTTAATTAGTTTTATAAATTGTTAATTGGGTTTAGTTGTTATATGTTTAATTCACTTATTTGTTAATTGGGTTTAGTTGATTATATGTTTAATTCACTTATTTGTTAATTGAGGATTTAGTCGTGTTAATTTCGGATTAACGAGAATATGGATGAGTTTGCATGTCTTTATGTATTGATATTGTGTTATTATAATTGTTGATAAATTGGGTAATTTATTGTTGAATATAGATGCATTGTAGTTTATGCATACAAGGTGTTTGCTAGAATGCTTGAATGAGTTTTCATGTTGATTAGACTTGTTTGGCTAGTTGCGAATCTAGCACCTATGCTTTTGGGTTTTGTTGAATTACGTTAGAATGACGTAAGAGAATGTGATAAATGATTGTTTTATTATTTATTGGCCGAGGCCTTAATATTTATATGTATGAGAATGTGTTATATGAATAGTATAATATTATCGGCCGAGGCCTTAATATTGATACATTAGCAATGGTCTCTGTCTCTTCCTAATTCCGGGGACAGAAGACGGCAGTGGGGATAGGGAATGACTCGTCCTACGGACTGGGGCGAGTGGCATGAGAGGTCCTAGTGTGCACTATATTTATTTTTATGTTAGCTATGGTCTCTGTCTCTTCCTAATTCCGGGGACAGAAGACGGCCGTGGGGATAGGGAATGACTCGTCTTACGGACTGGGGTGAGTGGCATGAGAGGTCCAAGCGCGCACTTTAAATCTACTTTTATGTTGCAATGGTCTCTGTCTCTTCCTAATTCCGGGGACAGAAGACGGCCGTGGGGATAGGAAATGACCTACCTTACGGACTGGGGTAGGTGGCATGAGAGGTCTATGTTTGCTATAGATTTGTGTTGACGTTATTTAATTTATTTAATTTATCCCGTTGTAGAATGTTATCATTTTTCTTTTTATACGTCGATTATCGTAGTTGTAGAATTTGTGAGCTCTTGCATTTATGGGATGGAGTGACGGTATTTGTGGTGCCGTCCCGTCTAGTTAGGTGCGTGGGACTCACCGTTATGATTTTTTCTTTCAGGTACATTATAGATTGAGACGTTCGGATAAGAGTATTAGCGCAGTATCGCATGGGCTCGGGGATTCTTTCTATTGCATTTCTTTTTGTTAGACCATTTTCGAGGTTGTAGCCTACGGGAAAAGTCATTCGTTTATTAACTTTTAGCTTTTATAAATCTTGTTTTGTAGCCGCGTTTGGCAAATACTTTTAGTTATCGTTTACTTGTCCCTTTAGCTCGCTTGTGTTTTCTTTTAAAATTTTTAATTTCGTACCAACAGGTTCTACTTTCTTTTGTTTTAAAAAGGTCATGCCTCGATATCCGTGTTTTATGGATTTTGGGGCGTGACAAGTTGGTATCAGAACTAACTAGGTTCTTGTATACTTTGGGACGACGGGAAGATGGGTAACCATTGGACCAAGATCCATTGCATCAATTTTTACAAAACTTTTTCCAAAAACTTAAACTTTTTTCTTAAAACAGGGGGTTGCATTTAGCTTAAGACATGTAGCTCGAAGTTTGTAGTAGTTGATGTAAGGAAAGTCCACATGTGAGGCAAGTTGGGGACAATGAGGACGCTCGTTGATCCCGGCTCGCCAAACTAGTGGGTAGACCTCTCGTCGGTATGTGTGAAGGAATACCTTAGCGATGTGGAACTCTAGAGTATGCGAGGACGCTCGGGTGCTTTAGGATAACTTATCGTGATGTGTTATCTCTCGCATTTTTGTGTTCTTCGTATGCGTGTGTAGATTGATAGAGTGTGTATGAGGATAAGTTGGCATGTCAAGTAGTAGCGTACTATTAGAGTGTGAAAAATTGTGTTGTTGATGATTTTAGGTAGTGCGTTTTCATATTATTAACTTGTTTGTTAAAGTACATTTTATGCGAATGGATGTTGATCGTAATAAGTTTGTGGACTTAAATGGCTTATTTGTGTGATATATGCCATGTAGGATATTACGAGTGTTGAGAAATTTTGCGTTTTTGAATCTTTATTTTCTGCTGTTTAACGATCGGTCGTTTGCCCAAAACGATCGGTCAAAATTTTTCTGACTCTCTGGAAGGATTTGTACCAAAAACGATCGGTCGTTTTCCCAAAACGAACGGTCGAATTTTTGGTGACCTCACTGGAAGGATGTTGATCAAAAACGATCGGTCGTTTTGTCCAAAACGATCGGTCGTGTTCTGGCAATTTTGCTATTTTTCTCGTTATACTTCAAACGCTCGTAACTTCTTCGTTTTAACTCCGATTCTAGTTCCGCTTGAACCGTTGGCTTCGTTTTTCAGTACTCTATCTTTCTGGCATCAGAATTTTCATTTTCTATTTTTGGAAAAGTCAAAGCATAATATCGTCGAAATTGAGAATTCGTAAAAATCAGTTTTTGAACCTTAGAAAGCTTGATAAAGTGATTGAGTTGTAAACCGAGCTTTTATCATGTATGAATATACATGTATGAGTAGTAGCGTCGAGTAAGACAACTAAAGTGTCGGTTTTAAATGTATGTAGTAATGGCTATTACCACAAGGACTAGTGGAAGGAGACCAGCTACACGCGGGGGCGCATCACCATCAAGCGGTGCGGCTACCCGAGGTGGAGCAAGTGGAAGAGTAAGAAGAGCTCCAAGGAGCAAAGGAACAACTAGAGGAAGAAGGGCTGCTGGAGGTCGTGGGGGAAGAGGTAACACTAGTGCCCCACCACCTGAGCAACCCGAGGAGGAGGTAGAGGTTGAGAATGTAGATGAGGAGGTGAATGAGGAAGAAGAAGAGACTTTTGCACCTGAACCAGAAACGGTCAATGCTAATCAAGTGATGACCGACCTTCAGAAGGTGGTGCAAATGATGGTGCATAATGCACAAGCTGGGAGTTCAAGCAACAATGGATTGCTTAACTTCACTCGATTGGGGGCTCCGACCTTCGATGGGGTAGGTGAACCATCCATAGCTGAGGGATGGGTGGACGAAATGGAGAAGTATTTATCGGCGGCAGGAATAGTCGATGGGGAACAATGGGTAAACATGGCTCAGTTTCACCTAAATGGTGAAGCACGGAAGTGGTGGTTAGGGATCGTGGATAATTACGACTTAACCAACATCGACTGGTATGAATTCATCGAATTGTTCAATCGACAGTTTCTTCCCGACTCTTATAAGGATGAAATGAGGAGGCGGTTCGATGAACTATATCAAGGGGGTATGACCGTTCAAGCATACCAGCTAAAGTTTACCTCACTCTCGAGGTATGCACCAGACTCGGTTCTAGGGGGTGCAGAAAAATGTAGGAGATTCATGAAGGGGCTGAACCCGACCATCTCTTTGCAATTGGCATCGGCTCGCCATGTCAACTATAATGAGTTGGTAAAATCGGCTCAAGCTGTGGAGGGAGCTCTACTCCATAACAAGAGAATTTTAGAGAAATCGAAAACCGGAAATGCTCCGAGGGAAGAGAAGAAGCGGACTTGGGATATGGCGAATAATTCGCGGTTTCAACAACACGGAAGGGGAGATAGGGGTTTCAACCAACTACCAACAAACACCATAATGAGAAGAGCGTGTTTTACCTGTGGAGATGTGAACCATCGACAACACGAATGCCCTAGAGTCCTATGTAGGACATGCAACCGGTTTGGGCATACGGCAAGAGTTTGTACCGGGGGACAAGGAAGAATCGACACTAACCGGCCCTTTAACCAACTTAGGTTGCCACAACCACCACCAAGAGGACCAGGATTCGTACCACCACATCAATTACCTGGGAACCAAGGGGGAGGGTTTCGAGGTAACCACCAAGGAGGGGGAAACCGCGGGAACTACCGAGGAGGCTATCAAGGCCCGAGAAACCGAGGGAATAATGGGGGAAATCGAGGACCGCAAGGAAACCCACCAATTCAAGCACGTCTATTCGCCTTGCCACAGTTGCCAAACCAAGGAGATCCGGCAAATGTACAAGGTATGGTTTTTGTGTGCTCATCTTGGGCATATGTTCTTTTCGATACGGGGGCTTCACGTTCTTTTATAGCTAGGCATCTAGTTGAGTCTTTGTCATTAGAAATTGGGGTTCTTGAGAACCCGATAGTTGTAGAGACTCTTGTTGGGGGTCGAGTGGTGTTGGACCGAGTATGTCCGTCTTGTGAGATGGTGGTCGCGGACCACGTATTTATATTTGACTTAGTAGTTATAGAGATGTCGGGATTCGACGTGATACTTGGAATGGACTGGTTGGTTCATTTCAATTCTTTCATCGATTGTGTTCGACGAAAGGTTTTCCTTACAACTTCATCCGGAGATGAGGTGTTCTTTCATGGGGAAAGGGATGCTACCCTTTCTTCCATTCCTTATTATTCCAAGCGGGTTGTGGGCAACCTGTCTTGTCTTTTGGCTAGTCTCTCGATAGTGGATAACGACGAGGAAGTGGAAATGTGGCCACACGTAGTGGACGATTTTAGAGATGTGTTTCCGAAGGATCTACCGGGGTTACCACCGACAAGAGGGTTAGATTTTTCTATCGACTTGGTACCGGGAACGGCATCCATAGCCATTTCCCCGTACCGTTTGGCACCGGCAGAGTTGAAGGAGTTAAGTAAGCAGTTAGAAGAACTGCTGGAAAAGGGGTTTATTAGGCGGAGTACGTCACCGTGGGCGGCACCGGCCTTGTTCGTGCAAAACAAAGATGGATCGATGAGGATGTGCATCGACTATCGAAAGCTAAATAGGGTGACTATTAAGAATAAGTACCCACTACCTCGAATTGACGATTTGTTTGACCAACTGAAAGGAGCGACGTTCTTTTCAAAAATCGACTTGCGATCAGGCTATCACCATTTGAGGGTGAAGGATGAGGAGATTTCGAAAACGGCCTTTAGGACCCGGTATGGTCACTATGAGTTTGTGGTCATGCCATTCGGGTTAACTAATGCGCCGGCAGCATTTATGGAGTTAATGAATCAAATCTTTAAGGAGTATCTCGACAAGTTTGTGGTGGTCTTTGTCGACGATATTTTGATTTACTCGAGCTCAAGAGAGGAACACGAGGAGCATCTCCGTTTAGCGTTGCTCATATTGAGGGAGCACCAACTTTACGGAAAATTTAGAAAATGTGAGTTTTGGCTAAATGAGGTGAAATTTCTGGGACATGTGATCTCGGAAGAAGGGGTAAAGGTGGACACGACGAAAATTGAGGCAGTTTCGAAATGGGCACAACCGAAGAATGTGTTCGAGATTCGAAGTTTCTTGGGTTTAGCTGGATACTATCGACGGTTCGTCAAGGATTTCTCAAAGTTGGCGACTCCAATGACTTACCTTACCAAGAAGGGGGTGAAGTTCGTGTGGAGTGAGGCTTGCGAGAAAGCTTTCTTAGAGCTCAAGAAGCGGTTGGCTAGTTCTCCCATACTAGTTATTCCCGAGCAAGGGAAGGGTTACCAAGTGTATTGTGACGCTTCGAAGGAAGGTTTGGGTTGCGTCTTGATACAAGACGGAAAGGTTATCGCATATGCTTCGCGACAACTAAAGATCCACGAAAAGAACTATCCGACTCATGACCTAGAGCTAGCGGCAATAGTTCATGCGTTGAAGATATGGAGGCATTACCTGTTCGGGGAAAAGTTCGAAGTGTTCTCGGATCACAAGAGCTTAGGGCATATTTTTACCCAACGAGATTTAAATATGCGCCAACGACGATGGATGGAATATCTGGAACAGTACGACTATGACTTGCACTACCACCCGGGAAAGGCCAATGTAGTGGCAGATGCTTTGATTCGAAAGTCTCATGCGACCTTAGCGCATGTGGCGATCGACGAATGGAGGATGATGGGAAAAGTGAACGAGTTCGACTTGGAGTTGGGACATGTTAATGTGGGAACTTTGTACACAATAGTGGTACAACCGGAACTTGTAAGTAGGGTTCTGAAAGCACAAGATGGGGACGAGAAAGTGGAGAGTTATGAGAAACAGATGAGTTCTAGCGAAGGATTAGATGGTTGGACGAAAGGAACCGATGGAGGACTACGCTTTAAGGGAAGGACTTATGTGACAGAAAACATGAGGAACGAGGTATTAAAGGAGTTTCACCACTCCCGATTAGCCGTTCATCCCGGTGGAACGAAAATGTATCACGATGCGAAGAGACAATTTTGGTGGCCCGGAATGAAACGAGATGTAGCTTCATATGTTAGCAAGTGCCTAACTTGCCAACAAGTGAAAGAGGAACACCAAAGGCCGGCGGGTATGCTCCAACCCTTACCGGTAGCGGAATGGAAGTGGGAAAGGATAGCAATGGATTTTGTGACCAACTTACCTAGATCGGTAAGTGGGAATGACGTTGTGTGGGTTGTGGTCGACCGTTTGACCAAATCCGCACACTTCATTGCGATTAAAATGACGAATTCGGTGGAAATCTTGGGACGGAAGTATATTAAGGAAATTGTTAGACTTCATGGGGTGCCTATTTCGATAGTATCGGATCGAGACGCAAGGTTTGTGTCGAGGTTCTGGGGCGCATTACAAAATGCCTTAGGGACCAAGTTGACAATGAGTACGGCGTTCCATCCCCAAATGGATGGACAATCGGAGCGGACTATCCAAGTGTTAGAGGATATGTTGCGCGCGTGTGTGAACGACTTTAAGGGAGGTTGGGAGAGCCATCTACCCTTAAGTGAGTTTGCGTATAATAATAGCTTTCAAGCTAGTATTGGCATGGCACCTTTCGAGGCTTTATACGGGCGGCCGTGTAGGTCTCCCGTGTGTTGGACCGAGGTGGGAGAAGCGGAAATGCTAGGATCGCAATTGATTCAAGAAACGACCGAAAAGATTAAGTTAATTCGGCAAAGGCTTGAGACGGCTCGAAGTAGGCAAAAGAGTTATGCTGATAAGAGGAGGAGACCTTTGGAGTTCGAAAAGGGGGATCAAGTATTTTTGCGAGTTTCGCCCAGGAAGGGGATTATGAGGTTCGGCTCTAAAGGAAAGTTAAGCCCGAGATTTATCGGACCATTTGAGATCGTGGACCGAGTTGGAGAAGTTGCATACCGGTTGGACTTGCCATCAAAGTTGGCGGGGGTCCACCCGGTGTTCCATGTGTCAATGTTGAAAAAATATCATCACGACCCTTCACACGTGGTGGACTTTGAGGACATTGAGGTTAGTGCGGATGTGACCTACGAAGTGGGACCTATGAGGATTATCGATTTGCAAGAGAAGGAACTTCGAGGAAATACTATTAGACTGGTAAAGGTGGTTTGGAAACACCACGGGGCCGAGGAGGCAACTTGGGAACGCGAGGATGAGATGAAGAGGAAATATCCTAATCTCGACTTTTCTTTAGGTACTTTTCTTTAGATGCATTCTAATTTCGGGACAAAATTTCTTTATCGGGGAAGGGTTGTAACGCCTAGAGTTTGGAATTTATTTTTGTTATAACGCCTAGAGTTTACGGAGTTGTTGAGTTGTATTTTATTATGTTTGATATTGCATATAGGTGTTTACCTTAGTTGAGTTTTGTAGATGTTGTGGAGTTATTGAGGTAGAAGCATGTCAGCTTAGTTTACTTTATTTTCTTTTATGTTGCAGCCGCTTCTTTTACATTGTTGTATTTTATTCTGTTAGATATTGTATACAGGCGGTTACTCTTACATGTTGTGCATTATCTGAGGTTTATTTCATTTGAGTTATGGAATGGTTACGGGTTGTGAACCCTGCGTATGTTATTTCTTGAATTATGTCACGCATTGTACGTTTAAAATTTTTAGGCTTTGTTTATAGAAGTTTATAATTCCTGGGTATAGTTGTTTAGAAAGGAAATTTCGGGACGAAATTCTTTTAAGGAGGGTTAGTTGTAACATCCCGTATTTTTATAACTGTTTTTAATTAGGAATTAATTTATCCAAAAACGTTTTATTCAAAATTTTACCAAAAACCGGTCACTCGACTAATTTTTAGCCAAAAACCGAAAGTCTTTCGAAAAACCTTATTTTAAAAACCTGTTACTAATTTTACTAATAAAAAGGACCCAATAGATTTGTTTCTAAAGATTTGTTATTATTGAGTAGTTTATTAATAATTTTGATTAAAAGTTAGCTTTTAGAACTTTGGGGACCAAATAGTTCGCTTCCACAAACTATCTAAAAACAGTTTTTTCTAAACCAAAAATTAGCCCACTTCTTTCAAAAACAAACCTAAAACCAGCCAAACACAAGAAAGAAAAAGAGAGAAAAGAGAGAAGAAGAAGAAGAAGAAGAAGAAACCACGCTAGCGGATTCTTACCGGAAGCATCTCCTCTACGCGCTAAGGTAACGGGGGTCATCCATAGAGACTAGACGAGGGTGTATATTAGGATTATGTTTTACGTTTAGTATAAATTGGGGGTTTTTGCCTTTTATCTTAATTAGTTTTATAAATTGTTAATTGGGTTTAGTTGTTATATGTTTAATTCACTTATTTGTTAATTGGGTTTAGTTGATTATATGTTTAATTCACTTATTTGTTAATTGAGGATTTAGTCGTGTTAATTTCGGATTAACGAGAATATGGATGAGTTTGCATGTCTTTATGTATTGATATTGTGTTATTATAATTGTTGATAAATTGGGTAATTTATTGTTGAATATAGATGCATTGTAGTTTATGCATACAAGGTGTTTGCTAGAATGCTTGAATGAGTTTTCATGTTGATTAGACTTGTTTGGCTAGTTGCGAATCTAGCACCTATGCTTTTGGGTTTTGTTGAATTACGTTAGAATGACGTAAGAGAATGTGATAAATGATTGTTTTATTATTTATTGGCCGAGGCCTTAATATTTATATGTATGAGAATGTGTTATATGAATAGTATAATATTATCGGCCGAGGCCTTAATATTGATACATTAGCAATGGTCTCTGTCTCTTCCTAATTCTGAGGACAGAAGACGGCAGTGGGGATAGGGAATGACTCGTCTTACGGACTGGGGCGAGTGGCATGAGAGGTCCTAGTGTGCACTATATTTATTTTTATGTTAGCAATGGTCTCTGTCTCTTCCTAATTCCGGGGACAGAAGACGGCCGTGGGGATAGGGAATGACTCGTCTTACGGACTGGGGCGAGTGGCATGAGAGGTCCAAGTGCGCACTTTAAATCTACTTTTATGTTGCAATGGTCTCTGTCTCTTCCTAATTCTGGGGACAGAAGACGGCCGTGGGGATAGGGAATGACCTATCTTACGGACTGGGGTAGGTGGCATGAGAGGTCCATGTTTGCTATAGATTTGTGTTGACGTTATTTAATTTATTTAATTTATCCTGTTGTAGAATGTTATCATTTTTCTTTTTATACGTCGATTATCGTAGTTGTAGAATTTGTGAGCTCTTTCATTTATGGGATGGAGTGACGGTATTTGTGGTGCCTTCCCGTCTAGTTAGGTGCGTGGGACTCACCGTTACGATTTTGTCTTTCAGGTACATTATAGATTGAGACGTTCGGATAAGAGCATTAGCGCAGTATCGCATGGGCTCGGGGATTCTTTCTATTGCATTTCTTTTTGTTAGACCATTTTCGAGGTTGTAGCCTACGGGCAAAGTCATTCGTTTATTAACTTTTAGCTTTTATAAATCTTGTTTTGTAGCCGCGTTTGGCAAATACTTTTAGTTATCGTTTACTTGTCCCTTTAGCTCGCTTGTGTTTTCTTTTAAAAATTTTAATTTCGTACCAACAGGTTCTACTTTCTTTTGTTTTAAAAAGGTCATGCCTCGATATCCGTGTTTTATGGATTTTGGGGCGTGACAGATTTATCCTTGAAAATTAGAAAATTTGGAATACTCACTTGGCCCTTCTCCGTAATTGAGTGTTCAGTGCCCATGGGGTGTTTGAATAAACTTGTGGGAGGTCGGTTAATCGAATTCTGGTTTGAAAAAGAAGACACAAAAAAAGAAAATTCTACCAAATTCTTTATGACATGAATGATAATACACAAAATGAGCTCATCTAAATTTATAAGCTTAAAGAAGTATCCATGCAAAAGGGTAAATCTAGGGATGAAAATATTAGTGGAACTTCGGGTGATTTTTTACATCAAAAAGTCTTCATTGGGAGAGTGTTCTTCTAAGAATTACGAGAAAAATAATCGATTGGTTTTTCCTAGTTGAACACGTCCGATTTACTAAGAATCCATTAGAAGATTCTTAAAAAAGTCATTTCTCGCATGACCAAACAGAATTTACAAAAAAATTCCTAAGTTTCCACAAAACTCAAGGAGTCGAAATGATGTCTCAAATAATTTAGATGAACATGAAAATAATTTTTTTTGCTACTGAAGTAGATGATCCTACGAGCTCTGAGGAGGAAATCGTTTTCCATATTGATGACTTGGGGTGTCAGAAAAAGGTATGTTGAATTCCTCATTTTAATTTCATCCGTTTATGTAATTCAAGTGTATATGAAACTGAAGGAAAATAATGTTACATATGCTTTAATTAACATAATTGATATGCTCATATTGATCACATTATGCCTTTTGTAGGTCCAGCTTATCAAAAAGTGACAAATTAAGTCTTGCTAACTTGTAGATCGACAATGTTAGAACAGTTTAAGGATTCGCTTTTTGGAAAGAGTCTGTGGGGCATCTCCAGAAACTTTTCTATAATAGAAGGCCAAATAAATACATATTCGAGCCATTTTTATGGTATTGAAGTTTGTAGTTATAATGTTTGGGTTTTCAAAGTTTTCTTATTTCAAGTTCTGGTTTGGTGGCTTTTCAACTTGACCTTGCTCTTAGTTCCCTTTTATCAGTGTCTTAGGTGGTAACTTAATTAAGAGTAAGTTGACAATTAATGATCAAGTAACCTTTATTTCTCAAGGGCAAATGGTGTATGTTATGTAGGATTTTTTATGTTTTAGTCACCTATACTATTAAACCGTTTTCATTAAGTAACATGTACTTTCATTTTTTTCTTTAATTCATCTTTACTTACACATTTGTCACAGTCTGCTATCCTCTCCGTCATTTCTCTCACAAAAAGTTAAACTTGTGACCACATGTGACCAACTTCCGTTAACGGTAGGGACATTTTATTCATTTCTCTCTTAAATGACTCAGAAAAAAAAAAAATTACAGAAAAATAACCTTAATAATGCTTTCCTTTATTAAAAAAAAATATTTACCGACATATACAAACATAAAAAACATCATCTCTCTCATATACAACAGAGACGATATTTTTTATTTTTATATATGTTGGTAAATGTTTTTTTTAATAAAGGAAAATCATTATTAAGGTTATTTTTCTTTTATTTTTTTATTCTGAGTTATTGAAGAGAGAAAATGACTAAAGTTCCTCTGCCGTTAACGGAAGTTGTTCACGTGCGGTCATGTGGTTAACTTTCTGTGAGCAAAATGACGGAGAGAGTAGCGAACCATGACAAATGTGTAACTACAGGTGACTTAAGGAAAACGGTTTGATAGTACAGGTGACTAAGACATAAAAAACCCATGTTATGTACTACTTCTAAACTTTTGTTGTGTGTATGTCATATGATATTATGGTATATCCCTCCATTTTTAAAGATGAACTGTTTAATTCTGTACCCTTAGATGTACTTTGGTAATTTCTCATTTTATCAAGAGTAGTTGGTCTGACTATTAACGGTAAAACAAAATGGTAAGATAACAAATATTGCACGTTTTATGCATTAATTGAAATATAATTTATTCATAAAATAAAAAATAGCAAGTAGTAAGTGAACGAATTTGGGCAGAAGCCATGAGAGGAATTACTGAATTACTACTTAGTATTTTTTATTTTCTGAATAAATTATACAACAATATACGCGTGCACCATGCAATCATTTGTTATCCTAACATTTTCTTTTACCATTAATAGTCAGACCATGTTCTCCGAAAAAAGTGAGGAATTACCAAATTAGAATCCTTAAACTATTCTAACATCGTCAATCTTGACTTATAATTTACAAGCTAGCAAGACTTAATTTGTCACCTTTCGATAAGTTGGACCTACAAAACGCATATTGTGATCAATATGAACATATCAATTATGTTAATTAAAGCATATGTAACATTATTTTCCTTTAGTTTTATCTACAATAGAATTACATAAACGGATGAAATTAAAATGAGGAATTGGACATACCTCTTTCTCACACCCCACGTCGTATATATGGAAAATCATTTCCTCCTCAGTGTTTGTAGGATAGTTGTCATCTGCTTCAGTAGGAAATAAATATTTTTCATGTTCACCTAAATGATCTAAAACATCATTTCGACTCCACAAGTTTGGCAAAAACCTAAGAAATTTTCTATTATTTCAATTTGGGTCATGTGAGAAATAATTTTTTTTCGAATCTTCTAATGGATTCTTAGGAAGTCTGACGTTTTCATCATCACTAGGAAAAATCAATAAAAAAAACCAACGTTTAGTTTTCTTGTAATGCTTAGATGAACACTCTCCCATGGAGACTTTTTTATGTAAAAATTACCTGAAGGTCCACTAATATTTTCATCCCTCGATTTACCCTTTTGAATTGATACTTCTTCAAGCTTATAGTTTGATGTGAGATCAGTTTTTGTATTATCATCCTTGTTACACTTAGACAATGTGTCGAATTCAAAGTTTTCAATAAAAATTTTGCTAGAATTTACTTTTTGTATGTCTTCTTTTTTAAACCAGATTTCGATTAATCGACCGCCCACTAGTTCAATCAAACACCCCATGGGCACTGAGCAATATATTATGGATTCAGGCCAAGTGAGTATTCCTAATTTTCTCATTTCTAGTGATAAATTATTTAAGTTATATTTCTCTTGAAAAATATCAAGTTCCCATGGTGATTAGGGTAAACACGATGAAGATACTACACCAACGAAGTTAGAAAATATATATTTTATTAATGATGTCCTTGGACTGTCCTTTACCCCGTTATCCATGGTAAAAATCACCTCCAATAACATAAACACATTCGATCAAGTGAATAAATTGAAAATTATTAATCTATGAATAGTAAAGTAAAATATAGTTTCATGAAGAAACTACTTACTTATAAAACACATATGTACTTAGTTAGATATCATTTTTTTTTAATGTAAGCTTTATTTGTCTAATCATCTTTGTTGGCATGTGTGGCTAAACCTTAGATGGAGAATAAGGTTTAAAATGTTTTTTGCGGAATTAAAACTTTAGCGCAACTAACAACCCAACTAGCTCGATTTCTACTTTAAAAACAATATATATGCGATAATAATCAATCAAGAAATTAAAGCATGCGCACAATCACAAATAATATAAGTTGCGGAAAGTAAAAAGTAAGTGAAGAGATTGACACTACGATATATAGAGGTTCGGCAAACCCAGCTTCGTTATCTCCTAAGCTGCGGAAAGTAAATAGTAAGGGAATTAACATTACCAAGTATTTCACTATAATCTTATTCACAAGATTACAAATCCTAACAAGGTAATCAACCGATTACTATCCCCCTCACTCTATAAGTATTCCAAATGAAATGACCTAAATATTTTAAGTTTAACAGTTGCTTACAAAACCTCTACTCAATCACTCACAAATGAGCTTATAAGTTTGCTCTTTAAAAATTTGTTAGAAATATGTATTACTCAGTAAAATTTCTTCTAACTTGAGTTATATGAATACAATGATTAGAATCACGCAAGTATAAGCTAATACAAATGTATGTGTAGTATGATTTTGTTTGCCTTTATCTTGATCTCTTCTTTTCTTGATTTTTCTCCTTTTGAGCTTTTTACTCTTTAATGGAGTTTTGGATTTATGTTATTGATGGAGGTACAAAGATAGTGTAAGAGATGAGTATTGGGGAAAGAATGATGTATGTATATAACCCCAAATTAGTTTATGACCTTTGCCTTTTGGTTTTGGGAAAGTATGTTGGGTAATATGTTGTTTGTTAATTGTAAAAGTGCTCTTTTAAAATTCTGGCAGATTAATCACCGATGGGTAAATTTTTCTTGCTCCCTGGTTGTTTGATCCACCCGTGGGTGTTTTTGACCCACTTGTGAGTGTCTGTCCAGATTTTTGTTTTCAATTGAAATGTTCGTAACTTGCTTATTCGGACTCATAATTGACTTCTGTTTGAACCGTTGGCTTTGTTATCAAATGATCTATCATGTTGAAGACTAAAATATACAGAGATCCAGTATTAAATCATAGAATAGAGAAAATGTAAAATCATTAAATCACTTGTAATCAAAATCTATTATTGAACTCCTGGTTCAACAATCTCCACTATTTTGATTATCACAAACTAATGATTATTTTACAAACATATTAAATATCTCCTCTTTAAGAATATCACTTTTCTCTAAATATCATTGATCTCCCCTTTGGCATTATCAAAATGTAATAAAAATTGGGATAATAGAATAGAATGTACCGAATATGTGATGTCAAATTCTCTGTTTAATGACCATTGCATTAAGAGTTACCAATTATGAGTATGTGGTACCATTTATTGGTTTTCCGTCCACTTTTATTGATCAATGGACTTTCTTCCTCCTTAAGTAAGTTGTTTTCCTTGATTTTCGGAATGTTATCCGAGATCGTCAATCACTTGTTAAATTTCTTCTTTTGAATGGAATAACCTACAACACATGTTTTGTCCTTTCATCCCCAATTTCTTTTGGGTCCGACATTAGTCGTGACATGAGTCTTTACTACCAAGTTCAAGTCATTTCTAGTCACATGAAAATGATAAGGACATCTAGAAGAAATATGTTCATTTCTACTACAATGTAAACAGTGCATAGGCTTTTTTCCATAATGAGAAGTATACGAAGTTTTGAAAAAAATTCTAGGAGTATGATGAACGATTTAAGTTTGAAAACCCAACCCTTTTCTATCGTTTAATGATTTTTTGAAAATCTTGTAAGTGTTCGCTCTTGTAAAAATAACCCCTTATTTAGGCGGAGTAGGAGTTTTAAAAATATTAGAGGTTTTGACGAACCGGAATTTGTTTGGACTAGAACTAATGATATCATAATCTATACCACTTTTGTCATTAACATCTTTGTGAAAACTCAAAATCTCATCGAAAACGGTTTTACCTTTTAGAAAACTTTGAGATCCTAAAATCGAGTTTTTCAATGGTAACGACAAACTCGTCGTTTTTATTTTTCAAAGTGTCATTCTTGGTTTCTAAAATCATGAGAACTTAAAACCTTGTTTTTGCTTGTAACTTTATCGAAGGCATCCTTTAACTCTTCAAAATTTTCCATTAAATCGCAATCTAAACAAAGGGATTTTGAAAGAGTTTTTACAAGTCTAGAGACTTTATTTTTAATAAAATTGATATCGGTTTTTAAAGACTTGTTTTGAGAAAGGAGATCCTTATTTTTATCTTTCAAGTCTTCATTTTCGTCATCTACATGATGTGAAGAAAATGACAATTTTAGACTAGATTTATTTGCAATGTCATCTCTCTTCAAGAATCTAATTTTTTCATTGAGAGAAGAATTTGTCCTTTTAAGTGAGTCGTTCTTTTCAAAAAGTTTAGAAAACTTTTTGGAGTAAATATCACACATATGAAGTAATTCATCATAGGCTGGATTATTTACTTCATCGGATTTGCTTTCACTTGAAACTGAATGGTTGAGTTCGTTGTCGTCTTTCATAGCCATGTAACAAGAAAGATGACCAACTTCATCTTGATCAGAACTATCGCTAGAGCTTGAAGTGAATATTTTTGACTTCTTCTTACCTTTTCTCTTGTGATACTTCGCGTAATCTCTCACCATGTGTCCTTCCTTATCATAAGAATAGCAAACAAAATCATTAGAATTAATTGTATTATTTAACGATTACTTTTATGTTTGCGTTGACCTTTTAGTTTGAGTACTTCCTTGACTATTCTAATGATTTCCATTTGATTTTTATCGTCATCGGATAACTCATCACTTTCGTCACAATTTGTTCTTTGAAATCTATCTCGTTCCTTTCGTCACAATTCATCCTAAAAAGCTAGTATTTGTGCACTAAAATTTGGAGTTTACACTCCTTAACTTGGTTTGTGCCCTCGTGCATAACCACTATTCACTAGCTTATACCACATAGTTTTCGATGTTCTACACGCATATGTTTTATTGTACTCATGAGGGAAAACGGCACAAATAATCGAGTACATGGCTTTGCCGTTTGTAGAATAGGCCTCTATTTGAGTGGTGTCTAGTTCCTCTACGGGGATTCAGTTCTCACTATTTTCGGATTTACGAGCAGAATATCCTACTTTAAAAATCTTTCAAAGATTAACATTGTAACTTTGTAGGAAAATGCTCATCCTATCTTCCGAATAAGAATAGTTAATGCCATCAAAATACGTTGGAGTATTCGTAGATAACGCTACACCATAGCAGGAATTGTACAAATTAGACATATGGATCTTAACTCTAAAATCGCTAGATCTGTATAAAAGAGGAGTCATGCTCTGATACCAATTGTTGACTCGTGCAGGAAAACATTGGGGGGGGGGGGGGGTTTAATAACTTTTTTAGCGTTTTTCGCGGAATTAAAACTTAAGCGCAATTAAAATGTTCGTAACTTGCTTATTCGGACTTGGAATTGACTTCCATTTAAACCGTTCACTTCGTTATGGAATGTTTTATCATGTTAAGGACTACAATATACATTTTCTATTTTTGGATAAGATCAGTATTATATTATCGAATAGAGAAATCATTAAATCATTTATAATCAAAATAAATTATTAATCTCATGGTTCAACAATCTTTATAAAGCCGTTAAATTTTTAATAAATGACTAATCGTTAAACTTAAGTACGACAATAGTATTCATCGTGCAACGTTAGAAAAATCACATATTTTTCTGAAAAACGTAGCTTTTGTCTAATCCAAAATAGGAACAAAAATAAAACCTGCAAATTAATGTATCGAGGGCCACACCCGATGTTTAATTCTCCTATTTATCCTCATCGATGTCAATCTCCAAATCTTGGCCATCTCTATTTCCCTTGTCTCTAAAATCTTAACTTTTCCTGGCTCCATCTTTTTCGGACACGCCGTCCTAACTTTCTCCAACTTAACCATTTGATGAATTTTGTTATTCTAAACATTTTCATAAATGGTACAAAATTTGTTAAAACAATTAGTAATAAACTTGCAAGGAATTTTGCCACCCCTCTCTTTACACCCTCTCCTCTTTTGAGGTTGAGTATCTTCTAAATTGTCATCTTTTTGCATTTCTTCTTCTTAGATGGTTGAATATTTTGCAAGCTATCGCTTTATGTGAAATACGCAGAATCCGCGTGACCAAGGAGCTCATTTCTTACTTCATTCGATGTGTTGGAATACCTAGGATACACTTTGTTGTTTAATATTCCAATTTTTAGGGTTAAAGTAGAAGAGACAATTGAGTCCATCTTACTAAAAAAGACCCAATCACCAGTATAGTCTGCATTTTCAGCCAATTTTGCCTTCTTCTTTTTATAAAACATTTTTAGTGTATGTAGACGGTTTCAACAGTGAGTTAGGGTTTTTGTACAATTGGAAACCTCAAATACCTTCGCCAACACCTCATCCCATTAGGCGGACCGGATATTTTCTTATTATTTCTTAACAGCCTCTCACCCCAAGCTTCGAGAAGAACAAACGTGTAAAGCGTGTTTCAAACTATTGAGCGCTTTGCCACTTCTGAAGTCTCCTCTTGAGAGACAATTTCACAGTTTGCTATAATTCTTTCCTTATTTGGTGTTTGTGAAGGAGTATGAACATATTCCACCCTAACAACAACGACATCAGAAGACTTCATGGTAAGAAAGAAAACGTATCAAGCTAATAGAGAAAACAAATCTATATTTTTGGTAAGGAAGGAAAAGTATTAAGTTAAAAGGAGCCAGAACATCCGACTAATGCTGTCAAGTGTAAAAAATTAACAACGATACACTGACTAATCAAAGCCATGATATCATTAATGTGAAGTGTCCAAAACTTTATGTTAGGCCATGCGGTCTAGATTGTTTGTCAAAAACCACATTAAGAATATTTATATTTAACTTTTATTATATAAACAGCTAATGCATAATGTTTTGCTTCAATTTGTGATTAACTACAGGTGCAGTACAGTCAGTTGCGACCGAGTCAGCAATTGACTATGGTGGACTGATCCGGTAAAGATTCGGTTAAAGAGAAAGGATGAAATAAAAATAGTGGAGATCAACTTCTATTGATTAGATACAACCCCTATAGATAAAGAATGAAGATATAGAAGTAAATGGAGAAAAAAGAAATAATTGCTATTTGAGTGTGATTGGTATTATTTGTAACGTTATAAATAAAGTCATTCAGTTCTATAATTTTAGAGGCTTTACCTACTCATTATATTGAATATAAGAGGGAAATAATTGAGAGAGAAAAAAAATCATTCTTGAGAGAAAGATGTCGTTGATACATTGATAATTGATTAGATAGAAGCAATAGTTCGATAGTCTTATACTAGTGAGTAAGCCATTAGGTATGATAAGACTAAAGTTGACCATCGTAACCTTTTTTTTTTAAATTCAGAACATATTGAATGGAACGAAAGTTTTTTTGAGCACGGGCACATCAAAAGGTAAAAGAAAACGAAATTATCAAAAATTTCAGCTTAAAACAAAACTACAATCAAGCCAACTAACTTATAAATCAAAATAAAGAAAGTAAAATTCAAACAAGCTTGAAGATAGCAGTTCTTCAGCCTTTTTGTAAGGCAATGTTAGAGCAAGAGCAGCATTGTTATTGTCTTTATGGTTTACCAGATGAATTCGAATTCGGCCAAAATTCTGATTACCTTGCAAGGAACTTACAGAGCTAGGTATCCCAACATCTCATAAGCCACATAATATTTTTTGAATAATCATTTCCCACCATAGACCAAGGGGTCAAATTCCCCCTAGTCTTAGCTTCCTTTGTGTAGAAATTTTGTTTCTAAATAAAATGATTTTTGCTTAAGCAGTAGATCCGAACACGGTTCCAAAGATTGACAGAACCATAAGAGAGCACTTCGGAATATTTGCTCAAGGCATCTTTGCACTTTGTCTTCTCTCTCTTAGGCTATCCGTTTGCCCCATTTGACTAAGCAACCAAATAGTGGACCTAACAAAAAGAATAAAAGCACAGCAGTATCCTACCAGGATAACAAGTACTTTAAAAATGACCGCAAAAATGAACAGAATACCTGTAAATATAAAGCTTAAGCCCAACAGCGAGGCCATAGCCACGTTATCCAGCATTACTGTCCTCATTTTTTAACACTTTCTTATCCAATCACCAATTATTAGCAATATTTAAGTTCCTATCGCTTTTTTAGTTTTTTTCACATTTCTCAAGACCTTAAGTCTGACTTTAACCATAAATTTAACACAAGAGATGATTGTAGCCATATTACTAGTGGTTCCATGCATTCTACGTACCATTCCTCTCTTTCCAGATCATATAGACAAAGCAAGAAAGGATCCTAACCTTTTTCAATATCAATAAATTTTGACTAAGTATCGCAGAGATGTAGACTTGGTGAAGTCGAACTCATTAGTCAAACATTGTGTGATTGACGTTTTATTAATAAAATTCATTATATTCGTCAGCTGCTAAGTTAGCTGCACCTGAGATCGCGTAGCTATATTTAGAACTTAAGCTAAGAAACATGGTACCAGAAAATCACATGGAAATTGTTCTCGTATAAAAGTTCGATTATGAAGACGCAATGCATGTAAACAATATATTTATAATATCATGCGACAAAACTCTATCTATCAAAATCTAATAAAGTTAACATTACCAAATTATTTTATCATGTATCAAAACCACGACAACATTTGTTTGCACATTAAAATACTCCACACTAAAAAAGATAATAAGTTGTCATCTTCCATTTAGTTATAAAACGATCATCACGTAAAAAGGCGTAAAAGAGAGGTGACCACTTATGAGCAAAATTAATGTAGTGAACATTACCGATATTTTTACAGATTGATCATAACCAGATTATCTAAACCCTCTCAAAAAGGGGAAAATATAAAAGCCACAAACAAAAAGAACAACAGAAAAAAAAACGAGTTTTACCACTTCCGATTCTTCAAACAATATTTACATATCTATATATCTACATTGCATGTAATATATCAAAATTAAAAGCAAGGAATCAGAGGGAAATAACTATAAGGTTGATTTTTTTAATAGTAAGATACATTTTTGAAAGAACGTGGAAATTATTAAAAACTCCAAATATTTTCATTTTTTATCGGTTGTTCCAAATGTTTCAATAGGTTTTTAACTCGGCCTTTTATTTTGACCAACTTAGATTACAAATCGGAGGTTCCAAGGCGTCATTCTTTTACAATTTTAATTTTTCAAGGTAGTCACCAGATAATTGGGCTCATTTGGGTATATTAAAAGTACATAAGCATTTTTTTGTTAGATATAATAAGTTATACTTTAAAAAGAATTTTGGTATTATTGTGTGTTTTATATACTTTGATGATGTTTCCTTTTTCTAGCAAGGGTAGTGAAAGCAGTTAATTCTTGTTTAAATTGAGTGAAATTAAATTAGTTTAAGAAAATAACGTTTTAGTATACTTAAAAAATATACTTCTTCATCCCTAAGTACTAAAAATATGCATACTTTTCAATAGTACACCAAACTGTTTTTGTTGCTACATTTTTTCTAAATTTAGCAACACATAATTCGACATCAATTTAGTAACAAAGCGTATGATGGTAAACTGAATTTTTTTTAGTGTTTTACATACGATCACCATTGGCTGAACATAAAAAAAATCTGCTCAGAAAACATAAAAGACAATATCAAAGATCACTACTACCTGAATTGAATCGTTTCTAATTTCTCTAAGAGCAGACATTTGTCAAATCTATATTTAACGGTGCAGCTGTGTGCATACTAAAAAAGAGATTCCAATTAGATACGGCCAAATTTTTATAAATCTGTCGCTTAATGGTCATTTCTGTCAGTAAAATTGAAATCCGTCACTATGTCGTCACCGATTAGGGCGTTGGCCGTTGGGAATTAAAATCTGTCACTATTTCTAACTGCGATCTGACTTTTTTTTTTTATAGTGGCAAAAAATTATCACAATCAATTTGTGAAACGTTAACAGATCTTTCTACTCTTCTTTTACTCCTAATTTATTTAAGATCTCCCTACTTTATATTGACACATTAGCCACAATTAGTGCATGGAAACACTTGACGCAACACCACAATGTGGTGTAGAGAATTATGCTACGTATTATATTAATTGAGAAAAAATAAAGCAATTAAAATGCTTGTGCGTGATATAATTTTCCTACTTTATTTAAGATCTCCCTACTTTATATTTGATATGCACTTGACGCAACACCACAATGTGGTGTAGAGAATAATACTACGTATTATATTAATTGAGAAAAAATAAAGCAATTGAAATGCTTGTGCGTGATATAATTTACCGCTTATCCAATTCCATACAAACAGAATAATGTTACACCAACAACCGCGAACCTTGCCTTTTGTTACTTTTTCAAAAAATAAATAAAATTCGATTAAGAATAAATTTACTTGAACCATTAACCAAGAGAGTAGCTAGAAAAAGGTGAAAATTATGACCAAGTATGATGAAATAAGCTTCCCTGAATATCAAGAAAAAAATGATTCTTTCAAAAAAAAATATTATCACAAAGTATAGTAAATTTAAGTTTTTGGTCACCCCGCAAGAAAAGAAAAACATAAAATTTTCTCCCTCCTATCATACACGAACTCCGTTTCCGCTAATCATTAATGTTGATACTTGATATAATTAGTTATCCTAAAAACAAATATTAAGCAATACTTTCGGTTCTTCTCTAATTATGGTCAGATAACATCAACAACTTAGCAGTAGCTTTGAACAAGTCGGTCTCATGATTTATTTATCTCTTTAAGAAGTTTGTACTCACTATTTGGAAACGTTCGCTCCAAAGCTGGAAAAAGTAAGATGAAAACTCTCAAAACACTTAGCGAAAACGATTAGGTGCTTCTTACACTTTGCAAAATGTGTTTTAATTACTAGTGTAACGCCTAGAGTGATAGTTTATTTTATTAGAGTTTAGTTTACTAGAAAGACCCGTATTTTGAGTTTTGTAGACGTTTTGAAGTTGTTGAGTTAGAAGCATGTCATCTTAGTTTACTTTATTGTCTTTTATTTTGTAACTGATTGTTTTACATTATTGTCTTTTATTTTATTAGATATTGTATATAGTTGGTTACTTTATTTAAGATTCTTACGTATATTTCATTTACTTGAGTTATGCATGGTAGAATATAACGGGTTGTGGACCCTGTGTAATTATATTTATTGGATTATGACAAGATTTGTACTTTTAAATTCTTATGGTCTTATTTATGAAAATTGATCATTTCTGGGTTGTAGTTATTTAGAGAAAAAATGGAATTTTGGGACGAAATTCTTTTAAGGAGTGTGTGTTGTAACATCCCGGATTTTTATAAATGGTTTTATTTACGATTAAGTTCATCCAAAAATGTTTTGTACCACTTTTACCAAAAACCGGCCACTCTACTAATTTTTAGCCAAAAACCGAAACTCTTCCGAAAAACTTTATTTTAAAACCTGTTACTAATTTTATAAATAAAAAGGAACCAGTAGCTTTGTTTCTAAATATTTGTTATTTTTTAGCAGTAAAATAATAGTTTTGATTATGAGTTAACTTTTAGAATTTTGGAGACCAAATAGTTCGCTTACCCAAAAACTCTCAAAACAGTTTCACGTGAAACATTTTCATTACACTTTTAAAAACAGGAAACCAAAAACCAACAAAAACAAAGTGAAACAAAGAGAGAAAAGAGAGGTTCCAAATCTTAGGAAAAACAAGAAGAAACCACCATTAGCGAGTTTTTACCGGAAGCATCTCTTCTACGAACTAAGGTAACAGGGGTTATCCATTGCGACTGGACGGGGGTGTATGTTAGGGTTACATCTTGCGTTTTTAAAATTTGGGGGTTTTCTTTTATCTCAATTATATTCTATTAAATTGTTAATTGTATTTTATGTGTTGCTCTTTTAGTTCACTTATTTGAATTTGAGAATTGAGGTTTTAGACATATGAGTTTCGAATTAATGAGAATATAGATGGGTTTGTGTGTTTTTATGAGTTGTTATGTGTTATTATAGTTGTTGATAAAATTGGGTAAATTTATGTTGAATAAAGATGAGTTGTAGTTTATGCATACAAGGTGTTTGTTAAAATGCCTGAATGAGATTCTATGTTGTTGGACTTGTTTGGCTAGTTGTGATTCTAGTACCTATCCTTATGTGTTTTGTTGAATTGCGATAATGTGACATTTGGGAATGCTAGTATTTTGAGAATGTGATTTTATTGGGAATTGTGATAATTGAGTAGTATAGTATTATTGGCTGAAATCTTGTGATTTATTTATTGGCAATGGTCCATGTCTCTCCCTATACCGTGGGCATGAGACGAGCCGAGGGGTATAGGGAATGACTCATCTTACGGACTGTAGCGAGTGGCGTGAGAGGTCCAAGTGCGCACTTTAAATATTTATATGTTGGCAAGAGTCTCTGTCTCTCCCTATACCGGGGGCATAAGATGAGCCGAGGGGTATAGTGAATGATCTACCTTACGGACTGGGGTAGGTGGTGTGAGAGGTCCATGTGTGTTATAGATGTGTGTTGGAGTTACTTAATTTATTTCGTTGTATAATGCTATTACATCTCTTTTGATACGTTGTTATTGTAGTTGTTGTTTGTGAGTTCTTGCATTTATTGGATGGAGTGACGGTATCATGTGTGGTGCCGTCCCGTCTATGTATGTGCGTGGGACTCACCGTTATAGTTTTGTCTTTCAGGTACAGCTTAGGTTGAGACATTTGGATAGGAGCATTAGCGATGTATCGCATGGGTTCGGGGCTTCTTTCGGTCGCTTTCTTTTTACTTAGACCATTTTTTAGGTTGTAGCCTACGGGCAAATTACATTCGTTTGGTATCTTTTTTTTATGAATTTGTTAAAACCATCTTGTCTTGTAGACGCGTTTGGCAAACATTTCTATTTCATTCGTATAATTGTTCCTTTAGCTCGCAAGTTGTTTTCTTTTAAAAGTTAAATTTTGTACCAACAGGTTCTTTTTCCTTTTGTTTAAAAGGTCACGCATTGATGTCCGTTTTTTGAATTTTGGGGCGTCACAACTAGGCTTCCACTCTTGAAGTCATTGCCTCCAAACGGAAAATAATTAAATATAGAGCACGGTCTAAGGCAATCAAGACCTTTCTTAGTCATTATTGAGTACATATAAAAATGTAAAGCTATTGTAAGAAATAAACTTATTTGTACATTCATTTTTTTTTTTGAAAAGTAACCACACTTATCATTAATCAAAATAACAAGTTAATACAAAGATCACACCTGCGGAGCAAACTTTAAAATGCTAAAGATAACATAAAATAAATAGTTACACTAGCCCCCAATTTTAAAAACTCACCTAAATCATCTTATTCAAAACAAAATAAACACAAGAAATCAAAATAAAGGGTATGTAAAAATAAAAACCATCTCGACGATCATATAGAAGCAGTGAAATATTATCGCAAGAGTCGTCAAATCAGTCGAAATACGGAATAGTAGTAGAGGCAGTAGAGAAAGAGGCACAAATAAATAAGAAACTCGGGAAACTGATAAAACTCATAGGGTTTAAGGGAATTTAGATGAGAATCAGAGAAATATATAAGAGATAAACAGATAATTGAGTGAAGAAATAGAGTTAGACTTGCCTCATTTTACTAATCTCATAAAACTTAATTCAAATTGAGAGGAAAATCTCATTACATATAGGCCTCGGAATGACCGAAAGTGCGAATAAACAAATAAAAAGTAGTCTAATAAATAATGTTAAATGACAAAAACAACCAGTATTATCATTCCATCCCCCTTAAAAATAATCTTGGCCTCAAGGTTACTCTCAAGTGCGACGTCCGTGAAATCATATCACATGTGCGTCTTGTTTCCCACGGTCTGGTGGAAGTCCGAACACACTCCTCCATCCCCTCAAGTGAATCCTACTACAGTCGGTTGGAACATCGATCAAGCTCCTCCAACATATCAAATGATTGTCTCTCCGTATCTTGGACACCCGACCGAACCAACATTCCCAAAAAAACCAAATATCATCTCGAAATATCTCATATAGGATCTCGTCACAAGGAATATAAGAAATGAATGCACCATGAATACTAAAAATGCCATTCAGATACTCAGTTCGATCATCAAATATCATTCTATTATAATAAGTCAACCAAAGTCAAATGATCCTACCCAATTTAGCCATTTTTTTTGCAAAAATAACCATATATTTTTTTATTAATTAAAATAATACCATACTCACATAAAAAAAAATATAAAAATTAATAACTAAGAGCATCCACAATAGTTTTGTTAACTTTTTATTGTTAACTAATGATACATAATCATTTAAAAATATATTAAATGACACATGTATATTAAGTTAAACACTCACATTAGTTTTAACTTTAACAATGTTACCTATTTTAACTAAAAATTAATTATTCAAAATATAGTACTATGGATAGATGCTGGGAGAAAATAAATAGCAGTATGGTAGATATATAAAAGATATGCTTGAGAAATAGCAGTTAATTGTGGGTGTGAGGTAGACTTTTTTGTCATGTCATCAAATAATAACAATTAAAAGCATTGTTATATTTAACAATGTTTTTAACATTTATAAACTTAACACACAATTTAACACAACTAATGGCGAGACAAAATTGCTAACATTTTTAATTAACAATAGAAATAACAACATTATTGTAGATACTCTAATAACACTATTTATCACTCTTTAACAACCAAACATTTTTTTAAGTATTATCATTTTATACTATTTTTTTTGTATTATCCACATATTTGTATCATAACTACATTTATTTTCTATATTTTGATTGCACTGCGCGTCACACACGCAACGCTTGTGGACGATTACTAGTATTTAAATATTCAAACTGAAAAGGCTCCCATTACGTATCGACGTAAGCGGTTGGTGGTTTACCCAAAATATAAGATAAATAACAAATAACACCATCTCGCAATAATATAAGAGTATATTCAAATAATTTCCAACAGATTTGACCTCCTAAATATGAAGCCAACTCGCCCATAAAACTCATAACATTGTCTGAACCACGATGTAAATTTTGAACTAAATTCGAAAAATCCACAAGAACCTCACAAGTAGCAATAGTAAAACAAGGAAAATTAAATAAACATCATTTAGTAAGCGGTCTCATACACAAGTGACCCGCAATGCCCCAATAATAATCACGATTCAACTTAAAAATTGAGTCATGTTGAGATAACCATAACTCACTAACCTTTTCTCCGAATAATAATCACGATTCAACTTAAAAATTGAGTCATGTTGAGATAACCATAACTCACTAACCTTTTCTCCGAATAGAACAGATCGAGTCGTAAAATCTTTCTACCAGTTTTGGATATATTCGCACCAAATTTCCTAAAATTCTGAAAACTTTTAGGTAGAATAAAAGTTGTTTCTGTGAGACATGTCAAATCTGTCCACGTACGGTCTGGACAGTACCGAAAGCTGAACTTCGAAAAATCATATCTCACTCCTCATTGGTCCAAATGCAGAAATTTAAGTGGCCACACGTCCGTATACAACTACTCTACCAATCACCAAATATCAGCTGCATTAAGTACCTTTTTCTATGATAAACTTTTAGTTTTCTACACAGCAGTCTAGCTGTCCAAACAGAAAAAACTGGACAGATGCCCAACTTTAAAAATTCATAAGTAACGAACCGTTTTACCAAATGCAGCGATTCAAATTCCAGATTATTCCTTAATGTCCTGCCTAAAAACTCATCAAGCCGTTTTAAAAGATTAAACTGTTTGCTATAGAAAAGGATAATTTTCATGCGCGTAACAAACCAGTTTCTCCAGCATTCTCCAGACAACTTTGAAAAATCATTACCCGTTTTATGTTTATCCAAACACCCCAATTTTAGCCGCGAAATTTCAGTGTACGAGTCCTCTATCTTGTCACCCAACTTTGACAAAGTTGAAAATCGTTTGCTATGGTTAATAGTTATTTTTTTGACTACCAACAACATTGTCCTAATATGAAAAATTGAACGCCAATTAAACTTTAAAAACTCATAAATAATTCTCTACTCGTCCAAACGGATGAATCCCAGTTTTATAGTTTTTCCAGTCATGTTATACAACTCCTCACCTAATTTTATATTTTTCTAGCAATTTATGGTAGGAAAAAAATTAGCTTTCCCAGGTGCCATGGGAAAAACACACGATCTTGAACTTATCAATACCAATCGATCAAACTTAGCCAAATAATTAATATATCTTCCATCACCAAACAGGAAAACATGAAAATCACGATCCACACAACCTATATCTGGCCAATTATCCCCTCCAACACTAATATTGATGCGACTAAATTTAGATATGTGATTCTCGCGACAGTCAAAAAAACACATCACAATATCGTGTTTTGTTTGTTTTAGTTTACCGCGATCACATGGGTTTCCAGCCAAATCATCCCATGAATCAAACATGCAATTTTACCAGTTTCATCCATATTATAATCGTTTTTAAAAATTGTTGACTCCGCCGCACAATTAACATTAGGTAAACAACACCCTTCAATAATTTTTTTAAACACCTTTGATGCATACTAAAAATATTTAAATTCTCTAACTATTTGCCCTTTTTCCGCACCCAATATTTTCATACAATCAGAACCATTAAACCCTAATTTTGCATTGCACAAAAAATTATATGGGTATAGCTTAAAATATGGGTTCGACGAGTAGTAAAACGGTAAGTTTAGAACTAGCTCCAAATTAAGCTTCATCCCTTCGAGCCAAACATCCTCACTGGAACACACGGTTATGGCTTGGAGAGCCGTAACTGGACTTCGGCCGGGTATAGGTTCCCCCATGCCGTGTACAAGCTCTGACCCAATTCGATTTTGTTTCGACACGTCTTCCTCCTTGATCTCATCTTCATCCTCATCATCACTCATGTCATTAGCAATATCACTAATGATATTTTTCACCTTTTTTTTCTCATGCATAAAATCTACACCGATTTGGATACTAAGTTTCTTTATAACATTCTTAAGTGTAGCTGTATTGAAATCAACCTCCATTAAAATATCCGAAAATAATTCCCGGATCTACCCATATGTGGGTTCACGCCTTACGAACATAGCACTGTATATGCTTTCCATAGATAATAAATATAAATTTTTTTATGTAAACTAAAGAAAAAGAAAGGATAAATAGATTTCAAAGATTAATCCAGAAAGAAGCTGCTCTTGATATCAATGATAAAACCCGTAGGTTTTAGGGGAATTTAGATGAGAATAAAAAAAATAAAGTAGAGATAAACAGAGAATTGAGTGAATAAACAGAGTTAGAGTTGGGATTGCCCCATTTTACTAATCTCATAAAACATAATCCCAACTGAGAGCAAAAGCTCTCTACAAATATGTATCAAAAGGACCGAAAGTGCGAATAAACAAATAATAAAATAGTTCAATAAATAATGTTAAATAACAAAAAGAACCGGTGTTATCAGAAACTCTTCTGAATTTTATTCGGCAAAGTTCAAAAATCACCATCGGAAGAATTACAGTAAATTCGTTTGTAATTTAGACTCTAATGGTAATTAAGAGTGTTCCTTGTGATGTATATCCGTTAAGGTTCAACTCTCTTCAGAAATTATCAATGATTTTCCGGAGGGTTAAGCTATAAATATAAGAAAGTGAAGACGCCATAACTATAACCATAATTTCGCTATAAAACATATATAGTAAAATTTATAATTTGCTGTCAAGATTTTTGGGTACTGAATACTCCATCCAGACAAATAAAGAATATTGTCAATTTTCATTATAACACATAAACGTTAACGTTACAAAAGTAAACAAAATATTAAATACGTGTTAATACAGGTGTCATATAACTAGATTCGCCAACAATATTATCCTCCATTAAAATGTATAAAAAAATGTTCAGCCATGGCTTTTTTTATGAAAAAGAAAGTTGCCAAGGAATTGGCCAAACATGGTGTGGCTCCACGCACATCCACTCACCAATTCTGAAACTTTACACGAGACTTGGCAACATTGTCCAAATAAACAACATTATTTATACTTATCCTCTACTCCAAGTGTTCTCTTAATTTTTTTTTATGCTACTAATCGGCATTTAGAATCGGATTACACTAGTTATAATATAGTTTCTGTTGTAAAATATTATTGGTCATCTTGGGTCTTACTCTATTGGACATATCTTGAACTTTTCTAACATATGTAACACTATCCTCTATTATATAAAAAGGATCATGAATCTCTTGATGTATTTCTCTCATATTAATGAATAAACACTTCGTCTGTTGTCTCTCATATATCTCTCTCTATATCTATACATATCTCATATATTTATAAATACCGAGTAATATGTCACACAACACGTTATCAGCACTTTGCTCACAGATACAACGATATACGCTCGCGGATATTGGAGATTTTTGGTAAACGCACAAATATTGGATATTTATAAACCTTGAGGTTTATCCTGGTTTTAGTATTTTGCTATATCGACATTCACCAACATAGCATACGTAAGATACCGAATTCAAAAATTAATTTATTCCATATATGTGATTGCACGTATTATTTTATGGATAACTAAAGCATAATAAATATACCGTAGTATATAATCCATGTGTATTAGAGTTTGTTACTTATATGCAGAACTAAAACATGATCAACCTGTCTATAAAAGTCTATTGATATATAATATGTATCGTGTACTGTAAAATTGTATTTTCATTCAAAAAAAAAACAGTAAAAGACATATAATCAGGTTGTAAATTGGAAATCATGTAATTGTAAAACATGTATTAATCTGTGGGATTAAATCTTTAACAACTGAAAACAGTATGACTGTTTTGTAATTCGCTGAAACTATTGACTATGCATGTTAATTACTAAAGGACTAAACTGAAACTTATCTGAAACTATGGACTGAAGCTGTAATAATGCTATAAATAGATATATACTTTGCTGAAATTAGACGGATAGTCCATGTAGTATATTACATGTATAAAAACAGTATATATGTGTTGTAAAAGTCAATATTCGGTCTAAATATTCACCCACATGCATATATATATTTATTAAAAAGGCAAGTGAATAAAAAAAAATTGCATGTTAATTAAATAAATTGATATGTTTCCATGTAAATTTAACCACTTTGCATGTTAAAAATTACCATATATAGAATTAATTGGTAATTAAAAATTTATTACTAACATGCATGATTTAGTTAACATTTATAGAACTTACACATAAAAACAATAGATTTGTATAATATTAATTTAGATCTTGCTAGTGTAAAATTGGTAAATAAAATATATTACTAACATGCATGATTTAGTTACCATGTATTAAACTTACACATAAAAGCAATAGATTTGTATAATATTAATTTAAATCTTGCTAGTGTAAAATTGGTAAATAATAATCTAGATTGGTAGCGTTAATTTGATTTCCTTATTAGGAAATATGTACTGCCATGTTAGTTAATCATGAAACAGGTACAATCTAGATAATTGATCACTGTCATGTAATATTTATTTGCTGCCATGTGTAAAATATGGTAATTTACAAAATCATATATTTTCACATTTAAGTTGGAAAAATTATGAACTTTCCCCAACTAGTCTCGCCTATTTGGATACGATGTCTATGAAAGATATAGGCGGAAGTCGATATGCTAATGAGATCGGGTTTTAAGTGGCATTCGTGTCCTCCACCCTCACCGTCTTTCCTGGTCGTTTTTCAAGTAGAGCTACCGAAAGGGGTTGAATAAATAATAATTTCTCCGAGTGTGTTTATATAGTGATGTATGTATCGCCAAATTGGTGTCTCTGTATCGACCTGTCGTTCGATCAATGAGAACCTATTCACATTAAAAGCAAAATTATTTTTCGAACCTGTCGTTTCGAAATAAAGTTTATACTTGTGCAAACCATAAACATATAAACCAGTCGTTTTATATGATAATTAATTCAGAACTCCCAACAGATGTTGAATGCCATCTATGATGAGGAAATCGCAAAGCATACTTGCAAAATGAATGTTTAGGCGAGGTATTTTATGCCACCACATGTTAGTTACCCTGATGTGTGAGCATGTGATGCCCAAATTATTTGGATGCCATCTTTGATGAGTAAAACATGAGTTTGTTGTTACCCTCGAGATGAATGCTAAGGCGTTGTTTTTATTCCGCCTCCACATTTGAGATGTGATGACGTCTATGGTGAACAAATATCTGAAATTGACATATTGGAGCGATCATTCACCAATATACTAGCTTGGAAATTGTATTTCGTAAGCAATATCATGAATTTATATTCACCATGTTCCTTCATCGCTCATCTGTTTGTGGATGGGAAAATGCCCCGATGAGCAGTTTTTAATCCTATTGGGTCAATGGCGAATTCTTTGTCTGATATTAATGCTATTCGTGTACATTTTTTCCACGAATCAAGAACCGAGACAAGTGTTATTTGTCTCGAACTGTTGCAATCCCGACGAATTGCTTAGCCAAGTGAGATTTAGACAATTGTCTGAACGAAATATATGTGGCACCTATGCAGTTTTGAAAGGAACAATCGGGCCAGTCATCCCAAAGGAAGAGACAATGCTCAATGAGCCAATCTCTGCTATAAATGACCGATGTCATTCCCGGCTCCTCCTTAAATAGTTTAAAACTATTATAAAGGTGGAAGTCAATGCTAATGTGGTTAAAGTTAACTGAAAGTAAACTCTTGAGACCCTCGGTTTTGTCGCTCAAATGAGTTTGATACCTTTCTTTATTTATTTTGACAAATCATTGAGCCGTTTTCTCGCTCATCCGGATTATGTTTTTCCATTTGAATTAAGTTTTTTTTCCATTTGGACATACTATTGGATTATGGTTTGCCTGTTTAAAAAATTTCTCCAAATAATTTAAAGTAATTTGAGCAAATTCCTTTGACAAATGTGACCAAACTTTAAATTATAAAATTTTAGGCAATACTTGTGGGGATGTTGGTTTTCTGAAAATAGTGGGTAACCATGTACCACGTAATTTCACCAACTAATTTCCTAAAAGAGTCCTTTGTGACAATGATTATGGACATGTCGTTCCAAATCAAAATCTTTGGTAAAACCAAATTGATTTATCAAATATGAGGCCTTATACTCATGTAGGTCCTGCCGTATCTTTTTGAGTTATAAAATATTCGAGAAAACCAGTGTTATCTGGTAATAGCTCATGAAAGAATTAAAATTTCTTTACATAGCCTCCATTCAATACGACCGAAAGCGTATTTTAGAGGAGTTGAAATGTCTTTCAAGTGGTTGCTACCACATTCTTTAAAACATTTAAAGTTAACTTATCATTTCGCCTGTCATCGAATGATAAAGGATTTGGATGATAAGACATGATTGTCTATACTATCATTCGCCTGTCATCGATTGATAAGAGCATTTTGATATTGTGGCATTGATCGGATGAGATATTCCCGGGTCAAAAGACGATGCTTGATTTATAATCGCATCGCATTTGGATTCTCTTTGAGGATATATTTCGTGATTAATCCGAAATTCATGCCACTAATGCTCACTTTGAAAGATTAGTATGTGTAAAGATCACGAAATGGACTCGTAGAATTCTTGTAAAGAATTGAAAGAGTTATTGTGGACTTATCCAACCATAAGACGGAAAATAAATATAAATGGTTATGGTTGATGCATCGACAATATGGTCACATTTTACTGTTGTCCACATAAATATAGCACTTTCCAAACTCTTAGCCTTATCATTAAGTTGATGGCTCGTGATCCGAATTATCCTGAAAAGTCTAGTCGACTTGATAATGCCGAAGAGTAAGAATCGAAATTTCGATTTGTATTACTTGGCTTTGGGAATTGAAATTGAGCATAATGTTGATTATGTTCCGACCCAAAATGGACTCACATAAACTTTAAGCGGTTGTAAATGATTGCATGCGTTATTTGATGATGCGTACCTATATATTTCTGTGTGGGGTCACAATACATTGCATATTGCTGCATTGGTCCGTCTAAGGGCCATAGTCACTCAAAACACTAAATGCGTATCAGTTGATTACTGGTTATGAGCCAGACGCCTCATATGAACGCGTGTTTGAGTGATTAGTAGTTTGATTTAGTCGCTAAAGCATTCAAAATATGGACCTCTAAAAATCGGGGACATAAGTCGATTACGAATCCCCTGTCTATCATTTGATAGAGTAAACTTGGCAAGCGATCTCTTTACCGCATGATATGCGAAAGTGACATCGCTAAAACTGTTCTCCCCATTGTTAGGGGGAGATTTGCACGTTACCGTTGATAAGGAACGACGTGAAGTAACGTGGCATAACCCACTTAGTCTTAGCTTGATCCCCAAAATTGCACTTAGTGATAAGTAAGTGCATAGACTCCCTCAAGTCTAACTAAATTCCAAATGCATTTAATGACTTTATGAGATGTCACGAGATCATTTATACCTGCTGCAAAATTCTTGCAAGGATAGGCATCCCCGTCGGACGCCGTGTTCATCTCGTAACACGTTGATTTGGCCGTACCCGCCAAGCAAAGGACGCTGCCATCGGCCATCAGTCTGTCGTCCTTCCCAAGATATGAGGAAGTTGACCGGTTCTTAATTCCTTCAGCCCCAGAGGTGGTGAACTGAAACTCGTTTGTCGCACGAGATTATAAAGGATCTAGGAGATGTGTGATTCCTCCTCATCCTGAGAATATTGAAATATCTGTCGATCATGATATCTTAGACGATATTGAAGCGAAATGAGACTGTCATTGATTACTTGTTCATATATTCGGTGACGACTGATAATATGATTAAATTATGACAAGGAACCATGTACTGTTGCCTAAAGTCAACATAGAATAGACTGGCTTAATGGAAACTTGCAATCCAAGTAGACTCCTTAGCGAAAGTGTGTTCGGACCTGTAGCTCCAACACCACAAATGTTAAACGAGTTCGTTTATTTGGTTATTCGTAAGGAAAAGTGATGAGAATAATGAGATTATAGAATGCTCGCCTAGTAGCGCAAGGCTTCTCTCACACCTTGGAATTGATTACGAGATGGTTGATTTCTCGTAATGGACGTTATAACGGCCACCTACTTTATCAGTTTAGCAGTTTTCGAAAAACTGATTATGTAGCATGTGATTGTGGTCACTGTTTTATCTCCATGGGGATTTAGACAAATAGATATAGATGAAGGTCCCCGCATGACTTCATATGCTTTAATCAAGTAGTTCCTAACCATGGAACACGATCTCAATTAAATGAGACATTCACTATATGGATTAATATAATCTGAGCGGATGTGGTATACCCGCCTAAGTGAGAACTTGATCAGCTTGGGATACTTGAACAAGTATTATGCCCTTGCGTGTTTTATAACGCGGTCCACTTTTGGATTTGCCTTCGAGATGAAGGATCTTGGGAAGACACGGTAGTGACTCGACCTGATGATCGAGTCCCGTAAAGATTGAATTTAAGTCCATGATTCAGACTACACCTAGAAGGTGTTATGACGTTTTAGTCATCATGACGCTAAGTCGTCAGATTTCCCATGATCGTTCGATCACTAGACATTGATAAAGACCCAGTCCGTCCCTGATGAGACGATGAAGAGATATTGAACCATGATGTTCATATCTAAGTACAATAAGTGCATCATTGTACTTGGTCTAATGTGCTAGGACAAACATCTCGTATGCTGTGAATGGTATAGCTCGACACAGCATCGCGCTAATACGCTGCCATCGAAATGGCACTATAGACACATTCCCTTACCTTATGGTAATTTTGAAAGTGGGCTACTTTATCCCGGTTTGCATTGTTGAGTGTACCTGCCCCTTTGGTACTCGACTTAGCGCCACCATTTTTCAGTTATACCGATGTCGGTTACTTATCAAACCCGCATAAGAGATATTCCTATTATGGTCATGTCTTTACCATTAGCAATAAGGCGATATCTTGGAGGTTTTGGAATGACTACAAAGGAATCACTCTGATCTACTCGTGCTCTATAAGACTACTAGAGAGTATATATGGCTTCGAGCTAGCATTAGCCATATTTAAATTCATATGCTCTGTCTCACGATACAGATAAAACACTTGTCTTATTTGAGGACAACTTGTTGTTATCGATCAAGAGAGACATGACTAAATTATACTATTTAGCATTTTTCGCCGAAATAAATCTTCACATATGAAGTACAAGAGCATCCCGTCACATGCTCGTTCTATTCCATATTTGGATTTTACTACACCCAGTCGTGTGCAAGTAAAAATGAAGTATCCAGTCGAATGCTCATACCCTTTCTTGTAATATGAAATCTTTACACCCAGTCATGTGCAAATGAGGGGGAACATCCAGAAGAATATTTACTACACTAATTACTATTTAGTCAAAATCCTCGCATTCTGTCGTGTGGAAGTGAGGGGGAGCATCCAGTCGCATGCTCGTGTACTCTTTTTATCCTTAGACCAAGGTTTTTTTCACTGAGTTTTCCTTGGCAATATTTTTAGCAAGACACGTTCCCATCATATCTCACTTAAGATTGGCGAAATTAGGGGGAGTATCCTATTGTATACTTCTTACCACTGTGTACTCTTTTGTCTTTCGACTAGAGGTTTTTCCCACTGGGTTTACTCTAGCAAGGTTTTGATGAGGCAGCTATTTTGTGGTTGATCCCTACTACCACCATTGTTGCACTCTTTTTTTTTTCTTTTTTTTTTAAAATATTTTGTAAATATTCATATATTGCATGTCATCCTACACATTAATAATACGCATGCATGACTATTGTCACCTCTAATATTATGTAAAACATTTACTTGCAAAATAATCATAATTTCAATTGTTGAAATGAATTCCCATAGTTTGATTGAAAATCTCCACTCAGGCAATTTGGGGATGAATTTTACAAGCCAAAATTACACATGGATAGCAGAAAGATGCCAATTAAGGATTCACTTCTATTCATAACTATTCTCATAAACTTTTTCAAGCACTTCTAAAACTTTCATAGAGATGGAAAACAGCTCACAAATGTTTCTTTTTGTAGTAACTTATTTTTTGGTAAATACAAATATTGTAAAATTTCGTATTTTTTTTTAAATATTACATTAATTGTAATTTAAGTGGAAGTATCAGTTATTAATTAAGCTTATATTAGAGGGCAAATAAAATAGTTTATCAGTTATTAGGACTAGTGTATAATTATGTAAAAATGTGATGCCTAAGTAATTAATTCTCCTCAAGATTTTATGTATAGGATTAATAGAAAATAAAAATTGAAAACTCATTAAAATATTTAGAGCGTTTCAGCTTCTAGTTAGCTGTTCTTATTGTTAGCACTGTATAAACTTGAGAACAGAGGGAAAGATAGAACTGTAGCAAAGAAATAAAAACGCATATAATTGAGAGAGGGAGAAAGAAAGTTGTGTGTTAGAATATTATACTAAAATACATGATTTATTGTCGATTTTAGTATTTATTTATTAACAATAAATAATTTATTTGAGAATAGTTTTGAGCAATGTTATACATATTATTTATGTGGGAGGATATATAGACACTATGAAAAACACTAACTTTGACATCAAAATCTACACCATCTATTCTAATCTATTTTAATGGCTAGGATTAAAAGTTAACTTGTAACAAAGCATTTAATACACAACCATTAACTCGGGTTAGATAAATAATTATGAGTAAATAATTCAATATACAACCAACAACACGTCCTCCCCCTCTCTAATTCAATATAATTCTCTCTCCCTGCTTTTTTTTTACATACTAAAATTAGTTGAAGATGCCGTTTTTCTTTCTTCAATTCAATTTTTATTCAAAATTTGGGGCTTCTTTTCATAAGGGTTCGGAATATTTGGTTAATGATGAAACTTGATAAATTTTATACCAAAAATTCAGAAAATTTCTCAAATACACAACACTAGTATCAAGAATCTGAGTACCAATTTGGCTGTTAACACTTACTAAGAATTTCTAGTGATGATACCAAATTTGAGGACCAATTGCCAAAGTTGCTTTTATTTGGCTAAAGATGAAACCGGACTAAACTATCCATTGGAATTTCTTAGTTTACTGATGAAATCTTTTGTTCCTAGTTTATTAGTAGTTTTTATTATGAATATTGTATTGTATTGATATACTTTAATGCAAAGAAGGGAGGAAGATTCGCATTTACAGGCATGATGTATGGTTAACCACTGTTAACCAATTCTGTTAACCAATTCATATGAATTTTTTTTTTTTGCAAGTTAACATTTAATCCTAGCCCTTAAAATAGATTAAAATAGATGGTGCAGATTTTGATGTTAAAGTTAGTGTTTTTTGTAATGTCTGTATATCCTCTCCCATTATTTATATGTGCATGTGTCTTTATTTTGTATAGTAAGTGATTTAGTGTGTAAAGTACGACTTACACACGCAAGATCAAATCACTGGTTCTTACATAATATATTTTATCGTTCACAAATTTAGATGTATTGCACAACAATCGGCATAGTTGTAGCACATACTTTTAATAGATTTGTCTTGACTACAGAGAACGCTTGAGTTCCGACTCCTTGGGATAGTATATTTAGAGTATATTGAACAGAACAAAATGTTATTATTTTATGATACTGACCGGAATAAAATAATTATATTTAAAGAATTATTATGATTACTTATACTTTTAATCCCTACATTATTTTTGATACACATATTTATAATGTATAGTGCTTTGATTTGCAATGAGTGAGATTTGTTGTGGTTAACAAACTCGTACATTGAGCAGTAACATTATTTATATGGCGTGTGTCTATAATCGACGGAATTCATGTCCCTTAACAGGGATTGATGATATTCGCTCGAGAAATTTATAAGTTTTGTTTATGTCAAATTTTGCAAGTAGATATTATATCCGACACAATAAATAAGTTAAGTGGTAAGGTCGAAGAAATAATATGTCAAGTAAATTAATTTTCAGTGGATTATTTACTCGGTGAATATCTGTAATCTTAACGTGAGAAGATATTTAAGTATTTAATAATGTGCTCTCATATATTAATTTGATAAGTAATAAGAGTGCAATTATATTATTTAATGTAAATGAATATAATTTAATGATAGATTATCCTATGATTATAAAAGTATTAATTAGATAATATTATATTAGTTTTTTAATTAATATTATATAATATTTATTAATTAAGTTATAATCTAAGTAGGGTTAGAAATTTAGGTTGAGTAAAAGTTTTATTCTTTTTATGCACTAGATCACTACAATAGCGTATTAATACACTAATATTTTTAGAAAAAGAAAAACAAAAACAATTCTAGGATTTCTATCAGTTTGAGAATCTATCTCTCTAAGAAGTATTATAGAAATACAGTAGAAGATTAAGTGTGATCTTAACTCTGCCCGTGAGTTATTTCTGTATTGTTTTTTATTAAATCCATATAGATTATAATTAGGATTCAAGAACAGTTTTTCGTTGCATAATAAAATGTGTTTCAACCAATTAGATAGTTAATGTATTTTAAATTATGAATATGAGGTTTAAATTATTACATCGGCTATGCATTGCATTATTTAATCTGTTTCCAGATTAAAAAAAAATTCGTTCAGTTGTTATCGTTCTTTATACTTTCATTGTATGTTAGAACATGTGTTACTGTAAACTTTTTGGTACTTTGTTTTTACAATGGTATATTATGTCACACGTCGCATATTTATATGTATATAATATGTGGGATTGAATGGGTAGATATAATCAGGTAAGTATATGCAGTCACGGAATCAAATTATATTTGATGTGGCTAATAGTATCTGTAAACTAGTATGTCAGGTTGTTGTATATGTAATTACATGTAGCATATATCGATATATACTATATGTAATTATTGAAGGATATGCGTGTATACCGTTGGGTCAGTTTGTTGCTACCTGTGAGATCGTCGGAGCTGAGCTTTGGCCGGATCAGCGACAGGGGCATGGTGGCAGGTTAATGGCAGCGGCGGATTTGGGTTATAAACCCTAGTTGATGTGATTAAACCCAAGGTCCACAGTTTGTAAATTTAAAGGGATTTATGGACTAATTTTGTTATTCCGTAGTTCTGTGTAATTTCATAGTGGTCCGTGTGGTTATTACTTTTATGTATTAGACCCAACAAGGAAACAATTTTGATCTAAAAGAGTTTCTGCTAATTACCTTCTGACCCACAAAATTACATATTTTGACAGATTTAGTTATTATAGTTTGTATATAATCTAAAGATCTTCATGTAATTGATTAATAACTATTTAGATTTAATTAATATTTGTTATTTAGATTTAATTAATATTTGTTATTGATTAATAATAGTTAAGATTTAATTAATTAGTAACTATTGGATGGAATTGATAAATTTAGTTTATCGATTTATAATAATTGGAATTTGATTAACTAGATTATTAATATTGTTTAGACTTAATTAGTTTATTTAATTAATAACAATTAGATTTAATTAATAGTTAATTGAATTGACTGAAACAAATTATAAGTGATGTATTTAATTATCACGCGTTGGCTATAGTGCCTTCCTCCATATCAGATGAAATTAATTACGGACCACTAACTATAATTTGTATCCCTAAAATTATAAATAACTAAGTGGGAGAGTGAATTTATTTCGTATAAATGTCACGGTCTCCATCGCTACTTTATAGACTGGAAACAACGAAATTATAATGGACGATGGTATACACTTAGATTTAAATATTATTATCCCCCTCCATCTGAGTTTATGTTAATATTTGTAGGACCGAAGTTAAGCCAAATATTTAATTTTTATTTTGACATTTTTCTCGACAGTAAAATTAAATGGCTAAACTAGCATATCGAATGTTAAATAATATACGCCCTCCCATCGAGACATATTATTTATGGTGATTAGGCTGGTGGTGAATTAAAATTTTAAATATTAGATTAGCGACCATATTTATTAATAATCCATTAATTATTTTAGTTGCTCATTTAATATTTTATTTGTAATTATTTTCTCATGATAATAAATCGTATTTGTGCCATTATTTAGTATACTTATAAATAAAGTTGTTGATTTGATTTATTATGACTGTAAAATGAAAACAAGGATGTTTTTATTTGACTGCTAATAAGCAAAGTTGTGTTTTAAAGTATGTTTATCGGTTCCGAGTGAGCGGGTAACTAATTAGTTGACCCAGGCTTATCGGAGGTGGATTGAATATAATTTGATGGGATGTAGCGGTAATACATATTGTCATTCATGACTAATTTATTGTGACATCAGCATCAATTTATGTTATATTTCTATGACATCACGATAAATCTAAAACATATGTTTGAGATTCGAGATTGTGATAATAGAGAGAATAACATCTGAAATTTTTTAAACACAATAATGATGAACAGACACAGTTTCAGAATCATGTTCTTGAACTAGGGATTCTTAAAGGTGAAATCAATGGCGAAAGCCAAGTTGATAGTTAAGCCACCAAAAGGTCTCATGAAAAGTCTAGTGTTGCTTAGGTTAATGGAAATGTTTCTGTTTCTAAACTGAAAGGTTATAAGAAAAGGAAAAAGTCACATGAACCGGTAGCAAGTCATTTAAAGTAATATTGTCCGATACATTTAACTTAAGATTAAGCTATAAGTTATGTCTTTTTTACTTGTTGCTAAAAAAATGTTTAGTGATTGTATCTACTGTAAGTTGGGTGTGTATTGGAATCACTAATCATGGTTGTAATTTATTGTAAAAGTTCCAGTAAACCAAACAGTTTAGTGATGCCGAGATACTATACTTTTTGGAAGATTGCACAAGATGCAAGTAGTTAGAGTGGAAAATATTATAATTGATTAGTATTAATCATATATTTATAAGAATAGACATTCTATATAAACCTTCCATTAGAAAGAGCTTTGGTTCGGTTTCTAAGATAATGGATGAAGATATTTTGTCTATTTTAACGACTCTCCCGTTATTAGGATAAATAAACAATTTATTTGATAAGGTAAATAAGTGAATGATGGTTATATTATTAGTAATTCTAATTCTACATCGTAATTAAATTTGTAGAATAAATTTATTAACATACTATGTAAGATAAATTAATTTTCAAATAATGAATTATACATAACTTTGCCATGTCCACCTAAGTTATTTTAATCTAAAAAGGATGCAAGGTTGGTTTAAAATGGTCCATTTGGATCATGAAAGTGGAGACACTACCAACTCTTGAATCATGTTTAGATAGTAAAATTACCAAGTGATCTTTCACGATCAAATGTTATATGAGTTAAAGAAGTGTAAGAATTAGTTCATTCTGATTTGTGTAATTCTACGAAATCCATGATACATGAGTTTTTGAATAGGCGGTCACATTTATTTGTGATTATTCAAATTATATGTACATTCATTTGATGCGTCATACGTTTAAGTGTTTTGAAGTATCAATGCATTTAAAAAGAAGAAAGATAAGAATCTTAGAAATGTATATAGACAATTTGATATGATTGAGATGGAGAGTAACTCTTTGGATAGCTAATGGACAACTTATCAGATGTAGGGATTATGTCCCATTTGACTACGCTTAGTATATAATCATCTAACAGTGTATCAAAATGAAGGTAAAAGACTCTTATATGAATGGTTAGGTTGATAATGGATTATTAAGTTAATTTTATTCGTTTTTGGCTACATAGTAGAAACATAGAGTACATCTTCCACTCGGTTTCATCTTAGCTAAATACCGAGTACTTCCTTAGAACTTTATATTTGGAGCAAGCCTAGTATTAGGAAGTTCTGGTATGTGGGAGTCTAACACACGTGTTGAATGGAAAAGCAAAATAAGTTTAAATCAAGTATTGATGTTTGTTTCTTGTAGGTTATACAAAAGAAACGAAAAATGGTTTAGTCCTAAGAATCGGAAGTCATTGTTAGCACACATGACTGATTCTTGGAAAATTATTAGATGTTACCATGGAACCAAAATAAAGTTAGATTGATAGTATTTAAGAGAAAGTAAAGGGACATTTATTTTTATTACATACCTATAGTTGAAAATGAAACGTCGCATGATGGACTCACATATACGTTTTCTCAGTGGGAGAAATCGAGTGATTCATGCAGAGAATGTTGGTGTATAACACCATTTCAAATGTACTAAGCACGGGATGTTCATCGTAGTGGGAGGGTCTTGAAACGGCCTAGACGTTTCTTATACTTAAAGGATAATCTTACGAGATGATTCTTGATAAGTTGGAAACTAAACCTAGTAGCTACAATGAATCTTAAGGAGATAAAGAAAGATTCAAGGCATTGGCAATTAGCTGTAAAATCTGGTTAAGACAGTTTTGCTTATTAGAAGTCTTGAGTAGTACTTTTATATTGCAACCAGATGTTCTTCAAGTAAAGGGCCAATAGCATAGGTTGTGCAAGCTTAACAAATCTTTAGACTTAAGTAGGCATCTAGGTCTTAGTTTATCCGTTTTTTATCGGGCTATAAAGTCTTATGATTTTTTATCAATGGTCGGATAAATAGTATAAGTACCGAAAGCGTGATGGGTACATTTTTGATATTTTTTGTACTTTGTGTAAATTAACTTAGTCATCAGATGTGATTTGGGATTGTTATTAACAGTAAATGTATGGTTATCCAGATAGTTAGATATAAATGGATTTGAGATAAGTCAGTCACATCAATTGATGTTGTGATTCTCACAAATCAAGTTATATCAATTATAATTCTAGCCGAATTTAGCATAATAGTTTCCAAGAAAGGATGACTCATTTCAGATTTGGAATGTTGTATAGACGGTTTGATATGCGTTTGCAATTGTAAGTCTCATGTATGTTATGAAATTTGTTAGATATTATATTTATTTTTCCTTTAGCATTATTAGTATATATAAATCTAGCTCATGGTCAGATTGTTTAAGTATGGAAGATGTTTAATAAATTATCTTAAATGATTAAGGATTAAATGTAGTTTTAACAAGAAGTTAGTCTATAATCATTTTTGATCGGTAGACTTGCATTTTCAGTCAAGTAGCAATTCTAGAAAATCAACAAAAGTAGAATTAAAAGTAAATATGATTACATCCTAACTTTCTAGTAGACCCTTTATTAATACTTTTTCGGTAAGGTCTTAGATAAATAGAGGGGATAAGAGTTTAATGTAGGGCATCATGGCTTTAAATATAAGTGGGAGATTGTTAGAATAGTATACTAAAAGATATGATTTATTGTCAGTTTTAGTATTTATTTATTAACAATGAATGATTTATTTGAGAATAGTTTTGAGCAATGTTGTACATATTATTTATATGTACATGTGTCTTTATTTTGTATATTAAGTGATTTAGTGTGTAGAGTACGACTTACACACGGAAGATCAAATCACTAGTTCTTACAGAATATATTTTATCGTTCACAACTTTAGATGGACTGCACAACCATCGGCATAGTTGTAGCACAGAATTTTAGTAGGTTTGTCTTGACTACATGGAACGGTTGAGTTCCGACTCTTTGGGCTAGTATACTTAGAGTATATTGAACAGGACAAAGTGGTATTATTTTATGGTACTTACCGAAATAAAATAATTATACCTAAGAAATTATTATGATTACTCATACTCTTATACCCTAAATTATTTTCGATACACATATTTATAATGTATACTACTTTGATTTGCAATGGGTGAGATTTGTTATAGTCAACAAACCCGTACATTGGGCAGTAACATTATTTATATGGTGTGTGTCTATAATTGACGGAATTCACGTCACTTAACAGAGATTGATGATATCCACTCGAAAAACTTATAAGTTTTCTTAGTGTCAAATCTTGCAATTTGATATTATATCCGACACAACAAATAAGTTAAGTGGTAAGTTCGAGGAAATAATATGTCAAGTAAATTAATTGTCAGTGAATTATTTACTCGGTGAATATCTGTAATCTTAACGTGAGGAGATATTTAAGTAATTAATAATGTGCTCTCAAATATTAATTTGAGAAGTAATAAGACTGCAATTATATTGTCTAATGAAAATGAATATAATTTACTAATAGATTATCCTATGATTATAAAAATATTAATTAGATAATATTATATTATTTTTTTAATTAAAACTATACTCCCTCCGTTCCTGTTTAATTGTCCACTACGAAACTACGTGCAATTTTGACCGGCCAAGAACTTGTATCAAAATTGTTGGAATGAAATTTTTTAAAAGTTGATAATATAGTTAAAATGTTAAAATTTATGATTAGATTTTAAAAAAATTCATTCCGACAATTTTGATATAAGTTATAAACCGGTCAAAATTGCACGTAGTTTCGTAGTGGACAATTAAACGGGAATGGAGGGAGTGTAATATTTATTAATTGAGTTATAATATAAGTAGGGTTAAACATTTAGGTTATGTAGAAGTTGTATTCTTCTTATGCACTAGGTCACTACAGTAGCCTATAAATACACTCCTATGCTTTGGAAAATAAAAATAGTTTCATAAAAACAATTCTAGGGTTCCTAACATTTGAGAGTACATCTCTCTAAAAAGCAAGAAGTATAATAGGAATACGGTAGAAGATCAAGTGTAATCTAGCTCTGCCCGTGAGTTATTTATGTATCGTTTTTTATTAAATTCATATACACTATAATCAGAATTCAATGTTAGTTTTTCGTTGTAAAACCAAACATGTTTCCAATACTGTGAAGGCCAATTCAGTATCTTGTTTTCCAGTCACCAAGTTAACCACTTGGTCATATTTTTCTTTGTATTCTAGTTGTTATTAGGTTGTATATAAGATACTTGATTGGTTTAATTATTAACATAGAACTAGATCATTTAATTGAAGTACCAGTAGCATGTTTACATAGTATTTTGTTATGATCTGCAATGTGTTTGATTATGTCTGAATGTTATAAATTAATGATTTGATTGAATCTTGATACCTAAAAAGATTATTATAGTTGGATGTGTTCTTAAGAATCTGGTATTTTCCAAAAATCTTCGAGTAGAAACCAAAGCCAGGAATTTTAGCTTAAAAGATCACAAATAAGCAGCTTATTATCTTAGACCTTAAAATGAAAAGAACTAGTCCCAAACATCGAGGTAATTTCAACTTGCTTTCGCATAAACATGATACTTTGGATTCAGATTTATAAGGAAAGGTAGGTATATTGTTAAAGGATGTTTACCTCACATAATCGAATTTTAATAGCCTTAGTATACAGTTTAGTAGATGTACGGTTACATGTATAATTTAAACACCTATCAAACCCGATTGTTAAGAGTGAGACGTGTATAAAAGTATGATTCTTTGATGTTTGGTTATCTATAACAGCTGATAAAATTCTTATAGTAGTGTGGTTGTTACGGTTAGGGTTGTTATATCAAAGGTAAACTATTAACTTAAGTATTAGAATACCTACAGGTTACTCAAGTACTTTAGTGCAAAGCTGAACATAACTATAATAGTAGTTGGAATAAAATCAGTAAAATTTATGTACAAGGAAGGCCATATATCTTAAATATGTTAGTTCAATTTTGAATAACTCTTGTAAATTGAATAAAGTAATTGATTATTTAAATTTACTAACCTTTGGACTTAGGTAATACTTCAGATTTTTCTTTTGTTGTTGTGATGAATTAGAACAAAATTTTACCTTGTTAACGGTTTGTACTTGAAGGGCTGTAAGCGTGTCGAGTACTCAAAGTTAGATTTGGGAGAAGTAACAGTTCATATATATTCGACGATTGTTTGTAAGCTACTAATTGTAGTGCACTATAAACAAATGGGTGAGTCATAAAGAAGGCAAAAAAAATTGTTATATCATCATAATGTACATATAAGTAGTAATAAGTATAACAGCACGCAACTAATGAGCTAGAGTATTTTGTTTGGCAATTTGGCATTGACAGTAGTGTACTAGTGTTGTATATCCAGATTATTTATAGTACATCACATGATGTTTCAGATTGCAGAAAGTTATTCGGGTAACTTATAATCCAACGGTCAGGTGAGTGGTCTTGTCTTACTATTATAAAATCCAACCTTGTATTTGACAAAAAAAATCAGGCATTTGGCATTATTTCAGTATTATATATATATATATGTGTGCGTAAAAGGACGTTTTCATATCAGTCGTGCAAGCCAAAAAAGGAAAATAATTGATTATATACAAGTTCTGTATAAAGTTTTGAAGAATAATTTATCTTCTAATTGCTTATGATTTGTATTGGCATCATGAGGAAAAGTCCAATGAAGAATCCCCTAATAAGGAGAAGTGGGGTGACATTGGAAATTAAACGAATGAATTTAGTTCTCAACAGTTAACTTAACGATTGTACATAGTTTTGTTAACCGAAACGTTTTAAGGAATAGACTCAGCCGTCATGCTGCGGTGTCCTTAATTATGTAGTGCACGTATGGTTTATATGTTGGAAACACTTTTTATTTTGCAACGGAAAAACTGGCCTTGGATCCTAATTATACTGTATATGAATTTTATAAAAACGATACAGAAATACATCACGGGCAGAGGTAGATCACACTTGATCTTCTGTTGTATTTCCATTATACTTCTTACTCTTAGAAAGGTGTACTCTCAAAAAAGTTAGGAAACCCTAATTATGAAAGTTGTTTCTTTTACTTAACATATGAACAATATATATAGGCTAGAACATGGACCTAGTGCACAAGAAGGAAAACACTCCTACCTTACCTAGAATTCTAACCCTACTTATATTAGTAATTAATTAATAAATATTATATAATCTTAATAACAAGATTAATATAATATTATCTAATTAATACTTTACCAATCTTAGGATATTCTATCGGTAAATTATATTTATTTCCACTAGAGAATATAATTGGACTCTAATTCCTTCTCAAATAATATTTGAGAGCACATTATTAAATACTTAATTATATTCATTTCCACTAGAGAATATAATTGGACTCTAATTCCTTCTCAAATAAATTACTGACAATTATTTTACTCGGCATATTATTTCCTCGACCTTTCCCCTTAACTTATTTGTTATGTCGGATATCAAATCCACTTGCAAGATTTGACACAAACAAAACTTATAAGCTTCTCGATGGGATATCATAAATCCTTGTTAAGTGACGTGAATTCCTTTGATTATAGACACACACCATATAAATAATATTACTGCCCAACGTATGGGCTTGTTGACCACAACAAATCTTACCCATTGCAAATCAAAGCAGTACATATTATAAATATGTGTATCGAAAATAATCTAGGAATTAAGAGTATAAGTAATCATAATAATTACTTAAGTATAATTATTTTATTCTGGTAAGTACCATAAAATAATATATACCACTTTGTCCTGTTCAATATACTCTAAGTATACTAGCACAAACAGTCGGAACTCAACCGTTCCCTATAGTCAAGACAGACCTATTAAAACTCTATGCTACAACTATACCGATGGTTGTCCACTCCATCTAAAGTTGTGAACGCTAAAATATATATTCTGTAAGAACCAATAATTTGATCTTCTGTGTGTAAGTCGTACTCTACACACCAAATCAATTACTATACAAAATAAATACACATGTATAGATAAATAATATGTACAACATTGCTCACATGTATTCTCAAATAAATCATTCATTGTTAATAACTAAATACTAAAACCAACAATAAATCATGTCTCTTATTATATCATTCTAACATTATACACCTGAGAAAAAGATCGACGGTAAAGAGATTTAGTAAGTTAATCGGGTTTGGTACCCTAAGATATAAATACTATCATACTTACTTTTATTATAATAAGAAAGGAAATAGATTATCTTGTTTTTTACAGTTATTTAAAGAATTTTACCTTGTTATATGATGGGAAGTTTTATATAAATCAAAAATTTGTTTTAAAAAAAAAAAAGAAACAAAAACCTATTTGAGACTCATACTATTATTGTAAGACTTGTCATTCATTGACCTCGTTTAGGTCACCCCTCCCTTTTAAATGTTTTCAGGTAAGCGGTTTTAGATTTGAAATCGTTTATAGTTGAAGTCGAGTAGTGAGACCGGACATCCTCATAGAAGTTAAGTTAGTTTTCCGCTACGGTACGTGTTGAGTTAGCTTAAAAGATGTAAAATTACTTGTAAGAACTCTACATTTTGAACATTATATTAATAGTAATTTGAGTATATTTAGTGAGTAATTTATAAGTATTATTAAGTTAGGCTTTGTCACTCATGTCGTCAAACGTGCTATTCGGCTGTTTGACTCCCAAATTGTGTCTGGGATGTTACAAATATGATTTAAGCACTAGTAAGTTAAATTCTCATAATTAATAATGAAATGCACTATTGCCAGAGAAGCTGCTATGGTTAACGACCAAGTATGCAAAGTAGACCGCCTCTAAAGGCGGTTTAGCTAGAGCAAAATTTGATTAGCCTAGATTTCAAGATAAACATGGAAGGTTACAATTGGTGAATATCAGGAATGATATTTTGTCAAACTAGAAAAGAACCCTACAGTTTTGACATCTATAACTATTACGAATATGTGATTGAAAAAAATCTTATCTGCGCTAGCTAGCAAAGGAAATAATACTTCATCAGGGTGTCCGAATACAAGTTAAGATAATGAGTAAGCCTCCTGGACAAAGGGACAACTCTTAGGCAAAGGAAGGGGAGCCCTTGCCTATTGGAAGGACTCCGAAAGGGGAGCAACGCCACATTCCGGAATGGGCCATGGCTTTTCCTAGTTTATATGAATGGTTATATGTAAACGACTTTACTTATATATATAGAATAGATTGATAAATTTATATATTCTGAGATGAAATCTTTTTTACATGACTAAAGTGTGATTATATCATATATTTTATATGATAGCTCGTGTATATGATGGAAACGGCCACCACCGGGGTTGCTCACGGTGCGACACCTCGACCAAGTTAGGGTTCACGCGGCCACTAAGCGCAAAGTATCACCAACGGGTGAGATAAAAGCTCTCTAGCTCTTTAGTTTATTATTCTCTAATCAATGAAAAATGCATAAATCAATTCTTATACAAACCCTCAAGAGCCGAATCGCAATTAGGCAGACACCATGCACCGTAATTGCGATCAGTAAACAAGTTAAATAAAATAGTCTAACATTATTAATTAAATGGAACATAAATAATAAAATAACAAGGTCGGTAGAACCGGGTCCGGTCCTGTGATCCATCATATTCCTCCCTCCTTCGAAAATGACCTTGCCCCCCAAGGCCGCATTCTAGAAGACTTGCAACTCGAGCTCGCATTCACATATTCCGCTTTTGTTGTCGTATCTTACAAACTCACTCAAACCATTTCTCCCACTTAAACACAATTGTATCACACCACCAAATATCTCGAGCAACCTCATCCACTACTATAAAATGTGACCCCGACAACTATCGCAATAAAATGACACATCGTTATTCTCACTCGAAAAACCGTAGTATCTAAGAGAATACACCATGCTATTTCCCGCAAATGAACAACAGAACTCGACAAGTTCCCAACATACACGAAAACACTGTAAATTTCATCGCCCCACTCTTTTGCATCAATCTCCTTGGCCGGGTATATATTTATTCTCTCTTTTGGTATACAGACTAAAAGAGTGTCAATATTCGAGATGTACCGTTTTCTCCACAACATTTGAACATTAAATGGAGCCACACGTTTTAGCTTTCCGCGGTCTATAGGCTGACCAACCAAGCCTCGCCAAGTATATAAAAATAATAGATCAACATAAATCCAAGTCAGATTATTTTTCAAACCATACTCTGTGAGTAACCAACTCCACAAATATCATCCAACTAGTTTGACAAATTTATAGTAGAGACATGAAAAATCAAGAGATTGATAACTAAATCAAATTGGAGGGTTGTCATATATGTACCGCTCGTATACCTGCAAATTATTAGGATCACCAAGTACGCCTCACTATAATAAAATAAAATTCTCCCAACATTTGTCAAATTTGTCCAATCAAAAATACCGCACAACACGATCAACTTCGGAAAATCATAACTCATTTGTCGTGCATTCAAATGTCTCGAATCAAATTTCAAAACGTGCATAGATGTATGTAGAATAACCCCATAAAATAGTTTTTCATTTAAAATATTTTTGCTATGGGAAACCATCAATTTCGTACATCTCACCGAATCTGGAAAACTGAAAAAACAGCACTGCAGGGTCAACTTATAAAAATTATAAGTAATTGCCCGGTCATCCGAATTCGATAATTCAAGTTGGAGAACCTGAATCCATGTTTTGTCGACGCCCCTATAAAGAAGATTTTGATTTGGGTACAGTTTGATATACGAAATTGCAAGTTGCGTACAGCTCGACAAAGCTGTAAAAAAACTGTACTGTGCAAACCACTTTGAAAAATCATAACTCATTAGTCTTTCATCACAATGAAGTGATTCAAGTTGCCAAACCTGCCCAAATGTCTCATAAACAGCCCAGTAAAGCAGATTTTTAATTGGACAATTTTTTGTATAGAAAAACTTTGATAGCGTAGAGTTCGCAGGGTCGATAAAAGTTGTAAAACCAAGCAAAGTACTTGTCTTTGGACACCCAATTCTCCATTTACCGAAATTGAATGCCACACGGTTAATAATTTACCTCAACATCGTCCCTCCAACAAACAAGTTTCCAACACGAGCTCGGACGCCATACGAAAATTTTAATTCCGTACACCACAACACATAGGCGAACCCACTAAAAACAAATGAGTTTCTCGACTTTAAAAATCCATATATCGAAATATATTCACCAAAATACAGTGATACAAGTTGACAAATTTTCATATAGATCTCGCCTATATTTCCGTAAGTTGTTAGCCATAGAGTCCTCCTTCTATCAAAGTAAATAACCCAAGTTTCTATCAACGTCGGCACTTTCACAAAGTCCGAGTAACCCAAAGATATGCAAAATAAGCAATTTCTGCCATATTCAATGTACCCTTAATAAACATATCACCTAATAATATCGGTCTTGCAATATAAACGAAACATCTCACCAACCAATAACAACGGTTTTCCAACCCACAAAACAACATTTTAAGAGATCGTAAAGTAAAAAAAAAAGTGTCATCGTGAAAAATACTTACTTTCAACTTACTCAAATTATTTTTGGCCTCAAATATTTTAACGAACACGCTAGGATCATCTAAAACCCAAGAACTATCACCAATATCCAACGGTACCGACTCTTTTTTAGTGAACCAAACAATATCATTCTTTTCTTCGCATCGATTTTCTTCTCCCAAAATATAAAACTCATCTTGAAACTCGGTTTTTATAAGCGCATATTTTTCATCATAATTATTTAAAGAGTATCATGATGTAAAATCTCAATTTTATCGGACTCGTCATCACTATAGTTGTCAAAAATTGATGGTCTATTCCAACCGTCGAAATCATTCAAATTATTAGATGAAAACAATTTAAAATCTGAATGGTCAGCAAGACTAAACGCTATATTAGGAACAAAATTCGAGTCTATATATGAAATACCTTGTTATGTTCGGTTGCAATTTTCGAAGCCATAACTATCGAATTGTTTCCCGAATTCTGTAATGACCCGAAGTCATCATCGTCCCAAAGTTTTTCATCGAAGCCTATGGGCTGGTGGGCTGCGGCTAGGGTTTTAGTCGCGACCTGCATGGGTGGACCCCGTTTTGATGTAGGCGGCGGGTTGGCAGCAGGCCCTAGGGCTTTGAAGTCTGTGGCGGCTCGTGGCTCTAGGGTTTTCGGTGACCTCGTTGTTTTTTCGAATCCCGTAACAACAACTTTTGTAACAAATCTTCAGTCCTAGATTGCAACTAGATCAATTCACGAACTGAATTCTCCAAACGCGCAAATCTCTTTTCGGTTCTCATCTCTAGAGAGAATGTATTTTTTTATTTTTATTTTTGGTCCTAGAGGATCAAATGCTCTGGATGCCAATAGATGGAAACGGCCACCACCAGGGTTGCTTACAGTGCAACACCTCGACCAATTTAGGGCTCACGCGGCCACTAAGCGCAAAGTATCACCAACGGTGAGATAAAAGCTCTCTAGCTCTTTAGTTTATTATTCTCTAATCAATGAAAAAGGCATAAGTCAAGTCTTATACAAACTCTAACGGGCCGAATCGCAATTAGGCAAACATTCATGGCCAAAATTGCGATTAGTAAACAAGTAAAATAAAATAGTCTTGTTGTAGGATACTATTGGGCTTGTATTTTATGGGCCCATGTGGGCTTATAACCCTATCGCTCTATCTATATAAAGAAGGGTATGGGTCTTTTATTTGACATTCATTCATACATTCTGATTAATAAATAACTACTGTTCCCTCTCTCTATGTTCTCTCTGTATCTCCTATATAATATATATACTGAGCTAATAAGACTCACAACACGTTATCAGCACTTTGCTTGTGGAGATTGGAGTCAAAGCTAGGAGATTGAGCTATTTGTTCGAATATCAGGGTCTAACTTGAAGATAAGGATATATGTTCGAGGATTGATTTATAAAAAGACAATTAGGGTTTACTTGTTCTTCTTCTTGATCAATCATTGGAGCACTTGGTAATACGGTACAAATTACTAAAATCCTTCTTGTTATATATAACATGAATAAACTGTATATAGTACTGTAGGATGAATACATGATTATATAATAGGTTAATTTCCAACATGTTAAATTCCTTTTTGTATTGGGTCACCTTGTGCATGTGTGCTTTCTACATTCTTTTGACTTGCAGTAAGTCTTCTTAGTCTTTGGAACGTTCACCATGATGTTTGAAGGGTTTAACAAAAATCACAGCCGCAACACTGGTAGAGACAGGGGGAAATATATATATATTGTCGTAGTACAATTTCCTTAATGAAAACAATGCGTATGTAATAGAGTTTAATGTAATTACATCCCTGGTCCTTACTATATTACTTGTATGCGAAACAGTATATGATTAATAAAGCAATTTAGATTTGCTTTCCTTTCGTGATAGTATTTGCATGCATATTGTATAATGATAATTAAAATTTGTCCTCCTTGCATGTGATATGGTAAATTAGTAATTAAATATAATTTTTACTTGCATGTTCTAAATTACCATTAATAACACTTACACATATGGCCTTAGAATAATAAATGTGATATATTCTGTACTGATTGGTAAATTTAGATTGATGGATTGTATTAGATATTACTAAGTGTGATTTAGAATATCTTGTTATAATATGTACTACAAGCAGGTACAATCTAAATAATTACTTAATCACTGCCAAGTATATAATATGGTAATTTGCGAAATCATATATTTTCACATTTAAGTTGGAAAAATTATGAACCTTCCCCAACTAGGCTCACCTATTTGGATACGATGTCTAGGAAAGATATAGGCGGAAGTCGATATCCTAATAAGGTCGGGTTTTAAGTGGCATTCGTGCCCTCCACCCTCACCGTCTTTCCTGGTCGTTTTTCAATTAGAGCTACCGAAAGGGGTTGACTAAATAATAATTTCCCCGAGTGTGTTTATATAGTGATGTATGTTTCGCCGAATTGGTGTTTCAGTATCGACCCGTCGTTCGATCAATGAGAACCGATTCACATGAAAAGCAAAACTAATGTTTTCGAACCTGTCGTTTCGAAAAAAATGTTTGTGCTTGTTCAAACCATAAACATATAAACCAGTCGTTTTATATGAAAAATAATCCAGAACTCCCAACACATGTTGGATGCCATCTATGATGAGAAAAATCGCAAAACATACTTGCGAAATGACTGTTTAGACGTTGATGTTATTCCGTCACCACATGTTAGTCACCCTGATGTGTGAGCATGTGATACCCAAATTATTTGGATGTCATCTTTGATGAGTAAAACACGAGTTTGTTGTTACCCTCGAAATGAATGCTAAGGCGTTGATTTTATTCCGCTGCCACATTTGAGACGTGATGACGTCTATGGTGAACAAATGTCTGAAATTGACATATTGGAGCAATCCTTCACCAAAATACTAGCTTGGAAATTGCATTCCATAAGCAGTATCGTGAATTTATATTCACCATGTTCCTTTATCGCCCATCTGTTATTGGATGAGAAAATTACCCCGGTGAGTAGTTTTAATCCTATTGGGTCAATGGCGAATTGTTTGCCTGATATTAATGCTATTCGTGTACATTTTTTTCCACGAATCGAGAACCGAGACAAGTGTTATTTGTCTCGAACTGTCGCGATCCCGATGAATCGTCTAGCCAAGAGAGATTTTAAACAATCGTCAAAATCGAAAACCTGTGGCTCCAAGACAGTAATTGAAAGGAACAATATGGCTCGTTGTTACAAAGCAAGAGATAATGCTCAATGAGGCAACTCTATGCTATAAAGACAAAGGTCATGCACGGTTACTCCTTAAATAGTTCACAACTATTATAAAGGTGAAAAACCGATGTTAATGTGGTTAAAGATAACTGATAGGAAACTTTTGAGACCCCCAGTTTTGTGGCTCAAATGAGTTTGATACCTTTCTTTAGTGATTTTGATAAATCATTGAGCCATTTTTTCGCTCATCTGGATTATGTTTTCCATTTGAATTATTAATTTTCCATTTGGACCATATTTTGGATTATGTTTGCCTGTTTACAAAATTTCTCGAAAAATTTAAAGTGTTTTGAGCAAATTTCTTTGACAAATGTGACCAAACTTTAAATTATGAAATTTTAGGCAATACTTGTGGGGTAGTTGATTTTTTTTTTTGGAAATAGTGGGTAACAGTGTACCACATAATTTCACCAACTATTTGCCTAAAAGAGTACTCAGTGACAATGATTCTGGACCTGTCGTTCCAAATCGAAATCCTTGGTAAAACCAAATTGATTTGTCAAATATGAGGTCTTATACTCATGTAGGTCTTGCCGTACCTTGTTGAGTTATAAAATATTCGAGAAAACCAGTGTTATCTGGTAATAGCTCATAAAAGAATTGAAATTTCTTTACATAGCCTCCATTCAATATGACTAAAAGCGTATTTTAGAGGAGTTGAAATGTCTTTCAAGTGGTTGCTACCACATTCTTTAAAGCATTTAAAGTTACCTTATCATTTCGCCTGTCGTCGAAATGATAAATGATTTAGATGCTAAGACATGATTGTCTGTACTATCATTCGCCTGTCGTCGATTGATAAGAGCATTTTTATATTGTGGCATTGACCGGATGAGATATTCCCGGGTCAAAAGACGATGCTTGATTTATAATCGCATCGCATTTGGATTCTCTCTGAGAATATATTTCGCGATTAATCCGAAATTCATGCCATTAATGCTCACTTTGAAAGACTAGTATGTGTAAAGATCACGAAATGAACTCGTAGAATTCTTGTAAAGAATTGAAGGAGTTATTGTGGACTTATCCAACCATAAGACGGACCATAAATATAAATGGTTATGGTTGATGCATCGACAATATGGTCACATTTTAATGTTGTCCACATAAATGCAGCACTTTCCAAACTTTTAGCCCTATCATTAAGTTGATGGCTCATGATCTGGATTATCCTGAAAAGTCTAGTCGACTTGATAATTCCGAAGAGTAAGAATCGAAATTTCGATTTGAATTACTTGAGTTTGGAAATTGAAATTGAACATCCTGTCGATTATGTTCAGACTCAAATAGATTCACGGAAAGTTTGAATGCGACTGCAAATGGTTGCACGCACTTCTTGGTCTTGTGTACCAAGATTTATATTTCCGTGTGGGGTCATGCTATTTTGCTGCATTGGTCCGTCTGAGGCCCATAGTCACTCAAAACACTAAATGCGCACCAGGTGGTTACTGGTTATGAGCCAGACGCTTCATATGAACGCGTGTTTGAGTGCTTAATTTTTTGATTGAGCTGCTAAAGCGTTCAAAATATGGACCTCTGAAGGGGACATAAGTCGATTATGAATCCCATGCCTATCATTTGATAGAGTAACCTTGGCAAGCGATCTCTTTACCGCATGATATGCCAAAGTGACATCGCTAAGACTTTTCTTCCCGTCGTTAGGGGGAGATTTGCATGTTACCGTTGATAAGAAACGACGTGAAGTAACGTGGCATAACCCACTCAGTCTTAGCTTGATCCCCAAAACTGGACTTAGTGATAAGTAAGTGCATAGACTCCCTCAAGTCTAACTAAATGCCAGACACATTTAATAACTTTATGAGATGTCACGAGATCATTTATACCAGCTGCAAAATGCTTGCAAGGATAGACGTCCCTGTCGGACACCGTGTTCCTGTCGTAACACGTTGCTTTGGCCGAACCCGCCAAGCAAAGGACGCTGTCGTCGGCCGTCAGTCTGTCGTCCTTCCCAAGATATGGGAAGTTGACCGGTTCTTAATTCGTTCAGCCCCAGAGGTGGTGAACTGAAACTCGTTTGTTGCACGAGATTATAAAGGCTCAAGGAGATGTGTGATTTCCTCCTCATCCTAAGAATCTCGAAATATCTGTCGATCATGATATCTTAGACGATATTGAAGCGAAATGAGACTGTCATTGATTACTTGTTCATATATTCGGTGACGACTGATAATATGAACAAATTATGACAGAGAACCATGTACCGTTGCCTGAAGTCAACGTTGAATAGACTGTACTAATGGAAACTTGCAATCCAAGTAGACTCCTTAGCAAAAGTGTGTTCGGACCTGTAGTTCCAACACCACCAATGTTAAACGAGTTCGTTTATTTGGTTATTCGTAAGGAAAAGTGATGAGAATAATGAGATTGTAGAATGCTCGCCTAGTAGCGCAAGGCTTCTCTCACACCTTGGAATTGATTACGAGATGGTTGATTTCCTCGTAATGGACATTATAACAGTCCCCTACTTTACCAGTTTAGTAGTTTCCGAAAAACTGAGTATGCAACCATGAATGTGGTCACGGTTTTATCTCTATGGGGATTTAGACAAAGAGATATAGATGAAGGTCCCTGTGTGACTTCATGTGCTTAAATCAAGTAGTTTCTGACCACGGAACACGATCTCAATTGACTGAGACGTTCACTATATGGATTAATATAATCCGAACGGATGTGATATACCGCCTAAGTGAGTACTTGATTAGCTTGGGATACTTGAACAAGTATTATGCCCTTGCGTGTTTTATTATGCGATCCACTTTTGGATTTGCCTTCGAGATGAAAGATCTTGGGAAGACACGGTAGTGACTCAACCTGATGATTGAGTCCCGTAAATATTGAATCTAAGTCCATGATTCAGACTACACCTAGAAGATGTTATGACGTTTTAGTCATCATGACGCTAAGTCGTCAGATTCTCCCATGATCGTTCGATCACTAGACATTGATATAGACCTAGTCCGTCCCTGATGAGACGATGAAGAGATATTGAACCATAATGTTCATATCTAAGTGCAATAAGCGCATCATTGTACTTGGTCTAATGTGCTAGGACGAACATCTCGTCTGTTGTGAATGGTATAGCTCGACACAACATTGCGCTAACACGCTGCCATCGAAATGGCACTAAAGACACATTCCCTTACCTTATGGTAATTTTGGAAGTGGGCTAGTTTATCCCATTTGCATCATCGAGTGTACCTACCCCCTTCGGTACTCGAATTAACGCAACCCTTTTTCGGTTATACCGATGCCGGTTACTTATCAGACCCGCATAAGGGATATTCCTAACATGGTCTGTCTTTACCATTAGGAATAAGGCAATATCTTGGAGGTCTTGGAATGACTCCAAACGAATCACTCTGATCTACTCGTGCTCTATGAGATGACTAGAGAGTGTATATGGCTTCGAGCTAGTATTAGTCATATTTGAATTACATATGTTCTGTCTCACGATCCAGATAAAACACTTGTCATAGAAGACAACTTGTTGTTATTGATCAAGAGAGACATGACTACATTATGCTATTTAGCATTTCTCGCCGAAATTAATCTTCACAAATGAAGTTTAAGAGCATCCAGTTGAATGCTCGTTCTATTCCACGTTAGATTTTCTTGCATCCAGTCGTATGTAAGTAAATGAGGCATCCAGTCGAATGCTCGTACTCTTTCTTGAAATATGAAATCCTTGCACCCAGTCGTGTGCAAGTGAGGGGGAGCATCCAGGTGAATGCTTATTGTACTAATTACTACTTAGTCGAAATTCTCGCACCCTGTCGTGTGCAAGTGAGGGGGAGCATCCAGTCGTATGTTCGTGTACTCTTTTTGTCCTTAGACCAAGGTTTTTTTCCCACTGGGTTTTCCTTGGCAAGGTTTTTAGCGAGACACGTTTCCATCATACCTCACTTAAGATTGCCGAAATTAGGGGGAGTATCCTGTTGTATACTTCTTACCACTGTGTACTCTTTTGTCCTTCGACTAGAGGTTTTTCCCATTGGGTTTACTCTAGCAAGGTTTTGATGAGGCACCTATTTTGTGGTTGATCCCTACTACTACCACTGTTGCACTCTTTTTCCTTCGATCAGAGATTTTCCCATTGGGTTTGCTCTGGCAAGGTTTTGATGAGGCACACTGTTTTGTGGTTAGTTACTTACATGATATTTCGGCCTATATCATTCGGCTACACAGTTTCTCCTAGGTACCGGTTTTGTCCCACACTGGGTTTTCCTGCCCTAAGGTTTTTATGTGTTTAGCACTGCGAATGAACTCGACTCACATCGACAGCATGAAGACGAAGAAATCAAGACGTCCAAAGGGGGAGTGTTGTAGGATATTATTGGACTTATCTTGGTATTTCCTAGCATATGCAACTCTATCCTCTACTATATAAAGAGGGTCAGGGTCTCTTGATGTATCTCTATATACACTTGTATTAATGAATAAACATTTCGTCTGTTGTCTCTCATACCTCTCTCTATATCTATACATATCTCTATATATATCTATAACGAGCTAATATGTCACACAACAAGTCTAACATTATTAATTAAAAGGAACAAAAATAATAAAAGAACAAGGTCGGCCGAACCGGATCCGGTCCCGTGATCCATCAGTATATAAGATTTACGCTACCATTAAGAAGATTGATCCTAGAACTCTTCTTATATATACATGTACTCAGCCGTGAAGATATCATTGAATAAACATATAGTATTCTAAATCCTATCTATACCCATATTCAATTCAGTAGAACGACTAGGAGAGATTCATTCAATCACGTCATCCGATAAGCGCGTGGAATTATAAAGATATACTCCATTCGTACCCATTTAATTATCAATTACGAAATTACGTGCAATTTTGACCGGTTTATAACTTGTATCAAAATTATCGAAATAATTTTTTTTTTAAATCTAATCATAAAATTTAACATTTGAACTTATATGATCAATTTTTAAAATTTTTTATTATGACAATTTTGATAAAATTTTTTAACCGATTAAAATTGCACATAGTTTTATAAAGGATAATTAAATAGAAACGAAGGGAGTAACTGCTATGAAGTAATAATAATTTATGACAAGTTTCATTTGAACTCTAGGAAAAACAAGTCATACATATGCATTAAGAAATGAATTATTTATATTATATTAATTTCTCACCCTATAATTCTAGTATACTTTTCTTTCTTAATAATTAATTTCAAGCACTCACTTCTGGAGGTTTCCAATGCACAATGTTTCCATAAAACGCTAAACACGACACATAGCAAAAAGTGTATATTTTGCTCTGAACTAGATCAATTAGGCAACTCTTTTTTATTCAAAGGCACCAGAAACCATGGAAAATGAAAAAGATATTACATATGATTGCAACTACACAAAGGAAACAAGAGAGATTTTCCATGTTTATCATCTGAATAAAGGTAAAGCTAGAATCTCTCTTAAACTGGTTATTCTCAAATCTTTTGATTCCATTAATTGGCATTTTACTATGGATATACTGGATATCATGGGATTCCCTAACCAGATGAAGAAATGGATTTGGTCTTCCATTTCTAATCACTCTTGCTCCATCATGATTAATGGTGGAACGGGGAGGGGGTGTTCAAGTGTCACGCCCCGGATTTTGATAAACCGGGTCGTGAATGTAAATTAAAAAAAAAAAGGTTTAAATAACGAAACATGCGGAATGCCATTCAATAATACGTTAATCAATAGACCCAAATAAATAATTCAAGTCATGCCGATAATCACATTTGATTCACTAAGTTGGCCTAATGGTAGCCAACGGTGCTCAAATGTGACAACACAAACAATACAATACGTTTTTTTAGAAATTTCGGCATGAGCTTCGCGTATCTATATGTTTCCATAAAATTTCACCTGTTTGAAACCACACATAACAAAATCGCAACGCGATTACCAAATAATCCAACAAGGATAAGTCAAATCCAACCCAGCTGATATTGTATAAAATAGCGTAATTTAAAATATACAAGTGCATGTGAAAAGTTACTCCAATCAAAAGAAAAATAATCTCTCGTTAAACACTTAATAGGCCAACAAGGCTCAAAATGAGATAATGCCAAAATGAACAAAAAAACAAATCTAGCGTGCGCGCGATCACGTGTAATATGATAATGAGCCCCACGCAAGCACTCTAAATTTCGTCACGATCTACGTCAGCACATGTACATCGATCATGAACAAAATGTACCGAAAACAAAGAAAGGAGGTAAGAAAACAATCTCACTTTAAAAAGGGCGCTTGCTACTAAGCGCACACACAGTTCTAACATGGCAAATATGATATCTAGGCAAATAATGATAAAGGGCAATTGCACGAAAAACACATCAACAAGTATAACTCGCAAACACAAGTAAATGACCATATAATCAAGATCAACCGAATTAATAATAAAATAAAATCAAATAAAATAAGACAAGACTCAGTGAAACACCAAGTCGGGATTGTATCACATGTACCCACTTTTAGAGCCACTCTGCTCTAGTAACCAAAGTGCAATGGTTCCCTCACCCATACTCTGACACTAATATGTGACCAAAAAATATGGGTTCGGCTTTAAGGGCACTAACCCTATGGTACCGATATACCTAATCCTTGGGCAAGTTTCCGGGATCTCACCGTAAGCTGACACAGATCCGCCTTAACACTTGATACTGCAATCCCTAAAATAAATATAAAAGACTCCCAAAAACGTAAACGGTAAAGTCCACGAACTGAAAATAAAATAAAAAACGCCACACTTTGTAATAGTTTATTTAATGGAATATTAGAAATCACTTGAACGCATCTTTGTCACGGTATCACTACAATGTTTACACAATCTCACCACTGTCACACTTTCACCATTTTCACACTTTCAAAATTTTTAAAAGATTTAATTAAATAGCACATTTAAATCACCTTTTTTTTTCACAATTCATTTTCTAATAAAAATAGTAAAATCACCATACACAATATAATCACCATAAATAAAACAATGTGAAGCCTGTTACACACACAGTACAATAACATGATGCCATACACACTAACCATTTTACATTACTTAGCATACAACAAACAACACACAAAACCGCCTTTAAAGCAAAACCCTATTCCTCCCCCTTACCTACGCAAACGAGAGCTCGTTTGTCAAATACTCCCAAACTCAAGCCGAAACCCACCTAACAGTTAGAACCAGATATGGACAGCCCAAAACAGTCCTTTAACAGCCCTAAAATGTAATTAAAACGAGCTACGGATTAATATAAAAGTCCCTAATTTGGATTATAGTAAATATTCCCAAAAATGTGTTTTTATAAAAGTTAAAATCAGATGAAACGACTTACACGGATAGATAGCTCTCGAAGAATAGGATAAGAAGATGTATTTGATTATGAACAACGGACACCCGATGACATCGGAATCGACTTCCGAAGTCGCTGCCAAAAAAACACGAAAACCGATCACCGCTGCGTGTCACGGTGGCCTGACCAGACCATGGCCAACTCTATCTCCACTCGTTATCACCTCAATTCTCTCTCTAAAATCTCTGCAGGTCTCTCTCTCTCCTTATGTATATGTTTATATGGAGGCTGTTGTTGACACGTAAAATTTACGGTCATTAAAAATACGCCACGTGTCTTTTAAACAAAATTAAATTGATTACTAATCTCTAAATTTAAATAGAAAATAAGTTATTAGTAATTTAAAAGAAAAGAAATTATAATCTATTATCACATAAAATTAAGATAGTAAATTAAAATAAAATAAAAGTATTTATTTTGCTAAAACTCATTTAGTATAGAGCAAACAAAGAGTTTCTTAAAATTATAGAACTCATTAAAATGTTTTTAAACCACAAATACTAAATTTAAATCAAATGATAAGTCTTGGTCTTATATAATAATGGGCCTAAACTTAGGTAGGTGCCCTTACAATTAAAAGACCATCCCAAAAGCTATAAATAGAGGGGTGGGGGTGCCATAATTCAGACAATCAAAAAAAAGTTTTGAAGACTAGAGAGACAAACTCCTCCACAGCCGTCAGGGAATCAGCTCCGCTCCTCCACAACCGCCAGAGAATTAGCCCAGCTCCTCCAATAACGTCAGGAGATCAACTCCTAGGAGAAGCTCTGCACACTCCGGTATCAATGAACACCTTCAAAGTCTGCAACAAATCTGCAATAAACTTGGCATTCGATCTTCAAGAACGTCTAAAAGCAGCAAGAAAGGTGTTTATATGGATAAAAATCTTCAACTTCTTCACCAAATCTAAAGAACTTCTGCAACAAATCTGTCTTTGATGTTCAGGAACGACTACAAGCAATAAGCAAGACGTTTCTGCAAATCAAAGTCTTCAAAGTTCTTCACCAAATCTGAAGAACTCCACCCAAGAAATCTACAACAAATCTGCCTTCGATCTTCAAGAACGTCAAAAAGCAGCAAGTAACGCGTCTCTACGGATCAAAATATTCAAGTTCTTCATAAAATCTGAAGAAATTCTACAACAAATCTGCATTCGATCTTGAGCAACAATTACAAGCAATAAGCAAAACGTTTCTGCAAATCAAAGTCTTTAAATTTCTTCACCAAATATGAAGAACTCCACCCAAGAAATCTACAACAAACCAGCATTCGATCTTCAGGAACGACTACACAAAGGCAAAAACATGTTTCTCTAGATCAAAATCTCCAAGTTCTTCACCAAATCTGAAGAGCGACAAGATCATCAACGAAATCAACAAAACTACAAAGATCTTCACCAAATCCGAAGAATTCTACTCCAGTTCAGCAAATTCAACAAAATTCATCAAAGAGTCTACAACAGCATTTAGAGCCATCACAAATTGTTTGAGGAGGAGAATCAAATGACTTTCATTTCTATATTTTCTTTTAGAAATTATCAGAGATTGTACCCGCAAATTAATTGATAAATAAAATTTATTTTGCTTGGTATTCATTTTTCCTGTATTCAGCACTTGGTAAAAATTTGTGTGAAACAAATTTTGGCACATCCGGTGGAATTTCTCTGCCTTTCATCTCTTCTCTTCATCAAATCAAGTTCAAAAACAATTTGATGGCTTCAAAGAAAGACTCCTCCAAAGTAATTGAAGATTCTTCCTTACTCAGCGAGAAGAGGACGATTTCAAACGTTTACACTAGAACTCGAAGCAACAAGTCTTCCGACGCCCAAGCATTAGATCACCCAATGGAAACTCCAACTCACGCAGAAGATATCAAACTTGGGGGCAACTTAAACTCAACAGAGTATCGATGCATACGACCTCAAGAGGATCTCACTCATGATGGAAAATCTACCGCGAAACTCATATATGAACAACTAGGCAAAGATGAACAAGAGGGTGATGAAAAAGATGGCGTCACTGCTTCAGACTCGGAGTCTCCACTTAACAGCCCGCGATCTTCTTACTCAACTATTATGCCGGCCACGACTACAAATACATTGGCATTGTAAGAACAAGTTTCCATCCTAACAAAAACTCTAGAAGGTCTCATGAAGACAACAACAGAGCGAGATACCCAATTTGCAATGTTAATAAATAAGGTGAAATTCCTGGCATAGACTAGTGAAACCGTTATAAATGAAGAGAAACCATTCGAAGTCGAAGGATTTTCAAGCAAAGACAAAGGGGAGAACAAAAATATAGAGGTTCTTCCTGATGGTTCAATTCCTGTTGATCAATTAAAGTATTTCATACTTGGCATCGTTAAGGGACGCTACGAAGAAGTGACACATTCCTCATTAAGCTATGTTAAGCCTTAAAGCACGAGATGGGGCAGGGCTCGTTCAAACACTGAAAAAAAGAAGTCATCGTTGTTTCTGCTAGTCTGCCAAAGGCCTCTTCAACGTCCAAGATTAACAAAAAATTGAAGAAAGTCGAAGTTGTAAAGTTTGACAATCAATGGAATGGAAAGAGAAGGCTCACCCTAAAGGAAATGTAAGAGAAGGAATACCTGTTTCCAGATACCAAAGTACCAAGAATGCTAGACGAACTTTTGGCCCTCAACTTGATTGAACTCCCATAAATGAATCGTCCAGAAGAGGATGATAAAGTGAACGACACAAATTACTGCAAGTTCCATCGTCTACTCAGCCATCCAACTCATCGATGTTTCGTGTTGAAAGAAAAGATCGTCTAGCTAGCCAGCCAAGGAAAGATTCTGTTGAAAGAAGAAGATGAAGCAAAAGCTCATTATGCAACATTCATTAGTGATTCTCCATTCAAAAGCATACACAACCGGACAACTATGCTCATCCAATTTGGCTCCTTCCCACCAATGGAATTCGTAGTTGAAGAACATGTCTCTGCAAACTCAACACAAAATGAAGACTACAAAACTAATGGGGACATGATTCTAGAAACCTTCCTGAAGATCAACATCAACAATCTGAACTCATGTTCTTGGAAAATAATCAAATCCACGAGCATCAACAAGAGAGGGCAATATACAAATTCAGTGAGAACGACCATTGTTTCTTTGATGTCTGCAATTGCGAGGACTGCATAGAGTACGAATGGAAGGAATGGTGCAATGAAGACGAAGAGCCAAAAATTACGAAGAAGAAAAATACTCAGCAATTGTTCAAGAAAAGGTACGAAGATGGAGACCCGCAAATTGGCCACCTAGAAGAATCGTCTGGAAAGTTCGGTTACTACGTCCAGTATGGCAAAGAACAAGAAGTGAATCAATTTTCATATATAAAGCACCCTAACAACGAATTTGGTGAAGAATTGAACGCAAACGAAGTTGGCAAATCCTTGAGTTTTGACAGTGCATCTGAAGTTCCTGATGAAGTGTGCAAAATAGAAGAAATCAGCCAAATTCTGCATACGTCTGAGCCTTGCAAAGATATTTGTCAAGAATGCCAACATGTTCTTAAATAAAGATATGAAGCCAATGATAAACAAGTTGGGAAATTTAAGGAAACTGATGGGGATTACTACATTTTACGTTACAAAGAGTGAGTGATTGAAGAATCCACCCCAGAAAGACCAAGCATGGAGGTTCCAATGGCCTACTACTATCGAGGAAATCCTATTTACAATTTCAAAGATGATGACGGTCATTGCTTCTGGGATGTTTGTGAATGTGATGGTTGCATAAATGATAGATACTCTGAAGAAGAAGATGAAGATGACTGGTATGCTGCCTCATGTAACATCGCAACTATCGAAGAGCTCCCCAAAGAAAATGAGGACGAGTCCACTGTACTCTCAGCAACACCCACTCAATCTGAAGAAGTAAATGAAGTAACAAACGTGATGACTATCAACTTCTCCGACGAAGACTTGTTACTCGATGCAAAACCCCATAATCGTCAATTGTTCATTTCTGGCTACGCACGAGAGAAGAAAATGAAGAGGATCTTACTAGATGGAGGTTCTGCCGTCAATATTTTACTACTATGAATTGTTAATGATCTTGGGATCACGATTGATGAGATATCTCCCAGCCACCTAATGATTCAAGGATTTAACCAAGATGGACAAAGAGCGATTGGCACAATATGTTTGGAGCTTGTCATCGGCGACCTTACATCAACTGCTTTCTTTCACGTCCTCAATGCGAAGACTTCATAAAACAGGCTTCTTGGTCGACCTTGAATTCATGAGAATAGAGTCGTCCCATCAACTCTTCACCAATGTTTTAAGTATTGCCAAAATGATGTCGTGAAGAAACTTGAAGCTGATAACAATCCCTTCAAAGGAGTGGAAGTTTATTTCGCCGACGCCAAGTTCTATGTGGATAAACCAAAGAAGGAGGATGCCCTTGAATCTCTTTCACCAGCTGTTGTGGAAAAGAAAACTAAAGAAGACCAAGGAAGCAAGAGTACAAAAAGTAAGAGTCTACTAACAAACAAGAAAGAAACTTCAGTGGTTTGCTATGCTCCCAAGTCAAGTAACATCGACGATCTAAATTTCAGAGACTTAACAATTCCTGTAACTACGATCGAACGAACAACAATACTCAAAGGTTTTATGCGACCAACACATGGCCCTGTTAGTGAACATGGAGAGACTTCAATCACTCAATCTTTTTGCAAAAAAACCTGCAAGATACTTACAAATTGTGGATACTCAAAGGAAATTCAAATCTTCTTGGAAAGCTTGTTCCCGAAGTAACTAGAGAAAAGGTTCACGGTTTAAATCCAACACAAAATATGCTCAAGCAAAAGGGTTTCAAGGTGAAAGAATCTCGTGTTGGAATTGGCTACAAGATGCATGTTCCAGTTCGTATTATCATAAAGAAGTCAAATAACTGTTATACTACATTTGAGGATGCTGAATCAATAAGAGAAAATGATATTCCTGTCATCGATCAACAGGAACTACAAAACTTTCCACCAATGACTCCTCAACGGTCATTTCAAAAGAAATTGGTTCTCTAACGAATGGGGGCAAATGTAATTTCACGATCTGTATTTAAAAAATTATCAAGTAGGCGACCATCAGTATTTGGACGACTTAGTAGAAGAAAATCTGTTTTTGACCGGCTTGGCACAACATAGAATACATTAGTTTCTCAAAGGCGTCTCACAAGAAAGGTCCGAGTAGTCGTTATTGTCCAAGGTACCACATAGATGAAAACCTTGCAAGTCACAACGTCTTACCACATCACGGGGATCGACAAGAAAGAGCATATCGAAAAAGAGGTAGAAGATGCTCCTGAAGAACTCGAAGAAGGTGTTAGATCTACTATGGATGAATTGAAAGAAGTCAACCTCGGCACGACGGATGCTCCGCAACCTACATACCTAAGTGCACTTTTAACGAAGAAGACCAAAAAGATTACATCAAGCTTCTTAGGGACTACAAAGACGTGTTCATATGGAGTTATGAGGAGATATCATGACTCGATCCCAAAGTAGTAGTTCATCATCTCATAGTAAAACGAAGATCTAGACCAGTAAAGCAAGCCCAATGACAATTCCGAGCAGAGTTGGTTCAACAAATTGAAGTGGAAGTCAACAAACTTATCGATGCAGGTTTTATAAGGGAAGTCAAATATCCAATGTGGATCTCGAGCATAGTTCCAGTCAAGAAGAAAAATTGACAAATACGAGTTTGCGTAGACTTTCGAGACCTGAATAGTGCATGCCCCAAAGATGAATTTCCACTCCCAATAACTGAGCTCATGATTGATTCTACTACCAGACATGAAGCCTTGTCATTCATGGATGCATCCTTAGGCTACAACCAAATTCACATGGATCCAAAGGATGAAGAGATGACTGCTTTCAGAACGCCAAAAGGGATTTATTGCTACAAAGTCATGCCGTTTAGATTGAAGAATGCTGGAGCAACATATCAAAGGGCAATGCAAAGGATTTTCGACGACATGCTTCACAAGAATATTGAATGCTACGTCAACGATATAGTTGGTAAGATAAAATAGCATCACGAACATCTAAAGGACCTTGAAGTTGTGTTCAAACGTCTGTGCCGATATCAACTAAAGATGAATCCACTAAAATGCGTATTTGGAGTCACTTTTGGAAAGTTCCTTTGGTTCATTGTCGGCCATCAAGGGATCAAAATTGATCAATCAAAAATTGAGGTAATCATTAAGATTCAAGTACCAAAGAATATCCACGAGCTTCGAAGTCTACAGGGGAAGTTAGCATACATCCGAAGATTCATATCCAACCTATCTGGCCGTTGTCAACCATTTAGTCGACTTATGAAAAAGGGCACGCCGTTCAAATGGGATGATGCCTGTGAAAATACCTTTGAAATCATCAAATCTTATCTGACAAAGTCTCATATCCTAGCAGCTCTTATTCTGGGAAGACTGTTGATCTTATACCTTGCAGCATAAGAACGTTCAATCCAAAGTCTACTTGCTCAAGAAAATAACCATGGGAAAGAAGACGCACTCTACTACTTGAGTAGAACAATGACACCATGTGAAGTGAACTATACGCCCATTGATAAGATGTGTCTCGCTTTGGTGTGTGCAATTACGAAATTGAGGCACTATTTTCAAGCTCACACAATTCGGTTAATGTCAAAAGCAAATCCTGTTAAACACGTCATGTCAAAACCCGTATGGTCTGATCGTCTAGCAAGATGGACGTTTTTCTTCCAAGAATTTAAAATAATATATGTTCCTCAAAAGGCCATCAAATGACAAGTGCTTGCAGATTTCCTAGCCGACCATCTAATGCCCGCTGAATGGGAGCTCTCTGAGGATCTTCCAGATGAAGATGTCATGTGGGTTGAAGTGTGTCCGTCATGGACAAAGTAGTGTTCCTTAGTCCTGAAGGAGATGTTCTACCTTATGCTTTCACCCTCGTGCAACAATGCTCCAACAATGTTGTTGAATATCAAGCTCTGATATTGGCACTCGAGATGGCTCTTGGTGCAAACTATCAACATCTCAAAGTTTTTGGAGATTTTGAGTTGGTCATAAATAAGTTACAAATGAATATGAAGTTAAGAAAATGGATTTGTCACCATATCATGACTATGTTGCGAGACTTGTTGCAAAAATTGGAGATGTGACGCTAGATCATGTTCCAAGGAAAGAGAATAAACAAGCTGATGTGTTGGCAAAATTGTCATCCACCGTCGCAATGCCCAACAGAGATGTAAAGATTCCTGTATGTCAACGCTGAATAATTCCTCTAGAATTTGAAAATTAAAATAAGATTATCGAAGAAGTTACCGTGATTTCCGTGTTTGAAATTGAGAAAGAAGATTGGAGGCAGCCTATCATCGACTACTTGCAGCATGGAAAATTGTCAGATGATAAACACAAAAAGATAGATACTAGGCGAAGAGTTGCTAGGTTCATTTTCTTTAAGAATACTCTCTACCGTCGATCTTTCGAAGGATTATTTCTACGATGTCTAAACGAAGAAGAAGGAATAAAGGCAATGGAGGAAGCTCATTCTGGAATTTGTGGCGCTCATCAGTTAGTTCCAAAGCTTCACTTCCGAGTCAAAAGAATGGGATACTATTGGCCAACTATGGTAAAAAATTGCATGGATTTTGCCAAAAGATGTCAGCCTTGTCAATTTCACGCAAATTTTGTTCATCAACCGCCTCAGCTGTTACACACTACGGTTGCGTCTTGGCCATTTGAAGCATGGGGATTGGATGCAATAGGACCACTACTTAAGTCTTCTGGGGGGCATCTTTACATACTTGCAGCAACCGATTATTTCTCAAAATGGGCAAAAGCAGTGCCTTTGAAAGTTGTGGAGAAGGAAACGGTGGTAGATTTTATCAAATCAAATATCATATTTCGGTATGGGGTTCCACGCTACATCATCAACGACAACGGAACGCCTTTCTACAATAAGTTGGTGACAAATTTATGCGAGAAATTCGTATTTAAACAACATAACTCTTCGATGTACAATGCACCAGCTAACGAACTCACAGAAGCTTTCAACAAAACACTTAGAAACTTGCTAAAGAAAGTTGTGGCAAAATCAAGAAAGGACTGGTACGAAAGGATCAAAGAAGCTCATTGGGCATATCGAACGACATATCGAACATCAACTCAAGCTACCCCATATTCGTTGGTGTACGGAGTAGAAGATGTCTTGCCACTAGAAACGCAAATCTCGTCTCTTAGAATCGCCCTCCAAGAAGGATTGACACTTGAAGATAATGCTCGCCTTCGCCTCGAAGAACTTGAAGCACTCGATGAAAAGAGACTTGAAGTGCAACAAAGGTTGGAGTGTTACCAAGCACGAATGTCGAAGTCATTCAACAAGAAAGTCAAACAAAGATCGTTCCAAAAGGGAGACTTGGTGTTAGCAGTTAGAAGGCCTATCATCACAACACGACGCACTGGGAACAAATTTCTCTTCAAATGAGATGGACCATATACAGTGATAGAAGTTTACACAAATGGCGCAAACAAGTTGCAAAGCGAAGACGGTTTAAAGATTGGCCCCATCAATGGCAAATTTTTGAAGCATTACTACCCCTAAAGAAGAAGTGAAGACACTCTTTGATGCAAGAGTATAAAGTGAAGACATTTTTTTCCTTAATAGTGACACCAATCGCGCCGACTTCGAGAAGCAAAGAACTCTGCTCATTATACTAGCGTGCTTTTATAAAGAACTCAGAAACCATTGACTTAAGATGTGATGCGTCAATTGAGCCTGCAGACTCCATCATCTTGGTAATCTTCACACTTCTCTCCTCAAGCAAACAAAGGTCACCGGTACGATACTCCTCCAAGATGCGGATAAGAGTTTTCCTCAAGTCAAGAACGAACTTTCGGGTAGACACCAAAATATCATCATCATACTAGAAGTGGAATCAGGATGAGAAGAAGAAACGTGGCGCTTGTTGCTTCTTTCCACCATAAGCGTGCTAGAAGAGGCATCATCAGCTTGCATAAGTTTACTACTACCCTCCTCAGTGTGACCAGATGAACCAGAATAATTGACAGGCTCTGTAGCTTCATGAACATTGTCACTCCCAAATGAGACTCACTCGTTCCCTCCATACATTGTGGCATCCTCATCAAGTAGACGAATTCCAACCTAAAAACACAAGTAAAATTATAAGTAAAAAAAAAGGGAAAGAAAAGAAGAAGAAAATAAAATAAAATAAAATCAAAAATCAAAAAAATCAGAGATACGTACGTCTTTCAAATCTGCAGGGGTAGTGTCTCCAATCATATCAGCATCATCAACTCTAAGCTCACTTACACAACAAGTTTTCGCTTTCTTTGTGGCTGGAGCGTCGTGATGACCTAAGACTTCCTTGAGAGTTGTAAGACTTTTACCCGACCTTTTAGTGCCTACGATAAGAGAGGGAGGACTAGTACCATTTATAATCTTTATTAGAAGTTTTCGCCCTTCGATAAGATAGCGACCATGAACTTTCCCCCACCATTTGAGAAATTGCAAAGTTGTACCTTCATTTGCACTCTTCCGAAGACCCGGAATTAAAACAGTTGTGCCAGGATATTCATACTGGCTAAGAGCCCAATGCTTCATCCCTTCATCAAGCGTCGAAGAGCGAATATCTTCTTTAGTAGATTTGAATGGAATTCTCTGAGAAAACCCAAACTATCGGCTGAATCTGTGCAGATTGTAACGCTGTAAAAAAAGGTGTTCTTCCATCGAAAGCTTAACAAACATGACCGAATGGATACAAATCGATTACGCTCTTCATCGTTAAGAGGGCATTTGGTGGCGTCAAAACGTTGAGTGTATTTTTTGACGAACGAGGATGCTTTCCAAAAAATTGACTTGACTGAATGGATCTCTCTTCGAGCCTCCTCATCATTGAACGATTTGACTGCACGATCTCCTAAAAACTCAGACATTCTCGATTCTGCAATGAGCTGCTTCTGCCGATTATGGGTGCCGAAATAGTTAGCCATGCAAGTTGTAAGATAATTCTGAGGGAAGTAGGCTGTCGATGATCCAGGAGTTGGCGATTTTGCAATGGCATGCAAACTTTTGTAAATGTATGCTCGAATTGGAAAAGAGAGACCCAAAACTTTGCCGAATGCCATCAAACTAGCAGGTTTAAACATAGTTGCTCTAATAGATGTAGTCGAGCCCATGGGAAGCACAAAGACACAAAACCAACATGATAAAAAAGCAGCAAGGTACACTTCGTTGAATAATACTTGGAATGCCAAGCTCAATAAAAACGCATTTTCTCTCCGGAAGCCAATCGTAGCGGGAATCATTCGCACCATGAGCCGCAGACTTTGCTAAAGGTTGCGAACGTGAACTCTTGTGTTCTAAGCCTCCTTTGAACCAGTATTTGACCCAAGCAGCAGGAGAAATTGTCTTCTTTTTATCAGACCAACAAGTCGATGGTAAGCGATGAGTAAAAACTTGCAACTCGGGGAAATCGAAGTGTCGTCGCGGACATCATTATCAAGCTTATCCGGATAAGGTACTGTCTCGTCATAAATCAACCCGAGAGTAGGCCGACCACCAATGACATGCAAATCCCATAGAGTAATCAAAACTTCTCCGTTGCCCGTGTGTAAGGAGTCCGTATCTGTACACCAAGCCTCATAGAAAACACGCATCATAGTCGAATCCTGGCTGTAGGTAAAGGAAGAAGCAAAATCTGCATCGTAAATCTCAGTAGTACGAAGAGAGAAACCAGCATGGTCAAGAATTTCCTCTAGCCACTCCGAAAACTTCAAAGGCTGGCGAAACTTCCCATGAACTTTGAACGTGTCTCCCCATTTAGCTTCTCCATAGATGATACGGCGACCGAGAGTGGAGAACGAATGATGAGAAACTGTGTTGGCATTGTGGAGTGGGCTACGCAGCAGTGGCAATCCTTCTTGGATAAACGATCATGAGGAAGACTGGACGTACGGAATGTCATCGAGAGTAGGAGGAGCGTGATCATGTTTGCCGGTCAGAGGGAAGTTCTATCGGATGAGATGTATTTTTGTCGCCGTCTCTGATGATCAAATGTTGCACCTCACCAACTTGCCTCAACTCGAATTTCACCATGGCGAACAAAGCTGCCGAAAGAAAGGTTTAGCTACATTGTTTTATATATATATATTAGGAAAAAAAACCAATATATATTTATAAAGGGTGTCTATTCTGTCAAAAAAAAACGAACTCTGCATGTTTTTAGAATTTAACTTAGTATTCTAAAACAAAACTAAAGAAAAACTGTTACTAGTAGATCCCTCTTTACACTGCTACATTTATGAAAGATAACAAAGGTTTTAAACAATAAAAAAAAAGTTTTTATTTTTCTCTTTTAACTAAGATATCAGAAAAGTTAAAAGTTTTATAAAAAAAAAATACTAACATTATGTGTTAAATAAAATAAAATAAAAAACTTATGAAAAAAATCTAGCAGTACTAAAAGAAAACATGCACGGGGGGTGAGAAAGTCAAAAATAAAATCTGAGATGTTTTAATCCAAGTTGGTATAATTGTTTTTTTTGACAGATGTTGCTTTTACAATGATAAAACCAAAAATTGAGCTAAGAAATAAAAAAAGCAAGAGTAAGATCAAGTATTTAACTTGAAAAGTAATAAAAAAAAAAAGATTAGGTACTTCACTTTATTAGTTTGCTTCCAACGAAAAAAAAGAGAGAAAATATGTTGTGGATCTCCAAATTGTTATGAAAATAAATAGGGGTGAAGTCCCTATTTATAAGAATTGTAAACGTTTCATAAATTGATATGGACTCTAAAAAATTGTACTTTATGTAGGACAAAAACTCTTCCAAAGATATATATGTAACATTAGTTTATTTAAAATAATCCTATTCTCCTATCAGGAATGAATCACACGGCCTTTTTTAAATAATAAATATAAAAAGCCAACAGAATCTTTTACTGTTGGATATGTGAGGGGGAAGGACTAATCCTTTCCCAAAGGAATTGTAAAACTTTTAAAAGGTTTTTAAATTAGATAAGAACTTTATCCTTTCTAGAAAGAAATTGTTTCCCGAAACTCTAAACCTAAAACTTGTTCGTTCAAAATATGCCGATAAAGTTAGGTTAGTATTTTGGACTAAGCTTACTTTCTAAATTGTTAAAAACTAAATCCTTATGACCTGCATGGGTACACAAAAAAATTACTTGTGACGTAAATGTACTAGGCTTGTCTATTAAAAAAAAACCTACTCAAAGATACTTCAAATTTTCTTTCAAATTTTTTTTAAAAATTAACTCATTTTAAAAAAAATCGAGACTCGTTCATTTTACAAAAGATATGCAGCTAAACAAGTCTCGAGGGGGCATTTGGAAAATTTACGGTCATTAAAAATACGCCACATGTCTTTTAAAAAAAATTAAATTGATTACTAATCTCTAAATTTAAATAGAAAATAAGTTATTAATAATTTAAAAGAAAAGAAATTATAATTTATTATCACATTAAATTAAGATAGTAAATTAAAATAAAAGTATTTATTTTGGTAAAACTCATTTAGTATGGAGCAAATAAAGAGTTTCTTAAAATTATAGAACTCATTAAAATGTTTTTAAACCACTAATACTAAATTTAAATCAAATGATAAGTCTTGGTCTTATATGATAATGGGCCGAAACTTAGGGAGATGCCCTTGCAATTAAAAACCCATCCCAAAAGCTATAAATAGAGGGGTGGGGATGCCATAATTCAGACAATCAAAAAAAGACTTGAAGACTAGAGAGAGAAGCTCCTCCACAACCGCCAGGAAATCAGCTCTGCTCCTCTACGGCCGACAGAGAATCAGCTCCGCTCCTCCACGGCCGACAGAGAATCAGCTCCGCTCCTCCACAATCGCCAGGGAATCAGCTATACTCCTCCACAAACATCAGGGGACCAACTCCTAGGAGAAGCTCTGCACACTCCGGACTCAACAAACGCCTTCAAAGTCTACAACAAATCTGCAATAAACTTGGCATTCGATCTTCAAGAACGTCTAAAAGCAGCAAGCAATGCGTTTCTATGGATCAAAATCTTCAACTTCTTCACCAAATCTAAAGAACTTCTGCAACAAATCTGTCTTCGATGTTCAGGAACGACTACAAGAAATAAGCAAGACGTTTCTGCAAATCAAATTCTTCAAAGTTCTTCACCAAATCTGAAGAACTCCACCCAAGAAATCTACAATAAATCTGCCTTCGATCTTCAAGAACGTCTAAAAGCAGCAAGCAAGGCGTCTCTACGGACCAAAATCTTCAAGTTCTTCACAAAATCTGAAGAACTTCTACAACAAATCTGCCTTCGATCTTCATCAACGACTACAAGCAATAAGCAAAATGTTTCTACAAATCAAAGTCTTCAGATTTCTTCACCAAATCTGAAGAACTCCACCCAAGATATCTACAACAAACCAGCATTCGATCTTCAGGAACGACTACACAAAGGCAAAAACACGTTTCTCTAAATCAAAATCTCCAAGTTCTTCATCAAATCTGAAGAGCGTCAAGATCATCAACGAAATCAACAAAACTATAAAATTCTTCATCAAATCCGAAGATTTCTACTCAAGTTCAGCAAATTCAACAAAATTCATCAAAGAGTCTACAACAGCATTTCGAGCCATCACAAATTGTTCGAGGATGAGAATCAAAGGACTTTCATTTCTATATTTTATTTTAGAAATTATCAGAGATTGTACCCGCAAATTAATTAATAAATAAAATTTACTTTACTTCGCTTTTATTTTTCCTGTCTTCGGCACTTGGTGAAAATTTATGTGAAACAACTGTGTATGTATGTATGTATGTATGTATATAGTATGTACAACATATGTATCATATATATATTTAGGTTTTATTTTGACTAATTTACTAACTAGTCCACTAATTTATTACATGATACAAATCACCCCCACAACTATTATATACACCAAATTCCATATCACGCATGTGTATTTCATACAAATACGTAGGCACATACAAGAAATTAATATCACTATCTTATTAATAAAATAAATAATAAACTACGAATTTTTTTGAGACGTTACATTCTCCCCAACTTAAAAGAATTTCGTCCTGAAATTAAACACATAGCCGAATCAATAAATAAGTTTGGATATTTAGCACGAATCTCCATCTCACGCTCCCATGTTGCCTCTTCGGTCCCATGGTGACTCCCCAATACTTTTACTAAAGAAATAATGCTCCTCCGTAGTACCTGCTCACATCTACATAAGAAACTTCCTCATGTACTCGAAGATCAGAAAAATTCAGAATATGAGATGGGTCTGGCTCGTACTTCCGGAGCATTGAAACATGGAACACTGGGTGTACATTCACCAATTTCGGTGGCAAAGCTAGCTGATAGGCCAGATCACCAACTCTATCCAAAATCAAGAAAGGTCCAATAAACCGCGGTGAAAACTTCCCATGCCTCCCAAAACGCATAATGCCCTTACGAGGCAATATCTTAAGGAACACATGATCACCCACCCCAAACTCCAACGGCCGCCTTCGTCTATCCGCGTAACTCTTTTGACGGCTTCTCGCTGTCTCCAGCTTTTGCTTAGTCAAAAGAATCTTCTTTGTAGTCTCTCGAACCACATCTGGTCCTAACAATGATGATTCACCGGCCTCCATCCAACACACAGTAGATCTACAAGGTCACCCATATAACGCCTCATAAGGAGCCATCTCAATGCTCGAATGATAACTATTATTATAAGCAAACTCAATCAACGCCACATGTTTCTCTCAACCACCACCAAAATCAAGTACACACGCACGAAGCATATCCTCTAACGTCTGAATAGCCCTCTCCGATTGACCATCGGTCTGAGGGTGATAAGCAGTACTCAAATCTAGTTTCGTCCCCAACGCCTTCTGGAGACTCTGCCTGAAACGAGACACAAAGTGAGGATCACGATCAGACACAATAGAAACTGGGACACCATGTAAGCGAACAATCTCACGGACATAAAGCTCGCATAGCTGCTCGACTTTGTCGCTAACACGCATCGGGAGAAAGTGGGCCAATTTCATCAACTGATCAACTATGACCCATATCGAATCTTTCCCCCTACTACAAAGTCCCTAGTTATGCGTTCCCACTTCCACTTGGGTATATACAAAGTCTTGAGCAACCCTCCCGACTTTTGGTGCTCAATATTCACCTGCTGACAAGTAAGACACTTACTAATAAAATTTGCCACATGTTTTTTCATCACACTCCAATAAAACTGTTGTGCCAAGTCATGGTACATTTTTGTGCCACCAGGATGAACTGGCAATCGAGAGTGGTGAGACTCTCTCATGCCCACCCCACGTATACTTACGGGCACAAATAAATGATCCATAAATCTCACACCATTCCCTATATTCCTCGTCTCCTTGTTGGGCCTTAATGACCCTCGAAACCAACGACGGTTGCGCGTTCAGAGAAAACAACACGTATGAATTTTCTCCTTCGCCCACCTCTAAGTGATGTCAAAAATCACAAGACTTTGTCTTGGCTTTTTCATTAGAAATCATCACCATGATTAGTATCATAGACATCATGACAATTATTATGCAAACACAGATTTGTTCTGTACTGAAAGAACGTGGTTTCAACTAGGGTTGCAACTGAGCTTGCAACCAACTTATCAGAAAATTGCACTTTGTGCTTGCAACTCTATTACCAGAGAGGTTTTAAGACAAGTTACCTCACATCTGTTTTTGAGACACCAAATAGTGACTTTTTCAAGATAAAAACTTCAAAGCTCAATTAAGACTTACCTTAGAGATAAAAAGTATTAAAGCTACTCAAAACAGACATATTTAGCAAGAGTATTCAATTAGATCTATAGTGACATACCCGTATATCACTTTTTAATGATTCAAACTTGTTTGTATCAAGGGGATTTGTGAAAATATCTGCTAATTGTCTTTCAGTTGAAACATGTTCTAAAATTAAGCTCTTTTCTTCAACCAGTACTCTAATAAATTGATGCCTTAGATCAATATGTTTAGTTCTGGAATGTTGAACTGGATTCTTTGCCAAATCTATAGCACTTTTGTTATCACAAAATAAGGTTAATATTTGTTTAACATTATAATCATTTAACATTTGTTTCATCCAAATAAGTTGAGTGCATCCATTTCCAGCTGCAATATATTCTGCCTCAGCAGTAGATAAAGAAATGCAGTTTTGATTTTTACTAAACCATGAAACAAGGTTGTTCCCAAAATAAAAACAACCACCAGAAGTGCTTTTTCTATCATCTATATTACCAGCCCAGTCTGCATAACAGTAACCCACAAGAAAGTGGTTTGTGTCTTTAGAATACCATAGACCTAGGTGAATTGTGCCTTTTACATACCTTAAAATCCTTTTGACAGCTAGAAGGTGAGGTTCTAAAGGGTTTGCCTGATACCTGGCACAGACTCCTACACTTAAGCAAAGATCTGGTCTACTAGCAGTTAAATAGAGAATACTCCCAATCATAGATCTATACAAGCTAGGACAGACACTCTTACCTTTATCATTCTTGGACTGTTTTAAAGTGGTACTCATAGGTGTTCTTTTCTCTTTGCTATCACTTAAGCCAAATTTCTTGACAAGGTTGTCAGCATACTTACTTTGGCAAAGAAAAATGCCCTTTTCACTCTGTTTAACTTGCAATCCTAGGAAATAAGTTAATTCTCCTCCACCACTCATTTCAAATTCATTTTTCATATCAGAAATGAATTCATCTATCCTATTATCAGAAGTGAAACCAAACACAATGTCATCAACATAGATTTGAGCAATGATTATATCCTTCGTAGTTTTCTTAGTAAACAGAGTTTTATCAACTCCCCCTCTGTTGAAACCTTTTTCAATTAAGAACTTGGTTAATCTATCATACCAAGCTCTAGGAGCTTGCTTTAAACCATACAAGGCCTTTTTCAGCAAATAGACATGTTCAGGGAATTTAGGATCTTCAAATCCCTTAGGTTGACAAACATAAACTTCTTCATTAATCACACCATTCAGAAAAGCACTCTTAATGTCAAGTCGAAACAATTTAAAATCATACTGACATGCAAGAGAGAGTAGCAATCTAATAGATTCAATTCTAGCTACAGGAGCAAAGGTTTCATCAAAGTCAATTCCCTCAATTTGTGTATAACCCTGAGCTACCAACCTGGCTTTATTCCTAATAATGACTCCATCTTCATTACTTTTATTTCTAAAGATCCATTTAGTCCCTATAACATTTTTATTAGAAGGTCTGGGTACTAAAGTCCATACATCATTTCTTTCAAATTGAGACAGTTCATCTTGCATAGCTAGAATCCATTCACTATCTTCTAAAGCTTCTTTTATATTCTTAGGTTCTAACTGAGAAATGTAACAAGCAAAGTGAACAACATTATTTCTTTTACCTCTACTTTTCATACTTGAAGTAACTTCTCCTATGACATTGTCAAGAGAATGAATTTTCTGAGTCCTTACATAGCCAGGCTTGCCAGTAGATTGAATATGAGAACTTACTTCTTCTTCTTCAGACTCAGCAGTATTCTGGGTTTCAACCTCGGTTTCAACCTCAGTTGCAACTGGACTTCCAACCACTGTTGGACTGCTTGTTTGCTAAATTTCTCCAGTTTCTTTTCCTGTCATTTCTGACTCTTCATCATCACTTGTAGTCTCATCCACATCTTTTAAGTCATCGAATATCACATAATAAGACTCCATGACACAGTTTGTTCTTAGATTAAAGACTCTAAAGGCTCTACTGTTCTGAGCATAACCAAGAAAAACCCCCTTATCACTCTTAGAATCAAATTTTCCAAGATGTTCTCTATCTCTAAGAATGTAACAAACACACCCAAAAACATGAAAGTACTTGACATTGGGTTTTCTGCCATTCCATATTTCATAAACAGTCATGGTAGCGCCTTTAGTAATATAGACTCTATTAACAATATGACAAGCAGTGTTAACAGCTTCAGCCCAAAATCTTGTGGCAAGTTTCTTAGAATTTAGCATGACTCTAGCCATTTCCTGAATAGTTCTATTCTTTCTTTCAACTATGCCATTTTGCTGTGGAGTCTTTGGAGCAGAAAACTCATGACTTATACCTAAGGAGTTGCAAAACTCTTTAAACTTGTTGTTTTCAAATTTAGTTCCATGATTACTTCTGACCCTAGCAATTTTACCACTGGTGAAACCTTTTTCAAGTTGCAGTTTTAAGCACAGAGTTTTAAAGAGATCAAAAGTTTCAGATTTATTCTTTAAAAACACTACCCAAGAGTATCTAGAGAAATCATCTACAACTACCAAAATGTACTTCTTACCACCTATACTAGCAGTTTGCATAGGACCCATTAAGTCAATATGAAGAAGTTCTAGGACTCTCTTAGTGTAGATTTGACTTGTACTTTTGTGAATACTCTTTGTTTATTTGCCTATTGCACAATCACCACACACACCTTGATTTTTAGAACTGAGTTTGGGAATACCTCTTATCAATTCTTCTTTAACAAGCTTATCCAAGGTTTTATAATTCCCATGACCAAGCCTTTTATGCCAAATATCAACATTGTTAGTAATAGCTTGATTACACCTATTCTGAGGCAATTCTTTTTCAGCTTTTTCAAAAACATAGCAGCTATTTGCTGATCTAACTCCAGTCATGACCAAATCATTATTAAGATCAGTAATTAGACACTTATCTTTGTTGAACTTAATAGTCATCTTGTTGTCACACAGTTGACTGATGCTAATAAGATTGGCTTTTAGACCATCTACAAGAAATACATCATTAATATCAGGCATTCCAGGTTTGTTTAAGGTTCCTTTTCCAATAATTTTATCTGTATCTCCACCTCCAAACACAATAGTGTTTCCTGTAAGATTAATGACATTTTTTTAGAAAACTTGCAGTACCTGTCATGTGCTTAGAACAACCACTGTCAAAATACCAATCATTAGAAGTAACAGCATTTAAAGAAATGATAACAACTTTGTTATTAGCAATTAAGGTAGATCTTTTCTTAACTTGCCAGACCCAGTTCATTTTTTTATTTAAGGAAGCCAACCAAATTTTTTGAGAAATATACTTCATGTTCCTCTTTAAATAACACTGGATTTCTGAATGACTAGGTCTTTTACAGAAGTTACACAATTTAGTCCTAAAGGTAGATTTAACCTCAAAGCTGTTTATTTTTTTCTTGGTTGCAACTGTGGTTGCAACTGTACTTCTAACCTTATTATCAAAAACATGAGTTTCAGCTTTAACAAGAGCTTTAACAAAGGTAGTTTTTCCAGTGTTTTCATAACCATAGTAACCTAAACCACTGTTATCTTTTGAGCCTCTAGAATAGGATAGCATGTCATCTAACTTTTCTGAAGCAGTTTTATTTTCTTTTGGGTTTCAGTTAGCTCAACTAGTTGAGAGTTGAGTTTCTCAGTGAGACTAGTAACCTTATCCTTTAGATTAACATTAAGCTTGTTTATGATCAAGGATTGCTTACTTAGACATTGACATTTTTCATAGAGAACAAGATACTGCTGAGTAATGTTATCATCAGAAAGCTCTTCCTCATCACTGCTATAGGTCTTAAGAGCAGTTGTAACTCTGGTTGAAACAGACTCACAGTCACTTTCATAAGTAGGTTCTTTTTTAGTGATTATTCCCATAAAATTAACAAAGTTAGATTCATTCTTTTCATCACTGTTGCTCTCAGAATCACTGTCACTATGAGTGGTTATATAAGCATTTTTATTCCTTTTTAAAGTATTTGCACACTCAAACTGAATGTGACCAAAACCTCTACATTCTCTGCATTGAATTTCTCTAGGCTGATATTCTTTGTCATCCTTCTCTTTAGGATTCCACTTTCCTTTAGGATTATTATTAAATCTAGACTCTGTCTTGAATTGATTATCCCTTTTCTGAAAGTTCTTGGATGTTCCAGTATCATCCTGTTTTTTCTTAAAAAACTTTTTATAAACTTTTTTAGCAAAGAAAGCAAGCTGTTCTTCATCACTCATCTTCTCACAGACCTTAGATTCAGATTTCTTAGCCTGAAAAGCAATACCTTTTTCTGGTTTCTTTTGTTTAAAGAATTTTAGCTCATGAGTGCTTAGATTTCCTATAAGTTCTTCAGGTTTTAGATTATCTAAGTCTGTTGATTCCTCAATAGCAATAACCTTAATTTCAAACCTTTCTGGAAGTGACCTTAGCGTTTTCTTAACAAGTTTAGCATCACTGTATTTTTCACCTAAGGTTCCAGCTTGATGGGCAATGTGACAAATTCTACCATTAAACTGTTCAATGGTTTCATCTTCCTCCATTCTTAAGTTTTCAAATTGAGTGGTTAACTGTTGGAGTTTAAAAGCTTTTACTTTAATAGTTCCTTCAAAGGTTACTTGTAAAATGTCCCATGCCTCTTTGGCAGTTTCACAATGAGAGATATACCTGAACACACTGAGAGTTACACCAGCAAAGATCAAGTTTATTGTTGTGGAGTTTGCACTTGATTTTCTATCCTCATCAGCAGACCATCTGTCTTCAGGTACATAAACCAGTTCACCTTCACCATCAATGGCAGTTGGAAGCTCCCAACCATACAACACAGTCTTCCATGCTTGTTCATTTTGCTATTTGATGAAAGATCTCATTCTAATTTTGCACACTCCATAGTTAACTCTTCCTTCAAGTAATGGTGGTTTGTTGAATGAGTTTCCTTCCCTCATTAAGTCCATCTTTACCAGAACACAGGATCCACACTAAGTAAGATCTAGTGTGAAGCTCTGATACCAATTGAAATTCCTATCCGCTGTTCTAGTTGCAGTTTTACAGTTAGGTTCCAAGTGATGTTGCAACCACAGTTGGAACCAAGTGTATTAATGGACAGAACAGTTTATTTAAATGTACTTGAAATAAATCACACGTACATTTAACAACGGAGTTCACCCAACTAGGCTACGTCTCCGAGGCACTTACCCAGATTATGATATTATAAAAGCTTACAATATAGGATTCAAGTCTTATTAAAAAACACTCAGACTCCCTCTAGGTTTTTCTGCCTATCTCTATATTGCTCCTACTTTATAACTATCAATTATAAATCAATGGCATCCCACCATTATTTTGTTTTAAAGCTCACTGTGTATTCTCTCAAGAAGGAGTTCTTTATAATTTAGAACACACACTTTTTACAAGCTAAGTTATCAACTATTTATACAAGTAAAAAAAATCTTCTTGCTTCAAGATCTTTTATGATTGCTTTGACTCTTTTGATTGGCTTCAATCTTTCCATCTATCACAAGACTCTTCAGCATAGGATTGAATCCAATCTTCATAAGTTAAAACCTGTTTAATAACTAGCTTGGAAATAGTAGTTAGTCTTTTCCTAAAACAAGGAAACATATAAGATAATATCTTTTAGAGATAATATCTTTAAATATACATATGAAACATTAACTCCATATTTCATTCAATCTTAAGCGTATAATACTGAATTTGATAAGGAACAAAGATTGAAATAAGTGATAAAGATTTGTATAAGAATAGAGATATAGATTGTCTAGTTTAAAGTAAACATATCTTTTGAAACTAATCTCCTTATTACTTTTAGGAAACATCTTTCTTATCACTTTAATATTCTCAATATAAACGAACTAAACCTTTAAGAGCATATGAGAATATATCATGTATACTTTAAAACAAATAATTATCATTAAAGAATAGTAATGCAGAATTTCAGAAGTAGATAGAATCCTGCAGAACAGCAGGTTGGAACTGTGGTTGCAACTGAGGTTGCAACATTACTTGAAACCAACAACACTGTCTTAGTTGGTTGTAACTGAGGTTGCAACATTACTTGAAACCAAAAAGCTGTCTAAGTTCTTAACAAACAAGTAGGATTATTTAGTTCAAACCAATAGACAACAAATAGTATTTAGACCAGAAATCTGGTCCTAACACTATATGATTTTATTCCTTCTCACAAGTAAGAATATCATTAAAAGAAATGAGACCCAACCCAGATATACAGTGAAGAACATAAGACAAATCCAAAGCTACTAATTACTCAGGCAGACCAACTAAACAAGGCCAAATCTTGGTACAAACTAACAAATTAGATAGCAATCTACTAGACAATCTAAGTTAACTAAATCAAAATGACCAATACAGATACCCCACAAAAAGTATCGGTATGCAAGTTAACAATGTAAAGTTCAGCTAAATTGTTGCATCGAACAATCTTCTTGTAAAACTACTATACAGAGGTTTTTTATATTTCTTCTTATCGCGGCCTTTTCCCTTCTTAGGACTGGACAGTCATATACAACTCACTCTTTATCCTTTACATATTGGATAAGTATGAAGATGGGCACCTTGAACTTATACCTTATGGGGTCAGGGGGCAAATTGAGCGATCTCAGAAACCTACTTCGATTCTCTACTCCAATTAGGTAATCTTACCATAGTCATCATCTTTTTATCCTGTTAAGAATTGATTGCTGGAGAATTTCATATGCCTTGCTACCTTCTGTGTTAGGACTTAATATTTTCTTTATAATACTTGTCAAGCTATTTGTAATGAGCAACAATAGCAATATTTAAACATCAAATTCCAGAAGAAGATTATACTATGTATTAAATTATTAATACCTTGTGTTTCATTATCAAAGTCTATATTTTTATTGTCAAACAATACTTTGTTTGCATGCATCAAACATCAAATGCAATTAGCACACTCTTAATTCTTTGAGCAAAAAAAAAAAACAATAGAGGTGGTTGGAAATGTTTAAATATTTAGTTATGATTATTAAATATTGCGATCCCAAAAATGTTTCTTGCTAATTGTGAACTTTGCTTTTGCTATTAAGCCTTGTTTGGAATGTAACACTAATAAGTACTGCATATCATTGCTTTTAAGTATACCAAAGCGGTCACCTCTTTTTTTCCTTTTCACATGATGGATAATGGAAGATGACACCTTATTTTCTTATTTAGTGTAGAGTATTTTAATGGGCAAAAAATTGCTGTTATGGTTTTGATACGTGATCGAATAATTTGGTAATGTTGACTTTATTAAATTTTGATAAATAGTGTTTTGTCACATGATATTATGAATATATTGTTTACCTTCATTGTGTCTTCATAATCTTATACTTTTATACGAGAATAATTACTATGTGATTTTCTGGTACCAAGTTTCTTAAGTACATAATTTAGAGTAGAATTTTGTTTGATTAAGTTATAAATACAGTTACACGATCTTAGTTGCAGCTAACTGATGGTTCAACTGAATAATATATTGAAGTTAATTAATAAAATGTCAAACACATGATGTTTGATTACAAAGTTTGACTTCACCAAGTTTATGTCTCTAAGGGAATCGGCCAGAATTTTTTTATACTCAAAAAGGCTATAATGGTTGACTTGAGTCTTACCATAATCTTACCATACTTAATAAGTATGATTCGGTCACCAATATAAGACTATCAAATTATCGCTTCTTGTTAATCAATTATCAATGTATCATTGGCATCTTCTCTTAAGAATGGTTTTTTTCCTGAATTACTTTCCTCTCTAATATTAAGTATAATGTATATGTAAAGGCCCTGAAATTATAGAGTTTAATGGCTTTATTTATAGCCTTACAAATAATCATAATCACACCTAATTAGCAATTATGTGATTTTTCTCTCTTTACTACTTTGACAAAAACTGTTTTTTCTATATCTTCATACTAATCTTCAAACATTGTTCCTTGACCTCCACAATTTTGATTTCATCTAATCTCATTGACCGAATCTTTACCGGATTAGTTGGCCATAGTCAATTGGTGACTCACTTGTAACAAACTATATTGCACCTGTAGTTAATCACAAATTGAAGGAAAACGTTACACGTTAATTTTGGACATTTATGACAAACAATCCTAAATCAAAGACCTAACATGAAGTTTTGGACACTTCAAGTTAATGCTATCATGGCTTTCATAAGTCAGCGTATCATTATTAATTTTTTAAGCTGGACCTCATTTGTCGCATGTTCTTGCTCCTTTTGACTTGATACTTTTCTTTCCGTACCAAAAAAATAGATTTTTTTTTCCGATTAACTTGAATTATGGCGAACTGCGAAGTTTTCTATCAAGAGGAGACTTCACAAGTGCCAGAGCATTCAATAGGTTGAAACGCGCTCGAGACATTTGTTCTTCTCGAATCTTGGGGTGGAAAGTTTAAAAAAAATATCCTGTCTGCCCAATGGGATGAGGTGTCCTCGAAGGTATTTGAAGTTTCCAATTGTACAAGGACCAAAACTCATTGTTGATACCGTCTAGATACACTAAAAAGTCGTTATAAAAAGGAGAAGGAAAAGTTGGCAGAAAATGTGATTGGCTCTTTTTTAGTAAGATGGATTCAATTTTCTCTTCTTTATTAAGCCTAAAAACTGGATTATTATACAACGGAGTGTATCCTAGGTATTCCAACTGGTCAAATGTAATGAGAAATGAGGTCCTTTGACGCAGAGTATGCGAAATAAGAAAGTGAAAGCTTGCAAAAATCTTCAACCATATAAGAAGAGGAAATGCAAAAAAAATGAAAATTTAGAGGATACTCAACCTCAAAAGAGGAGAGGCGAGGAGTAAAAAGATGGATGCTAGAAAGCCTTGCAAGTTTGTTTCTACTTGTTTTACCATATTTTGCAACATTTATGAAAAAGGTTGAGAATAACAAATACGATCAAATGGCTGAGTTGGAGAAAGTAAGGATGGCGTGTCCGAAATAGTTGGAGCCGGAAAGAATTAAAATTTTACACACGTGGGTAGAGCTGGCCAAGATTTTGAGAATTAAGATCGATGAGGATATATCAAAGAATTAAAACATCGGGTGTGGCCCTCGATACATTAGTTTGCATATTTGCTTTTATTCATTTATTTGAACTGAAAACCTATGTTTTTCAAATAAAAATATGATTTTTCTAACGTTGTGTGATGAATACTTTTGTCGTATTTTGGTTTAATGATTGATTATTTATTTAAAATTTAACGGCTTTTAGATAAATTATAAAGTATCCATTCAAAAGAAAAAAATGATATCTAACTAATTACATATGTATTTTATAAGTAGTTCCTTCATGCTAAAACCCGCTAAGAATAGCTTAGGTATAGGGTTCTAGTCTTAACTTAGAATATATTTTACCTTAGTATTCATAGAATCATATTCTTCAATTTATTGACTTGTTCTAATTTATTTATGTTATTGGAGGTGATTTTTACCATGGATAACGTGGTAAATGACATTCTGTCACGCCCCAAAATCCGTAAAACGAATATCGAGGCATGACCTTTTTAAAACAAAAGAAAATAGAACCTGTTGGTACGAATTTAAAAAAAAAAATTTAAAAGAAAACACAACGAGCTAATGGAACAATTAAACTGTAGATAAAAGTGTTTGCCAAACGCGGCTACAAGACGAGACAGTTTTGAAAAATTTATAAAAATAAATAAACGAATGTAAATTGCCCGTAGGCTACAACCTCAAAATATAATCTAAATGAAAATAAAGCGGAAGCCCCGAGCCCATGTGATGCATTGCTAAAGCTGCTAACCAAACGCCTCAACCTATAATGTACCTGAACAACAAAATTGTAACGGTGAGTCCCACACACATAACTAGACGGGACGGCACCACAAATACCGTCATTCCATTCTATAAATGCAAGAGCTCACAAATTCTACAACTACGATAATCGACGTATAAAAAGAAATAAAATAACATTCTACAACGGGATAAATTAAATAAATTAAATAACGTCAACACAAATCAATAACAAACATGGACCTCTCATGCCACCTACCCCGGTCCGTAAGGTAGGTCATTCCCTATCCCCTCGGCCGTCTTCTGTCCCAGGAATTAGGAAGAGACAGAGACCATTGCTAACATAAAAGTAGATTTAAAATGCGCACTTGGACCTCTCATGCCACTCGCCCCAGTCCGTAAGACGAGTCATTCCCTATCCCCACGGCCGTCTTCTGTCCCCGGAATTAGGAAGAGACAGAGACCATAGCTAACATAAAAATAAATATAGTGCACACTAGGACCTCTCATGCCACTCGCCCCAGTCCGTAAGACGAGTCATTCCCTATCCCCAATGCCGTCTTCTGTCCCCGGAATTAGGAAGAGACAGAGACCATTGCTAATGTATCAATATTAAGGCCTCGGCCGATAATATTATACTATTCATATAACACATTCTCATACATACAAATATTAAGGCCTCGGCCAATAAATAATAAACCAATCATTTATCACATTCTCTTACGTCATTCTAACGTAATTCAACGAAACCCAAAAGCATAGGTGCTAGATTCGCAACTAGCCAAACAAGTCTAATCAACATGAAAACTCATTCAAGCATTCTAGCAAACACCTTGTATGCATAAACTACAATGCATCTATATTCAACAATAAATTACCCAATTTAACAACAATTATAATAACACAATATCAATACATAAAGACATGCAAATTCATCCATATTCTCGCTAATCCGAAATTAACACGACTAAATCCTCAATTAACAATTAAGTGAATTAAACATATAATCAACTAAACCCAATTAACAAATAAGTGAATTAAACATAAAATCAACTAAACCCAATTAACAAATTATAAAACTAATTAAGATAAAAGGCAAAAACCCCCAATTTATACTAAACGTAAAACATAATCTTAACATACACCCTCGTCTAGTCGCTATGGATAACCCCCGTTACCTTAGCGTGTAGAGGAGATGCTTCCGGTAAGAATCCGCTAGCGTGGTTTCTTCTTCTTCTTCTTCTTCTTCTTCTCTCTTTTCTCTCTTTTTCTTTCTTGTGTTTGGCTGGTTTTAGGTTTGTTTTTGAAAGAAGTGGGCTGATTTTTGGTTTAGAAAAAACTGTTTTTAGATAGTTTGTGGAAGCGAACTATTTGGTCCCCAAAGTTCTAAAAGCTAACTTTTAATCAAAATTATTAATAAACTACTCAATAATAACAAATCTTTAGAAACAAATCTATTGGGTCCTTTTTATTAGTAAAATTAGTAACAGGTTTTTTTAAAATAAGGTTTTTCGGAAGACTTTCGGTTTTTGGCTAAAAATTAGTCGAGTGACCGGTTTTTGGTAAAATTTTGAATAAAACGTTTTTGGATAAATTAATTCCTAATTAAAAACATTTATAAATATACGGGATGTTACAACTAACCCTCCTTAAAAGAATTTCGTCCCGAAATTTCCTTTCTAAACAACTATACCCAGGAATTATAAACTTTTATAAACAAAGCCTAAAAATTTTAAACGTACAATGCGTGACATAATTCAAGAAATAACATACGCAGGGTTCACAACCCGTATCAACTCCATATCTCAAAATAAAATGAACTCCAGATAATGCACAACATGTAAGAATAACCTCCTGTAGATAATATCTAACAGAATAAAAGACAACAACGTAAAACAAACGGCTGCAACATAAAAGTCAATAAAGTAAACTAAGCTGACATGCTTCTACCTCAACAACTCCATACATCTACAAAGCCCAAATAAGGTAAACACCTATATGCAATATCAAACATAATAAAAGACAACAACTCAACAACTCCGTAAACTCTAGACGCTATAACAAAAATAAATTCCAAACTCTAGGCGTTACAACCCTTCCCCGATAAAGAAATTTCGTCCCGAAATTAGAATGCATCTAAAGAAAAGTACCTAAAGAAAAGTCAAGATTAGGATATTTACTCTTCATCTCATCCTCGCGTTCCCAAGTTGCCTCCTCGGCCCCGTGATGTTTCCAAACCACTTTCACCAATCTAATCGTATTTCCTCGAAGTTCCTTCTCTTGTACATCGATAATCTTCATAGGACCCACTTCGTAGGTCACATCCGCACTAACCTCAATGTCTTCAAAGTCCACCACGTGTGAAGGGTCGTGATGGTACTTTTTCAACATTGACACATGGAACACCGGGTGAACCCCCGCCAACTTTGGTGGCAAGTCCAACCGATATGCCACTTCTCCAACTCGGTCCACGATCTCAAATGGTCCGATAAATCTCGGGCTCAACTTTCCTTTAGAGCCAAACCTCATAATCCCCTTCCTGGGCGAAACTCGCAAAAATACGTGATCCCCCTTTTCGAACTCCAATGGTCTCCTCCTCTTATCCGCATAACTCTTTTGTCTACTTCGAGCCGTCTCAAGCCTTTGCCGAATTAACTTAATCTTTTCGGTCGTTTCTTGAATCAATTGCGGTCCTAGCATTTCCGCTTCTCCCACCTCGGTCCAACACACCGGAGACCTACACGGCCGCCCGTATAAAGCCTCGAAAGGTGCCATGCCAATACTAGCTTGAAAGCAATTATTATACGCAAACTCAACTAAGGGTAGATGGCTCTCCCAACCTCCCTTAAAGTCGTTCACACACGCTCGCAACATATCCTCTAACACTTGGATAGTCCGCTCCGATTGTCCATCCGTTTGAGGATGAAATACCGTACTCATTGTCAACTTGGTCCCTAAGGCATTTTGTAATGCACCCCAGAACCTCGACACAAATCTCGCGTCTCGATCCGATACTATCGAAATAGGCACCCCATGAAGTCTAACAATTTCCTTAATATACTTCCGTCCCAAGATTTCCACCGAATTCGTCATCTTAATCGCAATGAAGTGTGCGGATTTGGTCAAACGGTCGACCACAACCCACACAGCGTCATTCCCACTTACCGATTTAGGTAAGTTGGTCACAAAATCCATTGCTATCCTTTCCCACTTCCATTCCGCTACCGGTAAGGGTTGGAGCATACCCGCCGGCCTTTGGTGTTCCGCCTTCACTTGTTGGCAAGTTAGGCACTTGCTAACATATGAAGCTACATCTCGTTTCATTCCGGGCCACCAAAATTGTCTCTTCGCATCGTGATACATTTTCGTCCTGCCGGGATGAACGGCTAATCGGGAGTGGTGAAACTCCTTTAATACCTCGTTCCTCATGTTTTCTGTCACATAAGTCCTTCCCTTAAAGCGTAGTCCTCCATCGGTTCCTTTTGTCCAACTCTCTAATCCTTCGCTCGAACTTATCTGTTTCTCAAAGTTCTCCACTTTCTCATCCCCTTCTTGTGCTTCCAGAAATCTACTCACAAGTTCCGGTTGTACCACGATTGTGTACAAAGTCCCCGCATTAACATGTCCCAACTCCAAGTCGAACTCGTTCACTTTTCCCATCATCCTCCATTCCTCGATCGCCACATGCGCTAAGGTCGCATGGGACTTTCGACTCAAAGCATCCGCCACTACATTGGCCTTTCCCGGATGATAGTGCAAGTCGTAGTCGTACTGTTCCAAATATTCCATCCATCTTCGTTGTCGCATATTTAGGTCCCGTTGGGTAAAAATATGCCCTAAGCTCTTGTGATCCGAGAACACTTCAAACTTTTCCCCAAACAGATAATGTCTCCATATCTTCAACGCATGAACTATTGCCGCTAGCTCTAGGTCATGAGTCGGATAGTTCTTTTCGTGAATCTTTAGTTGTCGCGAAGCATATGCGATAACTTTTCCGTCTTGCATTAAGACGCAACCCAAACCTTCCTTCGAAGCATCGCAATACACTTGGTAACCCTTCCCTTGCTCGGGAATAACTAGTATGGGGGAACTAGTCAACCGTTTCTTGAGCTCTAGGAAAGCTTTCTCGCAAGCCTCACTCCACACAAACTTCACCCCTTTCTTGGTAAGGTAAGTCATAAGAGTCGCTAACTTAGATAAATCCTTGACGAACCGTCGATAGTATCCCGCTAAACCCAAGAAACTTCGAATCTCGAACACATTCTTCGGTTGTGTCCATTTCGAAACTGCCTCAATTTTCGTCGTGTCCACCTTTACCCCTTCTTCCGAGATCACATGTCCCATAAATTTCACCTCATTTAGCCAAAATTCACATTTGCTAAATTTTCCGTAAAGTTGGTGCTCTCTCAACGTGAGCAACGCTAAACGGAGATGTTCCTCGTGTTCCTCTCTTGAACTCGAGTAGATCAAGATATCGTCGACGAAGAATACCACAAACTTGTCGAGATACTCCTTAAAGATTTGATTCATTAACTCCATAAATGCCGCCGGTGCATTAGTTAATCCGAATGGCATGACCACAAACTCATAGTGACCATACCGGGTCCTAAAGGCCGTTTTCGAAATATCCTCATCCTTCACCCTCAATTGGTGATAGCCTGATCGTAAATCGATTTTTGAAAAGAACGTCGCTCCTTTCAGTTGGTCAAACAAATCATCAATTCGAGGTAGTGGGTACTTATTCTTAATAGTCACCCTATTTAACTTTCGATAGTCGATGCACATCCTCATCGATCCATCCTTCTTTTGCACGAACAAGGCCGGTGCCGCCCACGGTGACGTACTCCGCCTAATAAACCCCTTTTCTAGCAGTTCTTCTAACTGCTTACTTAACTCCTTCAATTCTGCTGGTGCCAAACGGTACGGGGAAATGGCTATAGGTGCCGTTCCCGATACCAATTCGATAGAAAAGTCTAACGCTCTCTTCGGTGGTAACCCAGGTAGATCCCTCGGAAACACATCTCTAAAATCGTCCACTACTCGTGGCCACATTTCCACCTCTTTGTCGTTATCCACTATTGAGAGACTAGCCAAAAGACAAGACAGGTTGCCCACAACCCGCTTGGAATAATATGGAATAGAAGAAAGGGTAGCGTCCCTTTCCCCACGAAAGAACACCTCATCTCCGGATGAAGTTGTAAGGAAAACTTTTCGTCGAACACAATCGATGAAAGAATTGAAATGAACCAACCAGTCCATTCCAAGAATCACGTCGAACCCCGACATTTCTATAACCACTAAATCGAATATAAGCACATGGTTCGCGACCACCATCTCACAAGACCGACACACTCGGTCCAACACAACTCGACCCCCAACAGGAGTCTCTACAGCAATCGGGTTCTCTAGAATCCCAATTTCTAACAACAACGACTCAACTAGACTTCTAGATATAAAAGAATGTGAAGCTCCCGTATCGAAAAGAACATGTGCCCAAGATGAGCACACAAGGACCATACCTTGTACATTTGCCGGATCTCCTTGGTTTGGCAACTGTGGTAAGGCAAATAGACGAGCTTGAACTGGTGGGTTTCCTTGCGGTCCTCGATTTCCCCCATGATTACCTCGGTTTACCTGGCCTTGATAGCCTCCTCGGTAGTTCCCACGGTTTCCCCCTCCTTGGTGGTTACCTCGAAACCCTCCCCCTTGGTTCCCAGGTAATTGGTGTGGTGGTACAAATTCCGGTCCTCTAGGTGGTGGTGGTGGTAATCTTGGTTGGTTAAAAGGCCGGTTGGTGTCGATTCTTCCTTGTCCCAAGATACAAACTCTTGCCGTATGTCCAAACCGGTTGCAGGTCCTACATAGGACTCTAGGGCACTCGTATTGTCGATGGTTCACATCTCCACAAGTGAAACAGGCTCTCTTCATTATGGTGTTTGCCGGTGGTGGATTAAAAACCCTCTCTCCTCTGCCCTGTTGTGGAAAACGCGAATTATTCGCCATATCCCAAGTCCTCTTCTTCTCTTCCCTCGGAGTATTTCCGGTTTTCGACTTGTCCGAGATTCGCTTGTTATGGAGTAGAGCTCCTTCCACAGCTTGAGCCGATTTGACCAACTCATTATAGTTGACATGACGGGCCGATGCCAATTGCAATGAGATTGTCGGGTTCAGCCCCTTCATGAACCTCCTACATTTTTCCGCACCCCCTAGAACCGAGTCTGGGGCATACCTCGAGAGTGAGGTAAACTTTAGCTGGTATGCTTGAACGGTCATACCCCCCTGATATAGTTCGTCGAACCGCCTCCTCATTTCGTCCTTATAAGAATCGGGAAGAAACTGTCGATTGAACAATTCGATGAATCCATCCCAGTCGATGTTGGTTAAGTCGTAAGTATCCACGATCCCTAACCACCACTTCCGTGCTTCACCCTTTAGGTGAAACTGAGCCATATTTACCCATTGTTTCCCATCGACTATTCCCGCCGCCGATAAATACTTCTCAATTTCGTCCACCCATCCCTCAGCTATGGATGGTTCACCTACCCCATCGAAGGTCGGAGCCCCCAATCGGGTGAAGTTAAGCAATCCGTTGTTGCTTGAACTCCCAGCTTGTGCATTCTGCACCATCATTTGCACCACCTTCTGAAGGTCGGTCATCACTTGACTAGCATTTACCGTTTCCGGTTCAGGTGCAAAAGTCTCTTCTTCTTCCACATTCACTTCCTCATACACATTCTCGGCCTCGGGTTGCTCAGGTGGTGGGGCATTAGTGTTACCTCTCCCCCCACGACCTCTAGCAGCCCTTACCCCTCTAGTTGCTCCCCGCCCCCTTGGAGCTCTTCTTCCTCTTCCATTAGTCCTCCCTCGGGTGGCCGCACCGCTTGATGGTGATGCGCCCCCGCGTGTAGCTGGTCCCCTTCCACTAGTCCTTGTGGTAATAGCCATTACTACAACAGATTAAACCAACACTTTAGTTGTCTTACTCGACACTACTATCCATACATGTATAATCATACATGATAAAAGCTCGTTCTACAAATTAATCACTTAATCCAGCTTCATAAGGTTCAATAACTGATTTTTACGAATTCTCAATTTCGACGATATAACGCTTTGATTTTTCCAAAAATAGAAAATGAAAATTCCGAAACGCCAAAAAGATAGAGTACTGAAAAACGAAGCCAACGCTTCAAGCGGAATCAGAATCGGAGTTAAAACGAAGAAGTTATGAGCTTTCGAAGTATAGCAGAAAAACCGCAAAATTACCAGAATTCGACCGATCGTTTTGGTCCAAATATTCCCGAGAGGTCAGAAAAAATTCGACCGATCGTTTTGGGCAACGACCGATCGTTTTGGTCCAAATATTCCCGAGAGGTCACCAAAAATTCGACCGATCGTTTTGGGTAACGACCGATCGTTTTTTGGTCCAGTAGGGTCTGAAAAAAATTCTGAAGAATTTCAACCGATCGTTTTAGGCAACGACCGATCCTTTTACTGCAGAAAACTATCGACACAAAAACATAAAATTCCTCAATGCTTATGTATTCTATTCATGGAACATATCACACAACATCATTCTAATCCATAACATTTATACGAACAACATCGATTCGCATATAATATTCATTAACACACAAGTTAATAATTGAAAACGCACTACGTAAAACAATCAACTACGCAATTCTCGCACTCTAATAGTTTTCTACTAATAGACATGCACACTTATACCTCACGCACATCGTATAAATCTACACACGCATACAATCAACACAAAAATGCGAGGGATAACCCATCACGATACGTTATCCTAAAGCACCCGAGCGTCCTCGCATACTCTAGAATTCCACATCGCTAAGATATTCCTTCACACATACCGACGAGAGGTCTACCCACTAGTTTGGCGAGCCGGGATCAACAAGCGTCCTCATTGTCCCCAACTTGCCTCACATGTGGACTTTCCTTTCATCAAAAACTACTAAATTCTAGCTACATGCCTTAAGCTAAATGCAACCCCCCCGTTTTAGAAAAAGTTAAAGTTTTTGGAAAAAGTTTTGTAAAAATGATACGATGGATCTTGGTCCAATGGTTACCCATCTTCCCGTCGTCCCAAAGTATACAAGAACCTAGTTAGCTCTGATACCAACTTGTCACGCCCCAAAATCCGTAAAACGAATATCGAGGCATGACCTTTTTAAAACAAAAGAAAATAGAACCTGTTGGTACGAATTTAAAAAAAAAATTTAAAAGAAAACACAACGAGCTAATGGAACAATTAAACTGTAGATAAAAGTGTTTGCCAAACGCGGCTACAAGACGAGACAGTTTTGAAAAATTTATAAAAATAAATAAACGAATGTAAATTGCCCATAGGCTACAATCTCAAAATATAATCTAAATGAAAATAAAGCGGAAGCCCCGAGCCCATGTGATGCATTGCTAAAGCTGCTAACCAAACGCCTCAACCTATAATGTACCTGAACAACAAAATTGTAACGGTGAGTCCCACGCACATAACTAGACGGGACGGCACCACAAATACCGTCACTCCATTCTATAAATGCAAGAGCTCACAAATTCTACAACTACGATAATCGACGTATAAAAAGAAATAAAATAACATTCTACAACGGGATAAATTAAATAAATTAAATAACGTCAACACAAATCAATAACAAACATGGACCTCTCATGCCACCTACCCCGGTCCGTAAGGTAGGTCATTCCCTATCCCCTCGGCCGTCTTCTGTCCCCAGAATTAGGAAGAGACAGAGACCATTGCTAACATAAAAGTAGATTTAAAATGCGCACTTGGACCTCTCATGCCACTCGCCCCAGTCCGTAAGACGAGTCATTCCCTATCCCCACGGCCGTCTTCTGTCCCCGGAATTAGGAAGAGACAGAGACCATAGCTAACATAAAAATAAATATAGTGCACACTAGGACCTCTCATGCCACTCGCCCCAGTCCGTAAGACGAGTCATTCCCTATCCCCACTGCCGTCTTCTGTCCCCGGAATTAGGAAGAGACAGAGACCATTGCTAATGTATCAATATTAAGGCCTCGGCCGATAATATTATACTATTCATATAACACATTCTCATACATACAAATATTAAGGCCTCGGCCAATAAATAATAAACCAATCATTTATCACATTCTCTTACGTCATTCTAACGTAATTCAACAAAACCCAAAAGCATAGGTGCTAGATTCGCAACTAGCCAAACAAGTCTAATCAACATGAAAACTCATTCAAGCATTCTAGCAAACACCTTGTATGCATAAACTACAATGCATCTATATTCAACAATAAATTACCCAATTTATCAACAATTATAATAACACAATATCAATACATAAAGACATGCAAACTCATCCATATTCTCGCTAATCCGAAATTAACATGACTAAATCCTCAATTAACAATTAAGTGAATTAAACATATAATCAACTAAGCCCAATTAACAAATAAGTGAATTAAACATAAAATCAACTAAACCCAATTAACAATTTATAAAACTAATTAAGATAAAAGGAAAAAACCCCCAATTTATACTAAACGTAAAACATAATCCTAATATACACCCTCGTCTAGTCGCTATGGATGACCCCCGTTACCTTAGCGCGTAGAGGAGATGCTTCCGGTAAGAATCCGCTAGCGTGGTTTCTTCTTCTTCTTCTTCTTCTTCTCTCTTTTCTCTCTTTTTCTTTCTTGTGTTTGGCTGGTTTTAGGTTTGTTTTTGAAAGAAGTGGGCTGATTTTTGGTTTAGAAAAAACTGTTTTTAGATAGTTTGTGGAAGCGAACTATTTGGTCCCCAAAGTTCTAAAAGCTAACTTTTAATCAAAATTATTAATAAACTACTCAATAATAACAAATCTTTAGAAACAAATCTATTGGGTCCTTTTTATTAGTAAAATTAGTAACAGGTTTTTTTAAAATAAGGTTTTTCGGAAGACTTTCGGTTTTTGCCTAAAAATTAGTCGAGTGACCGGTTTTTGGTAAAATTTTGAATAAAACGTTTTTGGATAAATTAATTTCTAATTAAAAACATTTATAAATATACGGGATGTTACACATTCAAATGACATCATTTATAAGATATATATTTTCTAACTTCTCATCTTGTTTACCGAAATCACCATCCTTACCTAATATTTTCTAAAAGAAAGATAACTTAAATAATTGAGGCGCGAAGGATTTATCCTTGAAAATTAGAAAATTTGGAATACTCACTAGGCCCTTCTCCTTAATAGTGTTCAGTGCCCATGGGGTGTTTGAATAAACTTCTATGAGGTCGGTTAATCGAATTCTCGTTTGAAAAAAGAAGACACACAAAAAGAAAATTCTACCTAATTCTTTATGACATGAATGATAATACACAAAAGGAGCTCATCTAAATATATAAGATTAAAGAAGTATCCATGCAAAAGGGTAAATCTAGGTATGAAAATATTAGTGGACCTCCGGGTGATTTTTACATAAAAAAGTCTCCATTAGGAGAGTGTTCATCTAAAAATTACGAGAAAAATAATCGTTCGATTTTTCCTAGTTGAACACGTCTGATTTCCTAAGAATCCATAAGAAGATTCTTAAAAAATTCATTTCTCGCATGACCAAACAGAACTTACAGAAAATTTGCTAAGTTTCCGCAAAACTCATGGAGTCGAATGGTGTCTTAATTTCATCCGTTTATGTAATTCAAGTGTATATGAAACTGAAGGAAGATAATGTTACATATGCTTTAATTAACATTATTGATATACTCATATTGATCACATTATGCCTTCTGTAGGTCCATCTTATAAAAAACTGACAAATTAGGTCTTGCTAGCTTGTAGATCATATGTCAAGATCAACGATGTTAGAACAGTTTAAGGATTCGTTTTTTGGAAAGAGTCCGTGGGGCATATTCGGAAGCTTTTCTACAATAAAGGGCCAAATAAATACATATTCGAGCCATTTTTATGGTATTGAAGTCTGTAGTTATAATGCTTGGCTTTTCAAAGTTTTCTTCTTTCAAGTTTGGGTTTGGTGCCTTTTCAACTTGAACTTGCTCTTAGTTCCCTTTTATTAGTGTCTTAGGTGGTAACTTAATTAAGAGTAAGCTGACAATTATTTGTCAAGGGACATTTATTTCTCAAGGCCAAATGATGTATGTTATGTACTACTTCTAAGTTTTTGTTGTGGGTATGTCGTATGATATTATTCTATATCCCTACATTTTTAAAGATGAACTATTTAATTTTGTACCCTTAGATGTACTTCGGTAATTTCTCACTTTATCAAGAGTAGTTGGTCTGACTATTAACGGTAAAACAAAATGGTAAGATGACAAATGATTGCACGTTTGACGGATATATTAAAATATAATTTATTCATAAAATAAAAAATACCAAGTAGTAAGGAACAAATTTGGGCACAAAATATAATTACTACTTAGTATTTTTTATTTTCTGAATAAATTATACAACAATATACGCGTACACCGTGCATTCATTTGTTACCCTAATATTTTCTTTTACTATTAATAGGCAGACCATGTACTCTGAATAAAGTGAGGAATTACCAAATTACATCTGAGGTACAAAGTTAAACAGTTCATCTTTAAAAATTGGTGATGTATCATAATATCATACGACATACCCACAACAAAAGCTTAGAATTAGTACATAACATATACCGTTGGGCCTTGAGAAAGAAAGGTCCATTGATTAATCGTTGCCAACTTACTCTTAATTAAGTTACCACCTAAAACACTAGTAAAAGGAAAATAAGAGCAAGGCCAAATTGAGTTGAAAAGGCTTGAAACCCGAACTTGAAAGACAAAAACTGTGAAAAGCCTAACATAACAACAACAAACATCAATACCATAAAAAAATGCCTTGAATATTTATTTATTTGGCCCTTCATTGTAGAAAATCTTTCAAAGATGCCCCACATACTCTTTCCAAAAAGCGAATCTTTGAACTATTCTAACATCATCGATCTTAACTTATAATCTACAAGCTAGCAAGACTTAATTTATCACTTTTCGATAAGTTGGACCTATAAAAGGCATAATGTGATTAATATGAGCATCAATTATGTTAATTTAAGCATATGTAACATTATTTTCCTTCAGTTTCATATACACTTGAATTACATAAACGAATGAAATTAAAATGAGGAATTCGACATACCTCTTTCTCACACTCCATGTCGAATATATGGAAAATCATTTTCTCCTCAGTGCTCATAGGATAGTTGTCATCTGCTTCAGTAGGAAATAACTAATTTTCATGTTCACCTAAATGATCTAAAACATCATTTCGACTCCACAAGTTTGGCGAAAACCTTGGAAATTTTCTGTTATTTCCATTTGGGTCATGTGAGAAATAATTTTTTTCCGGAAGTCTGACGTGTCCATCATCACTAGGAAATATCAACGATTATTTTTCTTGTAATGTTTAGATGAGCATTCTTCCAATGGAGACTTTTTTATGTAAAAATCACCTGAAGGTCCACTAATATTTTCATCCCTCGATTTACCCTTTTGAATGGATATTTCTTCAAACTTATAGTTTGAGGTGAGATCCGTTTCTGTATTATCATCCTTGTTACACTTAGACAATGTGTCGAATTCATAGTTTTCAATAAAGAATTTACTAGAATTTACTTTTTGTATGTCTTCTTTTTTAAACCAGATTTCGATTAGTCGACCGCCCACTAGTTTAATTAAACACTCCATGGGCACTGAGCAATATATTATGGATTCAGGCCAAGTGAGTATTGGAGAAAGAATGATGTGTGTATATATAACCCCAAATTAGCTTATGACCGTTGCTTTTTGGTTTTGGGAAAGTATGTTGGGTAATAGGTTGTTTGTTCATTGTAAAAGTGCTCTTTTAAAATTCTGACAGATTAACCACCAGTGGGTAAATTTTTCTTGCTCCCTGCTTGTTTGATCTACCCATAGGTGTTTTTGACCCACTTGTGAGTGTATGTCCATATTTTTGTTTTCAATTGAAATGTTCGTAACTTGCTTATTCGGACTCGGAATTGACTTCTTTTTGAACTGTTGGGTTTGTTATCGAATGATCTATCATGTTAAATACTAAAATATACATTTTCTCTTTTTGGAAGCGATCCGGTATTAGATCATAGAATAGAAAAAATGTAAAATCATTAAATCACTTGTAATCAAAATCTATTATTGAACTCATGGTTCAACAATCTCCCCGATTTTTATTATCACAAACTAGTGATTATTTTACAAACTTATTAAATATCTCCCCCTCTTTAAGAATAAATCTTTTTCTCTAAATATCATTTATCTTCCCTTTTGAAAATTATTTTAGTTGATATTAGTTCTCAAAACAAATGTGGAAATTAGGTTACAAAGCAAACAAAAAACATTTCATATGTTTTTGGTTTTTCCAAAAAGCAGATCTCGGACCTGAAAAGTCACCCTTACCAGTCAGCCCCTTTACATTACAAAAAAAAATAATAAATAAATAAATAAAATTATTAATATTTATTAGTAGGGAGAGAAAGATTCGCCAAACGCCCCGCGTTTGTCCACTAATGATTCTCCCTATGTAGATTTAAGCCTTAAAATAATTAAATTCATTTCTTGATTTTACCCCATTTTGCCCATAAATCTTAATTCCGTAGTGCTTTTATTATTGTTAAAATCCTAATTATTTATAAAAATTAAAAATTAATAATCAGATTTGAAGAATCTGTAAAATAATCTGTAACTATTAATTATTATTTAATTAATTAATTAATAAAAGAAACTAAAAATTCCAAAATTGTTCTCTGGTTTGAAGAACCAGATTCTAAAAATTAAAAAAAAATTATTAATTATTTTTAATCACTTAATTTGAATTTATCTAAATTAATTATTAAATATTAATTAATTTTAAAATAAAACACTCCAACACTATCTAAACACTACTATCCACTTAATCTAAATGGAACTAGGACGTGCAGCCGAAAACAAAGAAACAATCGAACAATGTTTAATTTCTATTGCACCGGTTGAGTGGTCTTGTATCGTTTTTGACCCCGGACAGGTTCAATTTGTTCTCCACGATTCTCAACTTATCAAAATACTTCCAATCTAATCTGATCTGAATAGTAAGAGCTCTTACTCAAATCTCGAGGATTTCGCCGACACATGCCGCTTGGTGTGTAACGGTCGAATCCCGCTTGATCAGATACAACTTAAGTTGTTCTACTTTTCTTTGAAATAAAATGCCATAGAGTGGTACAAAAACGTCACAAGGAATTCGATTAGAACTCAGAATGCAATGGTAGAATGTTTTCTTAAGTACTTCTCAGCATCTCGTCTAGCCGATGCTCGTAATCAAATACAAAAATTACTTCCTAAACATTCTGAAGCCTACCACAAAACATGGTATAGATTCAACAAACTCCTTAGAGATTAGCCATTCCATGGAATTTCTTTAGCAAAGAGGATTAGAATCTTCTTTACCTCTGTTAAACCGGAATTGAGACAAATGGTAGATACCTTCATCTTAGATCAATTTTCCTCTCTAACTCTAAGTGAAGGAGTTGAAAAGTTAGGCTTAATCACTAAAATGAGCCCAAGTTGGGAATAGCAAAATGAACCTGAAAAACTAAAAGAATCAATCACTCAAGTCTATGAAATCCCAAATACTGAAACTCACTCAATATCTCTCTCACCTCTTAACCGTGAACCAAGTAATTCAACACATAAGGGAAATGATGAATCAAACGAAAAGAATCTTAACAAAAACTCGGGAGAGAGAACTTGCTCAAACTATGGGATAGTCTATTGCTCGTTTTGCGGAACAGTAGATACCCCTACACCTATTAAAAAGAGAAAGAGGAAAGATAAGAAAATATGGGATAAAAATGAGAAGAAATGGATTGAACCAAAAGTGAGTGCAACCTTTGCTGTTAATCTACAAAGTGGCCGGAATATCAATCAATCTACTCATGACCCTAAAAGAGTGCAACCTCAACAAACTACTATGATGGGGATTGCTAACCCTATTGAGGATGGAAAAGAGGAAGAGAATGTTAATGCTCAAAATTCTAATTTAATAGTCTCACCTCCTTTTCCATAACTGTTAGGAATGCCTAAAAAGAAAGCTAAGGAAGAGTTCATTAAGTCAAGAGTAGAGGAAATGACCATCCAAATCCCAATAGAGGAAGCTATTAAGGAAATCCCTTTGGTGGCTGAACATTTCAAAGACCTTTTTGTACCACTAATAAGATCATCATAGAAATTGGTGAATCATAATCAGAGAGCGATAATGATTCAAAAGACAAAGGGGTAGCCTATGTGATATCGTCGCTTAGGGTAGAGCCCAATTTTCAGCAAAACTTATAGTCTAAACCACGAGCAATCACCCTCCATATAGCAACAAATCCTTACACTCCACCTCATAAAAGCTCCAATAAAATAAAACTAAATGATAAAATATGTGGTGATAACTATGAGGTTAGTGACTTTGATAAGGAAAGAAAGAAGGAGGTGATGGTCACACCACCTAAAACTGAGGTGTGTGATATTGGTGAACAGAACATGGAGGAGGTGATGATCACACAACCTGAAAGTGAATCTAATGAACTAGTCAATGAAAATAGATTGAACTTAAATAAAAATAAGGTCTGTGACATTATTAAAAATGGAATGGAGGAGGTGATAGGCATAGCTCCTGAGAGAGTCAAATCATTAGGTGACGGGAAATTAGCACTTATCAAGCCCATCATAGGAATTAGCCAAGTACCCTTATCATCTTCTCTTGAGCGACAGCCTCCTAAAACCAACCAATTAATTCCTTCTATGGAAAGGGGAGCAAGCAAACTTAAAGTTCAAACAAAGTTTTCAAAAAGAAAGCGACGTAAGAGGTGTTGTCATATATGAAAACGTAATTATAGTAGTTATAACCTCGACCACATCTGAGAAAGATCCACCAAAGAAAATAAAAATAAAAAAAGAAAATAGAAGAAGATCTATCGAATCCCAAGGAGGATCTTGCATTAGTCACAAAGAGTGACAAGGCAAGAGAGGACGAAGGTCCTCCTGCACCTTCCTCGTTCCACCACCATTCCGCCATCACTTCCATATATATATTTCTGCCATTTATTTATGTATATATTAGTTTGCATTATAGTCCGCATGGAGTCTCTTTGGGTTGACCAACTCCGAAGTGATTCACTTCTCCCAACAGTAAGGATACCGTCAGTTTTAGTTGGGGGGAGTGGATACATCTTCGTTGGTTGCTCACGGAAATGGTCAGAATTTTTCAAAAATTGTGAATATATGTTTTTTCTTAGTTATTTAAACCCCCACTTGTTTTCTTTTTAAATGCGAAAAAAAAAAAACCGAAAAAAATAAATTTTGAGTCGTTATATATCTCCTCCGTCGGAGAATTTTTAGGAGTTTTAGATTTTATAGAGATACTTTCTGACACCCTTGCATTTTATATGTTTTTCTAGTGTTTTTGTTAGATAGCCGCAATATTTTTGGAGAATTAAATCAGAATTGGGACCATGCAGACCTGACCAGTCAACCTAACCGATCAAATTGCTGTAGATTTGGATCAAAGCTGATTTTCTCAAAATTCAGCAATTCACTCTTCCTCATTACTGCACAAATGGTGTATCTACTCTATAACCCTACTTTTTGTTAATTTTGTGAATATTTTGCTTGTTTCATGTTGCATTGTGAATTTTTTTGTCCGGATGGCATGGGAAAAAATTGAAAAAAAAACTGAAAAAGATAGTTGGGGGGAGTCAAGTCATGTTCATATCTCAATACGGCTTGACACACTCTCAATAATTGTTACTTTTCAAAAGTTTTTGTATGACTATTAAACTCTTGGCAAGTGAAGTTGAAAGAACAATTAGATACAAGCTAGAATGAAATATAAAATGAAGTTGAAAATTTTGTATAAATGTTAAACAAGGCGCAACTTTATGATTTTAACTTGAGACCGTCAAAGCTAGAATTCCATAGGGTACACTTTAGAGGTTTCGTACACATGACTGTGGGTGGGGGGAAACACTAAAAATATTACCTAGTCTAGGATTTCCTACCGTGGGATACATCAGGGTAATAAGAGATTCGAGAGTCCCCACTAAATACAGCCAAGCCACCTAGAGTAAGCCGGATACCGAAATGGTTAAGTAGGAGTTTGCGCGACATCGACATTTATGCATCATTGAAAATTTCTAGTTTGTCCCCGATCTCGACCTTGACACATTTATTTTATTGGGATAAGTTCCACAAGACGATATTTTTTTTGAGCTTTCAACACAGAATTATGGAGATTTCAAGCGATTATTTTGTTTCTATTTTATTTTTATCGCGTTATTTGATATAGACAGTAGAACCATGTTGATTAGACATTGAGACAAAGCCTCAATACATATTTTTAGCTATGCACTGCTTTATTAGGCCATTCCCATCATATTTGTCACTTCAAAAAAAAATATCAAAAGAAAAAAAAATATGTCAAAAAAAATGAGATGAAAAAATAAAGGGAACTATACCCCATCTCCAAAAAATTAAAAAGAACAAAAATTAAGTGACTTTAAAGTCCATCAGTATTTGTTTATTTAGGCTAAGTCATTTTTGTTTGTTACACTTAGTAGTTTCTTTTTATTATTCTCACCTTTAGATGAGTTGTACACACTGAACAATTTTATAGGCTCGAATTCATTTCGTTACGCGTATTAGACACTCCCATTTTAGGGAGTTGATGAATAGACCATGTAGGCACTTCTAGACTATTAGAAGGATGCATCATTACACATATCTACTTCCATTTCTAGGAAGCTTATTTGGAGTCGACACTGACACCGAACAAATTAGTTGGAGGCATTTTTAACATAGGCATGAACTACAACTTGGCCGATTCTTCACCGACATAGACGACTTGACCATTAGGAGTTTAGCAAATGTCTAGGAAGTTCAATAAGCCATATCAACCCCCGGCGAACATCAAGAAGTCGAAGGAGATTTTTTGAGTGATTGAGTGGTGTAGCAGATGTGTACGGAATACTAGGAGTACCCTATTTGATTCTAGTCAGTAGTAGACTCGTTTGACCATACGGGGGAGGTCTAGTTGACCTTTATATTTGTTTTTCCTTCCTCTATTTCTTCTAGGAGTTGTACTCCTTATGTAGTATGCCTTGTTTGTTAAATATTTTGTTCATACAGCGAAAACCTAAAAATTTAATAACTATTCTGTTTGTTGGTGTGCTTTAGTAAACCTTCACGAGATAAAACTCGTCCTTTTACGCTTAAAAAATTTAACAGCTTGTTACATACGCTAAATGTAATCATGATCCCTACGACAGTGGTTTATCCTGTATATTATTAGTTTTAGACTAATTAGTGCACCAGACCCAAAACGAAAAGGGAATTTTTAAAGAAAATCAAATGAACTTCTCTTCTTTGTTATCGTTTCCAACGCTCGAGACAAGCATTGAGCTAGTTGGGGGGTATAATTAGACCACGAAATGGTCATTTTTAGGTGTAAAAATGATATGAATTAACTTAGTTTGGTTGACATTTCAGTTTGTTTATGCCATATTTTGTGTTTTTCTGTATTTTTCCAGTTTATTTGCATTGTGTTGCATTTTTGCAGGTTAAACCATGGAATTAACACAAAAATGAGACAAGTACACAAGAAGACCAAAGAAAGGAGCAAAATAAGAGAAAACATAAGTTGAAGGACATCGAAATCAACCACAAGAAGTTGCAAAACGGAACCAAGTCAAGATAGAACCAAAGGAACATTCTAGAAGCTCACCTTACCGGTCAAGTCAGTTTAGAATTTAAATTTTGGATAAGCTAAAGTTTGTTAACTCTTGATATATACTCTCAAAATTGCGAAAAACAAATACACAATTCAGTTTTCATTTTTCCAGAGCAGCTATTGTGTTCAAAAACACATTCGCTCTCTATAAATTCTTCCTTTATATATATTTGTAGGATATTTTATTCAGAATTCAATATGAAGAAGGGAGATACAAACAAACAAAACAAAGAGGTAAAGTTTGTAAATTAAAGTTAACGAGATATGAAGATATATTAGGTATGCAGAGATAAGAGCATCAACAACAATAGTGCTATTAAGTCGATTGTTAGATAAAATTGTTAGCTAATAGATATATTTTTTCTTTCACAATAGTGTTGTTAACTAACTCATTAAATTTAATGTTGTTAAAATTGTTGTTATATTTAACAACAAAGTTAACATTGTTAAGTGAAAACATGTCAATTGTTTGAGTAACTCCTATATTAAATCGTACAATAAAGCAAAAAGAAAACATTCTTCCTTTCTTATTTATTTACTATAATATTTTTCTTTATCCGAAATCAATTATTTATTATAAATCAATAGATAATGTTGTTAAGAAAAAAATACTAATATGACACTTGTATAATTGTTAAGATTAACATATATATGTGACATTTAACATTCACATGTGTCAATATTTAACAATAAAAATTCCACACAACTGATAGTGAGAGAGAATTTAGGGATAAGATGATGAATTTAGTTAGTTGATAATTTTGCTATAATAATTAAAGGGTAAGGTGGGAATATTTTTGATGCTATGTATCAATATATTAATAAATATTTGAACCATGTTTTTTTTGATAAATAAGAACATAAATTTGTACTAAACCATCATTTCCTCTTAAATTTAACAAGGTTAAAGTTATTTCTTAGTAGTTTAAAACAACAAAAAATGCTTATTAATTAAATTTTTTATATTGAGGAGTAATTATAAAATTAAACATTGATATTCAAGAAGGTTTGAGATCGGGAGCTAATCGTATTTCACTCTCCAAAGTTCGCATATCATCAGGGTGTAAAGTTGTATTAGTTTCTACTGTATCATTGTTCAATATGATACTATAAAGAGTAGCGATATAATTTTCAACGGTAGTTTTTGCTATTTCTTTTTTGACCTTGAGAAAATGGTTATGGTTGATACTATTAATAAATTGGAATAGTGACAGTGGCAAACATGAGGCTGCTGTTATGACTAATAGACTATTAAAAGCTATATTTGCTAATAGATCAGTAGTAAAAGCTAACCTCAAATGGTAGTCATAGAGTCTAAAATGATGGTGTGAAGAGTAACAATGTTAAGTTCCAAGTTCTACATATCATAATGCTAACCATGAAAACCATAAAACAAATCAATGCAACCTTTTTGAAAGGTTCAATTATATATGTGATATGTTAGAAAATTTCACTGTTATTATTGATCTATTTGAACCATATTTTTTTTTTTTGCATTTGCACTACATTCTTACAAACACAAAATTACAAAAATGGAAGAAGAAATTCCAATCAATCCAGAATTTGACAAGTTACAAAACCATAATTCCTTGAGAATTTGCTAAATTAAAACAGAAGAAATAAGAGTACTGAACCACATTTGGGATGAATCAAACAGAAAAATAAGCAAATTCTTCACTGTTAAAGAACATTTTTATGCAAGTACTGTAGTGAAATACGATGAGAAACTAAGAAACCAAAATGAGAGTTTGTAATTACTATTTAATTCGACTTGCATATGCAGCTCTACTATATATCAGAATAGAATCATTGCATAACACTAGTAAATATTCGTACAAACTTACTATGCAATTATAAATGTAAGTGAATAAGTTTATAGTGTCTACAACAAAGCACCCTAACATATCAAATATGTCAAAAGTCACTTGTACGACAGTAGTGCAGAAATTATAAGCTCGGATTCTATGTTAGAACAGACCAATGCCAGATCTCAAAGAGTGGAAATATTATCATTAATAGCTGATTAAAAATCATCTTAGTATTACAACTATGTATCATTAATTTTCTACATAATTACAAACAGCCGCATCAACATCTCATGGCATACCCTTTCCAATGAGTATAACTTGCTAAAACTTTCTAAAGAAAGAACGAAAAATGTAACATTAGAGAAGACTAAAGAGCCAGATGTCACACCAAAATATATAATAAATTCAGATCGATGACCACATAGGCCCATATCAACAAATGGCGGCCCAAGAAGGCAAGGGCGATAGAAACAATGTGTTTTCCTATTTTTTTACCTAAGTTTGCCACGCATCAGAACTTACATTTCAGCTAGCATAAATAAGCCTTAATGGCTTCTTCATTAGACACTCCCATTGTCAAAAGAAATTTTCAACACCGCGGCACCGGCGATAGCTTCCTTTGCCATGGTCTTGATCTTTCAGGCATATAATTCTCATTATTTTCTTACATTTTCCATTATGAAATCTATTAATCGTCGATCTGTTTTCGCCGTGCTTGGTTTTCTAAATTTATTTATAAGAAAATATACGTAAAATATTGGATTTTTATATGCCGTTTAATTAATTGGAAATTGAAGATGATTTGTTTGGATAACAATTAGATCTCTAGAATATGGGTAAAGTTATACAAGATGAATCAGTTGAGAAATAGATAAGTCATAACTCATAATTCTGATTTCTTTTTTTAATTCTCGACTCATAATTGCCTTTTAAATTTTATGTAGGTCTGAAAAGATTCAAAATCTTACCAAACCTAAACATGGTCCTTGTTCATTTCATCATTGATCGATGTTCATTTAATTTAATGTACCGCAAGCTATGGTCATCATCTTATCCTGGTAAAAATTGATTGTTGGAGAATTTCATATGCCTTGCTACTTTCTGTGTTACGACTTGAAATTTTCTTTATTAGACTTGTCAAAATATTTGCAATGAGCAACGATTGCCATATTTAAACATAAAAGTCCAGAAGAAGATTATACTATGTATTAAATTATTAATATTTTTTGTGATACATGATCAAAGTCTATATTTTTATTGTCAAACAATACTTTGTTTGCATGCATCAAACATGAAGCGCAATTAGCACACTCTTAATTCATTGAGCAAAACAAAAACAATAGAGGGGATTGGAAATGTTTAAATATTCGGTTTTGATTATTATATATTTCCGATTCCAAAAAATTTTCTTATTAATTGTGAACTTTGCTTTTGCTATTGAAGTCTTGTTTGGAATGTAACACTGGTAAGTACTACATATCGTTGCTTTTAAGTATACCAAACCTTAATTTTGCTAAACTAATATAATGCCACTCATGTTAAACAAGAATTAACTGCGTTCACTACCCTCAATAGAAAAAGGAATCATTATAACAATATAACAAAACACACAGTAATACCAAACAAAATTTAAAATATAACTTATTACGCCTAAACAAAAAATATTTTTATGTACTTTTAATATATCCAAATGAGTCCAATTATCTGGTGACTACGTCGCAAAAATAAAAATAAAAATAAAATTGTAAAAGAATGACGCCTTGGAGCTTGCGATTTGTAATCTAAGTTGGTAAAAATAAAAGGCGTAATTGAAAACATATTGAAACGATAGATAAAAAAAAATTAAAAATATTAGGAGTTTTTTCTAATAATTTCCTTGTTCTTTCAAAAAGTTATCTTACTATCGAAATATCAACTTCGTAGTAATTTCCCTCTGATTCTTTGTTTTAGTTTTGATATGTTATATGCGATGTAGATATTTAGATATGTAATTATTGTTTGAAGAATTAGAAGTGGTAAAACTGGATCTTTTCTCTGTATGTTCTTTTTGTTTGTGGTTTTTAGATTTTCCCCTTTTTGAGAGGGTTAGATAATCTAGGTATTTGTAAATTGCCTTTTTTTGCATCTTGATGTTTTTCATTCTAAATTTTGGCTGAAATTTTGAATTTTTAAATTAATGTAGAAGTGGTTATGATCAATCTCTGAAAATATCGGTAATGTTCTCTACACTAATTTTTCTCATTAGCGGTCACCTCTTTTTTGCCTTTTCACGTGATGGATAATGGAAGATGACACCTTATTTTCTTATTTAGTGTAGAGTATTTTAATGTGCAAAAAATTGTTGTTATGGTTTTGATACGTGATCGAATAATTTGTTAATGTTGACTTTATTAAATTTTGATAAATAGTGTTTTGTCACATGATATTATAAATATATTGTTTACCTTCATTGTGTCTTCATAATCTTACTTTTATACGAAAACAATTTTCATGTGATTTTCTGGTACCAAGTTTCTTAAGTACGTAATTTAGAGTGGAATTTTGTTTGCTTAAGTTACAAATACAGTTATACGATCTTAGTTGCAGCTAAATGACGGTGCAACTGAATAATATATTGAAGTTAATTAATAAAATGTCGAACACGTGACGTTTGATTACGATGTTCGACTTCACCAAGTTTAATTCTCCAAGGGAATTGACCAGAATTTTTTGATATTGAAAAAGGCTACGATGGTCGACTTGAGTCTTACCATACTTAATAAGTATGATTCGGTCACTAGTATAAGACTATCAAACTATCGCTCCTTGTTAATCAATTATCAATGTATCATTGCCATATTCTCTTATGAATGGTTTTTTTCCTGAATTACTTTCCTGTCTAATATTAAGTATAATGTATATGTAAAGACTCTCAAAATAAAATAGTTTAATGTCTTTATTTATAGACTTACAAATAATCATAATCACACTTAATTAGCAATTATTTGATTTTTCTCTCGTTACTACTTTGACAAAGACTGTTTTTTCTATACCTTCATACTTATCTTCAAACAATGTTCCTTGACCTCCACAATTTTGATTTCATCTAATCTCATTGACCGAATCTTTCCCGGATTAGTCCGCCATACTCAATTGGTGAATCAGTTGCAACAAACTATACTGCTCCTGTAGTTAATCACAAATTGAAGCAAAAAGTTGCACATTAATTTTGGACATTTATGACAAACAATCCTGAATTCAAGTCCTAACATGAAGTTTTGGACACTTCAAGTTAAAGCTATCATGGCTTTTATAAGTCAGCGTATCATTGTTAATTTTTTAAGCTTGACAGCATTTGTTGCAAGTTCTTGCTCCTTTTGACTTGATACTTTTCCTTCCATACCAAAAAAAAGATTTGATTTTCCCATTAACTTGATACGTTCCCTTTCTTACCATGAGGACTTCTATTTCCGTTGTTGTGAGGGTGGAATATGTTCATACTCTGTCACAAACTCCAAATAATTAAAGAATCATGGCAAACTGCGAAGTTTTCTCTCAAGAGGAGACTTCACAAGTGCCAGAGCGTTCAATAGGTTGAAACACGCTCGAGATGTTTGTTCTTCTAGAAGCTTGGGGTGGGAATTTTTAAGAAATAATAAGAAAATATCCTGTCCGCCCTATGGGATGTGTCGTCGAAGGTATTTAAGGTTTCCAATTGTACAAGGACCAAAACTCATTGTTAATATCGTCTAGATACACTAAAAAAATTTATAAAAAGGAGAAGGGAAAGTTGGCAGAAAATGGAGCCTATATAAGTGATTGGCTCTTTTTTAGTAAGATAAATTCAATTTTCTCTTCTTCATTAAGTCCAAAAATTGGATTATTAAATAACAGAGTGTATCCTAGTTATTCCCACTCCTCGAATGAAATGAGAAATGAGGTCCTTTGATGCAGAATATGCGAAATAAGAAAGTGAAAGCTTGCAAAAATCTTCAACCATATAAGTAGAGGAAAAGGCAAAAATATGAAAATTTAGAGGATACTCAACTACGAAAGAGGCGAGGTGTAAAAAGATGGATGTCAGAAAGCCTTGCGAGTTTGTTGCTACTTGTTTTACCATATTTTGCAAAATTAATGAAAAATGTTGAAAATAACAAACATGATCAAATGGCTGGGTTGGAGAAAGTGAGGATGGCGTGTCTGAAATAGTTGAAGCCGGAAAGAATTAAAATTTTACACAGGTGAGAGGTAGAGATGGCCAAGATTTTGTGGATTAACATCGATGAAGGTAAATCAAAGAATTAAAACATCGGGTGTGGCTCTCGATACATAAGCTTGCATATTTTCTTTTTATTCATTTATTTGAACTGAAAACCTATGTTTTTCGAATAAAAATATGATTTTTCTAACATTGCACGATGAATACTTTTGTCGTATTTTGGTTTAATGATTAATCATTTATTTAAAATTTAACGGCTTTATAAAGATGATTAGAGAAATTATAAAGTTTCAATTCAAAAGAAAAAAAAAATGATATCTAACTAATTACATATGTTTTTTTATAAGTAAGTAGTTCCTTCATGCTAAAACCGCTAAGAATAGATTAGGTAGAGGGTTCTAGTCTTACCTTAAAATATATTTTACCTTAGTATTCATACAATCATATTATTCAATTTATTGACTTGTTCTAATTTATTTATGTTATTGGAGGTGATTTTGGCAATGGATAACGTGGTGAAAAACATTCCAATTACATCATTTATAAGTTATATATTTTCTAACTTCTCATCTTGTTTACCCAAATCACCATCCTTACCTAATATTTTCTAAGAGAAGGATAACTTAAATAAGTTAGGCGCTAATGATTTTGTAACATCCCGTATTTTTATAACTGTTTTTAATTAGGAATTAATTTATCCAAAAATGTTTTATTCAAAATTTTACCAAAAACCGGTCACTCGACTAATTTTTAGCCAAAAACCGAAAGTCTTCCGAAAAACCTTATTTTAAAAACCTGTTACTAATTTTACTAATAAAAAGGACCCAATAGATTTGTTTCTAAAGATTTGTTATTATTGAGTAGTTTATTAATAATTTTGATTAAAAGTTAGCTTTTAGAACTTTGGGGACCAAATAGTTCGCTTCCACAAACTATCTAAAAACAGTTTTTTCTAAACCAAAAATCAGCCCACTTCTTTCAAAAACAAACCTAAAACCAGCCAAACACAAGAAAGAAAAAGAGAGAAAAGAGAGAAGAAGAAGAAGAAGAAGAAACCACGCTAGCGGATTCTTACCGGAAGCATCTCCTCTACGCGCTAAGGTAACGGGGGTCATCCATAGCGACTAGACGAGGGTGTATATTAGGATTATGTTTTACGTTTAGTATAAATTGGGGATTTTTGCCTTTTATCTTAATTAGTTTTATAAATTGTTAATTGGGTATAGTTGTTATATGTTTAATTCACTTATTTGTTAATTGGGTTTAGTTGATTATATGTTTAATTCACTTATTTGTTAATTGAGGATTTAGTCGTGTTAATTTCGGATTAACGAGAATATGGATGAGTTTGCATGTCTTTATGTATTGATATTGTGTTATTATAATTGTTGATAAATTGGGTAATTTATTGTTGAATATAGATGCATTGTAGTTTATGCATACAAGGTGTTTGCTAGAATGCTTGAATGAGTTTTCATGTTGATTAGACTTGTTTGGCTAGTTGCGAATCTAGCACCTATGCTTTTGGGTTTTGTTGAATTACGTTAGAATGACGTAAGAGAATGTGATAAATGATTGTTTTATTATTTATTGGCCGAGGCCTTAATATTTATATGTATGAGAATGTGTTATATGAATAGTATAATATTATCGGTCGAGGCCTTAATATTGATACATTAGCAATGGTCTCTGTCTCTTCCTAATTCCGGGGACAGAAGACGGCAGTGGGGATAGGGAATGACTCGTCTTACAGACTGGGGCGAGTGGCATGAGAGGTCCTAGTGTGCACTATATTTATTTTTATGTTAGCAATGGTCTCTGTCTCTTCCTAATTCCGGGGACAGAAGACGGCCGTGGGGATAGGGAATGACTCGTCTTACGGACTGGGGCGAGTGGCATGAGAGGTCCAAGTGCGCACTTTAAATCTACTTTTATGTTGCAATGGTCTCTGTCTCTTCCTAATTCCGGGGACAGAAGACGGCCGTGGGGATAGGGAATGACCTACCTTACGGACTGGGGTAGGTGGCATGAGGGGTCCATGTTTGCTATAGATTTGTGTTGACGTTATTTAATTTATTTAATTTATCCTGTTGTAGAATGTTATCATTTTTCTTTTTATACGTCGATTATCGTAGTTGTAGAATTTGTGAGCTCTTGCATTTATGGGATGGAGTGACGGTATTTGTGGTGCCGTCCCGTCTAGTTAGGTGCGTGGGACTCACCGTTACGATTTTGTCTTTCAGGTACATTATAGATTGAGACGTTCGGATAAGAGCATTAGCACAGTATCGCATGGGCTCGGGGATTCTTTCTATTGCATTTCTTTTTGTTAGACCATTTTCGAGGTTGTAGCCTACGGGCAAAGTCATTCGTTTATTAACTTTTAGCTTTTATAAATCTTGTTTTGTAGCCGCGTTTGGCAAATACTTTTAGTTATCGTTTACTTGTCCCTTTAGCTCGCTTGTGTTTTCTTTTAAAATTTTTAATTTCGTACCAACAGGTTCTACTTTCTTTTGTTTTAAAAAGGTCATGCCTCGATATCCGTGTTTTATGGATTTTGGGGCGTGACAGATTTATCCTTGAAAATTAGAAAATTTGGAATACTCACTTGGCCCTTCTCCGTAATTGAGTGTTCAGTGCCCATGGGGTGTTTGAATAAACTTGTGGGAGGTCAGTTAATCGAATTCTGGTTTGAAAAAGAAGACACAAAAAAAGAAAATTCTACCAAATTCTTTATGACATGAATGATAATACACAAAATGAGCTCATCTAAATTTATAAGCTTAAAGAAGTATCCATGCAAAAGGGTAAATCTAGGGATGAAAATATTAGTGGAACTTCGGGTGATTTTTTACATCCAAAAGTCTTCATTGGGAGAGTGTTCTTCTAAGAATTACGAGAAAAATAATCGATTGGTTTTTCGTAGTTGAACACGTCCGATTTACTAAGAATCCATTAGAAGATTCTTAAAAAAGTCATTTCTCGCATGACCAAACAGAATTTACAAAAAAATTCCTAAGTTTCCACAAAACTCATGGAGTCGAAATGATGTCTCAAATAATTTAGATGAACATGAAAATAATTTTTTTTGCTACTGAAGTAGATGATCCTACGAGCTCTGAGGAGGAAATCGTTTTCCATATTGATGACTTGGGGTGTCAGAAAAAGGTATGTTGAATTCCTCATTTTAATTTCATCCGTTTATGTAATTCAAGTGTATATGAAACTGAAGGAAAATAATGTTACATATGCTTTAATTAACATAATTGATATGCTCATATTGATCACATTATGCCTTTTGTAGGTCCAGCTTATCAAAAAGTGACAAATTAAGTCTTGCTAACTTGTAGATCGACAATGCTAGAACAGTTTAAGGATTCGCTTTTTGGAAAGAGTCTGTGGGGCATCTCCAGAAACTTTTCTATAATAGAAGGCCAAATAAATACATATTCGAGCCATTTTTATGGTATTGAAGTTTGTAGTTATAATGTTTGGGTTTTCAGAGTTTTCTTATTTCAAGTTCTGGTTTGGTGGCTTTTCAACTTGACCTTGCTCTTAGTTCCCTTTTATCAGTGTCTTAGGTGGTAACTTAATTAAGAGTAAGTTGACAATTAATGATCAAGGAACCTTTATTTCTCAAGGCCAAATGGTGTATGTTATGTAGGATTTTTTATGTTTTAGTCACCTGTACTATTAAACCGTTTTCATTAAGTAACATGTACTTTCATTTTTTTCTTTAATTCATCTTTACTTACACATTTGTCACGGTCTGCTATCCTCTCCGTCATTTCTCTCACAAAAAGTTAAACTTGTGACCACATGTGACCAACTTCCGTTAACGGCAGGGACATTTTATTCATTTCTCTCTTAAATGACTCAGAAAAAAAAAAAAATTACAGAAAAATAACCTTAATAATGCTTTCCTTTATTAAAAAAAATATTTACCGACATATACAAACATAAAAAAACATCATCTCTCTCATATACAACAGAGACGATATTTTTTATGTTTATATATGTTGGTAAATATTTTTTTTAATAAAGGAAAATCATTATTAAGGTTATTTTTCTTTTATTTTTTTATTCTGAGTTATTGAAGAGAGAAAATGACTAAAGTTCCTCTGCCGTTAACGGAAGTTGTTCACGTGCGGTCATGTGGTTAACTTTCTGTGAGCAAAATGACGGAGAGAGTAGCGAACCATGACAAATGTGTAACTACAGGTGACTTAAGGAAAACGGTTTGATAGTACAGGTGACTAAGACATAAAAAACCCATGTTATGTACTACTTCTAAACTTTTGTTGTGTGTATGTCATATGATATTATGGTATATCCCTCCATTTTTAAAGATGAACTGTTTAATTCTGTACCCTTAGATGTACTTTGGTAATTTCTCATTTTATCAAGAGTAGTTGGTCTGACTATTAACGGTAAAACAAAATGGTAAGATAACAAATATTGCACGTTTTATGCATTAATTGAAATATAATTTATTCATAAAATAAAAAATAGCAAGTAGTAAGTGAACGAATTTGGGCAGAAGCCATGAGAGGAATTACTGAATTACTACTTAGTATTTTTTATTTTCTGAATAAATTATACAACAATATACGTGTGCACCATGCAATCATTTGTTATCCTAACATTTTCTTTTACCATTAATAGTCAGACCATGTTCTCCGAAAAAAGTGAGGAATTACCAAATTAGAATCCTTAAACTATTCTAACATCGTCAATCTTGACTTATAATTTACAAGCTAGCAAGACTTAATTTGTCACCTTTCGATAAGTTGGACCTACAAAACGCATATTGTGATCAATATGAACATATCAATTATGTTAATTAAAGCATATGTAACATTATTTTCCTTTAGTTTTATATACAATTGAATTACATAAACGGATGAAATTAAAATGAGGAATTGGACATACCTCTTTCTCACACCCCACGTCGTATATATGGAAAATCATTTCCTCCTCAGTGTTTGTAGGATAGTTGTCATCTGCTTCAGTAGGAAATAAATATTTTTCCTGTTCACCTAAATGATCTAAAACATCATTTCGACTCCACAAGTTTGGCAAAAACCTAAGAAATTTTCTATTATTTCAATTTGGGTCATGTGAGAAATAATTTTTTTTCGAATCTTCTAATGGATTCTTAGGAAGTCTGACGTTTTCATCATCACTAGGAAAAATCACTAAAAAAAACCAACGTTTAGTTTTCTTGTAATGCTTAGATGAACACTCTCCCATGGAGACTTTTTTATGTAAAAATTACCTGAAGGTCCACTAATATTTTCATCCCTCGATTTACCCTTTTGAATTGATACTTCTTCAAGCTTATAGTTTGATGTGAGATCAGTTTGTGTATTATCATCCTTGTTACACTTAGACAATGTGTCGAATTCAAAGTTTTCAATAAAAATTTTGCTAGAATTTACTTTTTGTATGTCTTCTTTTTTAAACCAGATTTCGATTAATCGACCGCCCACTAGTTCAATCAAACACCCCATGGGCACTGAGCAATATATTATGGATTCAGGCCAAGTGAGTATTCCTAATTTTCTCATTTCTAGTGATAAATTATTTAAGTTATATTTCTCTTGAAAAATATCAAGTTCCCATGGTGATTAGGGTAAACACGATGAAGATACTACACCAACGAAGTTAGAAAATGTATATTTTATTAATGATGTCCTTGGACTGTCCTTTACCCCGTTATCCATGGTAAAAATCACCTCCAATAACATAAACACATTCGATCAAGTGAATAAATTGAAAATTATTAATCTATGAATAGTAAAGTAAAATATAGTTTCATGAAGAAACTACTTACTTATAAAACACATATGTACTTAGTTAGATATCATTTTTTTTTTAATGTAAGCTTTATTTGTCTAATCATCTTTGTTGGCATGTGTGGCTAAACCTTAGATGGAGAATAAGGTTTAAAATGTTTTTCGCGGAATTAAAACTTTAGCGCAACTAACAACCCAACTAGCTCGATTTCTACTTTAAAAACAATATATATGCGATAATAATCAATCAAGAAATTAAAGCATGCGCACAATCACAAATAATATAAGTTGCGGAAAGTAAAAAGTAAGTGAAGAGATTGACACTACGATATATAGAGGTTCGGCAAACCCAGCTTCGTTATCTCCTAAGCTGCGGAAAGTAAATAGTAAGGGAATTAACATTACCAAGTATTTCACTATAATCTTATTCACAAGATTACAAATCCTAACAAGGTAATCAACCGATTACTATCCCCCTCACTCTATAAGTATTCCAAATGAAATGACCTAAATATTTTAAGTTTAACAGTTGCTTACAAAACCTCTACTCAATCACTCACAAATGAGCTTATAAGTTTGCTCTTTAAAAATTTGTTAGAAATATGTATTACTCAGTAAAATTTCTTCTAACTTGAGTTATATGAATACAATGATTAGAATCACGCAAGTATAAGCTAATACAAATGTATGTGTAGTATGATTTTGTTTGCCTTTATCTTGATCTCTTCTTTTCTTGATTTTTCTCTTTTTGATCTTTTTACTCTTTAATGGAGTTTTGGATTTATGTTATTGATGGAGGTACAAAGATAGTGTAAGAGATGAGTATTGGGGAAAGAATGATGTATGTATATAACCCCAAATTAGTTTATGACCTTTGCCTTTTGGTTTTGGGAAAGTATGTTGGGTAATATGTTGTTTGTTAATTGTAAAAGTGCTCTTTTAAAATTCTGGCAGATTAATCACCGATGGGTAAATTTTTCTTGCTCCCTGGTTGTTTGATCCACCCGTGGGTGTTTTTGACCCACTTGTGAGTGTCTGTCCAGATTTTTGTTTTCAATTGAAATGTTCGTAACTTGCTTATTCGGACTCATAATTGACTTCTGTTTGAACCGTTGGCTTTGTTATCAAATGATCTATCATGTTAAAGACTAAAATATACAGAGATCCAGTATTAAATCATAGAATAGAGAAAATGTAAAATCATTAAATCACTTGTAATCAAAATCTATTATTGAACTCCTGGTTCAACAATCTCCACTATTTTGATTATCACAAACTAATGATTATTTTACAAACATATTAAATATCTCCTCTTTAAGAATATCACTTTTCTCTAAATATCATTGATCTCCCCTTTGGCATTATCAAAATGTAATAAAAATTGGGATAATAGAATAGAATGTACCGAATATGTGATGTCAAATTCTCTGTTTAATGACCATTGCATTAAGAGTTACCAATTATGAGTATGTGGTACCATTTATTGGTTTTCCGTCCACTTTTCTTGATCAATGGACTTTCTTCCTCCTTAAGTAAGTTGTTTTCCTTGATTTTCGGAATGTTATCCGAGATCGTCAATCACTTGTTAAATTTCTTCTTTTGAATGGAATAACCTACAACACATGTTTTGTCCTTTCATCCCCAATTTCTTTTGGGTCCGACATTAGTCGTGACATGAGTCTTTACTACCAAGTTCAAGTCATTTCTAGTCACATGAAAATGATAAGGACATCTAGAAGAAATATGTTCATTTCTACTACAATGTAAACAGTGCATAGGCTTTTTTCCATAATGAGAAGTATACGAAGTTTTGAAAAAAATTCTAGGAGTATGATGAACGATTTAAGTTTGAAAACCCAACCCTTTTCTATCGTTTAATGATTTTTTGAAAATCTTGTAAGTGTTCGCTCTTGTAAAAATAACCCCTTATTTAGGCGGAGTAGGAGTTTGAGAAATATTAGAGGTTTTGACGAACCGGAATTTGTTTGGACTAGAACTAATGATATCATAATCTATACCACTTTTGTCATTAACATCTTTGTGAAAACTCAAAATCTCATCGAAAACGGTTTTACCTTTTAGAAAACTTTGAGATCCTAAAATCGAGTTTTTCAATGGTAACGACAAACTCGTCGTTTTTATTTTTCAAAGTGTCATTCTTGGTTTCTAAAATCATGAGAACTTAAAACCTTGTTTTTTCTTGTAAATTTATCGAAGGCATCCTTTAACTCTTCAAAATTTTCCATTAAATCGCAATCTAAACAAAGGGATTTTGAAAGAGTTTTTACAAGTCTAGAGACTTTATTTTTAATAAAATTGATATCGGTTTTTAAAGACTTGTTTTGAGAAAGGAGATCCTTATTTTTATCTTTCAAGTCTTCATTTTCGTCATCTACATGATGTGAAGAAAATGACAATTTTAGACTAGATTTATTTGCAATGTCATCTCTCTTCAAGAATCTAATTTTTTCATTGAGAGAAGAATTTGTCCTTTTAAGTGAGTCGTTCTTTTCAAAAAGTTTAGAAAACTTTTTGGAGTAAATATCACACATATGAAGTAATTCATCATAGGCTGGATTATTTACTTCATCGGATTTGCTTTCACTTGAAACTGAATGGTTGAGTTCGTTGTCGTCTTTCATAGCCATGTAACAAGAAAGATGACCAACTTCATCTTGATCAGAACTATCGCTAGAGCTTGAAGTGAATATTTTTGACTTCTTCTTACCTTTTCTCTTGTGATACTTCGCGTAATCTCTCACCATGTGTCCTTCCTTATCATAAGAATAGCAAACAAAATCGTTAGAATTAATTGTATTATTTGACGATTACTTTTATGTTTGCGTTGACCTTTTAGTTTGAGTACTTCCTTGACTATTCTAATGATTTCCATTTGATTTTTATCGTCATCGGATAACTCATCACTTTCGTCACAATTTGTTCTTTGAAATCTATCTCGTTCCTTTCGTCACAATTCATCCTAAAAAGCTAGTATTTGTGCACTAAAATTTGGAGTTTACACTCCTTAACTTGGTTTGTGCCCTCGTGCGTAACCACTATTCACTAGCTTATACCACATAGTTTTCGATGTTCTACACGCATATGTTTTATTGTACTCATGAGGGAAAACGGCACAAATAATCGAGTACATGGCTTTGCCGTTTGTAGAATAGGCCTCTATTTGAGTGGTGTCTAGTTCCTCTACGGGGATTCAGTTCTCACTATTTTCGGATTTACGAGCAGAATATCCTACTTTAAAAATCTTTCAAAGATTAACATTGTAACTTTGTAGGAAAATGCTCATCCTATCTTCCGAATAAGAATAGTTAATGCCATCAAAATACGTTGGAGTATTCGTAGATAACGCTACACCATAGCAGGAATTGTACAAATTAGACATATGGATCTTAACTCTAAAATCGCTAGATCTGTATAAAAGAGGAGTCATGCTCTGATACCAATTGTTGACTCGTGCAGGAAAACATTGGGTGGGGGGGGGGGGGGGGGGGGGGGGGGGTTTAATAAGTTTTTTAGCGTTTTTCGCGGAATTAAAACTTAAGCGCAATTAAAATGTTCGTAACTTGCTTATTCGGACTCGGAATTGACTTCCATTTAAACCGTTCACTTCGTTATGGAATGTTTTATCATGTTAAGGACTACAATATACATTTTCTATTTTTGGATAAGATCAGTATTGTATTATCGAATAGAGAAATCATTAAATCATTTATAATCAAAATAAATTATTAATCTCATGGTTCAACAATCTTTATAAAGCCGTTAAATTTTTAATAAATGACTAATCGTTAAACTTAAGTACGACAATAGTATTCATCGTGCAACGTTAGAAAAATCACATATTTTTCTGAAAAACGTAGCTTTTGTCTAATCCAAAATAGGAACAAAAATAAAACCTGCAAATTAATGTATCGAGGGCCACACCCGATGTTTAATTCTCCTATTTATCCTCATCGATGTCAATCTCCAAATCTTGGCCATCTCTATTTCCCTTGTCTCTAAAATCTTAACTTTTCCTGGCTCCATCTTTTTCGGACACGCCGTCCTAACTTTCTCCAACTTAACCATTTGATGAATTTTGTTATTCTAAACATTTTCATAAATGGTACAAAATTTGTTAAAACAATTAGTAATAAACTTGCAAGGAATTTTGCCACCCCTCTCTTTACACCCTCTCCTCTTTTGAGGTTGAGTATCCTCTAAATTGTCATCTTTTTGCATTTCTTCTTCTTAGATGGTTGAATATTTTGCAAGCTATCGCTTTATGTGAAATACGCAGAATCCGCGTGACCAAGGAGCTCATTTCTTACTTCATTCGATGTGTTGGAATACCTAGGATACACTTTGTTGTTTAATATTCCAATTTTTAGGGTTAAAGTAGAAGAGACAATTGAGTCCATCTTACTGAAAAAGACCCAATCACCAGTATAGTCTGCATTTTCAGCCAATTTTGCCTTCTCCTTTTTATAAAACATTTTTAGTGTATGTAGACGGTTTCAACAGTGAGTTAGGGTCTTTGTACAATTGGAAACCTCAAATACCTTCGCCAACACCTCATCCCATTAGGCGGACCGGATATTTTCTTATTATTTCTTAACAGCCTCTCACCCCAAGCTTCGAGAAGAACAAACGTGTAAAGCGTGTTTCAAACTATTGAGCGCTTTGCCACTTCTGAAGTCTCCTCTTGAGAGACAATTTCACAGTTTGCTATAATTCTTTCCTTATTTGGTGTTTGTGAAGGAGTATGAACATATTCCACCCTAACAACAACGACATCAGAAGACTTCATGGTAAGAAAGAAAACGTATCAAGCTAATAGAGAAAACAAATCTATATTTTTGGTAAGGAAGGAAAAGTATTAAGTTAAAAGGAGCCAGAACATCCGACCAATGCTGTCAAGTGTAAAAAATTAACAACGATACACTGACTAATCAAAGCCATGATATCATTAATGTGAAGTGTCCAAAACATTATGTTAGGCCATGCGGTCTAGATTGTTTGTCAAAAACCACATTAAGAATATTTATATTTAACTTTTATTATATAAACAGCTAATGCATAATGTTTTGCTTCAATTTGTGATTAACTACATGTGCAGTACAGTCAGTTGCGACCGAGTCAGCAATTGACTATGGTGGACTGATCCGGTAAAGATTCGGTTAAAGAGAAAGGATGAAATAAAAATAGTGGAGATCAACTTCTATTGATTAGATACAACCCCTATAGATAAAGAATGAAGATATAGAAGGAACGTCCTAGTGAAAGAAGTAAATGGAGAAAAAAGAAATAATTGCTATTTGAGTGTGATTGGTATTATTTGTAACGTTATAAATAAAGTCATTCAGTTCTATAATTTTAGAGGCTTTACCTACTCATTATATTGAATATAAGAGGGAAATAATTGAGAGAGAAAAAAAAAATCATTCTTGAGAGAAAGATGTCGTTGATACATTGATAATTGATTAGATAGAAGCAATAGTTCGATAGTCTTATACTAGTGAGTAAGTCATTAGGTATGATAAGACTAAAGTTGACCATCGTAACCTTTTTTTTTTAAATTCAGAACATATTGAATGGAACGAAAGTTTTTTTGAGCACGGGCACATCAAAAGGTAAAAGAAAACGAAATTATCAAAAATTTCAGCTTAAAACAAAACTACAATCAAGCCAACTAACTTATAAATCAAAATAAAGAAAGTAAAATTCAAACAAGCTTGAAGATAGCAGTTCTTCAGCCTTTTTGTAAGGCAATGTTAGAGCAAGAGCAGCATTGTTATTGTCTTTATGGTTTACCAGATGAATTCGAATTCGGCCAAAATTCTGATTACCTTGCAAGGAACTTACAGAGCTAGGTATCCCAACATCTCATAAGCCACATAATATTTTTTAAATAATCATTTCCCACCATAGACCAAGGGGTCAAATTCCCCCTAGTCTTAGCTTCCTTTGTGTAGAAATTTTGTTTCTAAATAAAATGATTTTTGCTTAAGCAGTAGATCCGAACACGGTTCCAAAGATTGACAGAACCATAAGAGAGCACTTCGGAATATTTGCTCAAGGCATCTTTGCACTTTGTCTTCTCTCTCTTAGGCTATCCGTTTGCCCCATTTGACTAAGCAACCAAATAGTGGACCTAACAAAAAGAATAAAAGCACAGCAGTATCCTACCAGGATAACAAGTACTTTAAAAATGACCGCAAAAATGAACAGAATACCTGTAAATATAAAGCTTAAGCCCAACAGCGAGGCCATAGCCACGTTATCCAGCATTACTGTCCTCATTTTTTAACACTTTCTTATCCAATCACCAATTATTAGCAATATTTAAGTTCCTATCGCTTTTTTAGTTTTTTTCACATTTCTCAAGACCTTAAGTCTGACTTTAACCATAAATTTAACACAAGAGATGATTGTAGCCACATTACTAGTGGTTCCATGCATTCTACGTACCATTCCTCTCTTTCCAGATCATATAGACAAACCAAGAAAGGATCCTAACCTTTTTCAATATCAATAAATTTTGACTAAGTATCGCAGAGATGTAGACTTGGTGAAGTCGAACTCATTAGTCAAACATTGTGTGATTGACGTTTTATTAATAAAATTCATTATATTCGTCAGCTGCTAAGTTAGCTGCACCTGAGATCGCATAGCTATATTTAGAACTTAAGCTAAGAAACATGGTACCAGAAAATCACATGGAAATTGTTCTCGTATAAAAGTTCGATTATGAAGACGCAATGCATGTAAACAATATATTTATAATATCATGCGACAAAACTCTATCTATCAAAATCTAATAAAGTTAACATTACCAAATTATTTTATCATGTATCAAAACCACGACAACATTTGTTTGCACATTAAAATACTCCACACTAAAAAAGATAATAAGTTGTCGTCTTCCATTTAGTTATAAAACGATCATCACGTAAAAAGGCGTAAAAGAGAGGTGACCACTTATGAGCAAAATTAATATAGTGAACATTACCGATATTTTTACAGATTGATCATAACCAGATTATCTAAACCCTCTCAAAAAGGGGAAAATATAAAAGCCACAAACAAAAAGAACAACAGAAAAAAAACGAGTTTTACCACTTCCGATTCTTCAAACAATATTTACATATCTATATATCTACATTGCATGTAATATATCAAAATTAAAAGCAAGGAATCAGAGGGAAATAACTATAAGGTTGATTTTTTTAATAGTAAGAAACATTTTTGAAAGAACGTGGAAATTATTAAAAACTCCAAATATTTTCATTTTTTATCGGTTGTTCCAAATGTTTCAATAGGTTTTTAACTCGGCCTTTTATTTTGACCAACTTAGATTACAAATCGGAGGTTCCAAGGCGTCATTCTTTTACAATTTTAATTTTTCAAGGTAGTCACCAGATAATTGGGCTCATTTGGGTATATTAAAAGTACATAAGCATTTTTTTGTTAGATATAATAAGTTATACTTTAAAAAGAATTTTGGTATTATTGTGTGTTTTATATACTCTGATGATGTTTCCTTTTTCTAGCAAGGGTAGTGAAAGCAGTTAATTCTTGTTTAAATTGAGTGAAATTAAATTAGTTTAAGAAAATAACGTTTTAGTATACTTAAAAAATATACTTCTTCATCCCTAAGTACCAAAAATATGCATACTTTTCAATAGTACACCAAACTGTTTTTGTTGCTACATTTTTTCTAAATTTAGCAACACATAATTCGACATCAATTTAGTAACAAAGCGTATGATGGTAAACTGAATTTTTTTTAGTGTTTTACATACGATCACCATTGGCTGAACATAAAAAAAATCTGCTCAGAAAACATAAAAGACAATATCAAAGATCACTACTACCTGAATTGAATCGTTTCTAATTTCTCTAAGAGCAGACATTTGTCAAATCTATATTTAACGGTGCAGCTGTGTGCATACTAAAAAAGAGATTCCAATTAGATACGGCCAAATTTTTATAAATCTGTCGCTTAATGGTCATTTATGTCAGTAAAATTGAAATCCGTCACTATGTCGTCACCGATTAGGGCGTTGGCCGTTGGGAATTAAAATCTGTCACTATTTCTAACTGCGATCTGACTTTTTTTTTTTATAGTGGCAAAAAATTATCACAATCAATTTGTGAAACGTTAACAGATCTTTCTACTCTTCTTTTACTCCTAATTTATTTAAGATCTCCCTACTTTATATTGACACATTAGCCACAATTAGTGCATGGAAACACTTGACGCAACACCACAATGTGGTGTAGAGAATTATGCTACGTATTATATTAATTGAGAAAAAATAAAGCAATTAAAATGCTTGTGCGTGATATAATTTTCCTACTTTATTTAAGATCTCCCTACTTTATATTTGATATGCACTTGACGCAACACCACAATGTGGTGTAGAGAATAATACTACGTATTATATTAATTGAGAAAAAATAAAGCAATTGAAATGCTTGTGCGTGATATAATTTACCGCTTATCCAATTCCATACAAACAGAATAATGTTACACCAACAACCGCGAACCTTGCCTTTTGTTACTTTTTCAAAAAATAAATAAAATTCGATTAAGAATAAATTTACTTGAACCATTAACCAAGAGAGTAGCTAGAAAAAGGTGAAAATTATGACCAAGTATGATGAAATAAGCTTCCCTGAATATCAAGAAAAAAATGATTCTTTCAAAAAAAAATATTATCACAAAGTATAGTAAATTTAAGTTTTTGGTCACCCCGCAAGAAAAGAAAAACATAAAATTTTCTCCCTCCTATCATACACGAACTCCGTTTCCGCTAATCATTAATGTTGATACTTGATATAATTAGTTATCCTAAAAACAAATATTAAGCAATACTTTCGGTTCTTCTCTAATTATGGTCAGATAACATCAACAACTTAGCAGTAGCTTTGAACAAGTCGGTCTCATGATTTATTTATCTCTTTAAGAAGTTTGTACTCACTATTTGGAAACGTTCGCTCCAAAGCTGGAAAAAGTAAGATGAAAACTCTCAAAACACTTAGCGAAAACGATTAGGTGCTTCTTACACTTTGCAAAATGTGTTTTAATTACTAGTGTAACGCCTAGAGTGATAGTTTATTTTATTAGAGTTTAGTTTACTAGAAAGACCCGTATTTTGAGTTTTGTAGACGTTTTGAAGTTGTTGAGTTAGAAGCATGTCATCTTAGTTTACTTTATTGTCTTTTATTTTGTAACTGATTGTTTTACATTATTGTCTTTTATTTTATTAGATATTGTATATAGTTGGTTACTTTATTTAAGATTCTTACGTATATTTCATTTACTTGAGTTATGCATGGTAGAATATAACGGGTTGTGGACCCTGTGTAATTATATTTATTGGATTATGACAAGATTTGTACTTTTAAATTCTTATGGTCTTATTTATGAAAATTGATCATTTCTGGGTTGTAGTTATTTAGAGAAAAAATGGAATTTTGGGACGAAATTCTTTTAAGGAGTGTGTGTTGTAACATCCCGGATTTTTATAAATGGTTTTATTTACGATTAAGTTCATCCAAAAATGTTTTGTACCACTTTTACCAAAAACCGGCCACTCTACTAATTTTTAGCCAAAAACCGAAACTCTTCCGAAAAACTTTATTTTAAAACTTGTTACTAATTTTATAAATAAAAAGGAACCAGTAGCTTTGTTTCTAAATATTTGTTATTTTTTAGCAGTAAAATAATAGTTTTGATTATGAGTTAACTTTTAGAATTTTGGAGACCAAATAGTTCGCTTACCCAAAAACTCTCAAAACAGTTTCACGTGAAACATTTTCATTACACTTTTAAAAACAGGAAACCAAAAACCAACAAAAACAAAGTGAAACAAAGAGAGAAAAGAGAGGTTCCAAATCTTAGGAAAAACAAGAAGAAACCACCATTAGCGAGTTTTTACCGGAAGCATCTCTTCTACGAACTAAGGTAACAGGGGTTATCCATTGCGACTGGACGGGGGTGTATGTTAGGGTTACATCTTGCGTTTTTAAAATTTGGGGGTTTTCTTTTATCTCAATTATATTCTATTAAATTGTTAATTGTATTTTATGTGTTGCTCTTTTAGTTCACTTATTTGAATTTGAGAATTGAGGTTTTAGACATATGAGTTTCGAATTAATGAGAATATAGATGGGTTTGTGTGTTTTTATGAGTTGTTATGTGTTATTATAGTTGTTGATAAAATTGGGTAAATTTATGTTGAATAAAGATGAGTTGTAGTTTATGCATACAAGGTGTTTGTTAAAATGCCTGAATGAGATTCTATGTTGTTGGACTTGTTTGGCTAGTTGTGATTCTAGTACCTATCCTTATGTGTTTTGTTGAATTGCGATAATGTGACATTTGGGAATGCTAGTATTTTGAGAATGTGATTTTATTGGGAATTGTGATAATTGAGTAGTATAGTATTATTGGCTGAAATCTTGTGATTTATTTATTGGCAATGGTCCATGTCTCTCCCTATACCGTGGGCATGAGACGAGCCGAGGGGTATAGGGAATGACTCATCTTACGGACTGTAGCGAGTGGCGTGAGAGGTCCAAGTGCGCACTTTAAATATTTATATGTTGGCAAGAGTCTCTGTCTCTCCCTATACCGGGGGCATAAGATGAGCCGAGGGGTATAGTGAATGATCTACCTTACGGACTGGGGTAGGTGGTGTGAGAGGTCCATGTGTGTTATAGATGTGTGTTGGAGTTACTTAATTTATTTCGTTGTATAATGCTATTACATCTCTTTTGATACGTTGTTATTGTAGTTGTTGTTTGTGAGTTCTTGCATTTATTGGATGGAGTGACGGTATCATGTGTGGTGCCGTCCCGTCTATGTATGTGCGTGGGACTCACCGTTATAGTTTTGTCTTTCAGGTACAGCTTAGGTTGAGACATTTGGATAGGAGCATTAGCGATGTATCGCATGGGTTCGGGGCTTCTTTCGGTCGCTTTCTTTTTACTTAGACCATTTTTTAGGTTGTAGCCTACGGGCAAATTACATTCGTTTGGTATCTTTTTTTTATGAATTTGTTAAAACCATCTTGTCTTGTAGACGCGTTTGGCAAACATTTCTATTTCATTCGTATAATTGTTCCTTTAGCTCGCAAGTTGTTTTCTTTTAAAAGTTAAATTTTGTACCAACAGGTTCTTTTTCCTTTTGTTTAAAAGGTCACGCATTGATGTCCGTTTTTTGAATTTTGGGGCGTCACAACTAGGCTTCCACTCTTGAAGTCATTGCCTCCAAACGGAAAATAATTAAATATAGAGCACGGTCTAAGGCAATCAAGACCTTTCTTAGTCATTATTGAGTACATATAAAAATGTAAAGCTATTGTAAGAAATAAACTTATTTGTACATTCATTTTTTTTTTTGAAAAGTAACCACACTTATCATTAATCAAAATAACAAGTTAATACAAAGATCACACCTGCGGAGCAAACTTTAAAATGCTAAAGATAACATAAAATAAATAGTTACACTAGCCCCCAATTTTAAAAACTCACCTAAATCATCTTATTCAAAACAAAATAAACACAAGAAATCAAAATAAAGGGTATGTAAAAATAAAAACCATCTCGACGATCATATAGAAGCAGTGAAATATTATCGCAAGAGTCGTCAAATCAGTCGAAATACGGAATAGTAGTAGAGGCAGTAGAGAAAGAGGCACAAATAAATAAGAAACTCGGGAAACTGATAAAACTCATAGGGTTTAAGGGAATTTAGATGAGAATCAGAGAAATATATAAGAGATAAACAGATAATTGAGTGAAGAAATAGAGTTAGACTTGCCTCATTTTACTAATCTCATAAAACTTAATTCAAATTGAGAGGAAAATCTCATTACATATAGGCCTCGAAATGACCGAAAGTGCGAATAAACAAATAAAAAGTAGTCTAATAAATAATGTTAAATGACAAAAACAACCAGTATTATCATTCCATCCCCCTTAAAAATAATCTTGGCCTCAAGGTTACTCTCAAGTGCGACGTCCGTGAAATCATATCACATGTGCGTCTTGTTTCCCACGGTCTGGTGGAAGTCCGAACACACTCCTCCATCCCCTCAAGTGAATCCTACTACAGTCGGTTGGAACGTCGATCAAGCTCCTCCAACATATCAAATGATTGTCTCTCCGTATCTTGGACACCCGACCGAACCAACATTCCCAAAAAAACCAAATATCATCTCGAAATATCTCATATAGGATCTCGTCACAACGAATATAAGAAATGAATGCACCATGAATACTAAAAATGCCATTCAGATACTCAGTTCGATCATCAAATATCATTCTATTATAATAAGTCAACCAAAATCAAATGATCCTACCCAATTTAGCCACTTTTTTGCAAAAATAACCATATATTTTTTTATTAATTAAAATAAGACCATACTCACATAAAAAAAATATAAAAATTAATAACTAAGAGCATCCACAATAGTTTTGTTAACTTTTTATTGTTAACTAATGATACATAATCATTTAAAAATATATTAAATGACACATGTATATTAAGTTAAACACTCACATTAGTTTTAACTTTAACAATGTTACCTATTTTAACTAAAAATTAATTATTCAAAATATAGTACTATGGATAGATGCTGGGAGAAAATAAATAGCAGTATGGTAGATATATAAAAGATATGCGTGAGAAATAGCAGTTAATTGTGGGTGTGAGGTAGACTTTTTTGTCATGTCATCAAATAATAACAATTAAAAGCATTGTTATATTTAACAATGTTTTTAACATTTATAAACTTAACACACACTTTAACACAACTAATGGCGAGACAAAATTGCTAACATTTTTAATTAACAATAGAGATAACAACATTATTGTAGATACTCTAATAACACTATTTATCACTCTTTAACAACCAAACATTTTTTTAAGTATTATCATTTTATACTATTTTTTTTGTATTATCCACATATTTGTATCATAACTACATTTATTTTCTATATTTTGATTGCACTGCGCGTCACACACGCAACGCGTGTGGACGATTACTAGTATTTAAATATTCAAACTGAAAAGGCTCCCATTACGTATCGACGTAAGCGGTTGGTGGTTTACCCAAAATATAAGATAAATAACAAATAACACCATCTCGCAATAATATAAGAGTATATTCAAATAATTTCCAACAGATTTGACCTCCTAAATATGAAGCCAACTCACCCATAAAACTCATAACATTGTCTGAACCACGATGTAAATTTTGAACTAAATTCGAAAAATCCACAAGAACCTCACAAGTAGCAATAGTAAAACAAGGAAAATTAAATAAACATCATTTAGTAAGCGGTCTCATACACAAGTGACCCGCAATGCCCCAATAATAATCACGATTCAACTTAAAAATTGAGTCATGTTGAGATAACCATAACTCACTAACCTTTTCTCCGAATAATAATCACGATTCAACTTAAAAATTGAGTCATGTTGAGATAATCATAACTCACTAACCTTTTCTCCGAATAGAACAGATCGAGTCGTAAAATCTTTCTACCAGTTTTGGATATATTCGCACCAAATTTCCTAAAATTCTGAAAACTTTTAGGTAGAATAAAAGTTGTTTCTGTGAGACATGTCAAATCTGTCCACGTACGGTCTGGACAGTACCGAAAGCTGAACTTCGAAAAATCATATCTCACTCCTCATTGGTCCAAATGCAGAAATTTAAGTGGCCACACGTCCGTATACAACTACTCTACCAATCACCAAATATCAGCTGCATTAAGTACCTTTTTCTATGATAAACTTTTAGTTTTCTACACAGCAGTCTAGCTGTCCAAACAGAAAAAACTGGACAGATGCCCAACTTTAAAAATTCATAAGTAACGAACCGTTTTACCAAATGCAGCGATTCAAATTCCAGATTATTCCTTAATGTCCTGCCTAAAAACTCATCAAGCCGTTTTAAAAGATTAAACTGTTTGCTATAGAAAAGGATAATTTTCATGCGCGTAACAAACCAGTTTCTCCAGCATTCTCCAGACAACTTTGAAAAATCATTACCCGTTTTATGTTTATCCAAACACCCCAATTTCAGCCGCGAAATTTCAGTGTACGAGTCCTCTATCTTGTCACCCAACTTTGACAAAGTTGAAAATCGTTTGCTATGGTTAATAGTTATTTTTTTGACTACCAACAACATTGTCCTAATATGAAAAATTGAACGCCAATTAAACTTTAAAAACTCATAAATAATTGTCTACTCGTCCAAACGGATGAATCCCAGTTTTATAGTTTTTCCAGTCATGTTATACAACTCCTCACCTAATTTTATATTTTTCTAGCAATTTATGGTAGGAACAAAATTAGCTTTCCCAGGTGCCATGGGAAAAACACACGATCTTGAACTTATCAATACCAATCGATCAAACTTAGCCAAATAATTAATATATCTTCCATCACCAAACAGGAAAACATGAAAATCACGATCCACACAACCTATATATGGCCAATTATCCCCTCCAACACTAATATTGATGCGACTAAATTTAGATATGTGGTTCTCGCGACAGTCAAAAAAACACATCACAATATCGTGTTTTGTTTGTTTTAGTTTACCGCGATCACATGGGTTTCCAACCAAATCATCCCATGAATCAAACATGCAATTTTACCAGTTTCATCCATATTATAATCGTTTTTAAAAATTGTTGACTCCGCCGCACAATTAACATTAGGTAAACAACACCCTTCAATAATTTTTTTAAACACCTTTGATGCATACTAAAAATATTTAAATTCTCTAACTATTTGCCCTTTTTCCGCACCCAATATTTTCATACAATCAGAACCATTAAACCCTAATTTTGCATTGCACAAAAAATTATATGGGTATAGCTTAAAATATGGGTTCGACGAGTAGTAAAACGGTAAGTTTAGAACTAGCTCCAAATTAAGCTTCATCCCTTCGAGCCAAACATCCTCACTGGAACACACGGTTATGGCTTGGAGAGCCGTAACTGGACTTCGGCCGGGTATAGGTTCCCCCATGCCGTGTACAAGCTCTGACCCAATTCGATTTTGTTTCGACACGTCTTCCTCCTTGATCTCATCTTCATCCTCATCATCACTCATGTCATTAACAATATCACTAATGATATTTTTCACCTTTTTTTTCTCATTCATAAAATCTACACCGATTTGGATACTAAGTTTCTTTATAACATTCTTAAGTGTAGCTGTATTGAAATCAACCTCCATTAAAATATCCGAAAATAATTCCCGGATCTACCCATATGTGGGTTCACGCCTTACGAACATAGCACTGTATATGCTTTCCATAGATAATAAATATAAATTTTTTTATGTAAACTAAAGAAAAAGAAAGGATAAATAGATTTCAAAGATTAATCCAGAAAGAAGCTGCTCTTGATATCAATGATAAAACCCGTAGGTTTTAGGGGAATTTAGATGAGAATAAAAAAAATAAAGTAGAGATAAACAGAGAATTGAGTGAATAAACAGAGTTAGAGTTGGGATTGCCCCATTTTACTAATCTCATAAAACATAATCCCAGCTGAGAGCAAAAGCTCTCTACAAATATGTATCAAAAGGACCGAAAGTGCGAATAAACAAATAATAAAATAGTTCAATAAATAATGTTAAATAACAAAAAGAACCGGTGTTATCAGAAACTCTTCTGAATTTTATTCGGCAAAGTTCAAAAATCACCATCGGAAGAATTACAGTAAATTCGTTTGTAATTTAGACTCTAATGGTAATTAAGAGTGTTCCTTGTGATGTATATCCGTTAAGGTTCAACTCTCTTCAGAAATTATCAATGATTTTCCGGAGGGTTAAGCTATAAATATAAGAAAGTGAAGACGCCATAACTATAACCATAATTTCGCTATAAAACATATATAGTAAAATTTATAATTTGCTGTCAAGATTTTTGGGTACTGAATACTCCATCCAGACAAATAAAGAATATTGTCAATTTTCATTATAACACATAAACGTTAACGTTACAAAAGTAAACAAAATATTAAATACGTGTTAATACAGGTGTCATATAACTAGATTCGCCAACAATATTATCCTCCATTAAAATGTATAAAAAAATGTTCAGCCATGGCTTTTTTTATGAAAAAGAAAGTTGCCAAGGAATTGGCCAAACATGGTGTGGCTCCACGCACATCCACTCACCAATTCTGAAACTTTACACGAGACTTGGCAACATTGTCCAAATAAACAACATTATTTATACTTATCCTCTACTCCAAGTGTTCTCTTAATTTTTTTTTATGCTACTAATCGGCAAAAATATTATTGGTCATTTTGGGTCTTACTCTATTAGACATATCTTGAACTTTTCTAACATATGTAACACTATCCTCTATTATATAAAAAGGATCATGAATCTCTTGATGTATTTCTCTCATATTAATGAATAAACACTTCGTCTGTTGTCTCTCATATATCTCTCTCTATATCTATACATATCTCATATATTTATAAATACCGAGTAATATGTCACACAACACGTTATCAGCACTTTGCTCACAGATACAACGATATACGCTCGCGGATATTGGAGATTTTTGGTAAACGCACAAATATTGGATATTTATAAACCTTGAGGTTTATCCTGGTTTTAGTATTTTGCTATATCGACATTCACCAACATACCATACGTAAGATACCGAATTCATAAATTAATTTATTCCATAGATGTGATTGCACGTATTATTTTATGGATAACTAAAGCATAATAAATATACCGTAGTATATAATCCATGTGTATTAGAGTTTGTTACTTATATGCAGAACTAAAACATGATCAACCTGTCTATAAAAGTCTATTGATATGTAATATGTATCGTGTACTGTAAAATTGTATTTTCATACAAAAAAAAAACAGTAAAAGACATATAATCAGGTTGTAAATTGGAAATCATGTAATTGTAAAACATGTATTAATCTGTGGGATTAAATCTTTAACAACTGAAAACAGTATGACTGTTTTGTAATTCGCTGAAACTATTGACTATGCATGTTAATTACTAAAGGACTAAACTGAAACTTATCTGAAACTATGGACTGAACCTGTAATAATGCTGTAAATAGATATATACTTTGCTGAAATTAGACGGATAGTCCATGTAGTATATTACATGTATAAAAACAGTATATATGTGTTGTAAAAGTCAATATTCGGTCTAAATATTCACCCACATGCATATATATATTTATTAAAAAGGCAAGTGAATAAAAAAAAATTGCATGTTAATTAAATAAATTGATATGTTTCCATGTAAATTTAACCACTTTGCATGTTAAAAATTACCATATATAGAATTAATTGGTAATTAAAAATTTATTACTAACATGCATGATTTAGTTAACATTTATAGAACTTACACATAAAAGCAATAGATTTGTATAATATTAATTTAGATCTTGCTAGTGTAAAATTGGTAAATAAAATATATTACTAACATGCATGATTTAGTTACCATGTATTAAACTTACACATAAAAGCAATAGATTTGTATAATATTAATTTAAATATTGCTAGTGTAAAATTGGTAAATAATAATCTAGATTGGTAGCGTTAATTTGATTTCCTTATAAGGAAATATGTACTGCCATGTTAGTTAATCATGAAACAGGTACAATCTAGATAATTGATCACTGTCATGTAATATTTATTTGCTGCCATGTGTAAAATATGGTAATTTACGAAATCATATATTTTCACATTTAAGTTGGAAAAATTATGAACTTTCCCCAACTAGTCTCGCCTATTTGGATACGATGTCTATGAAAGATATAGGCGGAAGTCGATATGCTAATGAGATCGGGTTTTAAGTGGCATTCGTGTCCTCCACCCTCACCGTCTTTCCTGGTCGTTTTTCAAGTAGAGCTACCGAAAGGGGTTGAATAAATAATAATTTCTCCGAGTGTGTTTATATAGTGATGTATGTATCGCCAAATTGGTGTCTCTGTATCGACCTGTCGTTCGATCAATGAGAACCTATTCACATTAAAAGCAAAATTATTTTTCGAACCTGTCGTTTCGAAATAAAGTTTATACTTGTGCAAACCATAAACATATAAACCAGTCGTTTTATATGATAATTAATTCAGAACTCCCAACAGATGTTGGATGCCATCTATGATGAGGAAATCGCAAAGCATACTTGCAAAATGAATGTTTAGGCGAGGTATTTTATGCCACCACATGTTAGTTACCCTGATGTGTGAGCATGTGATGCCCAAATTATTTGGATGCCATCTTTGATGAGTAAAACATGAGTTTGTTGTTACCCTCGATATGAATGCTAAGGCGTTGTTTTTATTCCGCCTCCACATTTGAGACGTGATGACGTCTATGGTGAACAAATATCTGAAATTGACATATTGGAGCGATCATTCACCAATATACTAGCTTGGAAATTGTATTTCGTAAGCAATATCATGAATTTATATTCACCATGTTCCTTCATCGCTCATCTGTTTGTGGATGGGAAAATGCCCCGATGAGCAGTTTTTAATCCTATTGGATCAATGGCGAATTCTTTGTCTGATATTAATGCTATTCGTGTACATTTTTTCCACGAATCGAGAACCGAGACAAGTGTTATTTGTCTCGAACTGTTGCAATCCCGACGAATTGCTTAGCCAAGTGAGATTTAGACAATTGTCTGAACGAAATATATGTGGCACCTATGCAGTTTTGAAAGGAACAATCGGGCCAGTCATCCCAAAGGAAGAGACAATGCTCAATGAGCCAATCTCTGCTATAAATGACCGATGTCATTCCCGGCTCCTCCTTAAATAGTTTAAAACTATTACAAAGGTGGAAGTCAATGCTAATGTGGTTAAAGTTAACTGAAAGTAAACTCTTGAGACCCTCGGTTTTGTCGCTCAAATGAGTTTGATACCTTTCTTTATTTATTTTGACAAATCATTGAGCCGTTTTCTCGCTCATCCGGATTATGTTTTTCCATTTGAATTAAGTTTTTTTTCCATTTGGACATACTATTGGATTATGGTTTGCCTGTTTAAGAAATTTCTCCAAATAATTTAAAGTAATTTGAGCAAATTCCTTTGACAAATGTGACCAAACTTTAAATTATAAAATTTTAGGCAATACTTGTGGGGATGTTGGTTTTCTGAAAATAGTGGGTAACCATGTACCACGTAATTTCACCAACTAATTTCCTAAAAGAGTCCTTTGTGACAATGATTATGGACATGTCGTTCCAAATCAAAATCTTTGGTAAAACCAAATTGATTTATCAAATATGAGGCCTTATACTCATGTAGGTCCTGCCGTATCTTTTTGAGTTATAAAATATTCGAGAAAACCAGTGTTATCTGGTAATAGCTCATGAAAGAATTAAAATTTCTTTACATAGCCTCCATTCAATACGACCGAAAGCGTATTTTAGAGGAGTTGAAATGTCTTTCAAGTGGTTGCTACCACATTCTTTAAAACATTTAAAGTTAACTTATCATTTCGCCTGTCATCGAATGATAAAGGATTTGGATGATAAGACATGATTGTCTATACTATCATTCGCCTGTCATCGATTGATAAGAGCATTTTGATATTGTGGCATTGATCGGATGAGATATTCCCGGGTCAAAAGACGATGCTTGATTTATAATCGCATCGCATTTGGATTCTCTTTGAGGATATATTTCGTGATTAATCCGAAATTCATGCCACTAATGCTCACTTTGAAAGATTAGTATGTGTAAAGATCACGAAATGGACTCGTAGAATTCTTGTAAAGAATTGAAAGAGTTATTGTGGACTTATCCAACCATAAGACGGAAAATAAATATAAATGGTTATGGTTGATGCATCGACAATATGGTCACATTTTACTGTTGTCCACATAAATATAGCACTTTCCAAACTCTTAGCCTTATCATTAAGTTGATGGCTCGTGATCCGAATTATCCTGAAAAGTCTAGTCGACTTGATAATGCCGAAGAGTAAGAATCGAAATTTCGATTTGTATTACTTGACTTTGGGAATTGAAATTGAGCATAATGTTGATTATGTTCCGACCCAAAATGGACTCACATAAACTTTAAGCGGTTGCAAATGATTGCATGCGTTATTTGATGATGCGTACCTATATATTTCTGTGTGGGGTCACAATACATTGCATATTGCTGCATTGGTCCGTCTAAGGGCCATAGTCACTCAAAACACTAAATGCGTATCAGTTGATTACTGGTTATGAGCCAGACGCCTCATATGAACGCGTGTTTGAGTGATTAGTAGTTTGATTTAGTCGCTAAAGCGTTCAAAATATGGACCTCTGAAAATCGGGGACATAAGTCGATTACGAATCCCCTGTCTATCATTTGATAGAGTAAACTTGGCAAGCGATCTCTTTACCGCATGATATGCGAAAGTGACATCGCTAAAACTGTTCTCCCCATTGTTAGGGGGAGATTTGCACGTTACCGTTGATAAGGAACGACGTGAAGTAACGTGGCATAACCCACTTAGTCTTAGCTTGATCCCCAAAATTGCACTTAGTGATAAGTAAGTGCATAGACTCCCTCAAGTCTAACTAAATTCCAAATGCATTTAATGACTTTATGAGATGTCACGAGATCATTTATACCTGCTGCAAAATTCTTGCAAGGATAGGCATCCCCGTCGGACGCCGTGTTCATCTCGTAACACGTTGATTTGGCCGTACCCGCCAAGCAAAGGACGCTGCCGTCGGCCATCAGTCTGTCGTCTTTCCCAAGATATGAGGAAGTTGACCGGTTCTTAATTCATTCAGCCCCAGAGGTGGTGAACTGAAACTCGTTTGTCGCACGAGATTATAAAGGATCTAGGAGATGTGTGATTCCTCCTCATCCTGAGAATATTGAAATATCTGTCGATCATGATATCTTAGACGATATTGAAGCGAAATGAGACTGTCATTGATTACTTGTTCATATATTCGGTGACAACTGATAATATGATTAAATTATGACAAGGAACCATGTACTGTTGCCTAAAGTCAACATAGAATAGACTGGCTTAATGGAAACTTGCAATCCAAGTAGACTCCTTAGCGAAAGTGTGTTCGGACCTGTAGCTCCAACACCACAAATGTTAAACGAGTTCGTTTATTTGGTTATTCGTAAGGAAAAGTGATGAGAATAATGAGATTATAGAATGCTCGCCTAGTAGCGCAAGGCTTCTCTCACACCTTGGAATTGATTACGAGATGGTTGATTTCTCGTAATGGACGTTATAACGGCCACCTACTTTATCAGTTTAGCAGTTTTCGAAAAACTGATTATGTAGCATGTGATTATGGTCACTGTTTTATCTCCATGGGGATTTAGACAAATAGATATAGATGAAGGTCCCCGCATGACTTCATATGCTTTAATCAAGTAGTTCCTAACCATGGAACACGATCTCAATTAAATGAGACATTCACTATATGGATTAATATAATCTGAGCGGATGTGGTATACCCGCCTAAATGAGCACTTGATCAGCTTGGGATACTTGAACAAGTATTATGCCCTTGCGTGTTTTATAACGCGGTCCACTTTTGGATTTGCCTTCGAGATGAAGGATCTTGGGAAGACACGGTAGTGACTCGACCTGATGATCGAGTCCCGTAAAGATTGAATTTAAGTCCATGATTCAGACTACACCTAGAAGGTGTTATGACGTTTTAGTCATCATGACGCTAAGTCATCAGATTCTCCCATGATCGTTCGATCACTAGACATTGATAAAGACCCAGTCCGTCCCTGATGAGATGATGAAGAGATATTGAACCATGATGTTCATATCTAAGTACAATAAGTGCATCATTGTACTTGGTCTAATGTGCTAGGACAAACATCTCGTATGCTGTGAATGGTATAGCTCGACACAGCATCGCGCTAATACGCTGCCATCGAAATGGCACTATAGACACATTCCCTTACCTTATGGTAATTTTGAAAGTGGGCTACTTTATCCCGGTTTGCATTGTTGAGTGTACCTGCCCCTTTGGTACTCGACTTAGCGCCACCATTTTTCAGTTATACTCGTGCTCTATGAGACTACTAGAGAGTATATATGGCTTCGAGCTAGCATTAGCCATATTTAAATTTCATATACTCTGTCTCACGATACAGATAAAACACTTGTCTTATTTGAGGACAACTTGTTGTTATCGATCAAGAGAGACATGACTAAATTATACTATTTAGCATTTTTCGCCGAAATAAATCTTCACATATGAAGTACAAGAGCATCCCGTCACATGCTCGTTCTATTCCATATTTGGATTTTACTACACCCAGTCGTGTGCAAGTAAAAATGAAGTATCCAGTCGAATGCTCATACCCTTTCTTGTAATATGAAATCTTTACACCCAATCATGTGCAAATGAGGGGGAACATCCAGAAGAATATTTACTACACTAATTACTATTTAGTCAAAATCCTCGCATTCTGTCGTGTGGAAGTGAGGGGGAGCATCCAGTCGCATCCTCGTGTACTCTTTTTATCCTTAGACCAAGGTTTTTTCCACTGAGTTTTCCTTGGCAATATTTTTAGCAAGACACGTTCCCATCATATCTCACTTAAGATTGGCGAAATTAGGGGGAGTATCCTATTGTATACTTCTTACCACTGTGTACTCTTTTGTCTTTCGACTAGAGGTTTTTCCCACTGGGTTTACTCTAGCAAGGTTTTGATGAGGCAGCTATTTTGTGGTTGATCTCTACTACCACCATTGTTGCACTCTTTTTTTTTTCTTTTTTTTTAAAAATATTTTGTAAATATTATATATTGCATGTCATCCTACACATTAATAATACGCATGCATGACTATTGTCACCTCTAATATTATGTAAAACATTTACTTGCAAAATAATCATAATTTCAATTGTTGAAATGAATTCCCATAGTTTGATTGAAAATCTCCACTCAGGCAATTTGGGGATGAATTTTACAAGCCAAAATTACACATGGATAGCAGAAAGATGCCAATTAAGGATTCACTTCTATTCATAACTATTCTCATAAACTTTTGCAAGCACTTCTAAAACTTTCATAGAGATGGAAAACAGCTCACAAATGTTTCTTTTTGTAGTAACTTATTTTTTGGTAAATACAAATATTGTAAAATTTCGTATTTTTTTTTAAATATTACATTAATTGTAATTTAAGTGGAAGTATCAGTTATTAATTAAGCTTATATTAGAGGGCAAATAAAATAGTTTATCAGTTATTAGGACTAGTGTATAATTATGTAAAAATGTGATGCCTAAGTAATTAATTCTCCTCAAGATTTTATGTATAGGATTAATAGAAAATAAAAATTGAAAACTCATTAAAATATTTAGAGCGTTTCAGCTTCTAGTTAGCTTTTCTTATTGTTAGCACTGTATAAACTTGCGAACAGAGGGAAAGATAGAACTGTAGCAAAGAAATAAAAACGCATATAATTGAGAGAGGGAGAAAGAAAGTTGTGTGTTAGAATATTATACTAAAATACATGATTTATTGTCGATTTTAATATTTATTTATTAACAATAAATAATTTATTTGAGAATAGTTTTGAGCAATGTTATACATATTATTTATGTGGGATGATATATAGACACTATGAAAAACACTAACTTTGACATCAAAATCTACACCATCTATTCTAATCTATTTTAATGGCTAGGATTAAAAGTTAAGTTGTAACAAAGCATTTAATACACAACCATTAACTCGGGTTAGATAAATAATTATGAGTAAATAATTCAATATACAACCAACAACACGTCCTCCCCCTCTCTAATTCAATATAATTCTCTCTCCCTGCTTTTTTTTTACATACTAAAATTAGTTGAAGATGCCGTTTTTCTTTCTTCAATTCAATTTTTATTCAAAATTTGGGGCTTCTTTTCATAAGGGTTCGGAATATTTTGTTAATGATGAAACTTGATAAATTTTATACCAAAAATTCAGAAAATTTCTCAAATACACAACACTAGTATCAAGAATCTGAGTACCAATTTGGCTGTTAACACTTACTAAGAATTTCTAGTGATGATACCAAATTTGAGGACCAATTGCCAAAGTTGCTTTTATTTGGCTAAAGATGAAACCGGACTAAACTATCCATTGGAATTTCTTAGTTTACTGATGAAATCTTTTGTTCCTAGTTTATTAGTAGTTTTTATTATGAATATTGTATTGTATTGATATACTTTAATGCAAAGAAGGGAGGAAGATTCGCATTTACAGGCATGATGTATGGTTAACCACTGTTAACCAATTCTGTTAACCAATTCATATGAATTTTTTTTTTTTGCAAGTTAACATTTAATCCTAGCCCTTAAAATAGATTAAAATAGATGGTGCAGATTTTGATGTTAAAGTTAGTGTTTTTTGTAATGTCTGTATATCCTCTCCCATTATTTATATGTGCATATGTCTTTATTTTGTATAGTAAGTGATTTAGTGTGTAAAGTACGACTTACACACGCAAGATCAAATCACTGGTTCTTACATAATATATTTTATCGTTCACAAATTTAGATGTATTGCACAACAATCGGCATAGTTGTAGCACATACTTTTAATAGATTTGTCTTGACTATAGAGAACGCTTGAGTTCCGACTCCTTGGGATAGTATATTTAGAGTATATTGAACAGAACAAAATGTTATTATTTTATGATACTGACCGGAATAAAATAATTATATTTAAAGAATTATTATGATTACTTATACTTTTAATCCCTACATTATTTTTGATACACATATTTATAATGTATAGTGCTTTGATTTGCAATGAGTGAGATTTGTTGTGGTTAACAAACTCGTACATTGAGCAGTAACATTATTTATATGGCGTGTGTCTATAATCGACGGAATTCATGTCCCTTAACAGGGATTGATGATATTCGCTCGAGAAATTTATAAGTTTTGTTTGTGTCAAATTTTGCAAGTAGATATTATATCCGACACAATAAATAAGTTAAGTGGTAAGGTCGAAGAAATAATATGTCAAGTAAATTAATTTTCAGTGAATTATTTACTCGGTGAATATCTGTAATCTTAACGTGAGAAGATATTTAAGTATTTAATAATGTGCTCTCATATATTAATTTGATAAGTAATAAGAGTGCAATTATATTATTTAATGTAAATGAATATAATTTAATGATAGATTATCCTATGATTATAAAAGTATTAATTAGATAATATTATATTAGTTTTTTAATTAATATTATATAATATTTATTAATTAAGTTATAATCTAAGTAGGGTTAGAAATTTAGGTTGAGTAAAAGTTTTATTCTTTTTATGCACTAGATCACTACAATAGCGTATTAATACACTAATATTTTTAGAAAAAGAAAAACAAAAACAATTCTAGGATTTCTATCAGTTTGAGAATCTATCTCTCTAAGAAGTATTATAGAAATACAGTAGAAGATTAAGTGTGATCTTAACTCTGCCCGTGAGTTATTTCTGTATTGTTTTTTATTAAATCCATATAGACTATAATTAGGATTCAAGAACAGTTTTTCGTTGCATAATAAAATGTGTTTCAACCAATTAGATAGTTAATGTATTTTAAATTATGAATATGAGGTTTAAATTATTACATCGGCTATGCATTGCATTATTTAATCTGTTTCCAGATTAAAAAAAAATTCGTTCAGTTGTTATCGTTCTTTATACTTTCATTGTATGTTAGAACATGTGTTACTGTAAACTTTTTGGTACTTTGTTTTTACAATGGTATATTATGTCACACGTCGCATATTTATATGTATATAATATGTGGGATTGAATGGGTAGATATAATCAGGTAAGTATATGCAGTCACGGAATCAAATTATATTTGATGTGGCTAATAGTATCTGTAAACTAGTATGTCAGGTTGTTGTATATGTAATTACATGTAGCATATATCGATATATACTATATGTAATTATTGAAGGATATGCGTGTATACCGTTGGGTCAGTTTGTTGCTACCTGTGAGATCGTCGGAGCTGAGCTTTGGCCGGATCAGCGACAGGGGCATGGTGGCAGGTTAATGGCAGCGGCGGATTTGGGTTATAAACCCTAGTTGATGTGATTAAACCCAAGGTCCACAGTTTGTAAATTTAAAGGGATTTATGGACTAATTTTGTTATTCCGTAGTTCTGTGTAATTTCATAGTGGTCCGTGTGGTTATTACTTTTATGTATTAGACCCAACAAGGAAACAATTTTGATCTAAAAGAGTTTCTGCTAATTACCTTCTGACCCACAAAATTACATATTTTGACAGATTTAGTTATTATAGTTTGTATATAATCTAAAGATCTTCATGTAATTGATTAATAACTATTTAGATTTAATTAATATTTGTTATTTAGATTTAATTAATATTTGTTATTGATTAATAATAGTTAAGATTTAATTAATTAGTAACTATTGGATGGAATTGATAAATTTAGTTTATCGATTTATAATAATTGGAATTTGATTAACTAGATTATTAATATTGTTTAGACTTAATTAGTTTATTTAATTAATAACAATTAGATTTAATTAATAGTTAATTGAATTGACTGAAACAAATTATAAGTGATGTATTTAATTATCACGCGTTGGCTATAGTGCCTTCCTCCATATCAGATGAAATTAATTACGGACCACTAACTATAATTTGTATCCCTAAAATTATAAATAACTAAGTGGGAGAGTGAATTTATTTCGTATAAATGTCACGGTCTCCATCGCTACTTTATAGACTGGAAACAACGAAATTATAATGGACGATGGTATACACTTAGATTTAAATATTATTATCCCCCTCCATCTGAGTTTATGTTAATATTTGTAGGACCGAAGTTAAGCCAGATATTTAATTTTTATTTTGACATTTTTCTCGACAGTAAAATTAAATGGCTAAACTAGCATATCGAATGTTAAATAATATACGCCCTCCCATCGAGACATATTATTTATGGTGATTAGGCTGGTGGTGAATTAAAATTTTAAATATTAGATTAGCGACCATATTTATTAATAATCCATTAATTATTTTAGTTGCTCATTTAATATTTTATTTGTAATTATTTTCTCATGATAATAAATCGTATTTGTGCCATTATTTAGTATACTTATAAATAAAGTTGTTGATTTGATTTATTATGACTGTAAAATGAAAACAAGGATGTTTTTATTTGACTGCTAATAAGCAAAGTTGTGTTTTAAAGTATGTTTATCGGTTCCGAGTGAGCGGGTAACTAATTAGTTGACCCAGGCTTATCGGAGGTGGATTGAATATAATTTGATGGGATGTAGCGGTAATACATATTGTCATTCATGACTAATTTATTGTGACATCAGCATCAATTTATGTTATATTTCTATGACATCACGATGAATCTAAAACGTATGTTTGAGATTCGAGATTGTGATAATAGAGAAAATAACATCTGAAATTTTTTAAACACAATAATGATGAACAGACACAGTTTCAGAATCATGTTCTTGAACTAGGGATTCTTAAAGGTGAAATCAATGGCGAAAGCCAAGTTGATAGTTAAGCCACCAAAAGGTCTCATGAAAAGTCTAGTGTTGCTTAGGTTAATGGAAATGTTTCTGTTTCTAAACTGAAAGGTTATAAGAAAAGGAAAAAGTCACATGAACCGGTAGCAAGTCATTTAAAGTAATATTGTCCGATACATTTAACTTAAGATTAAGCTATAAGTTATGTCTTTTTTACTTGTTGCTAAAAAAATGTTTAGTGATTGTATCTACTGTAAGTTGGGTGTGTATTGGAATCACTAATTATGGTTGTATTTATTGTAAAAGTTCCAGTAAACCAAACAGTTTAGTGATGCCGAGATACTATACTTTTTGGAAGATTGCACAAGATGCAAGTAGTTAGAGTGGAAAATATTATAATTGATTAGTATTAATCATATATTTATAAGAATAGACATTCTATATAAACCTTCCATTAGAAAGAGCTTTGGTTCGGTTTCTAAGATAATGGATGAAGATATTTTGTCTATTTTAACGACTCTCCCGTTATTAGGATAAATAAACAATTTATTTGATAAGGTAAATAAGTGAATGACGGTTATATTATTAGTAATTCTAATTCTACATCGTAATTAAATTTGTAGAATAAATTTATTAACATACTATGTAAGATAAATTAATTTTCAAATAATGAATTATACATAACTTTGCCATGTCCACCTAAGTTATTTTAATCTAAAAAGGATGCAAGGTTGGTTTAAAATGGTCCATTTGGATCATGAAAGTGGAGACACTACCAACTCTTGAATCATGTTTAGATAGTAAAATTACCAAGTGATCTTTCACGATCAAATGTTATATGAGTTAAAGAAGTGTAAGAATTAGTTCATTCTGATTTGTGTAATTCTACGAAATCCATGATACATGAGTTTTTGAATAGGCGGTCACATTTATTTGTGATTATTCAAATTATATGTACATTCATTTGATGCGTCATACGTTTAAGTGTTTTGAAGTATTCAATGCATTTAAAAAGAAGAAAGATAAGAATCTTAGAAATGTATATAGACAATTTGATATGATTGAGATGGAGAGTAACTCTTTGGATAGCTAATGGACAACTTATCAGATGTAGGGATTATGTCCCATTTGACTACGCTTAGTATATAATCATCTAACAGTGTATCAAAATGAAGGTAAAAGACTCTTATATGAATGGTTAGGTTGATAATGGATTATTAAGTTAATTTTATTCGTTTTTGGCTACATAGTAGAAACATAGAGTACATCTTCCACTCGGTTTCATCTTAGCTAAATACCGAGTACTTCCTTAGAACTTTATATTTGGAGCAAGCCTAGTATTAGGAAGTTCTGGTATGTGGGAGTCTAACACACGTGTTGAATGGAAAAGCAAAATAAGTTTAAATCAAGTATTGATGTTTGTTTCTTGTAGGTTATACAAAAGAAACGAAAAATGGTTTAGTCCTAAGAATCGGAAGTCATTGTTAGCACACATGACTGATTCTTGGAAAATTATTAGATGTTACCATGGAACCAAAATAAAGTTAGATTGATAGTATTTAAGAGAAAGTAAAGGGACATTTATTTTTATTACATACCTATAGTTGAAAATGAAACGTCGCATGATGGACTCACATATACGTTTTCTCAGTGGGAGAAATCGAGTGATTCATGCAGAGAATGTTGGTGTATAACACCATTTCAAATGTACTAAGCACGGGATGTTCATCGTAGTGGGAGGGTCTTGAAACGGCCTAGACGTTTCTTATACTTAAAGGATAATCTTACGAGATGATTCTTGATAAGTTGGAAACTAAACCTAGTAGCTACAATGAATCTTAAGGAGATAAAGAAAGATTCAAGGCATTGGCAATTAGCTGTAAAATCTGGTTAAGACAGTTTTGCTTATTAGAAGTCTTGAGTAGTACTTTTATATTGCAACCAGATGTTCTTCAAGTTAAGGGCCAATAGCATAGGTTGTGCAAGCTTAACAAATCTTTAGACTTAAGTAGGCATCTAGGTCTTAGTTTATCCGTTTTTTATCGGGCTATAAAGTCTTATGATTTTTTATCAATGGTCGGATAAATAGTATAAGTACCGAAAGCGTGATGGGTACATTTTTGATATTTTTTGTACTTTGTGTAAATTAACTTAGTCATCAGATGTGATTTGGGATTGTTATTAACAGTAAATGTATGGTTATCCAGATAGTTAGATATAAATGGATTTGAGATAAGTCAGTCACATCAATTGATGTTGTGATTCTCACAAATCAAGTTATATCAATTATAATTCTAGCCGAATTTAGCATAATAGTTTCCAAGAAAGGATGACTCATTTCAGATTTGGAATGTTGTATAGACGGTTTGATATGTGTTTGCAATTGTAAGTCTCATGTATGTTATGAAATTTGTTAGATATTATATTTATTTTTCCTTTAGCATTATTAGTATATATAAATCTAGCTCATGGTCAGATTGTTTAAGTATGGAAGATGTTTAATAAATTATCTTAAATGATTAAGGATTAAATATAGTTTTAACAAGAAGTTAGTCTATAATCATTTTTGATCGGTAGACTTGCATTTTCAGTCAAGTAGCAATTCTAGAAAATCAACAAAAGTAGAATTAAAAGTAAATATGATTACATCCTAACTTTCTAGTAGACCCTTTATTAATACTTTTTCGGTAAGGTCTTAGATAAATAGAGGGGATAAGAGTTTAATGTAGGGCATCATGGCTTTAAATATAAGTGGGAGATTGTTAGAATAGTATACTAAAAGATATGATTTATTGTCAGTTTTAGTATTTATTTATTAACAATGAATGATTTATTTGAGAATAGTTTTGAGCAATGTTGTACATATTATTTATATGTACATGTGTCTTTATTTTGTATATTAAGTGATTTAGTGTGTAGAGTACGACTTACACACGGAAGATCAAATCACTAGTTCTTACAGAATATATTTTATCGTTCACAACTTTAGATGGACTGCACAACCATCGGCATAGTTGTAGCACAGAATTTTAGTAGGTTTGTCTTGACTACATGGAACGGTTGAGTTCCGACTCTTTGGGCTAGTATACTTAGAGTATATTGAACAGGACAAAGTGGTATTATTTTATGGTACTTACCGGAATAAAATAATTATACCTAAGAAATTATTATGATTACTCATACTCTTATACCCTAAATTATTTTCGATACACATATTTATAATGTATACTACTTTGATTTGCAATGGGTGAGATTTGTTATAGTCAACAAACCCGTACATTGGGCAGTAACATTATTTATATGGTGTGTGTCTATAATTGACGGAATTCACGTCACTTAACAGGGATTGATGATATCCACTCGAAAAACTTATAAGTTTTCTTAGTGTCAAATCTTGCAATTTGATATTATATCCGACACAACAAATAAGTTAAGTGGTAAGTTCGAGGAAATAATATGTCAAGTAAATTAATTGTCAGTGAATTATTTACTCGGTGAATATCTGTAATCTTAACGTGAGGAGATATTTAAGTAATTAATAATGTGCTCTCAAATATTAATTTGAGAAGTAATAAGACTGCAATTATATTGTCTAATGAAAATGAATATAATTTACTGATAGATTATCCTATGATTATAAAAATATTAATTAGATAATATTATATTATTTTTTTAATTAAAACTATACTCCCTCCGTTCCTGTTTAATTGTCCACTACGAAACTACGTGCAATTTTGACCGGCCAAGAACTTGTATCAAAATTGTTGGAATGAAATTTTTTAAAAGTTGATAATATAGTTCAAATGTTAAAATTTATGATTAGATTTTAAAAAAATTCATTCCGACAATTTTGATATAAGTTATAAACCGGTCAAAATTGCACGTAGTTTCGTAGTGGACAATTAAACGGGAATGGAGGGAGTGTAATATTTATTAATTGAGTTATAATATAAGTAGGGTTAAACATTTAGGTTAAGTAGAAGTTGTATTCTTCTTATGCACTAGGTCGCTACAGTAGCCTATAAATACACTCTTATGCCTTGGAAAATAAAAATAGTTTCATAAAAACAATTCTAGGGTTCCTAACAGTTTGAGAGTACATCTCTCTAAAAAGCAAGAAGTATAATAGGAATACGGTAGAAGATCAAGTGTAATCTAGCTCTGCCCGTGAGTTATTTATGTATCGTTTTTTATTAAATTCATATACACTATAATCAGAATTCAATGTTAGTTTTTCGTTGTAAAACCAAACATGTTTCCAATACTGTGAAGGCCAATTCAGTATCTTGTTTTCCAGTCACCAAGTTAACCACTTGGTCATATTTTTCTTTGTATTCTAGTTGTTATTAGGTTGTATATAAGATACTTGATTGGTTTAATTATTAACATAGAACTAGATCATTTAATTGAAGTACCAGTAGCATGTTTACATAGTATTTTGTTATGATCTGCAATGTGTTTGATTATGTCTGAATGTTATAAATTAATGATTTGATTGAATCTTGATACCTAAAAAGATTATTATAGTTGGATGTGTTCTTAAGAATCTGGTATTTTCCAAAAATCTTCGAGTAGAAACCAAAGCCAGGAATTTTAGCTTAAAAGATCACAAATAAGCAGCTTATTATCTTAGACCTTAAAATGAAAAGAACTAGTCCCAAACATCGAGGTAATTTCAACTTGCTTTCGCATAAACATGATACTTTGGATTCAGATTTATAAGGAAAGGTAGGTATATTGTTAAAGGATGTTTACCTCACATAATCGAATTTTAATAGCCTTAGTATACAGTTTAGTAGATGTACGGTTACATGTATAATTTAAACACCTATCAAACCCGATTGTTAAGAGTGAGACGTGTATAAAAGTATGATTCTTTGATGTTTGGTTATCTATAACAGCTGATAAAATTCTTATAGTAGTGTGGTTGTTACGGTTAGGGTTGTTATATCAAAGGTAAACTATTAACTTAAGTATTAGAATACCTACAGGTTACTCAAGTACTTTAGTGCAAAGCTGAACATAACTATAATAGTAGTTGGAATAAAATCAGTAAAATTTATGTACAAGGAAGGCCATATATCTTAAATATGTTAGTTCAATTTTGAATAACTCTTGTAAATTGAATAAAGTAATTGATTATTTAAATTTACTAACCTTTGGACTTAGGTAATACTTCAGATTTTTCTTTTGTTGTTGTGATGAATTAGAACAAAATTTTACCTTGTTAACGGTTTGTACTTGAAGGGCTGTAAGCGTGTCGAGTACTCAAAGTTAGATTTGGGAGAAGTAACAGTTCATATATATTCGACGATTGTTTGTAAGCTACTAATTGTAGTGCACTATAAACAAATGGGTGAGTCATAAAGAAGGCAAAAAAAATTGTTATATCATCATAATGTACATATAAGTAGTAATAAGTATAACAGCACGCAATTAATGAGCTAGGGTATTTTGTTTGGCAATTTGGCATTGACAGTAGTGTACTAGTGTTGTATATCCAGATTATTTATAGTACATCACATGATGTTTCAGATTGCAGAAAGTTATTCGGGTAACTTATAATCCAACGGTCAGGTGAGTGGTCTTGTCTTACTATTATAAAATCCAACCTTGTATTTGACAAAAAAAATCAGGCATTTGGCATTATTTCAGTATTATATATATATATGTGTGTGCGTAAAAGGACGTTTTCATATCAGTCGTGCAAGCCAAAAAGGGAAAATAATTGATTATATACAAGTTCTGTATAAAGTTTTGAAGAATAATTTATCTTCTAATTACTTATGATTTGTATTGGCATCATGAGGAAAAGTCCAATGAAGAATCCCCTAATAAGGAGAAGTGGGGTGACATTGGAAATTAAACGAATGAATTTAGTTCTCAACAGTTAACTTAACGATTGTACATAGTTTTGTTAACCGAAACGTTTTAAGGAATAGACTCAGCCGTCATGCTGCGGTGTCCTTAATTATGTAGTGCACGTATGGTTTATATGTTGGAAACACTTTTTATTTTGCAACGGAAAAACTGGCCTTGGATCCTAATTATAATGTATATGAATTTTATAAAAACGATACAGAAATACCTCACGGGCAGAGGTAGATCACACTTGATCTTCTGTTGTATTCCTATTATACTTCTTACTCTTAGAAAGGTGTACTCTCAAAAAAGTTAGGAAACCCTAATTATGAAGGTTGTTTCTTTTACTTAACATATGAACAATATATATAGGCTAGAACATGGACCTAGTGCACAAGAAGGAAAACACTCCTACCTTACCTAGAATTCTAACCCTACTTATATTAGTAATTAATTAATAAATATTATATAATCTTAATAACAAGATTAATATAATATTATCTAATTAATACTTTACCAATCTTAGGATATTCTATCGGTAAATTATATTTATTTCCACTAGAGAATATAATTGGACTCTAATTCCTTCTCAAATAATATTTGAGAGCAATTATTAAACACTTAATTATATTCATTTCCACTAGAGAATATAATTGGACTCTAATTCCTTCTCAAATAAATTACTGACAATTATTTTACTCGGCATATTATTTCCTCGACCTTTCCCCTTAACTTATTTGTTATGTCGGATATCAAATCCACTTGCAAGATTTGACACAAACAAAACTTATAAGCTTCTCGATGGGATATCATAAATCCTTGTTAAGTGACGTGAATTCCTTTGATTATAGACACACACCATATAAATAATATTACTGCCCAACGTATGGGCTTGTTGACCACAACAAATCTTACCCATTGCAAATCAAAGCAGTACATATTATAAATATGTGTATCGAAAATAATCTAGGAATTAAGAGTATAAGTAATCATAATAATTACTTAAGTATAATTATTTTATTCTGGTAAGTACCATAAAATAATATATACCACTTTGTCCTGTTCAATATACTCTAAGTATACTAGCACAAACAGTCGGAACTCAACCGTTCCCTATAGTCAAGACAGACCTATTAAAACTCTATGCTACAACTATACCGATGGTTGTCCACTCCATCTAAAGTTGTGAACGCTAAAATATATATTCTGTAAGAACCAGTAATTTGATCTTCTGTGTGTAAGTCGTACTCTACACACCAAATCAATTACTATACAAAATAAATACACATGTATAGATAAATAATATGTACAACATTGCTCACATGTATTCTCAAATAAATCATTCATTGTTAATAACTAAATACTAAAACCAACAATAAATCATGTCTCTTATTATATCATTCTAACATTATACACCTGAGAAAAAGATCGACGGTAAAGAGATTTAGTAAGTTAATCGGGTTTGGTACCCTAAGATATAAATACTATCATACTTACTTTTATTATAATAAGAAAGGAAATAGATTATCTTGTTTTTTACAGTTATTTAAAGAATTTTACCTTGTTATATGATGGGAAGTTTTATATAAATCAAAAATTTGTTTTAAAAAAAAAAAAGAAACAAAAACCTATTTGAGACTCATACTATTATTGTAAGACTTGTCATTCATTGACCTCGTTTAGGTCACCCCTCCCTTTTAAATGTTTTCAGGTAAGCGGTTTTAGATTTGAAATCGTTTATAGTTGAAGTCGAGTAGTGAGACCGGACATCCTCATAGAAGTTAAGTTAGTTTTCCGCTACGGTACGTGTTGAGTTAGCTTAAAAGATGTAAAATTACTTGTAAGAACTCTACATTTTGAACATTATATTAATAGTAATTTGAGTATATTTAGTGAGTAATTTATAAGTATTATTAAGTTAGGCTTTGTCACTCATGTCGTCAAACGTGCTATTCGGCTGTTTGACTCCCAAATTGTGTCTGGGATGTTACAAATATGATTTAAGCACTAGTAAGTTAAATTCTCATAATTAATAATGAAATGCACTATTGCCAGAGAAGCTGCTATGGTTAACGACCAAGTATGCAAAGTAGACCGCCTCTAAAGGCGGTTTAGCTAGAGCAAAATTTGATTAGCCTAGATTTCAAGATAAACATGGAAGGTTACAATTGGTGAATATCAGGAATGATATTTTGTCAAACTAGAAAAGAACCCTACAGTTTTGACATCTATAACTATTACGAATATGTGATTGAAAAAAATCTTATCTGCGCTAGCTAGCAAAGGAAATAATACTTCATCAGGGTGTCCGAATACAAGTTAAGATAATGAGTAAGCCTCCTGGACAAAGGGACAACTCTTAGGCAAAGGAAGGGGAGCCCTTGCCTATTGGAAGGACTCCGAAAGGGGAGCAACGCCACATTCCGGAATGGGCCATGGCTTTTCCTAGTTTATATGAATGGTTATATGTAAACGACTTTACTTATATATATAGAATAGATTGATAAATTTATATATTCTGAGATGAAATCTTTTTTACATGACTAAAGTGTGATTATATCATATATTTTATATGATAGCTCGTGTATATGATGGAAACGGCCACCACCGGGGTTGCTCACGGTGCGACACCTCGACCAAGTTAGGGTTCACGCGGCCACTAAGCGCAAAGTATCACCAACGGGTGAGATAAAAGCTCTCTAGCTCTTTAGTTTATTATTCTCTAATCAATGAAAAATGCATAAATCAATTCTTATACAAACCCTCAAGAGCCGAATCGCAATTAGGCAGACACCATGCACCGTAATTGCGATCAGTAAACAAGTTAAATAAAATAGTCTAACATTATTAATTAAATGGAACATAAATAATAAAATAACAAGGTCGGTAGAACCGGGTCCGGTCCTGTGATCCATCATATTCCTCCCTCCTTCGAAAATGACCTTGCCCCCCAAGGCCGCATTCTAGAAGACTTGCAACTCGAGCTCGCATTCACATATTCCGCTTTTGTTGTCGTATCTTACAAACTCACTCAAACCATTTCTCCCACTTAAACACAATTGTATCACACCACCAAATATCTCGAGCAACCTCATCCACTACTATAAAATGTGACCCCGACAACTATCGCAATAAAATGACACATCGTTATTCTCACTCGAAAAACCGTAGTATCTAAGAGAATACACCATGCTATTTCCCGCAAATGAACAACAGAACTCGACAAGTTCCCAACATACACGAAAACACTGTAAATTTCATCGCCCCACTCTTTTGCATCAATCTCCTTGGCCGGGTATATATTTATTCTCTCTTTTGGTATACAGACTAAAAAGAGTGTCAATATTCGAGATGTACCGTTTTCTCCACAACATTTGAACATTAAATGGAGCCACACGTTTTAGGTTTCCGCGGTCTATAGGCTGACCAACCAAGCCTCGCCAAGTATATAAAAATAATAGATCAACATAAATCCAAGTCAGATTATTTTTCAAACCATACTCTGTGAGTAACCAACTCCACAAATATCATCCAACTAGTTTGACAAATTTATAGTAGAGACATGAAAAATCAAGAGATTGATAACTAAATCAAATTGGAGGGTTGTCATATATGTACCGCTCGTATACCTGCAAATTATTAGGATCACCAAGTACGCCTCACTATAATAAAATAAAATTCTCCCAACATTTGTCAAATTTGTCCAATCAAAAATACCGCACAACACGATCAACTTCGGAAAATCATAACTCATTTGTCGTGCATTCAAATGTCTCGAATCAAATTTCAAAACGTGCATAGATGTATGTAGAATAACCCCATAAAATAGTTTTTCATTTAAAATATTTTTGCTATGGGAAACCATCAATTTCGTACATCTCACCGAATCTGGAAAACTGAAAAAACAGCACTGCAGGGTCAACTTATAAAAATTATAAGTAATTGCCCGGTCATCCGAATTCGATAATTCAAGTTGGAGAACCTGAATCCATGTTTTGTCGACGCCCCTATAAAGAAGATTTTGATTTGGGTACAGTTTGATATACGAAATTGCAAGTTGCGTACAGCTCGACAAAGCTGTAAAAAAACTGTACTGTGCAAACCACTTTGAAAAATCATAACTCATTAGTCTTTCATCACAATGAAGTGATTCAAGTTGCCAAACCTGCCCAAATGTCTCATAAACAGCCCAGTAAAGCAGATTTTTAATTGGACAATTTTTTGTATAGAAAAACTTTGATAGCGTAGAGTTCGCAGGGTCGATAAAAGTTGTAAAACCAAGCAAAGTACTTGTCTTTGGACACCCAATTCTCCATTTACCGAAATTGAATGCCACACGGTTAATAATTTACCTCAACATCGTCCCTCCAACAAACAAGTTTCCAACACGAGCTCGGACGCCATACGAAAATTTTAATTCCGTACACCACAACACATAGGCGAACCCACTAAAAACAAATGAGTTTCTCGACTTTAAAAATCCATATATCGAAATATATTCACCAAAATACAGTGATACAAGTTGACAAATTTTCATATAGATCTCGCCTATATTTCCGTAAGTTGTTAGCCATAGAGTCCTCCTTCTATCAAAGTAAATAACCCAAGTTTCTATCAACGTCGGCACTTTCACAAAGTCCGAGTAACCCAAAGATATGCAAAATAAGCAATTTCTGCCATATTCAATGTACCCTTAATAAACATATCACCTAATAATATCGGTCTTGCAATATAAACGAAACATCTCACCAACCAATAACAACGGTTTTCCAACCCACAAAACAACATTTTAAGAGATCGTAAAGTAAAAAAAAAAGTGTCATCGTGAAAAATACTTACTTTCAACTTACTCAAATTATTTTTGGCCTCAAATATTTTAACGAACACGCTAGGATCATCTAAAACCCAAGAACTATCACCAATATCCAACGGTACCGACTCTTTTTTAGTGAACCAAACAATATCATTCTTTTCTTCGCATCGATTTTCTTCTCCCAAAATATAAAACTCATCTTGAAACTCGGTTTTTATAAGCGCATATTTTTCATCATAATTATTTAAAGAGTATCATGATGTAAAATCTCAATTTTATCGGACTCGTCATCACTATAGTTGTCAAAAATTGATGGTCTATTCCAACCGTCGAAATCATTCAAATTATTAGATGAAAACAATTTAAAATCTGAATGGTCAGCAAGACTAAACGCTATATTAGGAACAAAATTCGAGTCTATATATGAAATACCTTGTTATGTTCGGTTGCAATTTTCGAAGCCATAACTATCGAATTGTTTCCCGAATTCTGTAATGACCCGAAGTCATCATCGTCCCAAAGTTTTTCATCGAAGCCTATGGGCTGGTGGGCTGCGGCTAGGGTTTTAGTCGCGACCTGCATGGGTGGACCCCGTTTTGATGTAGGCGGCGGGTTGGCAGCAGGCCCTAGGGCTTTGAAGTCTGTGGCGGCTCGTGGCTCTAGGGTTTTCGGTGACCTCGTTGTTTTTTCGAATCCCGTAACAACAACTTTTGTAACAAATCTTCAGTCCTAGATTGCAACTAGATCAATTCACGAACTGAATTCTCCAAACGCGCAAATCTCTTTTCGGTTCTCATCTCTAGAGAGAATGTATTTTTTTATTTTTATTTTTGGTCCTAGAGGATCAAATGCTCTGGATGCCAATAGATGGAAACGGCCACCACCAGGGTTGCTTACAGTGCAACACCTCGACCAATTTAGGGCTCACGCGGCCACTAAGCGCAAAGTATCACCAACGGTGAGATAAAAGCTCTCTAGCTCTTTAGTTTATTATTCTCTAATCAATGAAAAAGGCATAAGTCAAGTCTTATACAAACTCTAACGGGTCGAATCGCAATTAGGCAAACATTCATGGCCAAAATTGCGATTAGTAAACAAGTAAAATAAAATAGTCTTGTTGTAGGATACTATTGGGCTTGTATTTTATGGGCCCATGTGGGCTTATAACCCTATCTCTCTATCTATATAAAGAGGGGTATGGGTCTTTTATTTGACATTCATTCATACATTCTGATTAATAAATAACTACTGTTCCCTCTCTCTATGTTCTCTCTGTATCTCCTATATAATATATATACTGAGCTAATAAGATTCACAACACGTTATCAGCACTTTGCTTGTAACGTCTCGGAAATTTTGTAGTTTATTATTACTTTTAGTAATAAGATAGTGATATTTAGTTTTGTGGGTGATTACGTATTTGTGTGAAATATACACGTGTTATATGAAATTTGGTGTATAATAGTGGTGGGTGTGATTTGTATTATTTTATAACTAAGTGGACTAGTTAGTAAATTAGTTTACTAAAACCTATATATATATATATTACATATACAGATATTACATATACATATATACATATACATATACACATACATATTACATATATACATATATACATATATAGAAGAGAGAGAGAGACCAGCGGAGAGAGATAAGAGGAGAGAGAGAGAGAGACGCCGGAGAAAGGGTTTAGGTCGCCGGAAAGGACTGGTCAGGTCTGATCGGCGAGTTTGGCGGTGCGTGGGTTTTTCTCGGGTTTCGGGCATCCGGGGTTTGGTTCCGTTTCGGGTGCGTTCGGACTCCGTTTTTCACGATTAAATACATTTTTTTAATCTACTCTTCGAGCCCTATCTATCTGTGTAAGTCTTTTCCTCCAATTTTCACTTTTATAAAAGGTCGTTTTTTTAGGGCTTTACCCTAATCCGAATTTACATCAATTTTATTGATCCGTAGCTCGTTCTAATTACGTTTAGGGACTACTTGAGGGCGATTAGTGGGCTGTCCATATCTAGCTTTGATTGTTCGGTGGGTTTTCGGTTCGAGGTTGGATATTTTTACAAACGAGCTCTCGTTTGTATAGGTAAGGGGGAAGAATATAGTTTCGCTTTAAATGCGGTTTTTATGTGTTGTTTGTTGTATTCTAGGCTATGTAAATGGTTAGTTGGTTGGTTAGTGTATATTGCATCATGTTATTGTATTGTGTATGTGTAACATGCTTCCATGGTTTTATTTATGCTAATCATATTTTTATGGTGATTATATTGTGTATGGCAATATTACTATTTTTATTATAAAATGAATTGTGGAGAATAAAATGATTTAAATGTGTTATTTAATTAAATCTTTTAAAAACGTGAAAGTGTGGAAGTGGTGAAAGTGTGAAAGTGGTGAAAGTGGTGATATTGTGTGAACATTGTGGTGATACCGTGACATAGATGTGTTCAAGTGATTTTTAATATTTGATTAAATAAACTATTACAAAGTGTGGCGTTATTTATTTTATTTTCAGTTTGTGGACTTTACCGTTTACGTTTTTGGGAGTCTTTTATATTTATTTTAGAGATTGCAGTACCAAGTGTTAAGGCGGAGCTGTGTCAGCTTACGGTGAGATCCCGGAAACTTGCGCAAGGATTAGGTATATCGGTACCATAGGGTTAGTGCCCTTAAAGCCGGCCCCATATCTTTTGGTCATATGTTAGTGTCATAATATGGGTGAGGGAACCATTGCACTTTGGGTCCTAGAGCAGAGTGGCTCTAAAAGTGGGTACATGTGAGGCAATCCCGACTTTGTGTTTTGTTGAGTCTTGTTTTATTTTGTTTTGTTTTATTTTATTTTGTTTTATTATTAATTCAGTTGATCTTGATTATATGTTCATTTACTTGTGTTGCGAGTTATATTTGTTGATGTGTTTTTCGTGCAATTACCTTTATCATTATTTGCCAGATATCATATTTGCCATGTTAGGATTGTGTGTGTGTGCGTGCTTAGTAGCACGCGCCGTTTTTAATGCGAGATTGTTTTCTTACCTCCTTTCTTTGTTTTCTGTACATTTTGTTCACGATCGATGTACAGGTGCTGACGGAGACGGTGGCGAGGTGTAGAGCTCTTGTCTGAGGATCATTGTCATATTACACCTTATCGCGTGCACGCTACTCTTTTGTTTACTCTTTTTGGCGTTTTTCTTATTTTGAACTTTGTTCGCCTAGTAAGCGTTTGAAACGTGTATGTTTTTCTTTTGGTTAGAGTAACCTATCATGTACATTTGTATATGTTAGATTGCGTTATTGTATATAATGTCAGCTGGGTTGAATTTGACTTTTTCATGTGGAATTAGTGATAATCGCTTTGCGATTTTGTTATATGTTTTGTTGTAAAACAGGTCTAATTTATTGGAAACAAATAGATATGCGAAGCTCATGCCGAAATTTTCTAAAAATGTTTTGTTTTTGTTTGTGTTGTCACATTTGAACACCGTTGGCTACCCTTAGGTCAATTTAGTGAATCAAATGTGATTATCGGCATGCCCTGAAGTATTTATTTGGTTCTATTGATTGGCATATTATCGAATGGCATTCCGCATGTTTTGTTATTTTAAATTTTTTTCCTTTTTATTTTCATTTACATTCACGACCCGGGTTTATCCAAAATCCGGGGCGTGACAGCTTGGTATCAGAGCTAACCGGGTTCCGATTACCTTGGTTGCCTGTTGGGTAGGATAGGCACACACGGACGGGTAGTGGAATAAGATAGGAATACATTCTTTCATGAAAGTCTGCAATTGTTGGTAATTGTGCATACTTCATTTGTGATATTTCTTTTCTATACTTTTACTTGAGTGACTTATAGAGCGTAACATATGCGTGATGAATTTGTGTGGTAAAATCTTATTTACGTTTTAGTGGGATAGCTTTTTAATTTCAATTTTCTTTTCGCTATGGTTATGTGTAGTTACTGATGGCTCCTAAGCGAAAACCAACTCGCGGTACGGGCGGTAAGAGTCTGGGTCCTATACCTACTCGTGCTCGTACTTTTAGGGGTCGGAATCCTGCTCCGAAAGAGGCATCCGGGAGTAGTCGTATGCCAAATCGAAATCGTGGTGGTGGTCGTAGTGGTGGTCGAGGGAGAACCGGTCGTGAGGTTCCACCTGAAGACGTTCGTAATAATGCCCCACATGAGGTTCATCATTTGGAGGAGGAAGGGGACGGAAATCCGATTGGAGATGGGAATGATAATGTCAACAACCCGATGATGACCCAGTTTATGAGGGCTATGGCAGAGACTATGCGACACATGGGTTCAAGTTCTCAAGGCGGGTTAATTGGTGGGGAAACAGAAGCTTCAGCTGCTCAAAAGCATTTTCAGCGTATGGAACCTCCTATCTTTTATGGGGGTGTCGATCCTGAAGTTGCCGAGACTTGGCTATCGGATGTGGAGAATATTTTTGAGTCGCTTCAAATCACGGAAGATAAATTAAAGGTGGTTTGTGCTGTCCGCTATTTGAGGGGCGATGCGGGAGTGTGGTGGAAGAGTCGAAAGGAGTTGTTCGGTTTGCGGGATATTAGTTGGAAGGGGTTCAGGGAGATGTTTCTCAAGGAGTATTTTCCCCAGCCTATGCGAGATGCAAAGAAAACCGAATTCCTAAAGCTTATTCAGGGTAATATGAGTGTGCGTGACTATCAGCTAAAGTTCCAAAAGTTATCGACGTATTATCCAGAAAGTGTAAGCACTGAGGAGCTTCGCTGTCAGCGATTTGAGCAGGGATTACGTCCTAAGATTCTCAGCAGTCTAGCATCGCACGTGTTTACTTCTTTTGATGTCCTTGTAGAACGCTCGTTGAAAGTCGAGGCGGCGGATGTTGAGGAAAAGCGTATTCTGGCAACTAAGCTACATAAGCCCCATTTTGCTTCTTCGGATCATGTTTCTAGTTCTCGGTTTCAGTCGGGAGGGACTAACCGTAAGTTGGATAATAGCGGGGGTGATCGTAAGAGGCCGAGGGAGGCCGACTATTTTCCTGGTTTTCGAGGACATTCCCACCCTAGGAGTTATTCGAATACGGGTTTTGTGTCTTCTGTTCCTCAAGCAAATTCTGGATGCTATAGTTGTGGTTCTCTAGCTCATAGGGTTCGAGACTGTCCTAGGGCCAAGTGTCATAAGTGTGGTGGTTTAGGACATCTTCAGAGTCGGTGCATGTCAAAGGGAACTAGTGTCATTTCCTCAGCTCCTATTCGTACTACTCCAACTACTCAGAACTATTCTATTGCGCCTTCTTATTCCGGTTCTAAGGCTCCTATTCCTCATAATTCTATGGCAACTCGCGGTGGTTTTCAGAGTTCCAGTCGTGGTGGTTATCAGCAGCACCAGTCTTCTCAATCTTCTCAGGGTACTCAAGCTCGTGTGTTCGCCCTGCCTCAAGTTAATACTGACAGGGGTGAACCTTCAGTTATTCGAGGTGCCTTACTCGTTTGCTCTTCTTGGGCTAATGTCTTATTTGATACCGGCGCTTCTCGTTCATTTATTTCCTCTCGTTTTACTTTATCTATGGGTTTATTATTCAGTATTCAGGATCCTGCTATTGTGGTTGAAACTCCTATTCGTGGTTGTGTTCCGCTTGATCGTATATGTCGTGACTGTGTGCTTTATATTTCTGAACACGCTTTTGTGTTCGACTTTCTTGTGATTGATATAACTAGCTTTGATGTTATTCTTGGCATGGACTGGTTATCTTTCTTCCATGCCATTATCGATTGTGAGCGTCGACGTGTATCTTTTATTACCCCTTCTGGTGATCGTATTATTTTCTCTGGAGACCGATGTATTCGTTTTTCCCCGTCATGGAACGTGGTTGATGATTTGGGTGGTTTATTAGCTAGCTTATCGGTTAGTGATGAAGTGTCTACTGACGTCGAGCTACCTCCGGTGGTGTGTGAGTTTCCCGAGGTGTTTCCTAATGATCTTATCGAACTTCCTCCTCAGCGTGAGGTGGAGTTTTCCATAGATTTAACACCTGGGACTGCTCCGATTGCTATGGCTCCTTATCGTTTAGCGCCAGCTGAGTTGAAAGAGTTAAAAGAACAGTTGGATGATCTGTTAGGTAAGGGTTTTATACGTCCTAGTATGTCTCCGTGGGGCGCGCCAACATTATTTGTCCAGAAGAAGGATGGTGGTATGCGTATGTGTATTGATTATCGTAAGCTGAATCGAGTTACGATAAAGAATAAGTATCCCCTGCCACGAATTGATGACCTCTTCGATCAGCTGAAAGGGTCGAAGTGTTTTTCGAAGATTGATCTTCGCTCAGGGTACCATCAACTTCGTGTTCGTGAAGTTGATATTCCTAAGACTGCATTTCGTACTCGGTATGGTCATTATGAGTTTCTAGTGATACCATTCGGGTTAACGAATGCACCAGCTGCATTTATGGACTTGATGAACCGAGTCTTTAGAGCCTTTTTGGATAAGTTTGTCGTGGTGTTTGTTGACGACATTCTGGTGTACTCTTTATCTGAGGAAGAACACAACGAGCATCTCCGTATTGTTCTTAATCTTTTGCGAGAGCATAAACTTTATGCTAAGTTTTCCAAGTGAGTTCTGGATGACGGAGGTGAAGTTTCTTGGCCACGTAGTATCTGCGGGTGGAGTGTCGGTTGATCCTTCTAAGATTGACGCGGTGACCGATTGGGGACAACCAAAAAGTGTGTTCGAGATCCGAAGCTTCTTGGGACTAGCGGGTTATTATCGAAGGTTCGTGCAAGATTTTTCTCGTTTGGCGGCTCCCCTAACTCGGCTTACAAAGAAAGGTGTTAAATTCGAATGGGACGAGAAATGTGATCTTTCTTTTCAGGAATTGAAACGTCGCTTGACATCTGCTCCTATCCTCATTATCCCAGAGAGAGGTGTGGAGTATAGTGTTTATTGTGATGCCTCGAAGGAAGGTCTCGGAACAGTTTTAATGCAAGATGGCAAGGTTGTGGCTTATGCTTCTCGGCAGTTAAAGGTCCATGAGAAGAATTATCCCACTCATGATCTCGAGTTGGCTGCGGTTGTGTTTTCTTTGAAGTGTTGGCGACACTACTTGTTTGGGGAGAGATTTAACGTATTTTCGGATCACAAGAGTCTTAAGTATATTTTCACACAGCGTGACCTAAACTTACGACAAAGAAGGTGGATGGAGTATCTTGAGCAGTACGACTTTGACTTACAATACTATCCCGGTAAAGCAAATATGGTGGCGGACGCCTTGAGTCGCAAGACTAGGTGTTCTTTGGCATGCGTAGCTGTTAATGAATGGGGTATGCTAAATGTTCTTAACGAATTCGACTTGGAAATGAGTGAAGAAGAAAATTCAGCCGTGTTGTTCTCGGTGAAGGTGCAACCGTCGTTAGTCTCGAGGGTAATTGAGGCCCAACAAGGACACGAGGAATCTAGAGACTTACGAGTTAAAGTTTCGAGTGAGTTGGGACTCAACAGATGGAAGATTGGCTCAGATGGCGGAGTGAGATTTATGGAACGTCTGTTTGTACCTTTAAGTATGCGTGTGGATGTCATGAGAGAATTCCACCACTCTCGATTGGCATTTCATCCTGGTGGTACAAAGATGTACCATGACTTAGCTCGACAATTTTATTGGAGTGGAATGAAAAAGGATGTGGCGGACTTTGTTAATAAATGTCTTACTTGTCAGCAAGTGAAGATAGAACATCAGAAGCCGGGAGGGTTGCTTAAACCTTTACCTATACCAGAGTGGAAGTGGGAACGTATAACTATGGACTTTGTAGTGGGGTTGCCGAGATTAGTAGGGGGAAAGATGCGATATGGGTCATAGTGGATCGATTGACGAAATCGGCTCACTTTCTCCCTATGCGTGTTAGCGACAAAGTCGAGCAGCTATGCGAGATTTATGTTCGTGAGATTGTTCGCTTACATGGTGTTCCAGTTTCTATTGTGTCTGATCGTGATCCTCGCTTTGTGTCTCGTTTCTGGCAGAGTTTTCAGAAGGCGTTAGGGACGAAACTAGATTTGAGTACGGCATATCACCCTCAGACCGATGGGCAGTCGGAGAGGACTATCCAGACTTTGGAGGATATGCTTCGTGCGTGTGTACTTGATTTTGGTGGGGGTTGGGAGAAACATGTGGCGTTGATTGAGTTCGCTTATAATAATAGTTATCATTCGAGCATTGAGATGGCCCCTTATGAGGCCCTATATGGACGACCATGTAGATCTTCGGTGTGTTGGACGGAGGCCGGTGAATCATCGTTGCTAGGACCAGATGTGGTTCGAGAGACTACAGAGAAGATTCTTTTGATTAAACAAAGGTTGGAGACAGCGAGAAGCCGTCAAAAGAGTTATGCGGATAGACGAAGGCGGCCGTTGGAGTTTGGGGTGGGTGATCATGTGTTTCTTAAGATATCGCCGCATAAGGGCATTATGCGTTTTGGGAGGCGTGGGAAGTTGTCACCGCGGTTTATTGGACCTTTCTTGATTTTGGAGAGAGTTGGTGATTTGGCCTATCAGTTAGCTTTGCCACCGCAATTGGCGAATGTACACCCAGTGTTTCATGTTTCGATGCTCCGGAAGTACGAGCCAGACCCATCTCATATTCTGAATTTTTCCGATCTTCGAGTACAAGAGGACGTTTCTTATGTGGTTCGTCCGGTCCGTATACTTGATAGACGTGAGCAGGTACTACGAAGGCGTGTTATTCATTTGGTGAAAGTATTGTGGAGTCACCATGGGACCGAAGAGGCAACATGGGAACGTGAGCTGGAGATTCGTGCTAAGTATCCAGACTTATTTATTGATTCGGGTATGTGTTTAATTTCGGGACGAAATTCTTTTAAGTTGGGGAGAATGTAACGTCTCGGAAATTTTGTAGTTTATTATTACTTTTAGTAATAAGATAGTGATATTTAGTTTTGTGGGTGATTACGTATTTGTGTGAAATATACACGTGTTATATGAAATTTGGTGTATAATAGTGGTGGGTGTGATTTGTATTATTTTATAACTAAGTGGACTAGTTAGTAAATTAGTTTACTAAAACCTATATATATATATATTACATATACAGATATTACATATACATATATACATATACATATACACATACATATTACATATATACATATATACATATATAGAAGAGAGAGAGACCAGCGGAGAGAGATAAGAGGAGAGAGAGAGAGAGACGCCGGAGAAAGGGTTTAGGTCGCCGGAAAGGACTGGTCAGGTCTGATCGGCGAGTTTGGCGGTGCGTGGGTTTTTCTCGGGTTTCGGGCATCCGGGGTTTGGTTCCGTTTCGGGTGCGTTCGGACTCCGTTTTTCACGATTAAATACATTTTTTTAATCTACTCTTCGAGCCCTATCTATCTGTGTAAGTCTTTTCCTCCAATTTTCACTTTTATAAAAGGTCGTTTTTTTAGGGCTTTACCCTAATCCGAATTTACATCAATTTTATTGATCCGTAGCTCGTTCTAATTACGTTTAGGGACTACTTGAGGGCGATTAGTGGGCTGTCCATATCTAGCTTTGATTGTTCGGTGGGTTTTCGGTTCGAGGTTGGATATTTTTACAAACGAGCTCTCGTTTGTATAGGTAAGGGGGAAGAATATAGTTTCGCTTTAAATGCGGTTTTTATGTGTTGTTTGTTGTATTCTAGGCTATGTAAATGGTTAGTTGGTTGGTTAGTGTATATTGCATCATGTTATTGTATTGTGTATGTGTAACATGCTTCCATGGTTTTATTTATGCTAATCATATTTTTATGGTGATTATATTGTGTATGGCAATATTACTATTTTTATTATAAAATGAATTGTGGAGAATAAAATGATTTAAATGTGTTATTTAATTAAATCTTTTAAAAACGTGAAAGTGTGGAAGTGGTGAAAGTGTGAAAGTGGTGAAAGTGGTGATATTGTGTGAACATTGTGGTGATACCGTGACATAGATGTGTTCAAGTGATTTTTAATATTTGATTAAATAAACTATTACAAAGTGTGGCGTTATTTATTTTATTTTCAGTTTGTGGACTTTACCGTTTACGTTTTTGGGAGTCTTTTATATTTATTTTAGGGATTGCAGTACCAAGTGTTAAGGCGGAGCTGTGTCAGCTTACGGTGAGATCCCGGAAACTTGCGCAAGGATTAGGTATATCGGTACCATAGGGTTAGTGCCCTTAAAGCCGGCCCCATATCTTTTGGTCATATGTTAGTGTCATAATATGGGTGAGGGAACCATTGCACTTTGGGTCCTAGAGCAGAGTGGCTCTAAAAGTGGGTACATGTGAGGCAATCCCGACTTTGTGTTTTGTTGAGTCTTGTTTTATTTTGTTTTGTTTTATTTTATTTTGTTTTATTATTAATTCAGTTGATCTTGATTATATGTTCATTTACTTGTGTTGCGAGTTATATTTGTTGATGTGTTTTTCGTGCAATTACCTTTATCATTATTTGCCAGATATCATATTTGCCATGTTAGGATTGTGTGTGTGTGCGTGCTTAGTAGCACGCGCCGTTTTTAATGCGAGATTGTTTTCTTACCTCCTTTCTTTGTTTTCTGTACATTTTGTTCACGATCGATGTACAGGTGCTGACGGAGACGGTGGCGAGGTGTAGAGCTCTTGTCTGAGGATCATTGTCATATTACACCTTATCGCGTGCACGCTACTCTTTTGTTTACTCTTTTTGGCGTTTTTCTTATTTTGAACTTTGTTCGCCTAGTAAGCGTTTGAAACGTGTATGTTTTTCTTTTGGTTAGAGTAACCTATCATGTACATTTGTATATGTTAGATTGCGTTATTGTATATAATGTCAGCTGGGTTGAATTTGACTTTTTCATGTGGAATTAGTGATAATCGCTTTGCGATTTTGTTATATGTTTTGTTGTAAAACAGGTCTAATTTATTGGAAACAAATAGATATGCGAAGCTCATGCCGAAATTTTCTAAAAATGTTTTGTTTTTGTTTGTGTTGTCACATTTGAACACCGTTGGCTACCCTTAGGTCAATTTAGTGAATCAAATGTGATTATCGGCATGCCCTGAAGTATTTATTTGGTTCTATTGATTGGCATATTATCGAATGGCATTCCGCATGTTTTGTTATTTTAAATTTTTTTCCTTTTTATTTTCATTTACATTCACGACCCGGGTTTATCCAAAATCCGGGGCGTGACAGCTTGGTATCAGAGCTAACCGGGTTCCGATTACCTTGGTTGCCTGTTGGGTAGGATAGGCACACACGGACGGGTAGTGGAATAAGATAGGAATACATTCTTTCATGAAAGTCTGCAATTGTTGGTAATTGTGCATACTTCATTTGTGATATTTCTTTTCTATACTTTTACTTGAGTGACTTATAGAGCGTAACATATGCGTGATGAATTTGTGTGGTAAAATCTTATTTACGTTTTAGTGGGATAGCTTTTTAATTTCAATTTTCTTTTCGCTATGGTTATGTGTAGTTACTGATGGCTCCTAAGCGAAAACCAACTCGCGGTACGGGCGGTAAGAGTCTGGGTCCTATACCTACTCGTGCTCGTACTTTTAGGGGTCGGAATCCTGCTCCGAAAGAGGCATCCGGGAGTAGTCGTATGCCAAATCGAAATCGTGGTGGTGGTCGTAGTGGTGGTCGAGGGAGAACCGGTCGTGAGGTTCCACCTGAAGACGTTCGTAATAATGCCCCACATGAGGTTCATCATTTGGAGGAGGAAGGGGACGGAAATCCGATTGGAGATGGGAATGATAATGTCAACAACCCGATGATGACCCAGTTTATGAGGGCTATGGCAGAGACTATGCGACACATGGGTTCAAGTTCTCAAGGCGGGTTAATTGGTGGGGAAACAGAAGCTTCAGCTGCTCAAAAGCATTTTCAGCGTATGGAACCTCCTATCTTTTATGGGGGTGTCGATCCTGAAGTTGCCGAGACTTGGCTATCGGATGTGGAGAATATTTTTGAGTCGCTTCAAATCACGGAAGATAAATTAAAGGTGGTTTGTGCTGTCCGCTATTTGAGGGGCGATGCGGGAGTGTGGTGGAAGAGTCGAAAGGAGTTGTTCGGTTTGCGGGATATTAGTTGGAAGGGGTTCAGGGAGATGTTTCTCAAGGAGTATTTTCCCCAGCCTATGCGAGATGCAAAGAAAACCGAATTCCTAAAGCTTATTCAGGGTAATATGAGTGTGCGTGACTATCAGCTAAAGTTCCAAAAGTTATCGACGTATTATCCAGAAAGTGTAAGCACTGAGGAGCTTCGCTGTCAGCGATTTGAGCAGGGATTACGTCCTAAGATTCTCAGCAGTCTAGCATCGCACGTGTTTACTTCTTTTGATGTCCTTGTAGAACGCTCGTTGAAAGTCGAGGCGGCGGATGTTGAGGAAAAGCGTATTCTGGCAACTAAGCTACATAAGCCCCATTTTGCTTCTTCGGATCATGTTTCTAGTTCTCGGTTTCAGTCGGGAGGGACTAACCGTAAGTTGGATAATAGCGGGGGTGATCGTAAGAGGCCGAGGGAGGCCGACTATTTTCCTGGTTTTCGAGGACATTCCCACCCTAGGAGTTATTCGAATACGGGTTTTGTGTCTTCTGTTCCTCAAGCAAATTCTGGATGCTATAGTTGTGGTTCTCTAGCTCATAGGGTTCGAGACTGTCCTAGGGCCAAGTGTCATAAGTGTGGTGGTTTAGGACATCTTCAGAGTCGGTGCATGTCAAAGGGAACTAGTGTCATTTCCTCAGCTCCTATTCGTACTACTCCAACTACTCAGAACTATTCTATTGCGCCTTCTTATTCCGGTTCTAAGGCTCCTATTCCTCATAATTCTATGGCAACTCGCGGTGGTTTTCAGAGTTCCAGTCGTGGTGGTTATCAGCAGCACCAGTCTTCTCAATCTTCTCAGGGTACTCAAGCTCGTGTGTTCGCCCTGCCTCAAGTTAATACTGACAGGGGTGAACCTTCAGTTATTCGAGGTGCCTTACTCGTTTGCTCTTCTTGGGCTAATGTCTTATTTGATACCGGCGCTTCTCGTTCATTTATTTCCTCTCGTTTTACTTTATCTATGGGTTTATTATTCAGTATTCAGGATCCTGCTATTGTGGTTGAAACTCCTATTCGTGGTTGTGTTCCGCTTGATCGTATATGTCGTGACTGTGTGCTTTATATTTCTGAACACGCTTTTGTGTTCGACTTTCTTGTGATTGATATAACTAGCTTTGATGTTATTCTTGGCATGGACTGGTTATCTTTCTTCCATGCCATTATCGATTGTGAGCGTCGACGTGTATCTTTTATTACCCCTTCTGGTGATCGTATTATTTTCTCTGGAGACCGATGTATTCGTTTTTCCCCGTCATGGAACGTGGTTGATGATTTGGGTGGTTTATTAGCTAGCTTATCGGTTAGTGATGAAGTGTCTACTGACGTCGAGCTACCTCCGGTGGTGTGTGAGTTTCCCGAGGTGTTTCCTAATGATCTTATCGAACTTCCTCCTCAGCGTGAGGTGGAGTTTTCCATAGATTTAACACCTGGGACTGCTCCGATTGCTATGGCTCCTTATCGTTTAGCGCCAGCTGAGTTGAAAGAGTTAAAAGAACAGTTGGATGATCTGTTAGGTAAGGGTTTTATACGTCCTAGTATGTCTCCGTGGGGCGCGCCAACATTATTTGTCCAGAAGAAGGATGGTGGTATGCGTATGTGTATTGATTATCGTAAGCTGAATCGAGTTACGATAAAGAATAAGTATCCCCTGCCACGAATTGATGACCTCTTCGATCAGCTGAAAGGGTCGAAGTGTTTTTCGAAGATTGATCTTCGCTCAGGGTACCATCAACTTCGTGTTCGTGAAGTTGATATTCCTAAGACTGCATTTCGTACTCGGTATGGTCATTATGAGTTTCTAGTGATACCATTCGGGTTAACGAATGCACCAGCTGCATTTATGGACTTGATGAACCGAGTCTTTAGAGCCTTTTTGGATAAGTTTGTCGTGGTGTTTGTTGACGACATTCTGGTGTACTCTTTATCTGAGGAAGAACACAACGAGCATCTCCGTATTGTTCTTAATCTTTTGCGAGAGCATAAACTTTATGCTAAGTTTTCCAAGTGAGTTCTGGATGACGGAGGTGAAGTTTCTTGGCCACGTAGTATCTGCGGGTGGAGTGTCGGTTGATCCTTCTAAGATTGAGGCGGTGACCGATTGGGGACAACCAAAAAGTGTGTTCGAGATCCGAAGCTTCTTGGGACTAGCGGGTTATTATCGAAGGTTCGTGCAAGATTTTTCTCGTTTGGCGGCTCCCCTAACTCGGCTTACAAAGAAAGGTGTTAAATTCGAATGGGACGAGAAATGTGATCTTTCTTTTCAGGAATTGAAACGTCGCTTGACATCTGCTCCTATCCTCATTATCCCAGAGAGAGGTGTGGAGTATAGTGTTTATTGTGATGCCTCGAAGGAAGGTCTCGGAACAGTTTTAATGCAAGATGGCAAGGTTGTGGCTTATGCTTCTCGGCAGTTAAAGGTCCATGAGAAGAATTATCCCACTCATGATCTCGAGTTGGCTGCGGTTGTGTTTTCTTTGAAGTGTTGGCGACACTACTTGTTTGGGGAGAGATTTAACGTATTTTCGGATCACAAGAGTCTTAAGTATATTTTCACACAGCGTGACCTAAACTTACGACAAAGAAGGTGGATGGAGTATCTTGAGCAGTACGACTTTGACTTACAATACTATCCCGGTAAAGCAAATATGGTGGCGGACGCCTTGAGTCGCAAGACTAGGTGTTCTTTGGCATGCGTAGCTGTTAATGAATGGGGTATGCTAAATGTTCTTAACGAATTCGACTTGGAAATGAGTGAAGAAGAAAATTCAGCCGTGTTGTTCTCGGTGAAGGTGCAACCGTCGTTAGTCTCGAGGGTAATTGAGGCCCAACAAGGACACGAGGAATCTAGAGACTTACGAGTTAAAGTTTCGAGTGAGTTGGGACTCAACAGATGGAAGATTGGCTCAGATGGCGGAGTGAGATTTATGGAACGTCTGTTTGTACCTTTAAGTATGCGTGTGGATGTCATGAGAGAATTCCACCACTCTCGATTGGCATTTCATCCTGGTGGTACAAAGATGTACCATGACTTAGCTCGACAATTTTATTGGAGTGGAATGAAAAAGGATGTGGCGGACTTTGTTAATAAATGTCTTACTTGTCAGCAAGTGAAGATAGAACATCAGAAGCCGGGAGGGTTGCTTAAACCTTTACCTATACCAGAGTGGAAGTGGGAACGTATAACTATGGACTTTGTAGTGGGGTTGCCGAGATTAGTAGGGGGAAAGATGCGATATGGGTCATAGTGGATCGATTGACGAAATCGGCTCACTTTCTCCCTATGCGTGTTAGCGACAAAGTCGAGCAGCTATGCGAGATTTATGTTCGTGAGATTGTTCGCTTACATGGTGTTCCAGTTTCTATTGTGTCTGATCGTGATCCTCGCTTTGTGTCTCGTTTCTGGCAGAGTTTTCAGAAGGCGTTAGGGACGAAACTAGATTTGAGTACGGCATATCACCCTCAGACCGATGGGCAGTCGGAGAGGACTATCCAGACTTTGGAGGATATGCTTCGTGCGTGTGTACTTGATTTTGGTGGGGGTTGGGAGAAACATGTGGCGTTGATTGAGTTCGCTTATAATAATAGTTATCATTCGAGCATTGAGATGGCCCCTTATGAGGCCCTATATGGACGACCATGTAGATCTTCGGTGTGTTGGACGGAGGCCGGTGAATCATCGTTGCTAGGACCAGATGTGGTTCGAGAGACTACAGAGAAGATTCTTTTGATTAAACAAAGGTTGGAGACAGCGAGAAGCCGTCAAAAGAGTTATGCGGATAGACGAAGGCGGCCGTTGGAGTTTGGGGTGGGTGATCATGTGTTTCTTAAGATATCGCCGCATAAGGGCATTATGCGTTTTGGGAGGCGTGGGAAGTTGTCACCGCGGTTTATTGGACCTTTCTTGATTTTGGAGAGAGTTGGTGATTTGGCCTATCAGTTAGCTTTGCCACCGCAATTGGCGAATGTACACCCAGTGTTTCATGTTTCGATGCTCCGGAAGTACGAGCCAGACCCATCTCATATTCTGAATTTTTCCGATCTTCGAGTACAAGAGGACGTTTCTTATGTGGTTCGTCCGGTCCGTATACTTGATAGACGTGAGCAGGTACTACGAAGGCGTGTTATTCATTTGGTGAAAGTATTGTGGAGTCACCATGGGACCGAAGAGGCAACATGGGAACGTGAGCTGGAGATTCGTGCTAAGTATCCAGACTTATTTATTGATTCGGGTATGTGTTTAATTTCGGGACGAAATTCTTTTAAGTTGGGGAGAATGTAACGTCTCGGAAATTTTGTAGTTTATTATTACTTTTAGTAATAAGATAGTGATATTTAGTTTTGTGGGTGATTACGTATTTGTGTGAAATATACACGTGTTATATGAAATTTGGTGTATAATAGTGGTGGGTGTGATTTGTATTATTTTATAACTAAGTGGACTAGTTAGTAAATTAGTTTACTAAAACCTATATATATATATATTACATATACAGATATTACATATACATATATACATATACATATACACATACATATTACATATATACATATATACATATATAGAAGAGAGAGAGAGACCAGCGGAGAGAGATAAGAGGAGAGAGAGAGAGAGACGCCGGAGAAAGGGTTTAGGTCGCCGGAAAGGACTGGTCAGGTCTGATCGGCGAGTTTGGCGGTGCGTGGGTTTTTCTCGGGTTTCGGGCATCCGGGGTTTGGTTCCGTTTCGGGTGCGTTCGGACTCCGTTTTTCACGATTAAATACATTTTTTTAATCTACTCTTCGAGCCCTATCTATCTGTGTAAGTCTTTTCCTCCAATTTTCACTTTTATAAAAGGTCGGTTTTTTAGGGCTTTACCCTAATCCGAATTTACATCAATTTTATTGATCCGTAGCTCGTTCTAATTACGTTTAGGGACTACTTGAGGGCGATTAGTGGGCTGTCCATATCTAGCTTTGATTGTTCGGTGGGTTTTCGGTTCGAGGTTGGATATTTTTACAAACGAGCTCTCGTTTGTATAGGTAAGGGGGAAGAATATAGTTTCGCTTTAAATGCGGTTTTTATGTGTTGTTTGTTGTATTCTAGGCTATGTAAATGGTTAGTTGGTTGGTTAGTGTGTATTGCATCATGTTATTGTATTGTGTATGTGTAACATGCTTCCATGGTTTTATTTATGCTAATCATATTTTTATGGTGATTATATTGTGTATGGCAATATTACTATTTTTATTATAAAATGAATTGTGGAGAATAAAATGATTTAAATGTGTTATTTAATTAAATCTTTTAAAAACGTGAAAGTGTGGAAGTGGTGAAAGTGTGAAAGTGGTGAAAGTGGTGATATTGTGTGAACATTGTGGTGATACCGTGACATAGATGTGTTCAAGTGATTTTTAATATTTGATTAAATAAACTATTACAAAGTGTGGCGTTATTTATTTTATTTTCAGTTTGTGGACTTTACCGTTTACGTTTTTGGGAGTCTTTTATATTTATTTTAGGGATTGCAGTACCAAGTGTTAAGGCGGAGCTGTGTCAGCTTACGGTGAGATCCCGGAAACTTGCGCAAGGATTAGGTATATCGGTACCATAGGGTTAGTGCCCTTAAAGCCGGCCCCATATCTTTTGGTCACATGTTAGTGTCATAATATGGGTGAGGGAACCATTGCACTTTGGGTCCTAGAGCAGAGTGGCTCTAAAAGTGGGTACATGTGAGGCAATCCCGACTTTGTGTTTTGTTGAGTCTTGTTTTATTTTGTTTTGTTTTATTTTATTTTGTTTTATTATTAATTCAGTTGATCTTGATTATATGTTCATTTACTTGTGTTGCGAGTTATATTTGTTGATGTGTTTTTCGTGCAATTACCTTTATCATTATTTTCCAGATATCATATTTGCCATGTTAGGATTGTGTGTGTGTGCGTGCTTAGTAGCACGCGCCGTTTTTAATGCGAGATTGTTTTCTTACCTCCTTTCTTTGTTTTCTGTACATTTTGTTCACGATCGATGTACAGGTGCTGACGGAGACGGTGGCGAGGTGTAGAGCTCTTGTCTGAGGATCATTGTCATATTACACCTTATCGCGTGCACGCTACTCTTTTGTTTACTCTTTTTGGCGTTTTTCTTATTTTGAACTTTGTTCGCCTAGTAAGCGTTTGAAACGTGTATGTTTTTCTTTTGGTTAGAGTAACCTATCATGTACATTTGTATATGTTAGATTGCGTTATTGTATATAATGTCAGCTGGGTTGAATTTGACTTTTTCATGTGGAATTAGTGATAATCGCTTTGCGATTTTGTTATATGTTTTGTTGTCAAACAGGTCTAATTTATTGGAAACAAATAGATATGCGAAGCTCATGCCGAAATTTTCTAAAAACGTTTTGTTTTTGTTTGTGCTGTCACATTTGAACACCGTTGGCTACCCTTAGGTCAATTTAGTGAATCAAATGTGATTATCGGCATGCCCTGAAGTATTTATTTGGTTCTATTGATTGGCATATTATCGAATGGCATTCCGCATGTTTTGTTATTTTAAATTTTTTTCCTTTTTATTTTCATTTACATTCACGACCCGGGTTTATCCAAAATCCGGGGCGTGACATTGCTTGTGGAGATTGGAGTCAAAGCTAGGAGATTGAGCTATTTGTTCGAATATCAGGGTCTAACTTGAAGATAAGGATATATGTTCGAGGATTGATTTATAAAAAGACAATTAGGGTTTACTTGTTCTTGTTCTTGATCAATCATTGGAGCACTTGGTAATACGGTACAAATTACTAAAATCCTTCTTGTTATATATAACATGAATAAACTGTATATAGTACTGTAGGATGAATACATGATTATATAATAGGTTAATTTCCAACATGTTAAATTCCTTTTTGTATTGGGTCACCTTGTGCATGTGTGCTTTCTACATTCTTTTGACTTGCAGTAAGTCTTCTTAGTCTTTGGAACGTTCACCATGATGTTTGAAGGGTTTAACAAAAATCACAGCCGCAACACTGGTAGAGACAGGGGGAAATATATATTGGACAGGGGGAAATATATATATTGTCGTAGTACAATTTCCTTAATGAAAACAATGCGTATGTAATAGAGTTTAATGTAATTACATCCCTGGTCCTTACTATATTACTTGTATGCGAAACAGTATATGATTAATAAAGCAATTTAGATTTGCTTTCCTTTCGTGATAGTATTTGCATGCATATTGTATAATGATAATTAAAATTTGTCCTCCTTGCATGTGATATGGTAAATTAGTAATTAAATATAATTTTTACTTGCATGTTCTAAATTACCATTAATAACACTTACACATATGGCCTTAGAATAATAAATGTGATATATTCTGTACTGATTGGTAAATTTAGATTGATGGATTGTATTAGATATTACTAAGTGTGATTTAGAATATCTTGTTATAATATGTACTACAAGCAGGTACAATCTAAATAATTACTTAATCACTGCCAAGTGTATAATATGGTAATTTGCGAAATCATATATTTTCACATTTAAGTTGGAAAAATTATGAACCTTCCCCAACTAGGCTCACCTATTTGGATACGATGTCTAGGAAAGATATAGGCGGAAGTCGATATCCTAATAAGGTCGGGTTTTAAGTGGCATTCGTGCCCTCCACCCTCACCGTCTTTCCTGGTCGTTTTTCAATTAGAGCTACCAAAAGGGGTTGACTAAATAATAATTTCCCCGAGTGTGTTTATATAGTGATGTATGTTTCGCCGAATTGGTGTTTCAGTATCGACCCGTCGTTCGATCAATGAGAACCGATTCACATGAAAAGCAAAACTAATGTTTTCGAACCTGTCGTTTCGAAAAAAATGTTTGTGCTTGTTCAAACCATAAACATATAAACCAGTCGTTTTATATGAAAAATAATCCAGAACTCCCAACACATGTTGGATGCCATCTATGATGAGAAAAATCGCAAAACATACTTGCGAAATGACTGTTTAGACGTTGATGTTATTCCGTCACCACATGTTAGTCACCCTGATGTGTGAGCATGTGATACCCAAATTATTTGGATGTCATCTTTGATGAGTAAAACACGAGTTTGTTGTTACCTTCGAGATGAATGCTATGGCGTTGATTTTATTCCGCCGCCACATTTGAGACGTGATGACGTCTATGGTGAACAAATGTCTGAAATTGACATATTGGAGCAATCCTTCACCAAAATACTAGCTTGGAAATTGCATTCCATAAGCAGTATCGTGAATTTATATTCACCATGTTCCTTTATCGCCCATATGTTATTGGATAAGAAAATTACCCCGGTGAGTAGTTTTAATCCTATTGGGTCAATGGCGAATTGTTTGCCTGATATTAATGCTATTCGTGTACATTTTTTTCCACGAATCGAGAACCGAGACAAGTGTTATTTGTCTCGAACTGTCGCGATCCCGATGAATCGTCTAGCCAAGAGAGATTTTAAACAATCGTCAAAATCGAAAACCTGTGGCTCCAAGACAGTAATTGAAAGGAACAATATGGCCCGTTGTTACAAAGCAAGAGATAATGCTCAATGAGGCAACTCTATGCTATAAAGACAAAGGTCATGCACGGTTATTCCTTAAATAGTTCACAACTATTATAAAGGTGAAAAACCGATGTTAATGTGGTTAAAGATGATAGGAAACTTTTGAGACCCCCAGTTTTGTGGCTCAAATGAGTTTGATACCTTTCTTTAGTGATTTTGATAAATCATTGAGCCATTTTTTCGCTCATCTGGATTATGTTTTCCATTTGAATTATTAATTTTCCATTTGGACCATATTTTGGATTATGTTTGCCTGTTTACAAAATTTCTCGAAAAATTTAAAGTGTTTTGAGCAAATTTCTTTGACAAATGTGACCAAACTTTAAATTATGAAATTTTAGGCAATACTTGTGGGGTAGTTGATTTTTTTTTTTTGGAAATAGTGGGTAACAGTGTACCACATAATTTCACCAACTATTTGCCTAAAAGAGTACTCAGTGACAACGATTCTGAACCTGTCGTTCCAAATCGAAATCCTTGGTAAAACCAAATTGATTTGTCAAATATGAGGTCTTATACTCATGTAGGTCTTGCCGTACCTTGTTGAGTTATAAAATATTCGAGAAAACCAGTGTTATCTGGTAATAGCTCATAAAAGAATTGAAATTTCTTTACATAGCCTCCATTCAATATGACTAAAAGCGTATTTTAGAGGAGTTGAAATGTCTTTCAAGTGGTTGCTACCACATTCTTTAAAGATCACGAAATGAACTCGTAGAATTCTTGTAAAGAATTGAAGGAGTTATTGTGGACTTATCCAACCATAAGACGGACCATAAATATAAATGGTTATGGTTGATGCATCGACAATATGGTCACATTTTAATGTTGTCCACATAAATGCAGCACTTTCCAAACTTTTAGCCCTATCATTAAGTTGATGGCTCATGATCTGGATTATCCTGAAAAGTCTAGTCGACTTGATAATTCCGAAGAGTAAGAATCGAAATTTCGATTTGAATTACTTGAGTTTGGAAATTGAAATTGAACATCCTGTCGATTATGTTCAGACTCAAATAGATTCACGGAAAGTTTGAATGCGACTGCAAATGGTTGCACGCACTTCTTGGTCTTGTGTACCAAGATTTATATTTCCGTGTGGGGTCATGCTATTTTGCTGCATTGGTCCGTCTGAGGCACATAGTCACTCAAAACACTAAATGCGTACCAGTTGGTTACTGGTTATGAGCCAGACGCCTCATATGAACGCGTGTTTGAGTGCTTAATTTTTTGATTGAGCTGCTAAAGCGTTCAAAATATGGACCTCTGAAGGGGACATAAGTCGATTATGAATCCCATGCCTATTATTTGATAGAGTAACCTTGGCAAGCGATCTCTTTACCGCATGATATGCGAAAGTGACATCACTAAGACTTTTCTTCCCGTCGTTAGGGGGAGATTTGCATGTTACCGTTGATAAGAAACGACGTGAAGTAACGTGGCATAACCCACTCAGTCTTAGCTTTATCCCCAAAACTGGACTTAGTGATAAGTAAGTGCATAGACTCCCCCAAGTCTAACTAAATGCCAGACACATTTAATAACTTTATGAGATGTCACGAGATCATTTATACCTGCTGCAAAATGCTTGCAAGGATAGACGTCCCTGTCGGACGCCGTGTTCCTGTCGTAACACGTTGCTTTGGCCGAACCCGCCAAGCAAAGGACGCTGTCGTCGGCCGTCAGTCTGTCGTCCTTCCCAAGATATGGGAAGTTGACCGGTTCTTAATTCGTTCAGCCCCAGAGGTGGTGAACTGAAACTCGTTTGTTGCACGAGATTATAAAGGATCAAGGAGATGTGTGATTTCCTCCTCATCCTAAGAATCTCGAAATATCTGTCGATCATGATATCTTAGACGATATTGAAGCGAAACGAGACTGTCATTGATTACTTGTTCATATATTCGGTGACGACTGATAATATGAACAAATTATGACAGAGAACCATGTACCGTTGCCTGAAGTCAACGTAGAATAGACTGTACTAATGGAAACTTGCAGTCCAAGTAGACTCCTTAGCGAAAGTGTGTTCGGACCTGTAGTTCCAACACCACCAATGTTAAACGAGTTCGTTTATTTGGTTATTCGTAAGGAAAAGTGATGAGAATAATGAGATTGTAGAATGCTCGCCTAGTAGCGCAAGGCTTCTCTCACACCTTGGAATTGATTACGAGATGGTTGATTTCCTCGTAATGGACATTATAACAGTCCCCTACTTTACCAGTTTAGTAGTTTCCAAAAAACTGAGTATGCAACCATGAATGTGGTCACGGTTTTATCTCTATGGGGATTTAGACAAAGAGATATAGATGAAGGTCCCTGTGTGACTTCATGTGCTTAAATCAAGTAGTTTCTGACCACGGAACACGATCTCAATTGACTGAGACGTTCACTGTATGGATTAATATAATCCGAGCGGATGTGCTATACCGCCTAAGTGAGTACTTGATCAGCTTGGGATACTTAAACAAGTATTATGCCCTTGCGTGTTTTATTACGCGATCCACTTTTGGATTTGCCTTCGAGATGAAGGATCTTGGGAAGAAACGGTAGTGACTCGGCCTGATGATCGAGTCCCGTAAAGATTGAATCTAAGTCCATGATTCAGACTACACCCAGAATGTGTTATGGCATTTTAGTCATCATGACGCTAAGTCGTCAGATTCTCCCATGATCGTTCGATCACTAGACATTGATATAGACCTAGTCCGTCCCTGATGAGACGATGAAGAGATATTGAACCATAATGTTCATATCTAAGTGCAATAAGCGCATCATTGTACTTGGTCTAATGTGCTAGGACGAACATCTCGTCTGTTGTGAATGGTATAGCTCGACACAACATTGCGCTAACACGCTGCCATCGAAATGGCACTAAAGACACATTCTCTTACCTTATGGTAATTTTGGAAGTGGGCTAGTTTATCCCATTTGCATCATCGAGTGTACCTACCCCCTTCGGTACTCGAATTAACGCAACCCTTTTTCGGTTATACCGATGCCGGTTACTTATCAGACCCGCATAAGGGATATTCCTAACATGGTCTGTCTTTACCATTAGGAATAAGGCAATATCTTGGAGGTCTTGGAATGACTCCAAACGAATCACTCTGATCTACTCGTGCTCTATGAGATGACTAGAGAGTGTATATGGCTTCGAGCTAGTATTAGTCATATTTGAATTACATATGTTCTGTCTCACGATCCAGATAAAACACTTGTCATAGAAGACAACTTGTTGTTATTGATCAAGAGAGACATGACTACATTATGCTATTTAGCATTTCTCGCCGAAATTAATCTTCACAAATGAAGTTTAAGAGCATCCAGTTGAATGCTCGTTCTATTCCACGTTAGATTTTCTTGCATCCAGTCGTATGTAAGTAAATGAGGCATCCAGTCGAATGCTCGTACTCTTTCTTGAAATATGAAATCCTTGCACCCAGTCGTGTGCAAGTGAGGGGGAGCATCCAGGTGAATGCTTATTGTACTAATTACTACTTAGTCGAAATTCTCGCACCCTGTCGTGTGCAAGTGAGGGGGAGCATCCAGTCGTATGCTCGTGTACTCCTTTTGTCCTTAGACCAAGGTTTTTTTCCCACTGGGTTTTCCTTGGCAAGGTTTTTAGCGAGACACGTTCCCATCATACCTCACTTAAGATTGCCGAAATTAGGGGGAGTATCCTGTTGTATACTTCTTACCACTGTGTACTCTTTTGTCCTTCGACTAGAGGTTTTTCCCATTGGGTTTACTCTAGCAAGGTTTTGATGAGGCACCTATTTTGTAGTTGATCCCTACTACTACCACTGTTGCACTCTTTTTCCTTCGATAAGAGATTTTCCCATTGGGTTTGCTCCGGCAAGGTTTTGATGAGGCACACTATTTTGTGGTTAGTTACTTACATGATATTTCGGCCTATATCATTCGGCTACACAGTTTCTCCTAGGTACCGGTTTTGTCCCACACTGGGTTTTCCGGCCCTAAGGTTTTTATGTGTTTAGCACTGCGAATGAACTCGACTCACATCGACAGCATGAAGACGAAGAAATCAAGACGTCCAAAGGGGGAGTGTTGTAGGATATTATTGGACTTATCTTGGTCTTTCCTAGCATATGTAACTCTATCCTCTACTATATAAAGAGGGTCAGGGTCTCTTGATGTATCTCTATATACACTTGTATTAATGAATAAACATTTCGTCTGTTGTCTCTCATACCTCTCTCTATATCTATACATATCTCTATATATATCTATAACGAGCTAATATGTCACACAACAAGTCTAACATTATTAATTAAAAGGAAAAAAAATAATAAAAGAACAAGGTCGGCCGAACCGGGTCCGGTCCCGTGATCCATCAGTATATAAGATTTACGCTACCATTAAGAAGATTGATCCTAGAACTCTTCTTATATATACATGTACTCAGCCGTGAAGATATCATTGAATAAACATATAGTATTCTAAATCCTATCTATACCCATATTCAATTCAGTAGAACGACTAGGAGAGATTCATTCAATCACGTCATCCGATAAGCGCGTGGAATTATAAAGATATACTCCATTCGTACCCATTTAATTATCAATTACGAAATTACGTGCAATTTTGACCGGTTTATAACTTGTATCAAAATTATCGAAATAATTTTTTTTTTAAATCTAATCATAAAATTTAACATTTGAACTTATATGATCAATTTTTAAAATTTTTTATTATGACAATTTTGATAAAAAAATTTAACCGATTAAAATTGCACATAGTTTTATAAAGGATAATTAAATAGAAACGAAGGGAGTAACTGCTATGAAGTAATAATAATTTATGACAAGTTTCATTTGAACTCTAGGAAAAACAAGTCATACATATGCATTAAGAAATGAATTATTTATATTATATTAATTTCTCACCCTATAATTCTAGTATACTTTTCTTTCTTAATAATTAATTTCAAGCACTCACTTCTGGAGGTTTCCAATGCACAATGTTTCCATAAAACGCTAAACACGACACATAGCAAAAAGTGTATATTTTGCTCTGAACTAGATCAATTAGGCAACTCTTTTTTATTCAAAGGCACCAGAAACCATGGAAAATGAAAAAGATATTACATATGATTGCAACTACACAAAGGAAACAAGAGAGATTTTCCATGTTTATCATCTGAATAAAGGTAAAGCTAGAATCTCTCTTAAACTGGTTATTCTCAAATCTTTTGATTCCATTAATTGGCATTTTACTATGGATATACTGGATATCATGGGATTCCCTAACCAGATGAAGAAATGGATTTGGTCTTCCATTTCTAATCACTCTTGCTCCATCATGATTAATGGTGGAACGGAGGGGGTGTTCAAGTGTCACGCCCCGGATTTTGGATAAACCGGGTCGTGAATGTAAATTAAAAAAAAAAAAAAGGTTTAAATAACGAAACATGCGGAATGCCATTCAATAATACGTTAATCAATAGACCCAAATAAATAATTCAAGTCATGCCGATAATCACATTTGATTCACTAAGTTGGCCTAATGGTAGCCAACGGTGCTCAAATGTGAAAACACAAACAATACAATACGTTTTTTTAGAAATTTCGGCATGAGCTTCGCGTATCTATATGTTTCCATAAAATTTCACCTGTTTGAAACCACACATAACAAAATCGCAACGCGATTACCAAATAATCCAACAAGGATAAGTCAAATCCAACCCAGCTGATATTGTATAAAATAGCGTAATTTAAAATATACAAGTGCATGTGAAAAGTTACTCCAATCAAAAGAAAAATAATCTCTCGTTAAACACTTAATAGGCCAACAAGGCTCAAAATGAGATAATGCCAAAATGAACAAAAAAACAAATCTAGCGTGCGCGCGATCACGTGTAATATGATAATGAGCCCCATGTAAGCACTCTAAATTTCGTCACGATCTACGTCAGCACATGTACATCGATCATGAACAAAATGTACCGAAAACAAAGAAAGGAGGTAAGAAAACAATCTCGCTTTAAAAAGGGCGCTTGCTACTAAGCGCACACACAGTTCTAACATGACAAATATGATATCTAGGCAAATAATGATAAAGGGCAATTGCACGAAAAACACATCAACAAGTATAACTCGCAAACACAAGTAAATGACCATATAATCAAGATCAACCGAATTAATAATAAAATAAAATCAAATAAAATAAGACAAGACTCAGTGAAACACCAAGTCGGGATTGTATCACATGTACCCACTTTTAGAGCCACTCTGCTCTAGTAACCAAAGTGCAATGGTTCCCTCACCCATACTCTGACACTAATATGTGACCAAAAAATATGGGTTCGGCTTTAAGGGCACTAACCCTATGGTACCGATATACCTAATCCTTGGACAAGTTTCCGGGATCTCACCGTAAGCTGACACAGATCCGCCTTAACACTTGATACTGCAATCCCTAAAATAAATATATAAGACTCCCAAAAACGTAAACGGTAAAGTCCACGAACTGAAAATAAAATAAAAAACGCCACACTTTGTAATAGTTTATTTAATGGAATATTAGAAATCACTTGAACGCATCTTTGTCACGGTATCACTACAATGTTTACACAATCTCACCACTGTCACACTTTCACCATTTTCACACTTTCGAAATTTTTAAAAGATTTAATTAAATAGCACATTTAAATCACCTTTTTTTTTTCACAATTCATTTTCTAATAAAAATAGTAAAATCACCATACACAATATAATCACCATAAATAAAACAATGTGAAGCCTGTTACACACACAGTACAATAACATGATGCAATACACACTAACCATTTTACATTACTTAGCATACAACAAACAACACACAAAACCGCCTTTAAAGCAAAACCCTATTCCTCCCCCTTACCTACGCAAACGAGAGCTCGTTTGTCAAATACTCCCAAACTCAAGCCGAAACCCACCTAACAGTTAGAACCAGATATGGACAGCCCAAAACAGTCCTTTAACAGCCCTAAAATGTAATTAAAACGAGCTACGGATTAATATAAAAGTCCCTAATTTGGATTATAGTAAATATTCCCAAAAAATGTGTTTTTATAAAAGTTAAAATCAGATGAAACGACTTACACGGATAGATAGCTCTCGAAGAATAGGATAAGAAGATGTATTTGATTATGAACAACGGACACCCGATGACATCGGAATCGACTTCCGAAGTCGCTGCCAAAAAAACACGAAAACCGATCACCGCTGCGTGTCACGGTGGCCTGACCAGACCATGGCCAACTCTATCTCCACTCGTTATCACCTCAATTCTCTCTCTAAAATCTCCGCAGGTCTCTCTCTCTCCTTATGTATATGTTTATATGGAGGCTGTTGTTGACACGTAAAATTTACGGTCATTAAAAATACGCCACGTGTCTTTTAAACAAAATTAAATTGATTACTAATCTCTAAATTTAAATAGAAAATAAGTTATTAGTAATTTAAAAGAAAAGAAATTATAATCTATTATCACATAAAATTAAGATAGTAAATTAAAATAAAATAAAAGTATTTATTTTGCTAAAACTCATTTAGTATAGAGTAAACAAAGAGTTTCTTAAAATTATAGAACTCATTAAAATGTTTTTAAATCACAAATACTAAATTTAAATCAAATGATAAGTCTTGGTCTTATATGATAATGGGCCTAAACTTAGGTAGGTGCCCTTACAATTAAAAGACCATCCCAAAAGCTATAAATAGAGGGGTGGGGGTGCCATAATTCAGACAATCAAAAAAAAGTCTTGAAGACTAGAGAGACAAACTCCTCCACAGCCGCCAGGGAATCAGCTCCTCTCCTCCATGACCGATAGGGAATCAGCTCCGCTCCTCCACAACCGCCAGAGAATTAGCCCAGCTCCTCCACAAACGTCAGGAGATCAACTCCTAGGAGAAGCTCTGCACACTTCGGTCTCAATGAACACCTTCAAAGTCTGCAACAAATCTGCAATAAACTTGGCATTCGATCTTCAAGAACGTCTAAAAGTAGCAAGAAAGGTGTTTATATGGATAAAAATCTTCAACTTCTTCACCAAATCTAAAGAACTTCTGCAACAAATCTATCTTTGATGTTCAGGAACGACTACAAGCAATAAGCAAGACGTTTCTGCAAATCAAAGTCTTCAAAGTTCTTCACCAAATCTGAAGAACTCCACCCAAGAAATCTACAACAAATCTGCCTTCGATCTTCAAGAACGTCTAAAAGCAGCAAGTAACGCGTCTCTACGGATCAAAATATTCAAGTTCTTCATAAAATCTGAAGAAATTCTACAACAAATCTGCATTCGATCTTGAGCAACAATTACAAGCAATAAGCAAAACGTTTATGCAAATCAAAGTCTTTAAATTTCTTCACCAAATCTGAAGAACTCCACCCAAGAAATCTACAACAAACCAGCATTCGATCTTCAGGAACGACTACACAAAGGCAAAAACATGTTTCTCTAGATCAAAATCTCCAAGTTCTTCACCAAATCTGAAGAGTGACAAGATCATCAACGAAATCAACAAAACTACAAAGATCTTCACCAAATCCGAAGAATTCTACTCCAGTTCAGCAAATTCAACAAAATTCATCAAAGAGTCTACAACAGCATTTAGAGCCATCACAAATTGTTTGAGGAGGAGAATCAAATGACTTTCATTTCTATATTTTCTTTTAGAAATTATCAGAGATTGTACCCGCAAATTAATTGATAAATAAAATTTATTTTGCTTGGTATTCATTTTTCCTGTATTCAGCACTTGGTAAAAATTTGTGTGAAACAAATTTTGGCACATCCGGTGGAACTTCTCTGCCTTTCATCTCTTCTCTTCATCAAATCAAGTTCAACAACAATTTGATGGCTTCAAAGAAAGACTCCTCCAAAGTAATTGAAGATTCTTCCTTACTCAGCGAGAAGAGGACGATTTCAAACGTTTACACTAGAACTCGAAGCAACAAGTCTTCCGACGCCCAAGCATTAGATCACCCAATGGAAACTCCAACTCACGCAGAAGACATCAAACTTGGGGGAAACTTAAACTCAACAGAGTATCGATGCATACGACCTCAAGAGGATCTCACTCATGATGGAAAATCTTCCGCGAAACTCATATATGAACAACTAGGCAAAGATGAACAAGAGGGTGATGAAAAAGATGGCGTCACTGCTTCAGACTCGGAGTCTCCACTTAACAGCCCGCGATCTTCTTACTCAACTATTATGCCGGCCACGACTACAAATACATTGGCATTGTAAGAACAAGTTTCCATCCTAACAAAAACTCTAGAAGGTCTCATGAAGACAACAACAGAACGAGATACCCAATTTGCAATGTTAATAAATAAGGTGAAATTCCTGGCATAGACTAGTGAAACCGTTGTAAATGAAGAGAAACCATTCGAAGTCGAAGGATCTTCAAGCAAAGACAAAGGGGAGAACAAAAATATAGAGGTTCTTCCTGATGGTTCAATTCCTATTGATCAATTAAAGTATTTCATACTTGGCATCGTTAAGGGACGCTACGAAGAAGTGACACATTCCTCATTAAGCTATGTTAAGCCTTAAAGCACGAGATGGGGCAGGGCTCGTTCAAACACTGAAAAAAAGAAGTCATCGTTGTTTCTGCTAGTCTGCCAAAGGCCTCTTCAACGTCCAAGATTAACAAAAAATTGAAGAAAGTCGAAGTTGTAAAGTTTGACAATCAATGGAATGGAAAGAGAAGGCTCACCCTAAAGGAAATGTAAGAGAAGGAATACCTGTTTCCAGATACCAAAGTACCAAGAATGCTAGACGAACTTTTGGCCCTCAACTTGATTGAACTCCCATAAATGAATCGTCCAGAAGAGGATGATAAAGTGAACGACACAAATTACTGCAAGTTCCATCGTCTACTCAGCCATCCAACTCATCGATGTTTCGTGTTGAAAGAAAAGATCGTCTAGCTAGCCAGCCAAGGAAAGATTCTGTTGAAAGAAGAAGATGAAGCAAAAGCTCATTATGCAACATTCATTAGTGATTCTCCATTCAAAAGCATACACAACCGGACAACTATGCTCATCCAATTTGGCTCCTTCCCACCAATGGAATTCGTAGTTGAAGAACATGTCTCTGCAAACTCAACACAAAATGAAGACTACAAAACTAATGGGGACATGATTCTAGAAACCTTCCTGAAGATCAACATCAACAATCTGAACTCATGTCCTTGGAAAATAATCAAATCCACGAGCATCAACAAGAGAGGGCAATATACAAATTCAGTGAGAACGACCATTGTTTCTTTAATGTCTGCAATTGCGAGGACTGCATAGAGTACGAATGGAATAAATGGTGCAATGAAGACGAAGAGCCAAAAATTATGAAGAAGAAAAATAAGAAGAAAAATGCTCAGCAATTGTTCAAGAAAAGGTACGAAGATGGAGACCCGCAAATTGGCCACCTAGAAGAATCGTCTGGAAAGTTCGGTTACTACGTCCAGTATGGCAAAGAACAAGAAGTGAATCAATTTTCATATATAAAGCACCCTAACAACGAATTTGGTGAAGAATTGAACGCAAACGAAGTTGGCAAATCCTTGAGTTTTGACAGTGCATCTGAAGTTCCTGATGAAATGTGCAAAATAGAAGAAATCAGCCAAATTCTGCATACGTCTGAGCCTTGCAAAGATATTTGTCAAGAATGCCAACATGTTCTTAAAGAAAGATATGAAGCCAATGATAAACAAGTTGGGAAATTTAAGGAAACTGATGGGGATTACTACATTTTACGTTACAAAGAGCGAGTGATTGAAGAATCCACCCCAGAAAGACCAAGCATGGAGGTTCCAATGGCCTACTACTATCGAGGAAATCCTATTTACAATTTCAAAGATGATGACGGTCATTGCTTCTGGGATGTTTGTGAATGTGATGGTTGCATAAATGATAGATACTCTGAAGAAGAAGATGAAGATGACTGGTATGCTGCCTCATGTAACATCGCAACTATCGAAGAGCTCCCCAAAGAAAATGAGGACGAGTCCACTGTACTCTCAGCAACACCCACTCAATCTGAAGAAGTAAATGAAGTAACAAACATGATGACTATCAACTTCTCCGACGAAGACTTGTTACTCGATGCAAAACCCCATAATCGTCAATTGTTCATTTCTGGCTACGCACGAGAGAAGAAAATGAAGAGGATCTTACTAGATGGAGGTTCTGCCGTCAATATTTTACTACTACGAATTGTTAATGATCTTGGGATCACGATTGATGAGATATCTCCCAGCCACCTAATGATTCAAGGATTTAACCAAGATGGACAAAGAGCGATTGGCACAATATGTTTGGAGCTTGTCATCGGCGACCTTACATCAACCGCTTTCTTTCACGTCCTCAATGCGAAGACTTCATAAAACAGGCTTCTTGGTCGACCTTGAATTCATGAGAATAGAGTCGTCCCATCAAATCTTCACCAATGTTTTAAGTATTGCCAAAATGATGTCGTGAAGAAACTTGAAGCTGATAACAATCCCTTCAAAGGAGTGGAAGTTTATTTCGCCGACGCCAAGTTCTATGTGGATAAACCAAAGAAGGAGGATGCCCTTGAATCTCTTTCACCAGCTGTTGTGGAAAAGAAAACTAAAGAAGACCAAGGAAGCAAGAGTACAAAAAGTAAGAGTCTACTAACAAACAAGAAAGAAACTTCAGTGGTTTGCTACGCTCCCAAGTCAAGTAACATCGACGATCTAAATTTCAGAGACTTAACAATTCCTGTAACTACGATCGAACGAACAACAATACTCAAAGGTTTTATGCGACCAACACATGGCCCTGTTAGTGAACATGGAGAGACTTCAATCACTCAATCTTTTTGCAAAAAAACCTGCAAGATACTTACAAATTGTGGATACTCAAAGGAAATTCAAATCTTCTTGGAAAGCTTGTTCCCGAAGTAACTAGAGAAAAGGTTCACGGTTTAAATCCAACACAAAATATGCTTAAGCAAAAGGGTTTCAAGGTGAAAGAATCTCGTGTTGGAATTGGCTACAAGATGCATGTTCCAGTTCGTATTATCATAAAGAAGTCAAATAACTGTTATACTACATTTGAGGATGCTGAATCAATAACTACTCAACGGTCATTTCAAAAGAAATTGGTTCTCTAACGAATGGGGGCAAATGTAATTTCACGATCTGTATTTAAAAAATTATCAAGTAGGCGACCATCAATATTTGGACGACTTAGTAGAAGAAAATCTGTTTTTGACCGGCTTGGCACAACATAGAATACATTAGTTTCTCAAAGGCGTCTCACAAGAAAGGTCCGAGTAGTCATTATTGTCCAAGGTACCACATAGATGAAAACCTTGCAAGTCACAACGTCTTACCACATCACGGGGATCGACAAGAAAGAGCATATCGAAAAAGAGGTAGAAGATGCTCCTGAAGAACTCGAAGAAGGTGTTAGATCTACTATGGATGAATTGAAAGAAGTCAACCTCGGCACGACGGATGCTCCGCAACCTCCATACCTAAGTGCACTTTTAACGAAGTAGTTCATCATCTCGCAGTAAAACGAGGATCTAGACCAGTAAAGCAAGCCCAATGACAATTCCGAGCAGAGTTGGTTCAACAAATTGAAGTGGAAGTCAACAAACTTATCGATGCAGGTTTCATAAGGGAAGTCAAATATCCAATGTGGATCTCGAGCATAGTTCCAGTCAAGAAGAAAAATTGACAAATACGAGTTTGCGTAGACTTTCGAGACCTGAATAGTGCATGCCCCAAAGATGAATTTCCACTCCCAATAACTGAGCTCATGATTGATTCTACTACCAGACATGAAGCCTTGTCATTCATGGATGCATCCTTAGGCTACAACCAAATTCACATGGATCCAAAGGATGAAGAGATGACTGCTTTCAGAACGCCAAAAGGGATTTATTGCTACAAAGTCATGCCGTTTAGATTGAAGAATGCTGGAGCAACATATCAAAGGGCAATGCAAAGGATTTTCGACGACATGCTTCACAAGAATATTGGATGCTACGTCAACGATATAGTTGTTAAGATAAAATAGCATCACGAACATCTAAAGGACCTTGAAGTTGTGTTCAAATGTCTGTGCCGATATCAACTAAAGATGAATCCACTAAAATGCGTATTTGGAGTCACTTCTGGAAAGTTCCTTTGGTTCATTGTCGGCCATCAAGGGATCAAAATTGATCAATCAAAAATTGAGGTAATCATTAAGATTCAAGTACCAAAGAATATCCACGAGCTTCGAAGTCTACAGGGGAAGTTAGCATACATCCGAAGATTCATATCCAACCTATCTGGCCGTTGTCAACCATTTAGTCGACTTATGAAAAAGGGCACGCCGTTCAAATGGGATGATGCCTGTGAAAATACCTTTGAAATCATCAAATCTTATCTGACAAAGTCTCATAACCTAGCAGCTCTTATTCTGGGAAGACCGTTGATCTTATACCTTGCAGCATAAGAACGTTCAATCCAAAGTCTACTTGCTCAAGAAAATAACCATGGGAAAGAAGACGCACTCTACTACTTGAGTAGAACAATGACACCATGTGAAGTGAACTATACGCCCATTGATAAGATGTGTCTCGCTTTGGTGTGTGCAATTACGAAATTGAGGCACTATTTTCAAGCTCACACAATTCGGTTAATGTCAAAAGCAAATCCTGTTAAACACGTCATGTCAAAACCCGTATGGTCTGATCGTCTAGCAAGATGGACGTTTTTCTTCCAAGAATTTAAAATAATATATGTTCCTCAAAAGGCCATCAAATGACAAGTGCTTGCAGATTTCCTAGCCGACCATCTAATGCCCGCTGAATGGGAGCTCTCTGAGGATCTTCCAGATGAAGATGTCATGTGGGTTGAAGTGTGTCCGTCATGGACAAAGTAGTGTTCCTTAGTCCTGAAGGAGATGTTCTACCTTATGCTTTCACCCTCGTGCAACAATGCTCCAACAATGTTGCTGAATATCAAGCTCTGATATTGGCACTCGAGATGGCTCTTGGTGCAAACTATCAACATCTCAAAGTTTTTGGAGATTTTGAGTTGGCCATAAATAAGTTACAAATGAATATGAAGTTAAGAAAATGGATTTGTCACCATATCATGACTATGTTGCGAGACTTGTTGCAAAAATTGGAGATGTGACGCTAGATCATGTTCCAAGGAAAGAGAATAAACAAGCTGATGTGTTGGCAAAATTGGCATCCACCGTCGCAATGCCCAACAGAGATGTAAAGATTCCTGTATGTCAACGCTGAATAATTCCTCTAGAATTTGAAAATTAAAATAAGATTATCGAAGAAGTTACCGTGATTTCCGTGTTTGAAATTGAGAAAGAAGATTGGAGGCAGCCTATCATCGACTACTTGCAGCATGGAAAATTGTCAGATGATAAACACAAAAAGATAGATACTAGGCGAAGAGTTTCTAGGTTCATTTTCTTTAAGAATACTCTCTACCGTCGATCTTTCGAAGGATTATTTCTACGATGTCTAAACGAAGAAGAAGGAATAAAGGCAATGGAGGAAGCTCATTCTGGAATTTGCGGCGCTCATCAGTTAGTTCCAAAGCTTCACTTCCGAGTCAAAAGAATGGGATACTATTGGCCAACTATGGTCAAAAATTGCATGGATTTTGCCAAAAGATGTCAGCCTTGTCAATTTCACGCAAATTTTATTCATCAACCGCCTCAGCTGTTACACACTACGGTTGCGTCTTGGCCATTTGAAGCATGGGGATTGGATGCAATAGGACCACTACTTAAGTCTTCTGGGGGGCATCTTTACATACTTGCAGCAACCGATTATTTCTCAAAATGGGCAAAAGCAGTGCCTTTGAAAGTTGTGGAGAAGGAAACGGTGGTAGATTTTATCAAATCAAATATCATATTTCGGTATGGGGTTCCACGCTACATCATCAACGACAACGGAACGCCTTTCTACAATAAGTTGGTGATAAATTTATGCGAGAAATTCGTATTTAAACAACATAACTCTTTGATGTACAATGCACCAGCTAACGAACTCACAGAAGCTTTCAACAAAACACTTAGAAACTTGCTAAAGAAAGTTGTGGCAAAATCAAGAAAGGACTGGTACGAAAGGATCAAAGAAGCTCATTGGGCATATCGAACGACATATCGAACATCAACTCAAGCTACCCCATATTCGTTGGTGTACGGAGTAGAAGATGTCTTGCCACTAGAAACGCAAATCTCGTCTCTTAGAATTGCCCTCCAAGAAGGATTGACACTTGAAGATAATGCTCGCCTTCGCCTCGAAGAACTTGAAGCACTCGATGAAAAGAGACTTGAAGTGCAACAAAGGTTGGAGTGTTACCAAGCACGAATGTCGAAGTCATTCAACAAGAAAGTCAAACAAAGATCGTTCCAAAAGGGAGACTTGGTGTTAGCAGTTAGAAGGCCTATCATCACAACACGACGCACTGGGAACAAATTTCTCTTCAAATGAGATGGACCATATACAGTGATAGAAGTTTACACAAATGGCGCAAACAAGTTGCAAAGCGAAGACGGTTTAAAGATTGGCCCCATCAATGGCAAATTTTTGAAGCATTACTACCCCTAAAGAAGAAGTGAAGACACTCTTTGATGCAAGAGTATAAAGTGAAGACATTTTTTTCCTTAATAGTGACACCAATCGCGCCGACTTCGAGAAGCAAAGAACTCTGCTCATTATACTAGCGTGCTTTTATAAAGAACTCAGAAACCATTGACTTAAGATGTGATGCGTCAATTGAGCCTGCAGACTCCATCATCTTGGTAATCTTCACACTTCTCTCCTCAAGCAAACAAAGGTCACCGGTACGATACTCCTCCAAGATGCGGATAAGAGTTTTCCTCAAGTCAAGAACGAACTTTCGGGTAGACACCAAAATATCATCATCATACTAGAAGTGGAATCAGGATGAGAAGAAGAAACGTTGCGCTTGTTGCTTCTTTCCACCATAAGCGTGCTAGAAGAGGCATCATCAGCTTGCATAAGTTTACTACTACCCTCCTCAGTGTGACCAGATGAACCAGAATAATTGACAGGCTCTGTAGCTTCATGAACATTGTCACTCCCAAATGAGACTCACTCGTTCCCTCCATACATTGTGGCATCCTCATCAAGTAGACGAATTCCAACCTAAAAACACAAGTAAAATTATAAGTAAAAAAAAAAGGGAAAGAAAAGAAGAAGAAAATAAAATAAAATAAAATCAAAAATCAAAAAAATCAGAGATACGTACGTCTTTCAAATCTGCAGGGGTAGTGTCTCCAATCATATCAACATCATCAACTCTAAGCTCACTTACACAACAAGTTTTCGCTTTCTTTGTGGCTGGAGCGTCGTGATGACCTAAGACTTCCTTGAGAGTTGTAAGACTTTTACCCGACCTTTTAGTGCCTACGATAAGAGAGGGAGGACTAGTACCATTTATACTCTTTATTAGAAGTTTTCGCCCTTCGATAAGATAGCGACCATGAACTTTCCCCCACCATTTGAGAAATTGCAAAGTTGTACCTTCATTTGCACTCTTCCGAAGACCCGGAATTAAAACAGTTGTGCCAGGATATTCATACTGGCTAAGAGCCCAATGCTTCATCCCTTCATCAAGCGTCGAAGAGCGAATATCTTCTTTAGTAGATTTGAATGGAATTCTCTGAGAAAACCCAAACTATCGGCTGAATCTGTGCAGATTGTAACGCTGTAAAAAAAGGTGTTCTTCCATCGAAAGCTTAACAAACATGACCGAATAGATACAAATCGATTACGCTCTTCATCGTTAAGAGGGCATTTGGTGGCGTCAAAACGTTGAGTGTATTTTTTGACGAACGAGGATGCTTTCCAAAAAATTGACTTGACTGAATGGATCTCTCTTCGAGCCTCCTCATCATTGAACGATTTGGCTGCACGATCTCCTAAAAACTCAGACATTCTCGATTCTGCAATGAGCTGCTTCTGCCGATTATGGGTGCCGAAATAGTTAGCCATGCAAGTTGTAAGATAATGCTGAGGGAAGTAGGCTGTCGATGATCCAGGAGTTGGCGATTTTGCAATGGCATACAAACTTTTGTAAATGTATGCTCGAATTGGAAAAGAGAGACCCAAAACTTTGCCGAATGCCATCAAACTAGCAGGTTTAAACATAGTTGCTCTAATAGATGTAGTCGATCCCATGGGAAGCACAAAGACACAAAACCAACATGATAAAAAAGCAGCAAGGTACACTTCGTTGAATAATACTTGGAATGCCAAGCTCAATAAAAACACATTTTCTCTCCGGAAGCCAATCGTAGCGGGAATCATTCGCACCATGAGCCGCAGACTTTGCTAAAGGTTGCGAACGTGAACTCTTGTGTTCTAAGCCTCCTTTGAACCAGTATTTGACCCAAGCAGCAGGAGAAATTGTCTTCTTTTTATCAGACCAACAAGTCGATGGTAAGCGATGAGTAAAAACTTGCAACTCGGGGAAATCGAAGTGTCGTCGCGGACATCATTATCAAGCTTATCCGGATAAGGTACTGTCTCGTCATAAATCAACCCGAGAGTAGGCCGACCACCAATGACATGCAAATCCCATAGAGTAATCAAAACTTCTCCGTTGCCCGTGTGTAAGGAGTCCGTATCTGTACACCAAGCCTCATAGAAAACACGCATCATAGTCGAATCCTGGCTGTAGGTAAAGGAAGAAGCAAAATCTGCATCGTAAATCTCAGTAGTACGAAGAGAGAAACCAGCATGGTCAAGAATTTCCTCTAGCCACTCCGAAAACTTCAAAGGCTGGCGAAACTTCCCATGAACTTTGAACGTGTCTCCCCATTTAGCTTCTCCATAGATGATACGGCGACCGAGAGTGGAGAACGAATGATTAGAAACTGTGTTGGCATTGTGGAGTGGGCTACGCAGCAGTGGCAATCCTTCTTGGATAAACGACCATGAGGAAGACTGGACGTACGGAATGTCATCGAGAGTAGGAGGAGCGTGATCATGTTTGCCGGTCAGAAGGAAGTTCTATCGGATGAGATGTATTTTTGTCGCCGTCTCTGATGATCAAATGTTGCACCTCACCAACTTGCCTCAACTCGAATTTCACCATGGCGAACAAAGCTGCCAAAAGAAAGGTTTAGCTACATTGTTTTATATATATATATTAGGAAAAAAAACCAATATATATTTATAAAGGGTGTCTATTCTGTCAAAAAAAAACGAACTCTGCATGTTTTTAGAATTTAACTTAGTATTCTAAAACAAAACTAAAGAAAAACTGTTACTAGTAGATCCCTCTTTACACTGCTACATTTATGAAAGATAACAAAGGTTTTAAACAATAAAAAAAAAGTTTTTATTTTTCTCTTTTAACTAAGATATCAGAAAAGTTAAAAGTTTTATAAAAAAAAAAATACTAACATTATGTGTTAAATAAAATAAAATAAAAAACTTATGAAAAAAATCTAGCAGTACTAAAAGAAAACATGCACGGGGGGTGAGAAAGTCAAAAATAAAATCTGAGATGTTTTAATCCAAGTTGGTATAATTGTTTTTTTTGACAGATGTTGCTTTTACAATGATAAAACCAAAAATTGAGCTAAGAAATAAAAAAAGCAAGAGTAAGATCAAGTATTTAACTTGAAAAGTAATAAAAAAAAAAAAGATTAGGTACTTCACTTTATTAGTTTGCTTCCAACGAAAAAAAAGAGAGAAAATATGTTGTGGATCTCCAAATTGTTATGAAAATAAATAGGGGTGAAGCCCCTATTTATAAGAATTGTAAACGTTTCATAAATTGATATGGACTCTAAAAAATTGTACTTTATGTAGGACAAAAACTCTTCCAAAGATATATATGTAACATTAGTTTATTTAAAATAATCCTATTCTCCTATCAGGAATGAATCACACGGCCTTTTTTAAATAATAAATATAAAAAGCCAACAGAATCTTTTACTGTTGGATATGTGAGGGGGAAGGACTAATCCTTTCCCAAAGGAATTGTAAAACTTTTAAAAGGTTTTTAAATTAGATAAGAACTTTATCCTTTCTAGAAAGAAATTGTTTCCCGAAACTCTAAACCTAAAACTTGTTCGTTCAAAATATGCCGATAAAGTTAGGTTAGTATTTTGGACTAAGCTTACTTTCTAAATTGTTAAAAACTAAATCCTTATGACCTGCATGGGTACACAAAAAAATTACTTGTGACGTAAATGTACTAGGCTTGTCTATTAAAAAAAAACCTACTCAAAGATACTTCAAATTTTCTTTCAAATTTTTTTTAAAAATTAACTCATTTTAAAAAAAATCGAGACTCGTTCATTTTACAAAAGATATGCAGCTAAACAAGTCTCGAGGGGGCATTTGGAAAATTTACGGTCATTAAAAATACGCCACATGTCTTTTAAAAAAAATTAAATTGATTACTAATCTCTAAATTTAAATAGAAAATAAGTTATTAATAATTTAAAAGAAAAGAAATTATAATTTATTATCACATTAAATTAAGATAGTAAATTAAAATAAAAGTATTTATTTTGGTAAAACTCATTTAGTATGGAGCAAATAAAGAGTTTCTTAAAATTATAGAACTCATTAAAATGTTTTTAAACCACTAATACTAAATTTAAATCAAATGATAAGTCTTGGTCTTATATGATAATGGGCCGAAACTTAGGGAGATGCCCTTGCAATTAAAAACCCATCCCAAAAGCTATAAATAGAGGGGTGGGGATGCCATAATTCAGACAATCAAAAAAAGACTTGAAGACTAGAGAGAGAAGCTCCTCCACAACCGCCAGGAAATCAGCTCTGCTCCTCTACGGCCGACAGAGAATCAGCTCCGCTCCTCCACGGCCGACAGAGAATCAGCTCCGCTCCTCCACAATCGCCAGGGAATCAGCTATACTCCTCCACAAACATCAGGGGACCAACTCCTAGGAGAAGCTCTGCACACTCCGGACTCAACAAACGCCTTCAAAGTCTACAACAAATCTGCAATAAACTTGGCATTCGATCTTCAAGAACGTCTAAAAGCAGCAAGCAATGCGTTTCTATGGATCAAAATCTTCAACTTCTTCACCAAATCTAAAGAACTTCTGCAACAAATCTGTCTTCGATGTTCAGGAACGACTACAAGAAATAAGCAAGACGTTTCTGCAAATCAAATTCTTCAAAGTTCTTCACCAAATCTGAAGAACTCCACCCAAGAAATCTACAATAAATCTGCCTTCGATCTTCAAGAACGTCTAAAAGCAGCAAGCAAGGCGTCTCTACGGACCAAAATCTTCAAGTTCTTCACAAAATCTGAAGAACTTCTACAACAAATCTGCCTTCGATCTTCATCAACGACTACAAGCAATAAGCAAAATGTTTCTACAAATCAAAGTCTTCAGATTTCTTCACCAAATCTGAAGAACTCCACCCAAGATATCTACAACAAACCAGCATTCGATCTTCAGGAACGACTACACAAAGGCAAAAACACGTTTCTCTAAATCAAAATCTCCAAGTTCTTCACCAAATCTGAAGAGCGTCAAGATCATCAACGAAATCAACAAAACTATAAAATTCTTCATCAAATCCGAAGATTTCTACTCAAGTTCAGCAAATTCAACAAAATTCATCAAAGAGTCTACAACAGCATTTCGAGCCATCACAAATTGTTCGAGGATGAGAATCAAAGGACTTTCATTTCTATATTTTATTTTAGAAATTATCAGAGATTGTACCCGCAAATTAATTAATAAATAAAATTTACTTTACTTCGCTTTTATTTTTCCTGTCTTCGGCACTTGGTGAAAATTTATGTGAAACAACTGTGTATGTATGTATGTATGTATGTATATAGTATGTACAACATATGTATCATATATATATTTAGGTTTTATTTTGACTAATTTACTAACTAGTCCACTAATTTATTACATGATACAAATCACCCCCACAACTATTATATACACCAAATTCCATATCACGCATGTGTATTTCATACAAATACGTAGGCACATACAAGAAATTAATATCACTATCTTATTAATAAAATAAATAATAAACTACGAATTTTTTTGAGACGTTACATTCTCCCCAACTTAAAAGAATTTCGTCCTGAAATTAAACACATAGCCGAATCAATAAATAAGTTTGGATATTTAGCACGAATCTCCATCTCACGCTCCCATGTTGCCTCTTCGGTCCCATGGTGACTCCCCAATACTTTTACTAAAGAAATAATGCTCCTCCGTAGTACCTGCTCACATCTACATAAGAAACTTCCTCATGTACTCGAAGATCAGAAAAATTCAGAATATGAGATGGGTCTGGCTCGTACTTCCGGAGCATTGAAACATGGAGCACTGGGTGTACATTCGCCAATTGCGGTGGCAAAGCTAGCTGATAGGCCAGATCACCAACTCTATCCAAAATCAAGAAAGGTCCAATAAACCGCGGTGAAAACTTCCCATGCCTCCCAAAACGCATAATGCCCTTACGAGGCAATATCTTGAGGAACACATGATCACCCACCCCAAACTCGAACGGCCGCCTTCGTCTATCCGTGTAACTCTTTTGACGGCTTCTCGCTGTCTCCAGCTTTTGCTTAGTCAAAAGAATCTTCTTTGTAGTCTCTCGAACCACATCTGGTCCTAACAATGACGATTCACCGGCCTCCATCCAACACACAGTAGATCTACAAGGTCACCCATATAACGCCTCATAAGGAGCCATCTCAATGCTCGAATGATAACTATTATTATAAGCAAACTCAATCAACGCCACATGTTTCTCTCAACCACCACCAAAATCAAGTACACACGCACGAAGCATATCCTCTAACGTCTGAATAGCCCTCTCCGATTGACCATCGGTCTGAGGGTGATAAGCAGTACTCAAATCTAGTTTCGTCCCCAACGCCTTCTGGAGACTCTGCCTGAAACGAGACAGAAAGTGAGGATCACGATCAGACACAATAGAAACTGGGACACCATGTAAGCGAACAATCTCACGGACATAAAGCTCGCATAGCTGCTCGACTTTGTCGCTAACACGCATCGGGAGAAAGTGGGCCAATTTCATCAACCGATCAACTATGACCCATATCGAATCTTTCCCCCTACTAGATCTCGGCAACCCCACTACAAAGTCCCTAGTTATGTGTTCCCACTTCCACTTGGGTATATACAAAGGCTTGAGCAACCCTCCCGACTTTTGGTGCTCAATATTCACCTGCTGACAAGTAAGACACTTACTAATAAAATTTGCCACATGTTTTTTCATCACACTCCAATAAAACTGTCGTGCCAAGTCATGGTACATTTTTGTGCCACCAGGATGAACTGGCAATCGAAAGTGGTGAGACTCTCTCATGCCCACCCCACGTATACTTACGGGCACAAATAAATGATCCATAAATCTCACACCATTCCCTATATTCCTTGTCTCCTTGTTGGGCCTCAATGACCCTCGAAACCAACGACGGTTGCGCGTTCAGAGAAAACAACACGTATGAATTTTCTCCTTCGCCCACCTCTAAGTCAAAGTCATCGATAACCCTTAGCATACCCCTGCCACCATGTTAGCTTTACCGGGATAATATTGTAGGTCCAAATCATATTGCTCGAGATACTCCATCCACCTCGTCTGTCTTAAGTTTAGGTCACGCTGGGTGAAAATATACTTGAGACTCTTGTGATCCGAAAACACGTTGAATCTCTCTCCAAACAAGTAGTGCCGCCAACACTTCATAGAAAACACCACCGCAGCCAACTCGATATCATGAGTGGGATAATTCTTCTCTTGGACCTTTAACTGTCGGGACGCATAAGCAACAACCTTGCTATCTTTCATTAAAACCGCTCTGAGACCTTCCTTCGAGGCATCACTATAAACACTATACTCCACACCTCGTTCTGGGATGATGAGAATAGGGGCAGAAGTTAGGCGACACTTCAACTCATGAAAAGAAATTTCACACTTTTTGTCCCATTTGAATTTAACGCCTTTCTTCATTAGTCAAGTTAATGGACCCGCCAAACGAGAGAAATCTTGTATGAATCTTCGATAATAGCCTGTAAGTCCCAGAAAGCTTCGGATCTCGAACACATTTCTTGGTTGCACCCAATCAGTTACCGCCTTGATCTTAGAAGGATCAACCGATACTCCACCTGCAGACATTACGTGGCCAAGAAACTTCACCTCTGACATCCAAAACTCGCACTTGGAGAACTTAGCATAAAGCTTGTGCTCTCGCAAAAGAGTAAGCACAATACGAAGATAATCCCTATATTCTTCCTCAAATGAAGAGTATACCAGAATATCGTCCACAAACACCACGACAAACTTATCCAGAAAGGTTCTGAAAACACGGTTTATCAAGTTCATAAAAGCAGCATGTGCATTCGTTAAACCGAATGGCATCACTAGAAACTCATAATGACCATACCGAGTACGAAATACAGTCTTAGGAATATCCACCTCATGAACTCGAAGTTGATGATAGCCTAATCGAAGATCAATCTTTGAAAAATACTTCGACCCTTTCAGCTGATCGAAGAGGTCATCGATTCGTGGCAGAGGATACTTATTCTTTATCGTAACTCGATTCAGCTTTCGATAATCAATACACATACACATACTACCATCCTTCTTCTGGACAAATAATGTTGGCGTACCCCACGGAGACACACTAGGACTTATAAATCCCTTACCCAACAAATCATCCAACTATTCCTTTAACTCTTTCAATTCAGTTGGGGATAAACGATAAGGAGCCATAGCAATAGGAGCAGTCCCATGTGCTAAATTTACGGAAAACTCCACCTCACGCTGATGATGGAGTTTGACAATATCATTAGGAAACACCTCGGAAAACTCACACACCACCAGAGGTAGCTCGCCATCGGTAGACACTTCATCACTAACCGATAAGCTAGCTAATAAACCATCCAAATCATCAACCACGTTCAACGATGGCGAAAAACGAATACATCGGTGCCAAGAGAAAATAATACGATCACCAGAAGGAGTAATAAAAGATACACGTCTACGCTCACAATCAATAATGGCCTGGAAGAAAGATAACTAGTCCATACTAGGAATAACATCAAAGACAGTTATATCAAGCACAAAAAAGTCGAACACAAAAGGGTGTTCAGAGATATAAAGCACATAGTCACGACATATGCGATTAAGCAGAACACAACCAGGAATAGGAGTTTCAATCAAAATAGCAGGATCCTGAATACTGAATAATAAACCCATAGATAAAGCAAAACGAGAGGAAATAAATGAACGAGAAGAGCCAGTATCAAATAATACATTAGCCCAAGAAGAGCTAACGAGTAAGGTACCTTGAATAACTAAAGGTTCGCCCCTGTTAGTATTATCCTGAGGCAGGGCGAACACACGAGCTTGAGTACCCTGAGAAGACTAAAAAGACTGGTGATGATGGTAACCACCATGACCGGAACTCTGAAAACAACCACAAGTTGCCTTTGAATTATGAGAAATAGGAGCCTTAGAACCAGAATAAGATGGCGCATTCGAATAGTTCTGAGTAGTTGGAGTAGTACGAATAGGAGCTGAAGAAGTGGCACTAGTTCCCCTTGACATGCACTGACTCTCAAGATGTCCTAAAATACCACACTTATGACACCTGGCCCTAAGACTGTCTCGAACCCTATGAGCCCAAGAGCCACAATTATAGCATCCAGAATTCGCTTGAGGAGCAGAAGACACAGAACCCGTACTCGAATAACTCCTAGGCTGGGAATGTCCTCGAAAACCAGGAAAAGAGTCGGCCTCTTATGATCACCCCCGCTATTACCCAAATTACGGTTAGTCCCTCCGAACTGAAACTGAGAACCAGAGACATGATTCGAAGAAGGAAAAGGGGTCTTATCTAGCTTAGGAGCCAGAATGCGCCTTTCCTCAATATCCGTCGCCTCAACTTTTAACGCGCGTTCTACAAGGACGTCAAAAGAAGTAAACACATGCGATGCTAGACTACTGAGAATCTTAGGACGTAATCCCTGCTCAAACCGCTGACAACGAAGCTCCTCACTACTTACGCTTTCTAGATAATACATAGATAACTTTTGGAATTTTAGTTGATAGTCACGCACACTCATATTACCCTGAATAAGCTTTAGGAATTCGGTTTTCTTCGAATCTCGCATAGGCTGAGGAAAATAATCCTTGAGAAACATCTCCCTAAACACCTTCCAACTAATATCCCACAGACTAAACAACTTCTTTCAACTCTTCCACCATACTCCCACCTCGCCCCTCAAATAGCAGACAGCAGAAACCACCTTTAATTTATCTTCCATGATTTGAAGCGACTCAAAACTATTCTCCACATCCGATAGCCAAGTCTCGGAAACTTCAGGGTCGACACCCCCCTAAAAGATAGGAGGTTCCATACGCTGAAAATGCTTTTGAGCAGCTGAAGCTTCTATTTCCCCACTAATTAACTGGCCTTGAGAACTTGAACCCATGCGTCGCACAGTCTCTACCATAGCCCTCTTAAACTAGGTCATCATAGGGTTGTTGGCATTACCATTCCCATCTCCATTCGGATTTCCATCCCCTTCCTCCTCCAGATTATGAACCTCAGGTGGGGCATCATTACGAACCTCTTCGGGTGCAACCTCACGACCTATTCTCCCTCGACCACCATTACGACCACCACCACGATTGCGACTTGCCATACGACCACTCCCGGGTGCCTCTTTAGGAGCAGGATTTCGACCCATAAAAGTACGAGCACGAGTATGTATAGGACCTCGACTCTTATCACTCGTACCGCGAGTTGGTTTTCGCTTAGGAGTCATCAGTAACTACACATAACCATTGCGAAGAAAATTAAAATTAAAAAGATATCCCACTAAAACGTAAATAACAAGATATTTACCACACAATGTCATCACACATATGTTACGCTCTATAAGTTACTCAAGTAAAAGTTTAGAACAGAATGTCACAAACGAAATATGCACAACTATCCACAATTGCAGACTTTCATCAAAGGATGTATTCCTATCATATTGCGCGCGATCACGTGTAATATGATAATGAGCCCCATCTAAGCACTCTAAATTTTGCCACGGTCTACATCAACACCTGTACATTGATTATGAACAAAATGTACCGAAAACAAAGAAAGGAGGTAAGAAAACAATCTCGCTTTAAAAACGGCACGTGCTACTAAGCACGCACACATAGTCCTAACATGACAAATATGATAACTTGGCAAATAATGACAAAGGGCAATTGCACGAAAAACACATCAACAAGTATAACTCGCAAACACAAGTAAATGAACATATAATCAAGATCAACTGAATTAATAATAAAATAAAATAAAACAAGACTCAATGAAACACAAAGTCGGGATTGCCTCACATGTACCCACTTTTAGAGCCACTCTGCTCTAGGACCCAAAGTGTAATGATTCCCTCACCCATACTCTGACACTAACATGTGACCAAAAGATATGCGTCTGACTTTAAGGGCACTAACCCTATGGTACCGATATACCTAATCCTTGGGGAAGTTTTCGGGATCTCACCGTAAGATGACACAACTCCGTCTTAACAATTGGTACTACAACCCTAAAATAAATATAAAAGACTCCCAAAAATATAAACGGTAAACTCCACGAACTGAAAATAAAATAAAGAACGCCACACTTTGTAATAGTTTATTTAATTGAATATTAAAAATCACTTGAACACATCTTTTTCACGGTATCACCAAAATGTTTACACAATTTCACCATTGTCACACTTTTAAAAATTTTAAAAGTTTTAATTAAATAGCACATTTAAATCACCTTTTTTTTTCACAATTCATTTTCTAATAAAAATAGTAAAATCGTCATACACAATATAATCACCATAAATAAAACAATGTGAAGCCTGTTACACACACAATACAATAAAATGATGCAATACACACTAATCATTTTACATAGCTTAGTATACAAGAAACAACACACAAAACCGTCTTTAAAGCGAAACCATATTCCTTCCCATTACCTACGCAAACGAGAGGCTGTTTGTCAAATACTCCCAAACTCAAGACGAAACCCACCTAACAGTTAGAAGCAGATCTGAACAGCCCAAAACAGTCCTTCAACAGCCCTAAAATGTAATTAAAACGAGCTACGGATTAATATAAAAGTCACTAATTCGGATTATACTAAATATTCCCAAAAAATGGGTTTTTATAAAAGTTAAAAATAAGATGAAACGACTGACACGGATAGATAGCTCTCAAAGAATAGGATAAGAAAATATATTTGATTATGAAAAACGGACACCCGATGACATCCGAATCGGCTCCTGAAGTCGCTGCCAGAAAAACACAAAAACCAATCACCGATGCGTGTCACGGCGGCCTGACCAGACCATGGCCAACTCTCTCTCCACTCGTTATCACTTTGTTGATGATCCCTCCCTCAAATTCTCTCTCTAAAATCTTCGCTGGTCTCTCCCCTTATGTATATGTATATAGGGAGGCTGTGTATGTATGTATATAATATGTACAACATATGTATCATATATATATTTAGGTTTTATTTTGATTAGTTTACTAACTAGTCCACTTATTTATTACATGATACAAATCACCACCACAACTATTATATACATCCAATTCCATATCACGCATGTATATTTCACACAAATACGTAGACACATACAGGAACTTAATATCACTATCTAATTAATAAAATAAATTATAAACTACGAAATTTCCGGGACGTTACATCAAGAGTGTCAAAGGTATAAGGTAAGGTGACCCTCTCTCTCTTCATATTTTTTTGTTCTTTGTATGAATGTTTTATCACTTATGATGGAAAAACACTGCTCAGTAAATGATTTTAAATTCCATAATAACTGTTCTGTTCTCAAACTTACCCATTTGTGTTTTGCTGATGCCTTGCTCATCTATTGTAAAGGTGATCTGAATTCCATCAAGATTATTAAAGTCTCTTTAGACCAGTTCACCAAATACTCTGGCCTAGCTCCCAACCCATGTAAGAATAGCATTTTTTTTCTTGTGGGATTGAGGACAACACTCTCATTGATATCAAAAATTGTTAAGGTACAATATTGTCTCTTTACCTATTAAATACTTGGGTGTTCCTTTAATCACCACCAAACTCAAAGCCTTTTATTGTAATGAGCTAATTGACAAGATTATTTACAAAGTCAATTCCTGAACTAGCAAATTTCTTAATTATGGATGTAGAATCCAACTGATTAAATCTGTGATTTATAGCATGACCCTTTTTTTGTTGTTCTCGTTTTATTCTCCCTTCTTCTGTTATTAAAAATATTGAAAAAAATATTGCAAATTTTCTTTGGAATGGTTCTAATAACAATTACAATGCTAGAGTATCTTGGCATGACATTTCTTATCTTTTTACGGAAGGTGGTCTTGGTTTCAAAAAGCTTAACTAATGAAACCTATCCTTAATGGCAAAAAAAAATTAGAATATTTGTGATCCGGCTACCAATACTCTCTGAAAGAGGTGGATTTCTACAAACCATTTCAAGAACAGAAACATTTGGACTGTCCAAACCCCTGCTCAATCCAGTTATACTTGGAAGAAAATTCTAAAAGACAGAGGTATTATACAAGAGGTAATTATTTACATTATTGGTAATGGTAACAAAACCAACCTATGGTATGATAATTAGTTAGGTTCTGGACCTTTTTTCCCTAGAAACCATGTTCGTAACATTCTCAGAGCTTGTGGTTTTAATCATATCAATAATGTTAGTGCTATTATTGTTAACAATGTGTGAGGACCATTAATGCTAATTGTTTTTCTGTCAAAGATTTCTGAAACCACATAAGAGCCAAGAAAAATACAGTAAGTTGGCATGGTGTTGTTTGGTTTAAAAACCATATTCCTACATGTAGTTTTGTAGTATGGGAAGTCATTCTTGATAGGTTGCCTACGCTTAGCAAGATGAAGATTTGGTATGCAAATGTTGATGCTACATGTGTTTTTTGCAAAACTGATGAGACCCTAGATCATCTGTTTTTTAACTGCCATTTCACTAACAACTTTATTAAGCACGCTCTTTTTAAAGCTAATTTCAGAGAAGATGAGAGGACTTGAAAAGATTAGATTGTTTGGTGCACTAATAATCTTAAAGGCAAAAACCTACACACCATTCTGGGCAAGCTCATTATAACTAGAACAATCTATATCATTTGGAGAGAAAAAAATGAGATACAACATGGTAAGGTGAACTCTGATGTTAATTGCATGCTCAACACTTTATTTTTTATGGTTAAATCCAAAATTCAAAGTATGGACAATATTGCTATGAGTAACAGGAATAATTACATATTTAAAATTTTGATTTAACTTTATGTGGTGTTTAACTTTTGAACTGGGTAGTACATGAATGCTACCAAGACTTTATTTATGTTCATTGCTCTCACAGCAAAACACATGGGAGTCATTACTTGTGCTTTTCTATTTACAACTTGCATGCAACACACAATTCAAGCTCAACAAAAGAAGAAGAATGACAAAAAAATCGTAATTTAGTAAAAATGTCCTCTTTTTTTTACCACCTGCACCTACTCTTCATCTGTCTCTTTCTCTCCATCAGCCTTGGTAACCCCACTACTTTCACCAACCTCATATTTGCTCCCCTCTACATGTTCTTCATCTTTTGAAACTTCTAAAGCCAAGACAACATCCCCATGTTGAGCTGACACGTTGTTCCCCTGAGATTGTTTCAATTTCAACTCCTCAATTTCTTGGCTCAAACTCATAACTAGGTTTTCAAGTCTCTTCTTCTCTAACAGACCCATCTCAAAGAAACCCTCAGCCATTTGGTTGTGATTCTGCTGATTAAAAAAAAAATCTCTCATTTGATCCAACTCATGAGAGACTTGAGACAAGAGCTCTCTGAGTTCATTCTCCCTAACCTCATACCGAAAGAGAGTGCTCTCAAGCCAACATGTATATTCACACATTTTGGGAATGAAGTATAAAGAAGGACAAGTTCTTTTTATAAGCTTTTGGAATACTACACTGACCAGAGAAGCCCTATAAGTGGCATTTTTGCCCAAATATGGTGTGCATGCAAAGAAGTACTGTTGATAGTGCTCCTTCAGAAGAAACGGATACAAGCAAAGTCTATATTTATTGTCCCTTTTACGCATACAATGAACATCATTTATCAATAGATCCTTGCGGCAAGTCCAATAGTTTACTGGTGAACAATTGATAAAAAAAATTCATTACCGATATCGACCCTTTTGTTTCTTTGGTTTAATGATATGCTTAACTTTCAAAAAATAAAAATAGAGGCGAAAGTATATGATACTGTTACAATAATATGCAACGTCAAAGCACAAAACCTTTTCAATATGTCCCTTCTGTGGTGGGGAGAGAGAAAAATGTAACACTTTCCCTTAATGTACAAAAAGTGTTACTTTTATTTATTTCCAGTTTAGTATTGGTACAAATAGACTCTGAAGTCATGAAATATGAATGAATATTGTGTTGGTCCAATAAAAACTCATGAAATAAAAAATCGATTTTATAAAATTGCACTATTTTACAAAAGTGTTGGATAAAATTAGCGTGTTAGATACCCACCCTTAAATTTTGGTAAAATTAAATTGGAAAATTTTTATTGGTTGCTCACACTATTTTTAAGTATAAACTTGCACTACTCAATACTTTTTGTAGCAGAACTTGGAGCATGTTTAGCGGTCTTCTGAAGGCGCGAGCTAACCCTATTCGAAGGTGCATGCATGGAGTATGAAGGTTTAACGGTGGGAGGACGAGCTACAGGACTTCACCCATTTTGGTAAGTGTTGTCCTCAAAGTTTTAGAAATTCCAGTGTGGTCCTTTATAAAATTACAGCGTGGTCCCTGTATACTTTTAGAAGGTTTGATTCAGTCCCCATAACAGCTACTTTAGTTTACTTATTAGTCATTACCTTCTCCCAAACTGTGTTTTTTCCACATAAAGAAGTGTTGTAGGAGCACGACAGCATTTGCAGTATATAACGGGTAAATTACCCGGAATATCGAATCCATGGACGGATTTGGGCAATGATTAAATTGTTGTTTTTGACGGTTTTACAACGTTTTCACTTTTTGGATCGTCAATTCTAATCATGCAATTATGTGTGAAGTTGTGGTGATAAAATTAATGAGTCCTGGTAATTACTCCTAATAACAATGCAATTCAATTCAATTATAGGTTTAGCTTTACTTTTTTACTAAGAACTAACTAATCATCAACTTTAAAACAATCAGTTAGGCACTTAGCGAGTTAATATTTAACATTGTACTACTTGCCAACAGATTCAAAATAATCAATAGCGCAGTAAATATAAGAAAACGATAAATATAACAGAAAAGAAATAACTTAACCGGCAATCGTCGAAAACGAAAAATATCACCGAAAAGAAACACCTTATTAGGCAATTGTCGAAAAATCCAAAGTTTTTATATAAACTTGTAATTTCTCTCTCCCTATCTCTCTAAAACGAAATTGGAATTCTAAATAGTGTTTACATGACCTCTTGGTCGAATATATAGGAAAAGAAAATAACAAACTCTAAAATCTGATTTTTAATGAAAAAGTCCACGGGCCTAATCGGTTAGGCTAACTGGCCAGGTCCCTTTTTATAAACTCATTTTAGTTGGGCTTCACTTGGTCCGTTTTTGACTTTATTGTGGGTTGATTTTAGACCATCTATTTTCTGATTTCTTCATTTTTGGTCCTTTTTTCGTATTGGTCTCGTTTTTGTGTTAATTAAATGTTTTTTCCTGCAAAAATATAAAAAAGTGCAAATAAAGCGGCAAAAACATAGAATTCACTAAATAACACTTAACTAAGTTGTAATAGTAACGAAACAATGCTAATTAATATCATTTTAACCCATAAAAATGATCATTTCGTGGTCTAATCAGTCACTTTTGTTTTAAAAACAATGCAAAATTTTATCATGATCAAACCATCAGAAGATAGGTTAGCACACTTTCTCTCCATTTCGATGTATTTTTTTTCCAGTTATTTGATTTGATTTAATAATTCTAATTAGATCTAATAAATCATATTATTTCGTGATTGATGTTTGAAATATAACACAAATAAACATATTCCACCACGCATCACGTGAGCACGTGCGCTAGTGTATATATATATATATATACATATATATATATATACATATACATATATATATATATACTATTCGTTGCCCTCTCTCTTTTAATTTGTTTATCTGACCTCTTTTGTTTTCCTTTTAATTTGCATATATTTATATACATCCGGACTCTTTTTGTTTCTGTTTTTCACAAATTGTTATTTGATTTTTATTGCTAAAAAATCAATATTGACATTATTTAATAAATTAATAGTGGATCTGTTCTTATTTGATTGTTACAATGGTTCTTTTTATTTGAACTCTTCTGGTATTTAGTTTATAATACATATTGCACTAATAGTATTATAAACTGAGTTTGCAATTAATAATTTAGAAGTATTTTTATGATATTTAGGATTATTTCGGGTTCCTACAATCTTGAAGACAAAATTTCCCCACTATAAGTGTGTGAATGTTTGGAATTTTATCCCTTTATGTATACTGAAGGATTAGTATTCTGATAGGTTCCCGATGAGTTCCAATACACCACCTGATTTTGTGAATGAATCGCACGATAAAGAACTAAATGACAAGAAAAAAAGGCGTGGCTGATCTAAGTTTAAATTGGCTACTGACCAACAAAGGTCCGTAGAAGTAGACCGGAATGACTTTGGGCAACCTGTTGTGAAAAATCAGTAGAGTTATCAACCTTTCTTAGTTGTTTGAGTAAAGAATTTATTCCATACTCAATAGAGACATGGGATAATGTATATGAAGACGTGAAAGATAAATTATGGGTCTGTCCTTGGGTAATCTTCATCCTCATTTACTTGTTTCTTTGTTTTTGTTTCATTTATTGTAAAGTTAAATTATGTTCTAACTGAACATACAGATGAAGTTTAAGTTTGAAGATGATGAAAGAAAATCTTTAAAAGGTAAAATAAATTATGGCGTGATGGGAGGTCAAAACTCCAAACAAGTATTCTAAAAGTTAATGTTGGTGTCCTGGCGTCATGCAACCTTGCTCTATTGAAACCCGGAACGATGTGTACTAAAGATTGGGATATCCTTGTGGAAAGGACAATGTCTCCCAAATTTCAAATAAGTATAAGTTTTTAAATTGACAACTTAAAAATTGTCATTTTTTATAGTATACATGTAACATCCTGTATTTTTATAAATGGTTTTATTCATGATTTAATTTTTCCAAAAACGTTTTATACAAATTTTACCAAAAACCGGTCACTCGACCAATTTTTAGCCAAAAACCGAAACTCTTCCAAAAAACTTTATTTTAAAAACCTGTTACTAATTTTACTAATAAAAAGGACTCAATAGATTTGTTTCTAAAAATTTGTTATTTTTGAGTAGTAAAACAATATTTTTGGATTTAGAGTTAATTTTTAGAATTTTGGGGACCAAATAGTTCGTTACCACAAACTTTCTAAAAACAGTTTTGAACATCTTCAATTCAGCCCCACTTTTAATTCATTAAAGCAAAAACAAACCTAAAACAAGAGAAAAGAGAGAAAAAGAGAGAAAAGAGAGAAAAAGAAGAAGAAGAACAAGAAGAAGAGGAAACTACCATTAGCGGGTTATTACCGGAAGCATCTGCTCTACGCGCTAAGGTAACGGGGGTTATCCATTGCGACTAGACGAGGGTGTATGTTAGGATTAGGTTTTACATTTATTATAAATTGGGGGTTTTTGCCTTTTATATTAATTATGTTCTTATATTGTTAATTGGGGTTTAGTTGTTATATTTTAATTCCATTATTTGAATTGTACAAGTTGAAGCTTTTGACATATTAATTTCGAATTAATGAGATTATGGATGGGTTTGCGTGTTTTATGAGTTGATTGTGTGATATTATAGTTGTTGATGAAATTGGGTGAATTTATGTTGAATAAAGATGAATTGTAGTCTATGCATACAAGGTGTTTGTTAAAATGCTTGAATGAGATTTATGTTGATAGACTTGTTTGGCTAGTTGTGAATCTAGCACCTATGATTATGGGTATTGTTGAATTACGTTAAAGCGACATATGAGAATGTGGTAATTGAATGGTTTTATATTATTGGTCGAGGCCTTGTGATTTAGCTGTAGTGGCAATGGTCTATGTCTCTCCGTAATTCCGGGGACATAAGAAGGCCGAGGGGATAGTGAATGACTCGTCTTACGGACTTGGGCGAGTGGCGTGAGAGGTCCCAGTGTGCACTATATTTATTTTATTGTTAGCAATGGTCTATGTCTCTCCCTAATTCCGGGGACATAAGACGGCCGAAGTGATAGTGAATGACACGTGTTACGGACTGGGACGAGTGGCGTGAGAGGTCCAAGTGCGCACTATAAATCTATTTTTATGTTAGCAATGGTCTATGTCTCTCCCTAATTCCGGGGACATAAGACGACCGAAGGGATAGGTAATGACCTACCTTACGGACTGGGATAGGTGGCATGAGAGGTCCATGTATGCTATTGATGTGTGTTGAAATTATTTAATTTATCTCGTTGTAGGATGTTATTATATTTCTTTTTATATGTTGATTATCGTAGTTGTTGTTTGTGGGTTCTTGCATTTATGGGATGGAGTGACGGTATTTTGTGGTGCCGTCCCGTCTATGTATGTGTGTGGGACTCACCCTTACAATTTTATCTTTCAGGTACAATTTAGATTGAGGCGTTCGGATAAGAGCATTAGCGCAGTATCGCATGGGCTCGGGGATTCTTTCAATTGCATTTTTTTTTTAGTTAGACCATTTTTTAGGTTGTAGCCTACGGGCAAATTCATTCGTTTATTTCTTTTTACATAATTTTGTTAGACCATTTTGTAGCCGCGTTTGGCAAATACTTTAATTTATGGTTGGATTGTTCCTTTAGCTCGCAAGTCTTTTCTTTTAAAACTTAAATTTCGTGCCAACAGGTTTCTCTTTCCTTTTGTTTAAAAAGGTCACGCCTTGATGTTCGTCTTACGGATTTTGGGGCGTGACAATACATGCATTTCTTTTATTGGTATTCTCTAATTGAGGGTTATGCAGTAGTATTTTAGAACAACTATTGGGTTTTAAATGGGGTAAAGTTGATGAATTTGTAGTAACACCACAAGTTGGTGGTTACTATCTTGAACTAATTTGCTATTTACATCACTAAATTATCATCACATGTTGATGGATTTATATGTTTGTATTCCTTATATGCAGTCAAATCAGAGACTCAAAAATCCTGAGGCTATTCTGGAAAATGCACCATGTAAGCTACTTCATCATAATGGTGATGGAATAGTTGTTGCCGAGGGACTAATTGCGTCCACAGATCCCAAAGCGAAGTTTCATCACAATTACGTGCCTTATTCTCCTTCATATCTTTGGCTTAAAACCTATTTTAGTTTGTTATTTAGTGGGGAGTGCCAATTTTCACAATCACATATATAATTGCTTTAATAGTTCTTTTAAGCCGTGTTTTGATTCTTGTTGATGTTGCAATCTATTGAGTTTTGCTTCTTTTATTAGTGATGATAATATTGGCAGTAAATTGGTTTTCAATAAGATTATTTTTGCTAATTAATCGTTTACAACTCTTGTTTTTGGCATATCTCAGTAAATTGGGTCTTTGTTTTGATTTAATTTACCATATGTTAATTGGATCCGAGTGTAAGAATCGAGCTTTTTATTTCTGTCATGGAATACATTCTCATCAGGTTTTTTGTTTTCTCGCATCGAGTTACTCTGAGGTCTCATATACACTTCTCAATTACCACTTGTCAAAGTGAGTTGCTTCCACCTACTGTTTGCAATATATACATATACAAGCAACTAATTCAATAGCAGAATATTTGTACATGTCTCAGTTGAAATTTTTATAGCGGAATATTTGTAAGAAAACGTTAAAGAGTCTAGCATTGCTTTGCCCTGGTCAGACTGAGTTTATTTAACTTTAGAAGTTCAATTGGTTATTTTGACGACGCTTGAAATCTCAAGCTATAAAAACTCAGCATAGAACTCATAATTTTTTCTTTCTTCCTTTTAAATTGGTCAGGTTATGTTCACATCCAGACAAGCCTTTAGCATGTCAATTAGAGTATGATGATTTGTTTCATGTGAATCTCGGATTTCTATAATGCTAATAGTTAGTATGAGTTTCGGTAGTTTTAGCATTGTGAAATTTGCTCCTAATTTATGATTGTTTCTGTTCAGGTAGGAATTTTTTTAGCATATCTGAACCGGGAACATGAATGCAGTTTGCAGATGCTGTTTTGAAAGACATACAACTCCACACACCGGGTCTATAGTTTACTATTAAAGAGAGGTGTAACGGTTATTAAGACAACATTTTGTAACTTTTCGGTGTAGTGTCGTATATGTAAATTATTTGTTTTGGATGAAACAATTATTGATTTTTATTGTTATGGTAATGATAGTAAATTTAGTATATGGTATATTTTTTATATACAGTAAATATATATATATACAGTAAATATATATATATATATATTATTTTTATTTTTAAAAAAGGAGCATCAACAGCGTGCATTGAACGATGTTAATAATCTTTCATTGGCAGCGTACAATGTAAGCTGTTTAAACTATGTATTGGCAGCTTACAAAGCGTGCTGCTAATAGTTTTCTTTGGCAGCTTGCAAAGCGTGCTGCTAATAGTTTTCTTTTACAGCGTGCAACGTGCGCTGTCGATGGTATCAACTTATACCAGCACTTAACTTTTGAGCGCAACGTTTTGCGCAGCGAATAGACTTTTTGCGCAGCGAATAGACTTTTTGCGCGCTGGAAAAGGCCATTTTTGTTGTAGTGAGAGGTCTCCACTAATCGAGGAAGGTGCAGCAAAACTTCAGAGGGACTACTTTGACTCGCTTCCCGTTTATTCAGATGCTCAGTTTCAACATTGTTTACGTATTAATAAGAATCTATTTGTAAAAATGGAAGATGAAGTGATCGGGAAAGTTCCCTATATTCGGCAAACATATGATGCCAACACACTCAGAGGACTAAGCCCTTTGTCAATAGTAACCACTGATGTACGGTTGTTTTCTTAGGATACTTCGGTGGACTCACACAATGAGACTCTTCAAATATCCTCTAATTCAACCATTGATTGCTTGAAAAGTTCTATTCTGCAGTCGTTAATATCTTTAGTGGGCATTATCTTAGAAAGCCAACTATAAAATGGCGTTGGTCAGTTCAATATTTCAACACTAGAAAGGGTTTTCGGATATTGTTGGAAGTATTGTTTGCATGCACAGAAGAAAAAAAATTGTTCTATCGCTTGGGTCGTTCAATATCAGAGTGAAAATTATAGAGAACCATCAATAGTACTCCAAGTTGTTGCATCTTCAACTTGTGGATATGGAATGCTTATTTTGAGGTACTGGGTTGCAACAATGACATAAACGTCTTGGAAGAATCACAAATTCTCTATTAAAAGGAGAGACTCCACCTTCCAACTATTAGACAAGCATAAGACAGAACAATAAGGGTTACTACCTCACTGATGGGATCTACCCTCCGTATGCTTGTTTTGTGAAAACTATTTCAGACGCTTTGATGCCAAAATATCGCAATTTTTCTTTGTATCAAAAAGGAGTTTGAAAGGATGTTAGCGTGTGCTTGATGTCTTGCACACTTCACGAGGATTTGCACACTTATGGAATTAAATATCCACTACAAAAGTAATGAAGATTAGCGACAGTCAATTCCGTCATAAAGTGCTCCTTTACCGAAGCAAAATTTAACTTGCGACAGCCCCCTTTCCATGGCTTTGAGGCTTGTCACAAATTCTAGTGACAGGAGGTTCCCGTCACAGGAATTTTTAGCGACAGTTTTGTGACCATTTGAGACGAACCAGGAAGTAAGTGGTTGATGGGATTTTGCGACGAAATTGTCGTCACTAGGTCTGTCGTCAATATTTAAAAATTTTATTTTAATTCATTATTAAAGCTATAAATCCTCATCATTCAAGGGTGTTGTGCATTATAATTTATAAAAAATTAAATAAAAAAATAATATAAATTTCATGACAAAATATACATAAAAGAAACATGATAAATAAAACAGCATATTGCGAATTATTTACATTATCAGCAACGACGTCACACAAAAAAAATCCACTAGTTAAACTAAAATCTTACAAAAATTATAGAAATCCCGATCTTTAATAGTTTTTTGGAAGGATGTTATCTGTTAAAAGATTGGTGAATATCCGTTGGTCGATAACGCTAACATTAGTCTCCATTTATGTTGTGAATCGTCGTCATATTCATATTATCATTTTCTATGTCCATCCTGTCACTCATCGTTTTCTCATACGTCTCTATCCATTTGTCATTGCTATTGTTGGCTAGAAGAAATCCGATTTGGTGATACAGAACCTTGACCACCTCAAATGGAAGTGATTGGGGTCTTTGTTAGAGCTCCCGTCCACCTCCCTTAAGGTAGCAGTCCGATAACTTCAACAACGAAAAATCGTTCTCGTCCCTAGGCAAATGATTTAAACCCGGTGACATTTGTGACGCAAAAATTCTTCTTCCGTTTTTCTTTTACTGACCTCAGCCTATAATAAATAAATAAAACAAATCATGAAATAAATTGATGTCTAGGTTCAAGTCACATTTCTTCAAAATTTTCTTACCATACCCAAGTATAAATTCTATATATCGTGATTAGGGATGACAATTTTACGGGTTTCAAGCTGACCCGATTCGTCGCGTATCGGGCAAAAGTGCAATTCTATTCGGATCGGGTTTAACTAGGTAAAATTTCAATTTTAAAAAGTGCAACTTAAAAATTGTAAGTTAACACTCCCGCTCTTCTATCTCTCTCAAATATATTAAACTTTCTCTTATATACAAACAGAGAACATACATTTAAATGGTTAAAATTGCAACTTAACACTCTCTTCTCTCTCATGTAAATTTAATTCTTTCTTTTATAGTTTAAATGGATAAAATTGTAAATTAAAAAGTGCAATTCAAAACTCTCTCTCCTCTCTCTTATATACATTAAACCCTCTCTGCTATAGTAATGCATAACATAAATTTCGGTAACTTTATTAAAAAAAATCTTATATATTAATAAGACAATATTTATGATAAATATGAATAAAATTTATTTATGTTAATTAATGACTAATATATTATCGTCTTTACGGAAAACCAAATCATCATATCAACCATATACATTTTTACATATATCAATGTTTTAATTAACGAAATTAATGAGACCAAATTAACTCAATAAACATAGAAATGTTAAAAAGGAGATTGTAAAATTTATATCATTAAATTAATATGAAAGAGTATTTAATGTCATATTAGTATTTATATATTATCTTTCTAAATCAAATGAATTTGTACTTTAGCATATGAGTTTTTAACAAATTCTCTTTCAAATCTTAACATTTATGAGCTTTATTTTTCAAATGAAAAAAAAATGTTATAAAAAACAGGTCAAATGGATAAAAGTGCAAATTTGTATATGGGTCGAGTTTTGAATTATCTGACCCAATTGTCATCCCTAGTATCCACCATATTTTACTTTTTTATTTTTTTACAAGAAAATATATATATATTTTTTTTTACAATGAACTGCATACATTATCGAAATTTACATTTGTACAAGATATAAAAGCCCAAAATTTCAACAAAACTATGGATTAGTCCCTATCCTCGTGTGAAATGAGACAACCTCGAATAACGTGACGCGCCTGACATAGAATGTGAAAGATACTCGCGTGCTTATTTCTTTTTAGATTTATTCGAAGTCATCATCCCAGAGATCCTTCAATGAGTGGTAAGGTCCTTCATCTGTGACTAATTCAATTCCCAAACATCCTTTCTCTTGTGGAATTTGGCTTATCTTCTTTATCTCATCTGAGCTTAAATTCCAATCAAAGATATCAGGTTCTCTTTCATTCTTTGCTAGTTAAAGCTCATCACAAGAACACTCACTCCTTGCTCAATAACCCATCTCAGACAAACCTGTGCAAAAGATTTTCCTTTGGCTAGGGCGATCTCTTTGAGCGTTTTGCAGTCCATTACACTCCTCATTCCCCAAAAAGCTCCGTCAAAGGAGAGTAAGCTGTGATATGAATACCCTTTCTGTACAGTACCCTCGTAGCTTGTTTTGTTGCCAACACGGGTTCTCAACTTGGTTGACAGCTGGAGAGGGATCTTCGCAGTTGCGAGTATCGTTTCAAGCTTCTTGGTCGAGAAATTACTGACTCCAATGTATTTGGTAAGGCCGAGATTTTGGCGCTCCTCCATGGCTTCTCATACTGACAGATAGTCTATGGGGTACGTCTCTCCCTTCTTGAAAGGGAACACATACGTACCATGTTTGGCGCATGCTGGCCAATGAATCAGATACAGATCAAGGTACTCCAATCCGAGGTTTTGGCCAATAGTCCTATAGGCTATAAGTACCAAGCTCTAATAGAAACTGATTCCCAGAATTTGTTGCTTCCACAACATTCAAGTATCTGTCCCATTAACATTCATTTCGTCGTCCGAGTCATCTGCATTTTTATTGGATGATTCTTGGTTACATCCTGAAATTTGGCAATCCAGACAGATCAAGCACTTGTGCTGCGTATACAATTCTTGGTAATTCCATCAAGCTTAGGTAAGTTTCAGTGTGCATTTTTTATCCTAATTTTGCTAGCTGATCGGCCACATTGTTCTTCTCCCTATAAATGTGAGTCAAGCTAAAACAAACCAAATTCATTAGAGCACAAGTGTCTTCCCACATATTAGTATAAGCAATAGGAGGTTTAGTATGATGATTCCACCAATTATTGACTAATAAAGAGTTTGTTTCTATATTAATATTATGTAAGTCTAGAGAGTAGCAAATTTGTAAGCCAATATACAAAGCACTTGACTCGGCATAAGTGTTATTCTGTATTCCTAAATGAGAACAAAAGGCAAATACAATACTACACCTGATCATCCCGTAATATCCCTCCACTTCCAGCTATCCCAGGATTTCCGAAAAAAGAACCATCAATGTTAAGTTTCAGCCTTCCCTTAGAGGGAAGAGACCAAGTTAAAGCAATAGGTCTTTTAGTCTTAATTTTATTAACAGAAATATCTCAAGCATGTAAAATTGGAAGGCTAAAACTATTAGTAGGTGAACAGTTAGAAAGCAAAAAATTAAGGTCTTTAAGCCAGTTATGAACTTTCTTAATAATCATAGTGTCACTGAAAGGAGCATTATTATAAATATAATTATTTTTATTAATCCAAATTTCCCAATTAATCAAAAAAGGAAGAAGGTTAGCTAATTTATCTACTTGAGTATTACCCTGAAAATGATTACACCACTTAGTAATAATAGAGTGAACTTCAAAATAAGTAGGAAAGTTAAAACCAAAAAGATTACTAAAATAATTCCACACTTTTAGACTAACCTCACTTTTAGTAAACATATGATCCGCAGTATCTAAAGAATGAACATTACAACAAATGCATTTACTAGCTAAAGTTATACCAGCCTTCTGTACATCACTATCTAACTTAATAGCGCTATTCCAGAGTTTCCAATTGAAGACAGAAATTTTAGTAGGTAAATAATTATTCCAAATATGATGATAAATCTTATTAACATGATGAGTATGCCGAAAAAGATGAAATGCATTTTTACAAGTGAAATTACCATCCATTGTATTAGGCTAATATCTAATATCTTCACCTGTTCTAAGTTTAATGTTATACTTATGAACTTTCTGAAGTAAAGAAAAATCTCCAATTTCCAAAATAAGGTCATCGTTCCAATTAACACCATTATAAACTTGATTTAGTAGAATAAAAGGGTTGTTTACGTTGTATTCCTCACAAAGAGGTTTAGTGTTTCTCCAATTCTCAAACCAGAAACTAATAGATCTCTCTTTTAACACCCAATTACTATTAGTAACTAAATTAGATAAATAACTACGAATTGTTTTCAACATAATAGAACTATTAGCATGAAAAATGGGGGACCCCCAATTAGAACAATTCCTAAGGTATTTTTGAAACATAAAAGAAGTCCAAGGAGTAATTTCAGTTAAAATTTTCCAAGCAAGTTTAGCATGCAATCCAATCATAACTTCAGATATATTTCTAATCCCTACACCACCTTCTAAAACAGGAGTGGCAATTTTGGTCCAGTTTACCCAATGGTGCTTATTATTACTATCAGAACTGCCCCAGAAAAAATTAGAAAAATCTCTATTAATATCATTTGTGACTTTTTGAGGAGGGTGAGTGACAGATAAAAGATGAACATGGAAAGAACCTAGTACACTCTTGATCAGAGTAAGTCTAGCCCCAACTGATAACAAATTAGTCTTCCAACCAGCCACTTTATTACAAATTTTTTGAAGTAGAGGTTCAAACATATTAGCCGTAAGTCTAGAATGATGTAAAGGAATGCCTAAATAAGTGGTAGGAAAGCTACCTTCGGCAAAACCTGTAGCATTCTTAATAATTTCCTTTCTAGCAGGTTTAAGATCATGAGACAAGAAGATGCTTTTGTTATTATTCAATTTCTGACCTGAAACTTTCTCATATGCATGCATGAAATTCATGACTTTATCAATATTGGATTTACAGCCATTTAGAAAGACTAAGACATCATCAGCATATAGTAAGTGAGAGATAGGAGCAATACCAGGAGGTAATTTATAATGTTCTATTTCGCCAGTACTAAATAAACTAGTTAAACCTCTACTAAGAACTTCTTCTGAGAGAATAAAAAGTAAAGGAGATAGAGGGTCTGCTTGCTTAAGACCCCTAGTAGCAGAAAAGAAACCAGCAAGTTCACCATTAATGTTAATAGAATATTTAACTTGAGATAAACAGTTGGAAATCAAACTTACCCATTTAGAGCTAAAACCAAAATAAAACATAACAGAATTGAGAAAAGACCAGTTAACCCTATCAAAAGCTTTGGCCATATCTAATTTAAAAACAATATTATTACCCCTAACAGTATCACCAAGATGCCTGAAAAGTTCCTGAGCAAGAAGAATAGAATCCGTGATAACCCTACCTTTAACAAAACCACTTTGATTGGGAGAAATAAGCTTAGGAAGTAAAACAGCTAATCTACTAGCTATAATCTTAGTCATGATTTTATAAATAATTTGGCACAAGCAAATAGGCCTATACTGAGAAAAATTAATAGGGTCTTTAACCTTAGGAATTACAGTAATGATAGCAGTGGTCAAATCCCCATTAAAGAAAGAAGTAGTCGCAGATAAAAGGTCCTCTTTAATAATATCCCAAGATTTTGTGAAAAAACTAGCACTAAAGCCATCCGATCCAGGAGAAGAGTCTAAAGGAATAGAAAATGTAGCATCTTTCAATTCTGCCAAAGTAGGTATGACCTCTAATTTATTATTATCATCATTAGTAACCAGGGTAGGAATAAAATCAGAAATATTAATGGCATTTTCCACCTCAGTAGACGTCAACAAATCCTTATAAAAATCTATAGCATTAGCCCTAATATCAGCATCACTATCAAACACAGTACCATTATCTAAAGTAATTTTATTAATCCTGCTTTTAGCCCTCTTATGATGTATCATATGATGAAAAAACTTAGAATTTCTGTCCCCTTCGGCAAGCCACTTAACCCTAGCTTTTTGTTTAAGGAAAATCTCCTCTTGAAGAATAGCATTATTATAATTCGTCAAAGAGGTATTATAAGCATTTAAGTTAACAGCAGAACAGTCGGTATTAAGAATATTTTCAGCATAAAGAAGATTGTCTTTTTCAGAAGCCACATTACCAAAAACATTGCCAAAAACCTCATAATTCCAAGCTTTCAAAGAAAATTTGAGTCGGTTAAGTTTAAAAACAAACCTATCTATACCCACAAGAGAACAAGGTTTATTCCAATTATCACTTACAAAGTCATTATAAGAATCATGCAAAGTCCACATTCTTTGGAATCTAAACAAAGAAGGACTAGAGAAGCTATTCTTTTTGAAAGTATAAAGTAAAGGAGCATGATCCGAGACTGTTCTTTCTAAATGAACCAATTCAGTATTAGCGAAGCCATGAATCCAATTAGCATTACATAAAGCCCTGTCAAGTCTTTCCAGAATAACATTACCATTCTTTTGACTCATCCAAGTATATTTAGAACCAGTATAGTGCACATCAATTAATCTGGAATTAGAAATAAAATCATTAAAATCATTCTTATCAATAGCTAACCTAGTTTTACCAGCAAGCTTTTCTTCATCGTTAATAATGGTGTTAAAATCCCCCACTAAAAACCAAGCCCCAGTAATATTAAGAGCAAGTAAATCAGACCATAATTTTCTTCTTTCAACATAAGTACATTTATCATATATAAAAGTAATCCACTTATTGTTGAAAGTGGTATGAATAGTAAGATGTTCATCCGTAGCAGAAACAATATCCAGAACAATAGAGTCTTTATACAATATCCAAATTTTACCTTGATTAGTTTCATTAGAGATAATATTATGCATACCTAGATTCTTAACAATAGCCATAGACTTATTAACAGATATCATAGGTTCTAGAAGAGCCACAAGACTAATTTTATAATGAACCACATACTTCTTGAGTTGAGCTAATGAAGCTACATTAGCAACTCCCCTAATATTCCAAGTAAGAAAACTATTCATTGATAAGAAAGTAAAGTTCCCCTTCTGGTAACTATACCAGCAGGTTCAAAACATCTATCTACTTTATTACATCTTTTAGTCAATTTTTTCTCATTAAGAACAGATGGATCACAATTTCCTACTACTGTACGAGACTCCTCCCTCATATGTACACAATTAATATCAGAATTATCAATATCATAATTATTAATATCAGTGGAAACAGGCAAACCAGCAAGAACATTAAAAGAATTCTGTAATATTATAGTATCTGAAAAGGTATCTTCATTAGAATCCTTATAAGAGTATATAACATCAGCTAAGCATTTATTCCACATAGAAGGACTTTGATACAATACAACATCAGCGCAAATCTTATTAGAATCATTATTACTTTCCTTTATACCATTAGTATTGCCATAAGCATGTTTAGAAGTGCTAGCCTCTCTAGAAGGTTGAACATAATCAAACCCTATCTTATGTTTAACTTTAGGCCTCCAAATACCACTCTGTCGCCTATAGAAATTCCCAGCAATTTGTTTTCCTTTACCAACCATATTAATCAAAGAAGAAAAATTATTAGACTGACCAATACTATTGTTATTATTAGTAACTGTTTTAGGTTGCCATTTAGTGACCAGTTGTACTTTCTTTATATCCTTAGACATCCTGCTAGCATTATTATACCCCCTATTAGTAGACTTGTTTACTTCATTACCCGTATTATTCATCTTATATGTAGCATTGTTACCTTTCTTGATATAGGAAAAATCCGTTCGTTATTGATGCCTATGAAAACCATTAGTACAAGTAGAAACATCATAGCCCAGAACAGTACAAGATTTACAAAACAAATGAGAAGTCTCCATATCAAAATTAATCCAAAAACCATAATTCAAAGATTACCCTATCCAAATCACACAATTAAGCTTACAACTAATATCTATTTCTATACAAACTCTAGCAAAAGCAGGTCTAGCATGAGTCAATGTAGGCAGACCAGCCTTTAAAAATTTACCAACAGGTTGACATACCAATTTTAAAAAAGAGTTATAACAATAATGAAGAGGTAATAAAGGAATCTTAAATCAGGCAGTCACAATTGAAGATTCTGAGAAAAAAGAAAACTTATTATGCCATTTAAATAATCTGAAATTGAAACCATCTAAAGCAACATAATCCCCAGTCCAGACCTTAAAGAAAATCAATTTCATTATCAAATTTAATCATTATATGTCTAACATCAATTAAACCAATTAAAGGAGCAGAAGTGATATTCCAAAAGTTACAAACATGATGCCTAAACACCTCAATTTTAGGGGTTTTATTATAGAATTTAGCAATCAATGTAAACTGAAAAGGAATAGATGCAACATCAAGCTGATCCTTAGAAAATAAAATAGCGGGTAAGGAACCCTTAACCTGAGAAGCACGAGGAAACAAGTCGAAATCTTGGATCGGAAGTGACCTCAGATCCAGCTTGTTTGCCACAATGAAAAGACAAGAAAACCTTTTTAGAACCCTAGAAAACACCTCAAATATTTGCATGTAAAAATTTATAAACATCCTCAATACAATTTAATTTGTAAGACAAAGGAATCAGGAAAATCCGATGTAATATTCAAAGAACAATCAAAAGTATAACAGTTTGATGTTTAAATCCTACTAGTATACTAGCCCTTAGCTAGAAGATCCATTTAGCGAATAAATCCTTAAAAAAAACATCAAAAGTGCAATGAAAGTGTAACATCCCGTATTTTTATAAATGGTTTTAATTATGATTTAATTTATTCAAAAACGTTTAATACTGTTATAGGTTATTATTGGACTCTTGGGCCTTACTCATAGTGGGCCTAGGTTGGGCTTTCTACCTTGTATAACCCTAACCTCTAGTATATAAAGAAGGTTAGGGTCCTCTTGTATTCACACATTCTGATTAATAAAAATCTACTGTTCCCTCTCTCTATGTTCTCTCTATGTCTCCTATATAATATATATACTGAGCTAATAAGACTCACAACACATTATCAGCACTTTGCTCGAAAAGATTGGTGTATTTAGTTGAAGATTTTGGGTGAACGCTCGAGTAGTAAAAATTCTGTTTGGTGAATTTTGTTCTTGATCAACCACCATTGGAGCACTTGGTTATACAGTACAATTACTAAATCTCTTATATCGGTAGTCTATAAACGTGGCATGCATGCTAACATATGGATATAAAATATGCACAGTAATCTATAATGGTATTGTATGGATTAATTATTTATATATGTAAAAGAAATAAATTGCATACTTGATTCGTAGTCGTTTACTGAGATAATGACATAAACATGTTTGATATTGTTTTGGAAAAGTCAAACTGCTATAGTATTTCTAATGAACCGTATATATTTCAGTGTATGTTACATAATAAAATAGATAATTTCATGTTTACATGCTTGCATGATTGTATGTATATACCATGGCACTAATTAAATTGCTACCAAGTCTTGAAAGTTACTTATACAATAAATATACTTCTGCTCTAAATTGGTAGAATAAAACTTGTAGAGGCAAACATATTATGTTCAGAACGTTAGGGACCTGTTTGAAACATGCTGAAACTTGTGGGTTGACTTAGTAATAATGTTGTAAGAGAATACTTATAAGTTTACTGATATTATGCTACGGTCCCTATAGTTTAACCCTATGCACAGAACAGTATATAAGTTTAAATATGTCTAATATATTGTCAATGCATGCGATCTTGAAACTTATTAATGTAATTAGTCAATTACCATGAGTTAATATTTGATTCCTTTCATGATATAATGAATCTTGTGAATTACCATGTATATAACTTGCGTGTATATTGTAAATTGGTAAATAAAATATATTACGTACATGAATGATTTAGTTACCATGTATAGAACTTACACATATAGCAATAGAATAATTAAATATTGACTAAATCTTGCTAGTGTAAATTGATAATTACTAATTAATTTTAGATTGATGATAATCTTGATTAATTTGATTTCCTTATTAGGAAATATATATTGCAATATATATGCTAATCATGCAAACAGGTACAATCTAAAATATTAGTTAATCATGTACTAATTTATTTATTGCCATGTACACATATGTATAATATGTTAATTTGCGAAATCATATATATTCACATTTAAGTTGGAAAAATTATGAATCTTACCTAAATAGGCTCACCTATTTGGATACGATGTCTAGGAAAGATATAGGCGGAAGTCGATATCCTAATGAGGTCGGGTTTTAAGTGGCATTCGTGCCCTCCACCTTCACTGTCTTTCCTGGTCGTTTTTCAAGTAGAGCTACCGAAAGGGTTGACTAAATAATAATTTCCCCGAGTGTGTTTATATAGTGATGTATGTTTCGCCGAATTGATGTCTCTGTATCGACCCGTCGTTCGATCAATGAGAACCGATTCACATGAGAAGCAAAACTAATGTTTTTGAACCTGTCGTTTCGAAAAAATGTTTATGCTTGTGCAAACCATAAACATATAAACCAGTCGTTTTATATGATAAATAATCCAGAACTCCCAAAACATGTTGGATGCCATCTATGATGAGAAAAATCGTAAAACATACTTGCGAAATGACTGTTTAAACGTTGATTTTAATTCCGTCACCACATGTTAGTCACCCTGATGTGTGAAAATATGATGCCCAATTTTGTTTGGATGCCATCTTTGATGAGTAAAACACGAGTTTTACTCACGAGATGAAAGATAAGGCGTTGATAATATTCCGCCGCCACATTTGAGACGTGATGACGTCTATGGTGAACAAATGTCTGAAATTGACATATTGGAGCAATCATTCACCAAAATACTAGCTTGGAAATTGTATTCCATAAGCAGTATCGTGAATTTATATTCACCATGTTCCTTTATCGCCCATCTGTTATTGGATAAGAAAATTACCCCGGTGAGTAGTTTTTAATCCTATTGGGTCAATGGCGAATTGTTTGCCTGATATTAATGCTCTTCGTGTACATTTTTATTCCACGAATCGAGAACCGAGACAAGTGTTATTTGTCTCGAACTGTCACGATCCCGATGAATCGCTTAGCCAAGCGAGATTTTAGACAATCATCAAAATCGAAAACCTGTGGCTCCAAGACAGTAATTGAAAGGAACAATATGGCCCGTTGTCACAAAACAAGAGATAATGCTCAAGGAGCCAACTCTATGCTATAAAGACAAAGGTCATGCACGGTTACTTCTTAAATAGTTCACAACTATTATAAAGGTCGAAAAACCGATGCTAATGTGGTTAAAGCTAACTGAAAGGAAACTCTTGAGACCCCCGATTTTGTGGCTCAAATGAGTTTGATACCTCTCTTTATAGATTTTAATAAATCATTGAGCCATTTTTTTGCTCATCTGGATTATGTTTTCCATTTGGATTATTATTTTTCCATTTGGACCATACTTTTGGATTATGGTTTGTCTGTTTACGAAATTTCTCGAAATAATTTAAAGTGTTTTGAGCAAATTCCTTTGAAAAATGTGACCAAACTTTAAATTATGAAATTTTAGGCAATGCTTGTGGTGTAGTTGGTTTTTTGGAAATAGTGGGTAACAGTGTACCATATAATTTCACCAACTACTTGCCTAAAAGAGCACTCAGTGACAACGATTCTGGACCTGTCGTTCCAAAAATCGAAATCTTTGGTAAAGCCAAATTGATTTGTCAAATATGAGGTCTTATACTCATGTGGGTCCTGCCGTATCTTGTTGAGTTATAAAATATTCGAGAAAACCAGTGTTATCTGGTAATAACTCATGAAAGAATTAAAAAATTTTTACATAGTCTCCATTCAATACGACCAAAATCGTATTTTAGAGGAGTTGAAATGTCTTTCAAGTGGTTGCTACCACATTTTTTAAAAGCATTTCAAGTTAACTTATCATTTCGCCTGTCGTCGATTGATAAATGATTTAGATGCTAAGACACGATTGTCTGTACTATCATTCGTCTGTCGTCGATTGATAAGAGCATTTTGCTATTGTGGCATTGACCGGATGAGATATTCCCGAGTCAAAAGACGATGGTTGATTTATAATAGCATCGCATTTGGATTCTCTTTGAGGATATATTTCATGATTACTCTGAAATTCATGCCACTAATGCTCACTTTGAAAGACTAGTATGTGTAAAGATCACGAAATGAACTCGTAGAATTCTTGTAAAGAATTGAAGGAGTTATTGTGGACTTATCCAACCATAAGATGGACTATAAATATAAATGGTTATGGTTGATGCATCGACAATATGTCATATTTTAATGTTGTCCACATAAATGCAGCATTTTCCAAACTTTTAACCCTATCATTAAGTTGATGGCTCATGATCCGGATTATCCTGAAAAGTCTAGTCGACTTGATAATTCCGAAGAGTAAGAGTCGAAATTTCGATTTGAATTACTTGAGTTTGGAAATTTAAATTGAACATCCTGTCGATTATGTTCAGACCCAAATCGACTCACGGAAAGTTTGGTGATGCGACTACAAATGGTTGCACCCACTTCTTGGTCTTGCGCACCAAGATTTATATTTCCGTGTGGGGTCATGCTATTTTACTGCATTGGTCCGTCTGAGGCCCATAGTCACTCAAAACACTAAATGCGCACCAGTTGGTTACTAGTTATGAGCCAGACGCCTCATATGAACGCGTGTTTGAGTGCTTAATATTTTGATTGAGCCGCTATAGCATTCAAAATATGGACCTCTGAAGGGGACATAAGTCGATTATGAATCCCCTGCCTATCATTTGATAGAGTAACCTTGGCAAGTGATCTCTTTACCGTATGATATGCGAAAGTGACATCGCTAAAACTGTTCTCCCCGTCGTTAGGGGGAGATTTGCATTTTACCATTGATAAGGAACGACATGAAGTAACGTGGCATAACCCACTTAGTCTTAGCTTGATCCCCAAAAACCGCACTTAGTGATAAGTAAGTGCATAGACTCCCTCAAATCTAACTAAATGCCAAACGCATTTAATGACTTTATGAGATGTTACGAGATCATTTATACTTGCTGCAAAATGCTTGCAAGGATAGACGTCCCTATCGGATGCCGTGTTCCTGTCATAACACGTTGCTTTGGCCGAACCAGCCAAGCAAAGGACGCTGCCGTCGGCCGTCAGTCTGTCATCCTTCCCAAGATATGAGGAAGTTGACCGGTTCTTAATTCATTCAGCCCCAGAGGTGGTGAACTGAAACTCGTTTGTCGCACGAGATTATAAAGGATCAAGGAGATGTGTGATTTCCTTCTCATCCTAAGAATCTCGAAATATCTGTCGATCATTATATCTTAGACGATATTGAAGCGAAACGAGACTGTCATTGATTACTTGTTCAAATATTCGGTGACGACTGATAATATGAACAAATTATGACAGGAAACCATGTACCGTTGCCTGAAGTCAGCGTAGAATAGACTGGCCTAATGGAAACTTGCAATCCAAGTAGACTCCTTAGCGAAAGTGTGTTCGGACCTGTAGCTCCAGCACCACCAATGTTAAACGAGTTCGTTTATTTGGTTATTCGTAAGGAAAAGTGATGAGAATAATGAGATTGTAGAATGCTCGCCTAGTAGCGCATGGCTTCTCTCACACCTTGAAATTGATTACGAGATGGTTGATTTCCTCGTAATGGACATTATAACAGTCCCCTACTTTACCAGTTTAGTAGTTTCCGAAAAACTGAGTATGCAGCCATGTAATTGTGGTCACTGTTTTATCTCTATGAGAATTTAGACAAAGAGATATAAATGAAGGTCCCTGTGTGACTTCATGTGCTTAAATCAAGTAGTTCATGACTACGGAACACGATCTCAATTGACTGAGATGTTCACTATATGGATTAATATAATCCGAGCAGATGTGCTATACCGCCTAAGTGAGTACTTGATCAGCTTGGGATACTTAAACAAGTATTATGCCCTTGCGTGTTTTATTACGCGATCCACTTTTGGATTTGCCTTCGAGATGAAGGATCTTGGGAAGAAACGGTAGTGACTCGGCCTGATGATCGAGTCCCGTAAAGATTGAATCTAAGTCCATGATTCAGACTACACCCAGAATGTGTTATGGCATTTTAGTCATCATGACGCTAAGTCGTCAGATTCTCCCATGATCGTTCGATCACTAGACATTGATATAGACCCAATCCGTACCTGATGAGACGATGAACAGATATTGAACCATGATGTTCATATCTAAGTACAATAAGCGCATCATTGTACTTGGTCTAATGTGCTAGGACGAACATCTCGTCTGCTGTGAATGGTATAGTTCTACACAACATCGCGCTAACACGCTGCCATCGAAATGGCACTAAAGACACATTCCATTACCTTATGATAATTTTGGAAGTGGGCTAGTTTATCCCATTTGCGTCATCGAGTGTACCTACCCCCTTCGGTACTCGAATTAACACAACCCTTTTTCGGTTATACCAATGCCGGTTACTTATCAGACCCGCATAAGGGATATTTCTAACATGGTCTATCTTTACCATTAGGGATAAGACAATATCTTGGAGGTCTTGGAATGACTCCAAACGAATCACTCTGATCTACTCGTGCTCTATGAGGCGACTAGAGAGTGTATATGGCTTCGAGCTCGTATTAGCCATATTTGAATTACATATGCTCTGTCTCACGATTCAGATAAAACACTTGTCATAGAAGACAACTTGTTGTTATCGATCAAGAGAGACATGACTACATTATGCTATTTAGCATTTATCGTCGAAATAAATCTTCACATATGAAGTTTAAGAGCATCCTGTCGAATGCTTGGTTTATTCTACGTTATATTTTCTTACATCCAGTCGTGTGCAAGTAAATGAGGCATCTAGTCGAATGTTTGCACTCTTTCTTGGAATATGAAATCTTTGCACCCAGTCGTGTGCAAGTGAGGGGGAGCATCCAGGTGAATGCTTATTGTACTAATTACTACTTAGTCGAAATTCTCGCACCATGTTGTGTGCAAGTGAGGGGGAGCATCCAGTCCCATGCTCGTGTACTCTTTTTGTCCTTAGACCAAGGTTTTTTCCCACTGGGTTTTTCCTTGGCAAGGTTTTTAGCGATACACGTTCCCATCATATCTCACTTAAGATTGCCGAAATTAGGGGGAGTATCCTGTTGTATACTTCTTACCACTGTGTACTCTTTTGTCCTTCGACTAGAGATTTTTTCCCACTGGGTTTACTCTAGCAAGGTTTTGATGAGGCACATGCTTTGTGGTTGATCCCTACTACTACCATTGTTGCACTCTTTTTTCCTTCGATCAGAGATTTTCCCATTGGGTTTGCTCTGGCAAGGTTTTGATGAGGCACACTGTTTTGTGGTTAGTTACTTACATGATATTTCGGCCTATATCATTCAGCTACACAGTTTCTCCTAGGTACCGGTTTTGTCCCACACTGGGTTTTCCGTCCCTAAGGTTTTTATGTGTTTAGCACTGCGAATAAACTCGACTCAGATCGACAGCATGAAGACGAAGAAATCAAGACGTCCAAAGGGGGAGTGTTGTAGATTATTATTGGACTTTTGGGCCTTACTCATAGTGGGCCTAGGTTGGGCTTTCTACCTTATATAACCCTAACCTCTAGTATATAAAGAAGGTTAGGGTCCTCTTGTATTCACACGTTCTGATTAATAAAGACCTACTGTTCCCTCTCTCTATGTTCTCTCTATGTCTCCTATATAATATATATACTGAGCTAATAAGACTCATAACAAATACAAAATTTTATCAAAAACCGGTCACTCGACTAATTTTTAGCCAAAAACCGAAACTCTTCCGAAAAACTTTATTTTAAAAACTTGTTACTAATTTTACTAATAAAAAGGACCCAATAGATTTGTTTCTAAAGATTTGTTATTTTTGAGTAGTAAAACTATATTTTTGGATTAAAAGTTAGCTTTTAAAACTTTGGGGACCAAATAGTTCGCTTCCACAAACTATCTAAAAACAGTTTTTCTAAACCTCAAATCAGCCCACTTTTCATTCTTTAAACCAAAAACCAGCCAAATACAAGAGAGAAAAAGGGAGATTCCAAAGCCTAGGAAGAAGAAGAAGAAACCACGCTAGCGGGTTCTTACCGGAAGCACTGCTCTACGCGTTAAGGTAACGGGGGTTATCCATTGCGACTAGACGAGGGTGTATGTTAGGATTATGTCATGCGTTTATTATAAATTGGGGGTTTTTGCCTTTTATCTTAATTATGTTGTTATATTGTTAATTGGGTTTTATTTGTTGCAATTTTAATTCCATTAATTGAATTGTATAAGTTGAGACTTGAGATATATTAATTTCGGATTAATGAGTATATTGATGGGTTTACGTGTTTTATGCGTTGTATATGTTTATTATAGTTGTTGGTAGAATTGGGTAAAATATTGTTGAATAAAAATGAGTTTTAGATTGCGCATATAAGGTGTTTGCTAAAATGTCCGAATAGGATTTTATGTTAATTGGACTTGTTTGGCTAGTTGTGAATCTATCACCTATGATTATGGGTTATGTTGAATTACGTTTGATTGACGTATGAGAATGTGATATTTGCGTGGATTTATATTATTGGCCGAGGCCGTATGACAATGTGATATTTGCGTGGATTTATATTATTGGCCGAGGCCTTGTGATTTAGCTGTAGTCGCAATGGTCTCTGTCTCTCCCTAATTCCGGGGACAGAAGACGGCCGAGGGGATAGGGAATGACTCGTCTTACGGACTCGGGCGAGTGGTGTGAGAGGTCCCAGTGTGCACTATATTTAATTTATTGTTAGCAATGGTGTCTCTTCCTAATTCCGGGGACATAAGACGGCCGAAGGGATAGAGAATGACTCGTCTTACGGACTGGGATGAGTGGCGTGAGAGGTCCAATTGCGCACTATAAATCTATTTTTTATGTTAGCAATGGTCTCTGTCTCTCCCTAATTCTGGGGACAGAAGACGGCCGAAGGGATAGGGAATGACCTACCTTACGGACTGGGGTAGGTGACGTGAGAGGTCCATGTATGCTATTGTTGTGTGTTGAAGTTATTTAATTTATCTCGTTTTAGGATGTTATTATATTTCTTTTTATATGTTGTTTATCGTAGTTGTTGTTTGTGGGTTCTTGCATTTATGGGATGGAATGACGGTATTTTGTGGTACCGTCCCGTCTATTTATGTGCGTGGAACTCACCGTTACAATTTTGTCTTTCAGGTACCACTTAGGTTGGCATGTTTGGATAAGAGCTGTTGCAATGCGACATCATGGGTTTGGGGCTTTCGCTTTTTTTTCACTTAGATTATATTTTGAGGTTATAGCATTTGGACAATTTACATTCGTTTATTTTATGTCGTCTTGTAGCCGCGTTTGACAAACACTTTTATTTAATTGATTAATTGTTCATTTAGCTCGCAAGCGTTTTCTTTTAAAATTTCAATTTTGTACCAACAGGTTGTTTTCCTTTAATTTAAAAAAAAGTCATGCCTCGATATCCGTGTTTATGGAATTTGGGGCGTGACAGAAAGTCTAACCTTTTTAACGATAACATTGCTTGATTTCTTCAGAGATGCGCCTCTTATGTGTACCTCCCTTGATCATTTTCGCTCTTAATCTGTCTCCAAATTTTACCCAATGCAATATTTTAATACGTAACCACCTTAATGATCGGTGACGGATAATTAGCCTCAACTATGAATTTTTGGAAGGCACTAATCAAATTTTTTGTTAGTTTCACCACAAGTTTATACACGCTTCAACTATTATTACTTTTATGAAATCTCAGTATGAGATTCTTGTTCACATGAAGCTAGTCCTATTTTTACCATTGACAAGTTCAATTTTTTCTATTGTTTCCAAGGAAAACTATTTTTTTCAACATTACAGTAACACTGTATCTTCCGATAACGTTGAATTAGATAGAAATCGAATGATTGTTTTTTTATGATTAAACAATGAACGTCCTAATTCCTAATGGTATTTTGGTTTATTCCATGGAAAGCAAGGGGTGGCATAAGACCCTCTTGCCTTTTCAAGCATACGTCCCTGTTAGTGATAATCTACAAAGAAGCTTGTGACTTATTTTAGTAATGTGTAAGAAGAGATGACTAAGATGGTATTACATTGCAAGTTAATACCTCACTCATGGCATTTTCTATCGTATAAAACCCGTAATAAAATACTTTTCGCTACAAAGGTACAACTTTACTCCGTTTACCAAGTAAATTGAGGGAAAAACACATAAAAAAGAGCAAAACTAATATTTTTTTTCAGTTGTCAAAGAAAACATACAGAATGTTAGGTGTTTTTGGAGTGTAAAGAAATAGGGGAAAATTATAATTTACTACATATTTAGAAACTTATTTACAAAAAACTCGATTGTTTTGAACTTGATGACTCTTTTACAAAAAAAAATACATATTTTGGGAACTTATTTACAAATAGGTACATATGTAATTAAAAAATTCAAAAAAATATTTAAAAATTGAAAACCAAAATTTTAAAAAACACATTTTTTTATACAAAAAATATGTGATCCTATATGATCCTGTCTAATCTTATTCAATACTGTATGTCTAATCATGTTTGATCATGTCTAATTCTATCCAATCTTGTATGTCTAATCCTATTTAATCATATCAAATCAAATTCAATCATGTCTAATCCTATTTATTACTACATACAATTTATTTGATTTTTTTTAATGTTTTTTTAAATTTTTTAAATTTTTTATGTTTTTTTTTGTATATTTATTTTTTATAACATATGTACATAATTATAAATAAGTAAATATACCTAATTATAAAAGCAGTACGCATATGTGGGTTTTTTTAATTAAGTTGATTGCTATGTAATTGTTTGTATGTCTCTCAAGAAATAATAGTTTACCCTTGTTGCACAACAATTAAATCCAAGCAAGACAAAAGTTTTAAAGCAATTGACTTACAACTACGCCATAGACTGTCAAATTGTAGTGGTGGTCGTCATTATCCTCGGACTAGTGCAAATCCTTGTAAAAATGAATGTGTTAGAAATATACTAGAAGACATGCTTGTTTTTAGATTTATATTTGACAATGTTTTGAATTGATCTATTTAATGAGAATAATATGAACAATTGTTATTTATCATTATTGTTTAAATAACTAAATAAGTGTCTATTATTCTATTTAGTAGATGGTATAGTGTGTAGAGTACAACTTACACACAAAATATTAGACTGTCGGTTCTAATAGAATATAAGTTATATGTTTACAACTTTAGATGGAAATGGACACACCATCAGTAGAGTTGTAGTACGTGATTTTAGTAAGTCTGTCTTGACTACAGGGAACGGATAAATTCACACTCCATCTACTAGTACCCTTTGTGTGTATTAAACATGACTGTTACGAAATAATCATTTGGTGACTGACTAGATAAAATGATTTATAACTCGTGGTCATAGTTATTGTTTATGCTCTTAATTCCTATATTTCTATTTAGACATGTATAAATGTGTTTGTCATTTTAATTAATACATGGTGAGATTCGTAACGAGTCAATAAACTTAATGAGTTGGATGACAGTATTATTCGTATCATTGTTTATTAGTAATAAAAGAAATTCACTTCCTTGAGAAAGCTTATAAGTTTTGTTCGTGTAAACCCTGCAGGTGGATTTACAATCCGACGCGACAAATAAGTTAAACGGACAGGCTTAGGGATAATACGTTTATTAAATAAGAAATCAGTTAGTGATTTAATTTAATAAATGAGTATCTGATTAATCTTTACATGTGGAGATAATGAACATGTTTGACAATTGGAACTAATTGGATATTCGGATTATGGTAGAGAGATCGGTCGTGATCTTTAGTGGAATAAATCACGATTTAAATAGATTGTGTATATCTCGAGTTTTAAGGAGATATGATAGCACAAAATCTTTTTAAGAAGCTCTATCCTAATCAGCCTACAAGTCTCTACCTTATCCTACATATAACATGCTCATTTTCTTTCCAGAATAAGTTTTCATAACTATATAACGAGATTGTTTAGAGAGAGAAAGAGTCCATCCTATTTCAAAGAGCAAGTTGCTGGTTCAGGAATAAGCTAGAAGAGTTGAGTCGAATCTGTTCCATCACATCCGCCATCTGTTCCCTTCTGTTATTCGGTATGATCTAAACATATACGGTAAATCAGGATTTATTTGATAATATACGTACGTATTAAACCTAAGAATCTGGGCACGTTTTTTCCGCTGTGCAAACTGTTTTTCTATCACAATGTACTTAAGAGGTTCACCTCCTCCGATCAATATTGTCTTATTCCTGTCATGATCTTGGTAGGGTTTAGAGCCGCTAGTATGCGCCGCTTTTAATCCTCCGAACCACACCTACCCTAGAACCTTTATTTATTTACATAACTAATCAAAATCAGCTTACTTGCTGAAAAGTTGTAACCAAATACGCACCAACTATCAATTATTGGAGGATATATATATTTTTCTTATTGAGTAGAAAAATGAACTTCAATGCACTTAGGAGACTGACTAATAACACGGTAACTAGTAGCAAATCAAATTTTAATGAGCAAGTGCAAACACTGTAGTGATTATTGTAAGTTAATTACAACTTATATATTATTATGTTATACACGTTATTAACATAATTAACTAGGATCTTTTCTACATGATGATCATACATATTATAACATATTGAGGGTATGTCGAAACACATACCTTAAGCTATGCGGAAGGGCGGTGGAACATAAACCGGACATGATAGTTCAGTTCGGATGACGGATGTAGATCACCGGGGTGTAGACTTGACTTTCTCCTCCTTAACCTATCACTACACTACTTTATGTGTTGTTTATGTGTGTATGTTTTTGACACAAATTGAGATGGTATTGTGTCTTTTATATAGGTAGGAGCAGGACCCGAGACTCTTGGTTTACTTTCGATCTCTACCGTCCATCAAGGTAGGATCAATCTCAACCATTCATTATGTGAGAATGTCTAAAGTCTTGAAACTCACATACTAATTAGCATTAGTCATTAGACTTGTAACTTATGGAGTGTTTATGGATCACAATAATGAGTTAGAATTAATTTCATGACTCTTGAGATAATGGGGAAGACATTAATTCTTACAGTCTCCCACTTGGTCCATTTAACAATCCATAAGAAAACATAAGCATGCGATACATTAATGACATGCTCTATCAAACAAATCATTATTGAGAGTAATGGATGTTTCATACTACTTGACAGCATGGTTCCTTCCATGTACTACGACAAGAACAACTTCTTCAACAAAGCCTATAAAGTGAGTAATCGTAATGGTCCAATAATGTCTTAAGAAAAGACAGTTCCATTAAACGTCCATAACTTTTCATTCTTGTACGTACTTAAGTGGACAATTGGAACAATAGAAACAATGAGAAATGAGATATCTACCTATCAAATAAACAACCATCATTATGTAATATCATATAATTATCTACAATCAAGACACGTGATGTTAACAAAATCTTAATTGTCTTGTGTAGATATCGTTAAGGTATATACGGTCATTATGTGTTTATTGATTGTATTGTTTCTAAAATTAGTCTTGAAAACTTAGCATTTACATTATGTGAACTCAACACCATTTGAATGCTAGTTATCAAGAATAATTGCAAACATTCATTTTCAGCGACTCAGTCATAAGCTCGACATAATTTAAGTCCTGAAATTAATTTGCAACTATTATTATGAGTTTTGTACTCAAATAATTATATAACTTTCTTGATGATACATGTGATAATATATTCAATCAGTTATGTCATAAAAATTGCTCTAATCTTATATTGAGCAATAAGACATAGATTGCACAATACTTTATTGAGAAATGTAGCAATTTCTCCATACATTTATTGAGCAATAAAACACGAATTACACAATAATTTATTGAGAAATGTAACTTATAATTTCTCCATACTTTTATTGAGCAATATGACATAAAATTGATCAATGCTTTATTGATCATTATAGCATATATTAGCGTCGTAATTTAACGAACAATGAGCCATTGTGAAATATTTAGTTATCACATTTTCTTTCTATGTATCACATCAATGATACGTGAGCATAAAATTTTTATATTCTTGCAAACATAAAACATAAATTAGGCATCTTTAATATTATGCAAAAGGTAATCCACTATAAATAATTAATATTTGATTTTGCCTATAATAATATGTATTTTAAGTAAAACTAATAGTTTCAACACATAAGAACCAGTTTGTAATACTATTCATGAGCTGTAAAACTCTTTTAAAATCTTTTATCATTTAGAAACCCTTTGAAAACCATTTTACAATTCATTATGGGTATAGTAAGTTACTTACATGAATATAACCATTAGTAAAATAATAGGTTACAAAAACAAAATGATAATGGTTATAACAACGTTTACTCCCACTAATCTAGTGGTTACTTCAAAATAATAGGTTATGATAACAAAATAAGTTACACGTTTTTATTTGAATTCAAAGTGTAATGATAGTTCAAGTAAATCTTAACAATTAGCTTATTTAAAAAATTATTACTTACTCCCACTGATCTTACGCTTACTACAGAAGTATATGGTTAAATAATACATCAATAGTGAAACGAGTAATTATCTCCCACTTGTTTAACCATTACTCTAAAACTTATGGTAAGTAACATATAACTTGATAGTGGGTGTAACTATATATTTATTATTTAATGGGAGTTAGGAAAAACATTTATAGTGGGTGTTCTGAATAATATAATTCTCCCACTAATGATACCGTAACTTTATCGATAACCAAAGCTCCTTTTGTTTAATAAAATCTCGATAAAATTCCATCAAATATAATTATTGAAAAGTATGGATTTATATGCACATAATGTGATTGAAAAACGTTAATTTCTATTAGATCAACATAAAACTAGTTTCAAAAAAAACTTTTGTTTACTAACAAACTAATATGCGACCTATAAAGAAAATATGAACAATAAGGCAAGAATTTAGTAAAAGCTCACGAATTTGGACTTTGAGATTTAATGAGTTTAATCATATTAAAAGAATAGCTCAACTAGTGTTAACATATTTCTCCTTTAAAAACATTAAACAATCACTGTTTTCTTACGGAGAAATCATTATGTAACACTACATAACGTTTTCATTCTTTTCTACTCTTATTTATTAAGTTAATTGATGATATACTTTCATCAAGTAAATTTGTTATATGTGGGTATCCAAATTCAACTTGACTAATAATACACACCAAGAACCATATTAAATTGGTAAAACTTAAGACCAATCTCTTTACATATAAAATAACTTTTATTTTAACAACACATTTAAATCAAGCATATCATTTTGCAAGACAATTTATAACTAATGGAATAAGTTAATAAAATAGACCATTTTGAAAATTTAACTACAAAAATATGGCATCTTTATTTGAGTTATATTTTTATTCTTAATGTTAAATTTAAGTTTGTCCATAATATTTGTTTAACTTGGAAAAATATGGTATATGTGGATATCCTATATTTTTCATCTTAATGTTAAAGCTTAAGAAATCATTCATAATGTTTATTTGGTCAAAATAACTGGACATGTGGGCAACCAAGTTATAATGAATAATTAAATAATGATTAACATCCAATAGTTATTTTTATCATAATATTTTTGGACCTGTGGGCAACCAAAAACAAATATACATAAAAATCAGTTCTTATGCATCCCCGGCCCATAACAATATTGGACACAACCATAATTTAGCAACCATAATTAAGGCACTAATGGATGCAAAACATAACGTTTATCATCAAATATTCGTCTCCAATACTTTGTACCTGTGGGCAACCAAAGTCTGGACATATGATGTTGATGCAAAATATTTACTGGCACTAATAATCATTAAAAATATAGTTTAAAATATACATTTGATTTTAATCGAATAATATTATTAGTTGTAGCGGTTAAGCTAAATATTCAGATTTGATCAAAGCCAATATTGTTTTTTAATCAAACGATAATATGAATATTGACATTAAAGCATCAACAACTTTAATTGACACTTACGCATACACCAATGATTATTTAACATTCATCGGTTAAAATTTTGTGCCTGTGGGCAAACAAAATTTCACATAATATGAACGTTATATATATGATTTAACTTATAATCTATTACCAAACTTATATGGTATGAACATAAATTGACTTAACTTTATATGTCATAAAAATAATAGTATGTACGACATAATGACTAAAACGTGCGTCATGTTTTAATCAAACAATAATATGTACATCACCCAACTTTCATATGTACATGCATTCTTATCAGTAATGTTCATTGTGATATGTAATATTAAAATTATATATTAAAACACTCTTTTATTTTAATATAAATTTAAAAAAACTTATATCCAACCTTTCAAAAAGTTACATAATTTATTATACTTAGTGGCATGCATTGTCATGAGTTATATATATAATTAAGGGGTAGATGTCCATCACTCATTCATTCGTATTATTCATTTTATCTAACACATGCCATATCGATATAAAGACACCCATTCGACGAATATAAGTATAGAAACACAATCGGGAAAACTATTATATACTCTAACCCTTTCGGTAGCTCTAACATGATCCGACCAGGTAAGAGAGGGTGAGGGTTGGTGCAGCAAAGGCTGCTTAAAAACATACATCATTAAGATACAAAGTATCAACCGAAGTCTTGCCTTACCATCGCATCATCCTAGGTGAGCCTATTTGGAAAAGATTTATAATTTTCCAACCTTAATGTGAGTCTAAATCTTTTTTTTTTTTCTCGTAACCTTTCAACTATATTTACATAATTGTAGTATTAACAGTTTACAAATTTTCTAACTTCTAATTATAAAGTTATTATTGTGTCCATTTAATACAGTCATCGGGCATTATAAAACCATTCGGCAACCAAACAATTCTTATTGAGAATGAATAAACAATAAACCCTTATAATTTACTATATAGGGAGATCAACCATTTATATGCAGTAAAGTTTATCATTTAATTACAACATTTTTCATTTAATATAGAGCTTAATGGTTACCACAATAAAATAATGAAAGCTTAATGACATTACTTACTACGTAATTTTGTAAAATGACTTTCTATATTCATTCATGGAAATTCTTATATTACAAAACTCTTTAATTCTCATTATTGCATAACTCCCAAAATCATTATAAATGTCTTATGCGACTTTAATACAAATGAAGCTAATTCTCTTACTTTAAAACTTGAGCCATCATTAAACATTTAAAATGACTTACTATTAAAACCGTTTATAAACTCATATCATAATGTTGCTTGGCAACTCGAGAAGCATATCGGAATTAATTTTACACTTGTGAAGTATTTCATAAAACAAGTTAACAACATGTAATAATAAGTGTGAAGTACAACATTTATGAATTGTATGTTCATTACTACAACCCTTCAGTGCATTGAAACTAATTTTAGGGTCCAACCATTCAATAATCATAGAGTAGTTGGTTACATGAATATATGGCTAAATGAATCAACATTTACTACATTTATTTCTTAGTAATTAAACAAATTCGTTTCATATGAAAATAAAACCAAATCACTAGGCCAGTACAAAACAAGCAGTAACATATGATTCCTTATGTTTAGTTTATAACCAAATCTTATTAAAACTATTATAGGATGTTATATATGCAGTGATCACGAAACAATATGTATAGCCCTTTCAATACATATTAATCACCAAAATAAGTAGAACATCATGTGAAAATATTAACCTAAATCTCTGATACCAAATGTAAGTTAATTACAACTTATATATTATTATGTTATACACGTTATTAACATAATTAACTAGAATCTTTTCTACATGATGATCATACATATTATAACATATCGAGGGTATGTCGAAACACATACCTTAAGCTATGCGGAAGGGCGGTGGAACTTAAACCGGACATGATAGTTCAGTTCGGATGACGGATGTAGATCACCGGAGTGGAGACTTGAGTTTCTCCTCCTTAACCTATCACTACACTACTTTATGTGTTGTTTATGTGTGTATGTTTTTGACACAAATTGAGATAGTATTGTGTCCTTTATATACGTAGGAGGAGGACCCGAGACTCTTGGTTTACTTTCGATCTCTACCGTCCATCAAGGTAGGATCAATCTCAACCATTCATTATGTGAGAATGTCTAAAGTCTTGAAACTCACATACTAATTAGCATTAGTCATTAGACTTGTAACTTATGAAGTGTTTATGGATCACAATAATGAGTTAGAATTAATTTCATAACTCTTGATATAATGGGGAAAACATTAATTCTTACAATTATTTCACAATAGTATTAACTAGTAGCAAAATGCCAGTTTACAAATCAAATTGATTTCAGACGTTTCCATACATCAATATTGCATTACTACAAAAAATAAAATAATAATGAAATCGTGTCTATTTGCACGTTGCTTCAATTACATAGTTACAACTTACAAGTTACAAAACATGAATCGAAAATAGACGATCAACAATTTAACAGAGGCTTTTTTTTTTTCTAAGGTCGATTTGAAAGATGCTATGAAATAAATTGTCTGTTTGTGTATATATGTATTATTTGACACAATATTTAATAAAGCAAATAACAACATACGACGAATTAGAGAACAAAGAAGTGGGAGATAACCATGGTTTATATTCCTGTGGTGGTCGGTGGTGGGATGAGTTTGACTTTGACCAACGGTTTGACGGTGGAGGTTTCATGTGTTTATGAGAAAGTGTAAATTTTTGGAGAAGTACTGTTTCTATCATGAGGAAGAGATGGAGAAATGTTATTTCGTTTTTAGAAAGTATTATGAACTAATTTTAACTTCTAAATTAAATAACATGAGGGAAATTTAGGAATTGGGAGGGAAACGAAAATAGTCCAGTTGAGAATTTTATTGTATCTTACAAGTTACTACGGTCTACAAAGACAATATAGCCAATTTTCTTGCACAAATAAGCACATCCTAAATTCTTAACGGAGGAATATTAGTGCGACTAATAAGCTAATTTAATAGGGCCGTAAGTAAAATCCGTAAATCGGATCCGAACCGTTGGTTTGATTAGATTTGTTTTAGATTTTGAATTCTATTGGTTTGGTTTTGTATTCAATAATTTCAAATCCGTCCTTAATGGTTTGGTTTAGTTTTCAATTTTGTTAATCAGAAACAGACCAATTCGATCCAAAACATTGAGTGCAATCCAAACCATTAAACTCAATCTATTATAACTCTTTAAAATAAGCATTATTATTTACTCTACTTATGAAGAAAAAAAAACTAAAACTCCTTGTAATAAACGATCATATATATACTATTTAATCAATGAACAGTAATAATTTTGCAAAACATTGCAAATGTCTTAACCTTTATATTCTTTTACTGCTACTTATATGAATCATATTTCTTTATTTTCTAACCGAATTAATATGTTATCATGCATTGTTTATATGGTTGAGAAAACTATATGAAAAATGTTTGTATTTATTAGTGTTGATTATATTTAGTTTGAAATTATTTTTCCTATTATTTTTGTTTGTAAATAATTGTCATTAAAATATGTATTAATTTAGATTAAATAACGAATGACAAGTATTATTTTAAACCGAATCCGATCCGAATTCGCACCGAACCATTGAATCTATAAAACCAACTCAAAGCGATCCAATCCGTTAAGTATGATTTGGTTTGAATTGAAAAAATAAATGATTTGGTTTGAATCCAAAATTTTATGATCCGTTCTTAATGGTTTGGTTTAAAATTGATGATAATTCGTTCAAATCCGAATCATTTACACCCCTGCTAATTAAGTCAAATAAAGGAAATAGCGGAGTAATATGAATAAACACATATATTAACTCAAAATAAGCTAATTAATCGTATAATACAATAAAGGAAGGTTTCCCTTTTGTCCCGTTGTTACAGTGAACGGGACAAAATCCCGTTAACTCGTATACCGTTGTATCACTTTAGATTAGATCTGTATCGTACGATCTAAAACCCTATTAAAAAAAAATCTGAAATTACTATTCTACCTTTAAATTTTACGGTTCAGATCTAAAGTAATTGTATCAACGGTTATCTATTTAACAGGATTTTGTCCTGTTCACTGTTGCAATAGGACAAAAGAAAAACTCATAAAAGAAAGAATGGAGTAATTTGGAGGTATAAAGGAAGGGAATAATACGTAAATCACGATCTGATCAGTTATTTAGGAATGAGATCCTTAGCATAAACAAGGAGTATTAAATACAATTATTTAATGATTTTAAGTGACTTACCGAAGCCATTAAATTTGTCGTAGCAAATCATGTCGCAAATTAAATCCAAAATTAAAGATGGGTTTTTTGTCATAAGTTCCTCACAACTCCGTCACAAGCTATTAACCCCACCAAGCCGTCTGAAACTTCTGTCGCTTTTCTTTTGTTATTTTGTAGTGATCCCAATGACAGATGACCCTCATCCACCGCTCCCGGTCGTTTCAACGTGCACTCTCATTGCATTTCAAGAAATATGTGTAACTATGCGGAAAAAATAAACATACAACGAGCTTCAGATGATTCTAATTGAGCATATTTAGCAACTCCATAATTCGGGTAGAGTTTAGGACCAATTAGTATTTTTTTTCCCTGAATAATGTGTTTTTTTTAATGAAATGTTGTTTTTTATTTAATGAATTATGTAATTTATTTCCCATGATTTGTGTATGTCTTTTACAATGATTATTTATAAAATATTGTTTATGTTTTTTTTCCCAATTTTTTTTTTTATTTTGCATCAATATTTAGTTATAAATGTTTTTAACGTAATTCTATATGAACTCTTCATCAAAAAATCGAAATCAATATGCATCTCAATTCGTTTTTTAATGATTATATTTTTAGTAAAAAGAAATAAATTATTAGATTTAATGATTATATTTGTAGTCAAAAGAAATAAATTATTGTAACTAACGTATATTGAAAATAGGCCAAATTCATAGTACCCAACTTACTTACATGTACCTAACGTATAACCTATCTATAGTCAGGGGCGGAGCCAATGTATGGCTAGTGGGGGGCGGAGCCAATGTATGGTTAGTGGGGTTGGTGTTCCTGCTGGATTTTAAAGAACTATTATTATATATGTAAATAATTACCCAAACGTTTGTGTAGCACAGTGGTTAGAGCTTGAAACTTATTTCTCTTTGAGGCCAATTGGTATTGGGTTATAAACTCAGCATAATTTTTTATTTTTTGGCTGAAATTGTAATTTTTTGGTTTCCAAGAGATCATAACATTGTAACAATAAAATGATTTTACATTTTTTGACCTTATTTTTTGGTTTTACATTTTAACAATAAAATGGTTTTTTTCTAGAAATCTTGTGTAGTTTCTCAAAAGAAAACAAAAACATTGACATTTTAAACCATTATAAGTCTTCTGGTTTATCAATTGTACTAAATATTAATAAAGTATAAAAATTATGGACCATCATACTGTGAGCGGTTATTATATGTGCAAAAATAATATTTATATTCATTCTTTTGTGTCTCCGCTCGAGCGAAATCCTGCCTCCGCCCCTGTCTATAGCACTGGTGGATTTACAGCGAAACAATTGTTTGTATAGGAGGAGTAAGAAAAAAAAAAGAAAATAATAATTAAATTACCATAAAAATGGGCTCCATAAATAATGAGAAGTCGCTATCACTTTAAAATACTTATTAAGTTTTAGTACCACCAACTTTTTGGTATCATATATCCTAAATCTAAAACGGTACTAAATTCTATTTTTGCTCATTATACCCCATTTCACATTATCTCTCTAGAAAATTAGGTCTCCCACACCCCAGTTGCTCCGACGAACGAAGCGACAACTACCACCGTCGTCGGAGCTCGCCATCGCCGTTAGTCTTCTCCGCGAGAAGTTTCTCTCTCTCTCTCTCTCCCTCTCTGTAGCTGGGTCTGGGAGACTCTATTTATCTCTATATATGTCTGTATGTATTTATGTATGTATATATATATGTATGTGTGTGTATATATATATTGTTGTGTTACATATTAGCTCGGTATATGTATATAAGAGATATGTATAGAGAGATAAAAGAGCCGTCTTTTATTCATTGATAAGTGTAGAGAAGTTACATCAAGAAACCCCCTAATCCTCTTTATATAATAGAGGGTAGAGTTACATATGCTAGGAAAGCCCAAGATAGGCCCAATAGAGTAAGGGCCAAGATGGCCAATAATATCCTACAACATTCCCCCTTTGGACGTCTTGATTTCTTTGTCTTCATGCTGTCGATCTAAATCGAGTTCATTCGCAGTGCTAAACACATAAAAACCTTAGGGCTGGAAACCCAGTGTGGGACAAAACCGGTACCTAGGAGAAACTGTGTAGCCGAATGATATAGGCTGAAATTCCATGTAATTAACTAACCACAAAACAGTGTGACTCATCAAAACCTTGTCAGAGCAAACCCAATGGGAAAATCTCTGATCGAAGGAAAAAGAGTGCAACAGTGGTAGTAGTAGGGGATCAACCACAAAACAGGTGCCTCATCAAAACCTTGCTAGAGTAAACCCACTGGGAAAAACATCTAGTCGAATGACAAAATAGTACACAGTGGTAAAAAGTATACAACAGGATACTCCCCCTAATTTCGGCAATCTTAAGTGAGATATGATGGGAACGTGTCTCGCTAAAAACCTTACCAAGGAAAACCCAGTGGGAAAAAACCTTGGTCTAAGGACAAAAATAGTACACGAGCATGCGACTGGATGCTCCTCTCACTTGTACACGACAAAGTGCGAGAATTTCGACTAAGTAGTAATTAGTGCAATAAGCATTCAACTGGATGCTCCCCCTCACTTGCACACGACTGAGTGCAAGGATGTCATATTTCAAGAAAGAGTACGAGCATTCGACTGGATGCTTCATTTACTTGCACACGACTGGATGCAAGAGAATCTAACATGGAATAGAACGAGCATTGAACTGGATGCTCTTAAATTTCATATGTGAAGATTTATTTCGGCGAGAAATGCTAAATAACATAATCTAGTCATGTCTCTCTTGATCGATAACCACAAGTTGTTCTCAAATAAGACAAGTGCTTTATCTGGATCGTGAGACAGACCATATGTAATTCAAATATGGCTAATACTAGCTCGAAGCCATATACACTCTCTAGTCGTCTCATAGAGCACGAGTAGATCATAGTGATTCGTTTGAAGTAATTTCAAGACCTTCAAGATATCGCCTTATTCCTAATGATAAAGACAGACCATGTTAGGAATATCTCTTATGCGGGTCTGATAAGTAACCGGCATCGGTATAACCGAAAAAGGGTTGCGTTAATTTGAGTACCGAAGGGGGTAAGTACACTCGATGACGCAAAATGGGATGAGACAAGCCCTCATTCACAGTTACTTTAAGGTAATGGGAAATTGTCTTTTATGCCATTTCGATGAAAACATGTTAGCGCGATGCTGTGTCGAGCTATACAATTCACATCAGACAAGATGTTCGTCCTAGCATATTAGACCAAGTAAAATGATGCGCCTATTGTACTTAGATATGAACATCATGGTTCAATATCTCTTCATCGTCTCATCAGGGACGGACCGGGTCTCTTCATCGTCTCTTCAATGTGTAGTGATCGAACGATCATTGGAGAATTTGACGACTTAGCGTCATAACACTTTCTGGATGTAGTCTGAATCATGGACTTAAATTCAATCTTTACGGGACTCGATCATCAGGCTGAGTCACTTCCGTATCTTCCCATGATCCTTCATCTCGAAGGCAAATACAAAAATGGATCGCGTAATAAAACACGCAAGGGCATAATACTCGTTCAAGTATCCCAACCTAATTAAGTACTCACTTAGGCGGGTATACCACATCCACTCGGATTATATTAATACATATAGTGAACGTCTCATTTAATTGAGATCGTGTTCCGTGGTCAGGAACTACTTGATTCAAGCATTATGAAGTCACACAGGGACCTCTTCATCCACATCTCTAGTCTAAATCCCCACAGAGATAAAATCGTGACCACAATCACATGCTGCATAATCAATTTTCCGGAAACTACTAAACTGATAAAGTAGGGGACCATTATAACGTCCATTACGAGGAAATAAACCATCTCGTAATCAATTCCAAGGTGTGAGAGAAGTCTTGCGCTACTAGGCAAGCATTCTACAATCTCGTTATTCTCATCACTTTTCCTTACGAATAACCAAATAAACAAACTAGTTTAACATTGGTGGTGTTGGAGCTACAGGTCCAAACACACTTTCACTAAGTAGTCTACTTGGATTGCAAGTTTCCATTAGGCCAGTTTATTCTACGTTGACTCCAGGCAACAGTACATGGTTTCCTGTCATAATTTGCTCATATTATCAGTCGTCACCGAATATATGAACAAGTAATCAATGACAGTCTCGTTTTGCTTCAATATCGTCTAAGATATCATGATCGACAGATATTTCAAGATTCTTAGGATGAGGAGAAATCACACATCCCCTAGATCCTCTATAATCTCGTGCGACAAACGAGTTTTAGTTCACCACCTCTGGGGCTGAACGAATTAAGAACCGATCAACTTCCTCATATCTTGGGAAGGACGATAGACTGACGGCCGACGGCAGCGTCCTTTGCTTAGCGGGTTTGGCCAAAGTAATGTGTTACGACAGGAACATGGCGTCCAACAGGGACGTCTATCCTTGCAACCATTTTGTAGCAGATATAAATGATCTCGTGACATCTCATAAAGTCATTAAATGTATTATGACCCCACACAGAAATATATAGGTACGCATCACCAAATAACGCGTACAACCATTTGCAACCGCTTAAAGTTTATGTGAGTCCATTTTGGGTCGAAACATAATCGACATTATGTTCAATTTCAATTCCCAAAGTCAAGTAATACAAATCGAAATTTCGATTCTTACTCTTCGGTATTATCAAGTCGACTAAATTTTTCAGGAAAATCCGGATCATGAGCCATCAACTTAATGATAGGGATACAAGTTTGGGAAGTGCTGCATTTATGTGGACAACAGTAAAATGTGACCATATTGTCGATGCATCAACCATAACCATTTATATTTATGGTCCGTCTTATGGTTGGATATGTCCACAATAACTCCTTCAATTCTTTACAAGAATTCTACGAGTCAATTTCGTGATCTTTACACATACTAGTCTTTTAAAGTGAGAATTAGTGGCATGAATATCATGAAATATATCCTCAAAGAGAATCCAAATGTGATGTGATTATAAATCAAGCATCGTCTTTTGACACGGGAATATCTCATCCGATCAATTCCACAATATCTAAATGCTCTTATCAATCGACGATAGACGAATGATAGTACAGACAATCATGTCTTAGCATCTAAATACTTTATCAATCAACGACATGCGAAATGATAAGCTAACTCTAAATGCTTTTAAAAAATGTGGTAGCAACCACTTGAAAGACATTTCAACTCCTCTAAATACGCTTTTATTCATATTGAATGGAGGCTTTGTAAAGAAATTTTAATTCTTTCATGAGCTATTACCAGATAACACCGGTTTTCTCGAATATTTTATAACTCAACAAGGTACAACAGGACCTACAGAAGTATAAGGCCTCATATTTGACAAATCAATAAGTTTTACCAAAGATTTCGATTTTGGAACGACAGGTCCAGAATCGTTATCACTGAGTACTCTTTTAGGCAAGTAGTTGGTGAAATTATGTGGTACACTGTTACCCACTATTTCCAGAAAACCAACTACAGCACAAGTATTGCCTAAAAATTCATAATTGAAAGTTTGGTCACATTTGTCAAAGGAATTTGCTCAAAACACTTTAAATTATTTCGAGAAATTTTGTAAACAGGCAAACCATAATCCAAAAATATGGTCCAAATGGAAAATAATAATCCAAATGGAAAACATAATCCAGATGAGCGAAAAAATGGCTCAATGATTTATCAAAATCCATAAAGAAAGGTACCAAACTCATTTGAGCCACAAAACCGGGGGTCTCAAGAGTTTCCTTTCAGTTTTCTTTAACCACATTAGCTTCGGATTTTCCACCTTTATAATAGTTTTGAACTATTTAAGGAGTAGCCGGGAATGACATCAGTCATTTATAGCAGAGATTGGCTCTTTGAGCATTGTCTCTTGCTTTGGGACAACGAGCCATATTGTTTCTTTCAAAAATTGTCTTGGAGCCACAGGTCTTCGATTTTGACGATTGTCTAAAACCTCGCTTGGCTAGGTGATTCATCCGTATCGCGACAGTTAGAGACAAATAACATTTGTCTCGGTTTTCAATTCGTGGAAAAAAAATGTCCACAAAGAGCATTAATATCAGGCAAACAATTCGCCATTGACTCAATAGGATTAAAACTTACTCATCGGGCATTTTCTCATCCACAAAAAAGATGGGCGATGAAGGAACATGGTGAATATAAATTCACGATACTGCTTACGAAATACAATTTCGAAGCTATTATGTTGGTGAAGGATCGCTCCAATATATTAATTTCAGACATTTGTTCACCATAGACGTCATCACGTCTCAAATGTGGCGGCGGAATAAAATCAATGCCTTAGTATTCATCTCGAGGGTAACAACAAACTCGTGTTTTACTCATCAAAGATGACATCCAAATAATTTGGGCATCACATGCTCACACATCAGGGTGGCTAACATGTGGTGGCGTAAAATACCTCGCCTAAACATTCATTTCGCAAGTATGCTTTGTGATTTCCTCATAATAGATGGCATCCAACATGTGTTGGGAGTTCTAGATTAATTATTATATAAAACGACTGGTTTATATGTTTATGGTTTGCACAAGCATAAACTTTGTTTCGAAATGACCTGTTCGAAAATAGTTTTGCTTTCAATGTGAATAGGTTCTCATTGATCGAACGACATGTCGATACAGAGACACCAATTTGGCGAAACATACATCACTATATAAACACACTCGTGGAAATTATTATTTAGTCAACCCCTTTCGGTAGCTCTACTTAAAAAATGATCAGGAAAGACGGTGAGGGTGGAGGGCACGAATGCCACATAAAATCCGACCTCATTAGGATATCGACTTCTACCTATATCTTTCCTAAACATCGTATCCAAATAGGCGAGCCTAGTTGGGGAAGGTTCATAATTTTTCCAACTTAAATGTGAAAATATATGATTTCGCAAATTACCATATTTTATACATGGCAGTAAATAAATATTACATGACAGTGATCAATTATCTAGATTGTACCTGTTTCATGATTAACTAACATGGCAGTACATATTTCCTTATAAGTAAATTAAATTAACGCTACCAATCTAGATTATTATTTACCAATTTTACACTAGTAAGATCTAAATTAAAATTATACAAATCTATTGCTTTTATGTGTAAGTTTAATACATGGTAACTAAATCATGCATGTTAGTAATATATTTTATTTACCAATTTTACACTAGAAATATCTAAATTAACTAGACAATTATCCAGTTATCATGAATGTATTTATGCAGATATGGACCGATTTTATACATATGCAAACATATATACTATTTTAAATGTAAGGTACATTATGGGGATCACCACTGTAATTTAATTAAACTAAATTCAGTTTTATACATAGGAAGTACATAAGTATCGGTAAGTTGCAATCTGGTCCCTACTGTTTCGAAAAAAAAATAGTTTTGATTCTACAGGTTTAATGACATGCAATTCGTTATATTTATTTTACACATACAAATAATTAACGCATACTATTATAATCAGTATTCAAGCATGGTATGTTAGCAATACAATATAGATCAACATACTAATCAATATCCAGTAGCATATATATAAACTTGTTTTCCACATGCAATTTATGTAGTTTATGACCACACGTTTTACTAGGTTAACATGCAGTGATAAATTAATACACATAAACAATTAATTAAGGACCATAAAAAATTCATTCTCTGGTTTTTCATAAATCATGTAGCAATACATGTGAGGTACACCACCATACAAGCCGGATACAATATCGCTTATAAGCATGGATTCGTAATTAACCTATATATGAAATTCATGAATTAATTTGTTACAGGTAATAATACTATACTTGTTAAGCATGCACATACAATGGTCAATACATCAACAAATTCCAGAGCAATAACGTAGCATACACACGGATTAATTGCTAAGTAGACATGCGATTTTTATCGTTAACACTTTATTAAAATAAACTGGATGTACTGTATTCCCGGTATTTTGGGGAAGCTCGATAGAGAAAAAAAACTTCAAACTTTTGTCGTATATTTATAACCCAATCTTCGAAATTAAACTCTGTTTTTCGAATAAATACCCAAATCTCCTAATTTTTACTCCAATATCCGCAAGCATCGTGCTGATAACGTGTTGTGTGATATAGTAGCTCGGTATATATATATAAGAGATATGTATAGAGAGATAAAAGAGTCGTCTTTTATTCATTGATAAGTGTAGGGAAGTTACATCAAGAGACCTCCTAACTCTTTTTATATAATAGATGGTAGAATTACATATGATAGGAAAGCCTAAGATAGGCCCAATAGAGTAAGGCCCAATATGGCCAATAATATCCTACAACATATATGTATATGTATATATATATATACATGTATGTATGTATGTATGGATTGTATGCATGTATATATGTATGGATCTCTCAAGAAGACGACCCGATCTCTCCTCTCCCCTCTGTCTTCGACGAACAGCGGCGAAGGCCACCTCTGACGGCGGCGGCTGGTGGTAGCGGCGGCTAGGTTTTGACCTAGATGTTGTATAAAAATAGGGACTGGTTTTGTAATTACATTATGGTCCCTGGATTCTTTAGTAATTTATGATTTGGTGGTTAGATTATAAAGTGATCAATGTATAACCTGAAAAGTATAAAAATTTATCAATTTGGCCTTAGACATTCTATCAAATTGTAATTAATCTATTAAATTTGTCATTAAACTGTTTAATAAAGGGTCAATTAAATGGTCCAATAAATTGTATTCCCTCCGTTCCCATTTAATTGTCCATTACGAAACTACGTGCAATTTTAACCGGCTTATAACTTATATCAAAATTATCGAAATGAATTTTTTAAAAATCTAATCATAAAATTTAACATTTGAACTATATGATAAACTTTTGAAAATTTTTATTCCGATAATTTTGATACAAGTTATTGGCCGGTCAAAATTGCACGTAATTTCGTAGTGGACAATTAAATAGGAACGGATGGAGTATTCAATTATTAAAAAAATTGTATTAGACTATCAAAAAATTTGTATTAAATTGACAAAAAAAAATGTATTAGATTGTCTATCGTCAAAAAAAGCATATTACATTGTCAAAAAAATTGTATTATATTGTCTATTAGATTATCAAATAAATTATATTTTATTTTTTAAAAGAATGCATTAATATGATGGTTTACTATCATTTTTCTTTAAGCTTTTCATGATACATGCTCACATTCACACACGCTCACATATGTATGCATAGAAATAGAAATAGAATACCGCACCACTAACCACTCGACTATGGCTCGATACCGCTTCCGTCGAGTCACATGTGAAAGACGTTGTACCTTGGAACACAGTGCCCTATTCAGTCAGATAGTGTTTATGGGTTTATGGGTTACTGCATGGCAGTCACCTCATTTATGGAATTTTAGATATTTTGGCATCATTTACATTTTATTTTTGTTACGACTTGTATTTGATATTAATATATTTGAGAAAAATATTTTTCTATTGTTTCTCAAATTTTTTTTGTAGAAATTATTTTATCTCGGAACAACGTACACAACAAAAACTACATTAGATTGTCAAAATTTTATATTAGATTGTCAAAAATTTGTATTACATTGTCAAAAAAGTTATATTAGATTGTCAAAAAAATTTAATTTTTTTAAAATTTTTTCTTTTTTTTAAAAAAAAATTTCAATTTTTCTAAATTTTTTCAAAGATTTTCAGGATATTTTGAATTTTTATTGTTTTTTTTGAATTTTTTCCAATTTTTTAATTTTCGGTCAACGCCGGTCAACTCCAGTCAACGCCGGAGTCCGATCAATGGTCTTGGTCAAACTTTTGTATTAGATTGTCTATTAGATTATAAAAAAAATCGTATTAGATTGCAACCAAAGTTCATCTTTTAGGGCGGTTTAAAACCGCCTCAAAAAACATAAAAACCGCCTCTAATACTATTTAAAACGGTTTTTGCAGCAAAAGTACAACAACGTTATTTGTAAGGGTTGCAAAAGGTCATTAGGCGGTTATGAACAGCCTCAAAAGGTCAAGACGGTTTTGATCATATTTAAGGCGATTTATTACCGCCTCAAAAAAACTCATAATTTTGTATAATTTACACTAGAAACGCCTAAAAAGTTACATTTTAACCGCCTTAAATGAATTTTAAAGGAATTTATTGACCCAAATATTAACTAAATCTGAGTGGACATAACACGAGAACACTTTTGTACATCATATGAAAATATAAGATCATATAATTGACAAATTTAATCAAATATAGCTATTCATTATAAGAATAAAAACAAATATTCATCCATAAGAAAGATCTACAAACTAAATTCATCGAAAATAAACTAAACAATAATTAAATAATACAAGTTTGCGAAGGCCCATGATAAAGCATTAACTTTGATCGGGTCGCGTTAAGCTTCTCAACAATAATAATATAAAATGACGAAAGGAATTATTGGACAAGTTATTATTCTTTCTTTATTGATCGGTGAATATTCTTGTTCGGGATTACTTGTTCGGTTACACTTGTGCTCGGTCTTATTAATTTATTCTTAATCTAGATCTTTTACTTAGCCTTGATGCTCGGTCTTTGATTTGACTTTTATCTGTCTACTTTCTAGTGAGATAAACTCTAAAAAGTCTCTGTCTTGTATATTCTTCTTTCTGTGATTTTTTCAGGTTCTTTTTTCCAGTGCAGGTACTTGACTATTTATAGGCATTCATGCGCCATAAGATGTTGACAAGTGTCTCAATCTCATTTGTCACCTCATGGGCTTTCCAATTGTTGGACCCTTACGTATTGGGCTGGGATGTAATGGTTAATTACCCTTGTATTGGTAGGGAGAAGACCATTATACCCCGGGTCCTATTATAATTGCGTTGGATACCCATTAATAATGCATGGGTCGGCTCATGCCCGGATAGGTATATTCGGGTCTGATTTTTATGTTCTATCAAGTGCTCCCTGACTTCTTCGGTGTGGTTTCTACGGCGAGGGAGTCATGTTTGGTATTATAAGGATGTTACCTCAGCCTTGCTATTCCCGATATTTCATTGAGAATAGGGATCGATTTATAACTGCTTCCATACGGCCATTAATGCCATTGGGAAGTTCAGGTGTGCTATCTTGCTTCGAGGAGACTCTTGACCTCCCCACTATCTGTCCATTATAAAAGGGACTGTATCCCTTCCATTCATACCTAACGACCTATAACTTCTCTTGTGACGCCATGACTTCTCCCAATGGATCTAACGGAGACAAATTTTCTGAATATCTCACCTATTTTGAGGGCGAGGTCAGGAAAGCTCGTGTTCTGAAGAGGCGGTTCGCCTTCTTGGTCAGGGAAGCTTTCAGGCCTCTGACTTAGAGGAAAGGTTGGCTGCTTTGGATGCAGCCCATCACATAACTTTGGCTGATCGGGATTGGGCACTCGATCGGGTTAGGAGACTTGAGGCTTCTCGGGACAAGCATAAGGCGTTCAAGAAGGCATACAAACTGGCCCTTAAGAAGTTGCATGCTCGGTCCAAGAAAGGGCCGGATGACGATGAAGCAGGCTCCTCCGCTAATTAGTTTATCTTTGTAATTTTTTTTCTGTTCAACGTATCTCCTCTTTGTAATAGGACTTTTGAAATAAATAAAATATTTCCTTATTCTCATCCTTTATTCGTTGTTTTATTTTGCCAACGCACTTTATTTTTACTGTATTCCTTCTTGCCACGTGTTTGTGATGCTATGATGGGCTTTCTTGAGCCCTGTGCACAAATCTTATCTAATATTTTTTACAACTGTTGCACTTCCCCAGAGTGACACGTGTGTAATGGCCTTCCCCATATCTATGTTTTTTAAATATTGGCACGAATCCAAGAGTCTCTTTGATCATACACGTCTCTTCAATGCACGCGTTTCTTAGAACCTTTTGGCAAACGGGTGCGATTCCCCACCTTATGCCTCTCTTAATTTGTCTATAAATACCCCATTAGGGCACGTGTTTCTTCATTATCTCTCCCATTTTTCTTGTTACTATATATTTTTATTCTGTAGACTTACTGCTTTCAATATGTCTGCCCCTTTTACCAAACCAGCATTGGTCTTACAAGTGAAGCTTTTGAGGCTTCTTATGCTAACGTGCAGAGGATGTTACATGATGCTGAAGAAGAGTTGAAGGTGATGCGTTATCACCATACTGAGGTGGTGAGGGAGTTGACTTGGTTGAGGGCTGAGTTGGACTATTGCAGGTGTGCTCACCAGACTATAGTCGATGAGAACAACGTCTTGAGGGGGAATCCTTCGCTTCAAGATACTATAAATCAGGTTAGGCCATCTCACCGATACCGATCAACTTCACCCGAGCCGCCATAATTTTTTTTTTATGTTTCTCCTTTTTATGTTGATCTCTGATGTAATGATTTCCAGTGTAATCCATCTTTATTAATGAACAAATATTTGCCTCTTCTACTTTTCTTCTTTTTTGTATTTGTGGTTTGTCATTTTTTGGAATTTTCAGATCATCGAATATCTCGTTTGCTTTTTCTTTTTTATTGTGTTGTACCCACGTGATATCTAAGTCATGCTTCCGCTAGTCAAAACTGTGTTTTACAAGACCTTGTCAGTCAAAGATGCATGTTTTCCAAGTATTGTCAGTCAAAGATGCATGTTCCCCAAGTATTGTCAGTCAAAGATGCATGTTCCCAAGTATTATCTATGCTCTATAAATACCCCTCAATCTTTCTTTAGGCTTCGTCATCCTTAAGCATAAGTTTGTTGTATTTATTTCTTACTCATCCTCTTTTTCGCTTTTCTCTGTTATATAATACCTTTTAAGAATGTCGGAGCCATCGGTGAGATACCATGCTCAGATGAAGGACATGGATGCTGAGGTGTCTCAGGTCCGTCATCGCATAGCCAAACTCGAGACGGAGTATGGGAATCTAGCCTTGAGTTTGTTTGACTCCTATCCCGAGGAGACTATCAAATGGACCGAAATTTCAACCCTAAGTCTTCAACTCGATCAATTGTTGTTGCGGAGGGGTCAATTGGCTAGCTCTTGGTATGAGGCCGAGGAGATTTGGGAACAAGCGCAGGAAGAGTTTGACAACGGTCCTCAAGGCCTTGCCAGCATGGCGGCTGAAAATGCTCGGCTTAGAGACCATATCACTGCCCTTACTAGGGAGAATGCATCTTCGTTCGTTATCAACTGCTCGTTTCGGGCTTGATTAGCTCGCTCTGATCGTGCGGCTCCTCGGGAGCCTTTTTCTCGGTCGGGCAGTTCAGTTTTCCCGCCCGCTGGTCCTTCATTTAATTTTGCTTGCTTCTTTTAATGTTTTATTTTCCTCATCTTGTTTCTTATCCTATCTGTGGTTGAACTATTGGGTTCCCTCGTACTTTGTGCGTTCTTGTAATTCGTAATTTCTTTTTAAATTTGAACTGTTGTATCGCTTCGCATTTTGTGCTTTTTCGTATTTTGAACTGTTGGAACGCCTCGTACTTTGTGCCTTTTCGTATTTTGCTATTTCTTTTTGATTTTGAATTGTTGCAACGCTTCATACTTTGTGCCTTCTGGTTCCCTATAAATTCTCCATATTGTTGGCATTTTATTATTAACTCTTTCCTTCTCTCTCCTCTTTTATAACTCTTGTTTCTTCTAACCTGCTTCTTCCTGAGATGGCCCCTATCACTAGATCTGCTGCCAAGAGGAATGCCTTTCTTGAGAATGAGCCTACTTATAGGTTGCCTCCTCCTCCTGGTTTTGAGGATTTGACTCCGCTCGAGTTGAAAGAGATAGAGGTTTCGTGGCTGAAGGTGGAGCTCAAATGTTCTGAGACTGAATGCAAGAGGTATAAGCAGTATTGGGACAAAGAGAGGACTGCTCGCTACGAAGCCGAGGAGAAGTGCAAATCTCAGGCTTGCGTTATTCGACAAGCAGAGGTCGGTAACTCTCGCATGGTAAGGGAAAAGAAGCATCTTGAGGAGCTCTTGGTGAAGAAGGATGCCGATGTGGGTGGTAGTTCTAAGGTTCAAAAATAGAAAGGGTGGTTTTTGTAATGAAATTTCCTTTTGTATTTGTTGTTTTTGTGTGGCTTTAATCAGTTGTATTTGTTTTGTTTTCCCTTTTGAGGATGAATAAAAGTACTTTATTATCTGCTTGTCTTTAAGATTCGTTTATTGCTTCTTTTTCTCAATGCTTTATTGCTCTTCATGGTGTGAATATGTTGAAGTCGGGCATTTGTGTCATCACGGCTTCTGGATGTGATGTGATTTTCTGTTTATACCTCGGTATGGGACACCGGGGTCATCCCCCCGGAGACCGTTGCTAAAACGTTTAGACTTATGTGCAGTCGACTTAGGAACGGTCTGCGTCTAACTTGCACGGTGTCCCCCCTCCTTTGTGTATTATTGCTTGACGTTTCTTGCATTATTGTTGCTGACGTTTGTTTAACTCTTTTCGAGGTGGGGTCCACGGGCCGTTTATATCGGGATGATCTGGAACGTTGATATTTTGAAAACAGCGGTAGTTGTTGACTTTTATGCGGCTGAAAAGGGGGAAACCTCTGTCACACGAAAGTACGGTTATTATTTTATTCCTTTTTATGCGGCTCCCCTCCTTTATCTTGTATGAGTAATTCTTTTTGTTCTTATTTTATAATTTTCTCAACATTTATCCATTATTCTCTCTTTCTAAAATATTTGTTGCTGCTCTCTCTAGGGTTTCTCTCTCTCTCTAAAATTTTCGTTGCTGCTTTCTCGTTAGGGTTTATTTCTCTCTCTAAAATTTTTGTTGCTGCTCTCTCTTCCCTACCATCGTAATGGGTGTAACTATTTTCTTGACTTCTGTGGTTCTCTATATGTGCCTTTGCTTATTCCCTAGATTTATTTGTCTTTGTTTGCATGTATGTCGTGTTGATATTTTTTGTTCCCCTATAGATTCTTGTTTTGGTTTGTTGTTGGTGGGTTTTTGTCGTTTGGTTGGATTTTTCTTTTGGTGGGTTTGTGGGTAGGCTTTAGGCTGGAAATTTTCTTCATTTTATCATCCACTTGGTCTTGTCTTCATTTTGCTGTTTTAACTTTGGTTGTTTTTGTCAGTACTCCTTGCTTTGGGTTTTGTATTGATGGCGTTTTGTTTATGCTGTTTTATTAGGATTATTACCTCAACGCTTGGCCCAACTTGGCCAATTCTTCGAGGGGGATTTCAAATGTCGGGCAGGTATACCCGATGATGTACACCTGCGTCTGCCTATTACCAAGGGGGAGGCATTGGGGTCTGTTCCTGAGGGTGAGGTCGCCATTAGGGCCTCTGCCCTTTTGACCGGGGGTCTAACGCTCCCTCTATCTGACTGGATGGCTTCTTGCTTTGAGGCCTTCCGAATTGTGCCTTGCCAGCTTGCTCTTAATAGCTACCGTATACTAAATGGTGTTAAGAGGCTGTCTGAGCTGGCCGATGTGAGGATCGAGCTTAAGGACGTGCTCGGGATATATGGCTTCCATTTTGATAAGAGGAGCTCATATCTAAGGTCATTGCGTACCTTTGCTCGACTCGTGCTTGACATCCCGGACACGAACAAGGAGCATAACCTTGGAATATTGATCGTGTCCGGGAATTGGTGTTCTCTGGGTCGTCTCATTCCCAGCCCCGCTATTGCTCCTCCCCCTATTCCTTCCCTTGGTGCTCCTAGTGTCGAGGTTCTTCTGGCTTAATAGAAGTGGTGGGGCCCTGACCCGATCAAGCAGGCAGAAAGCCGCACTGCTCCCAAGTTACTCGGGTATGTGGCTGAGCCGGGAAATAGGTGCACCAATCCTCCCGTAATTCCTAATGAGGCTGAGGACCAATTTTTGGTTGTGGTCAAGTCTCGGGTTTTATCCCTTGGTGGGAGGAAAGCTGCTCGTTCTAGAGCGCGGGCTGCTGCAGTTGTGGCTGAGCCCCGGGTTGAGCCCCCAAAGAGGGCGAGGGTGTCGGTTGTCATAGAGACACCGAGGAGTGAGGGGGCGACAGTTGTGGGGTCTGAGGATGTGATGCATTCTCCCCTAAGGGAAGATCTAATTTTGTCCGACCCTGTCGAGGCTAGGACCTCTTCAAGGCAGGTACATATATTGGTTTTGTTACTTTTGACTTTGTTTTCCTTGGAATCATCTAATATTTTTGTATTTTAAGTCTTTGACTTCCTCATTGGTTACTCTTGCCCTTGCTCGGTCTATGGGAATTGTTTTGTATCAGGGGCCATTTGATGATATATTCGTTCATGTGAATTATCAGGATATGGAACGGGATATTTTGGACCTCCCCGACATCTCGCCACCCCGTGCTGAGGCGGAGGTTGGCGATCAAGGGGCCCTTGAGACCGAAGTTGTTGCGGCCCGAGTGGGGGAGGAGGTGATGGAGGTGGAAGCTTCCGAGGGGGCCAGAAGCGAGGTGGCGGTGGACGAGATTCGTATGAACCGGTATATTGGCCGGTGCGGCGGTCAATTGCTCCAGCAACCCCGATCTTCGAGGATGGGGTATACTGCTGTTTTGCCCCTTGTCTACATGGACATGGAGGGGATGGCCGGTCATGCTGAGATGAAGGCCGTTGATGAGACTAGCGATGAGGCTCTTCGGGTATAATTTTATTGTCTGGTTTGTTTTGCTATCTTTTTTGGCATCTTTTTGGTTTGTGTTGGTGTCTTATAATGTTTCGTTGCAGATTTTCCTATCGTGTGTGGATCTTAAGAGACGGTTCACCGCGTCTCGCTCTCAATTGTCCGTGCTAGAGGCTGAGAAGAAGCTTTGGGATGAGGAAAATGCCAAGTTGGTGGCCGAGGCAGAGCATTTGGCCGAGGAGAATGCCACGTTGGTGGCCGAGAAAGAGCTTTTGGACGAGGAGAATGACAAGTTGGTGGTCGAGAAAGAGGTGGTTGAGGCCGAGTGTGAAGAGAGGGTCTCCTCTCTTAACACAAATTTTGAGGTGGTTGAGGGCGGGTAGATGATCGGGGCGCGTTCATAAGGATAGCTAATTTCCATGATTTCAGTTCCCATGTTCGGGCTCTGAACTTGGTTAAGGCACCTCATTCACACCCGGCATGGTCGGCTTTTGTTTATCCCACATCTCGTGTGTCGCCTCCTCTTCCTCTGGATTGGGCTAATGTTCGGGATGATGAACTCCCGGTGCTACCTGGACATTCGACCTCTACTGTGCCCCGTCCTCAATCCGGAACAGGTTCTGCCACTCCTCGGTCTTCTACTCCCCGGCCTTCGTCCGCTCATGTTGACTATTGAACATGCTTCATTTGTAAATGTTGTGTAGCCTGTGTAGTTTTTTGTTTTGGTGCCCAACTTGTGGGTCGTCTTGGATCTTGATAATATGCACACCTTGGGAAATTTATAATATTTCTACTTTGTTCTTGTGTTGTTTGGTTTTTCTATTTCTTTTTCTTGTTCGTTACTTGTTGCTTGTCTTCGTACTTTTGAAGGACATAAAATCATGTCAGGTACCGGTTAATCCCCTTGCTATGGTGGTCTGCTCCCGACCTACTTGTAGTTTAGATGAAAGGCTTGTAGTTAATCCCGAAGGTCCGAGTTCGCCTCGCATTTCCGAACTGAATCATATTTGTCGTGAAATCGAGGATCTAAATATTCATATCTCGAATTTATCGACTCAGTTACAGGATTTGGGAGTGAAATTCAGTAGGAAGACGGCCCGTTATTCCGTAAATAAGGGAAAGACCAAAGAGCTTCTAGGTGCGCTTCGTCGGTCGCGTGATGATGCCCGGGGCCGGGTTACTACCTTGCATTTAGTGTTGGAGGCCGTTTTTGAGGATGCTGACTTATTATTCTCGTTCGTCAGAGCTTACTGGGCCTGTGCTCGTGCGCTGGAGGTGTATGAGTATGTGAAGGGAACCCGTGGCATTACACGAGCAGAGCGTATGGTTGACGCTATGGCTCGGGTCGATGAGACCACGGCTGCCTTGAACCGCTTGGATTCTTCAGTGAAGAGTCGTTTTGGCGCTCAGATCATTTCGCTACGAGATATTCATTTTGCTGACGTTGTGGAGACCTCGGCTTCTGTCGAGGATTTGTCCGACTAACTTAGATTAGGGTTAATCTGTATTTTGACTTTCGATATGTAACTTGTATAAACGTACTTTTCTTTGTCTTGTTTCCCTTTGTCGGTTTTATGGCTTATAGATGAATGTTCATTTCTTTTCCCCCAGTTTTTTTGTAGGCACCTGCTATTTTGTTGCATCAGACTGGTTCTCCGACCCTTGTTAATCCGGGGCAGGGACCCACTGGTGCCGCTCGGGTTGGGCCCTCATCTGGTGTGGCGAATGAAGCTCGTGCCAGTTGGCTTTATGTCGACTTGATGGGGAAGAATGATAAACTTCATGCCAAGTGTGCTCGTCTTAAAGAAAAAATAAGAGTCCAGTCGGTCTCTTTCCGGGATTATATGCGACGCACCGAGCATGTTTTTGTGGTTCAAGAGCGTCGTCTAGACCGGTATTGTCGTTTGAAGGATAGGTGCATTGGCAAGTTAAAGTCGCTGGTATCCCGGGCCAATATCTTGATGAGGTATTTCCAGGCTTCTCGTGTTCAGCATGATGCTTCAGTGGCCTTGGGCCAAGTTCTTTTGTTACCTGTTGACGATGATCGGCGTCAGAATGCTTCTGCTGCACACGATCGTGCTAAAGGAGCGGAGTTCGCAGATCGTCTTGAAGTGGTGAATTGGGTCGGGGCTGGTACGACCAACTTCGACTCTCTTCTTCCGTATGAGCCTCTCGAGGGTGATGATACTGACGAGGACACTGCGACGGATGACGAAGAGGTTGTGCTTGGTCTTGTTCCGTCGTACTCATCATGTAGTAGCTCTTCGTCTTAAGTTGTTTTGTTCCTTTTTATCTGCTGAACATTGTTGCCTCCGTAACGCAGACTCGTACTATTTGCTTATTTGCATATCCATATGGATTGTACCTTCTTATTTCCGTACTGGTATTTTATTTGTCGTTTTGTTTTTCTTCGTCGTTGTTTATTTTGTTTGGAATGTTGTTGCCTCCGTAATGTGGCTTGTATCATTTAATACTCTATCGTTGGAGGACTTGTTTCTTTTTATTTTTCTTTTTCTTAGACGTGCCTTCGGTTCGTTGAAGGACTTGTTAGGGAGTTAAACCCTGTTGCCTCCGGTTCGTTGGAGGACTTGTTCTTTTTCTTAGACATGCTTTCGGTTCGTTGAAGGACTTGTTCGGGACTTAAACCATGTTGCCTCCGGTTCGTTGGAGGACTTGTTCTTTTTCTCTTTCTTTTTCTTAGACATGCCTTCGGTTCGTTGAAGGACTTGTTCGGGACTTAAACCCTGTTGCCTCCGGTTCGTTGGAGGACTTGTTCTTTTTCTCTTTTTCTTAGACATGCCTTCGGTTCGTTGAAGGACTTGCTAGGGACTTAAACCATGTTGCCTCCGGTTCGTTGGAGGACTCTTTTTATCTTTCTATTAAACATTCCTTCGGTTCGTTGAAGGACTTGTTAGGGACTTAAAACCCTGTTGCCTCCGGTTCGTTGGAGGACTTGTTCTTTTTCTCTTTTTCTTAGGCATGCCTTCGGTTCGTTGAAGGACTTGTTCGAGACTTAAACCATATTTCCTCCGGTTCGTTGGAGGACTTGTTCTTTTTCTCTTTCTTTTTCTTAGACATGGCTTAATAAAACTCGCTTTATTTATGTAAAAAGAAAATTTCATTACAATGAAAGAGGTAAGGCATTTACCTATAGCGTTAAACTATTTTACAGGTAGTACTTCTTAAGATTAGCTACGTTCCATGAATTTTTCTCTCCTCCGCTATTGTCAAACAGAACGCTTTTGATTTTTTATGAAACCGGGCTTGTTCTCTTGATTATTTCATATGGTCCTTCCCAGTTGGGGCTGAGTTTGCCATGTATCTTGTTTCTTGTATAAGCAGTTACTCGTCACAGCACCAGTTCTCCTACTTTGAATTCCTTGGATCCCTTTACCTTCTTGTCATAGGTTTGCTTTACGCTCTGTTGGTATTTTGCCAGGATGAGGGCTGCTATCTTACGTTTTTCGTCTACCATGTCGAGCTCTTCCCTCATTCGTTCTTCATTTTTACCTTGTTCGTTTTTTTTGTGCCCCTTTTGGGTGTAGTTCGGCATGACCACAAAACATTGAGGAGCCGCTCTGGCCATTTCCCTTTTGCTTTTTCCAGGCTTGTCTTGATTCCATCTAAGATAGTTCAGTTTGATACCTCAGCATGTCCGTTACCCTGTGGGTAGGTAGGAGTTGAGTAGAACTTACGTATACCTAGTTCTTCGTACCAAAGCTGTAATTTGACGTCTTTGAACTGGGTTCCGTTGTCTGCGACGATGGCGTATGATATGCTCCCAAATAAATTGCTTGACGTTCTGGACCTTGATTTTTCTGAGTGGTTTAGCTTCTACCCATTTTGTGAAATAATCTGTTGCGACAATTAAGTATTCAACGTTGCATGGTGCTTTGGGAAGCTTCACGACTAAATCAATTGCCCATTATGCAAATGGCCATGGTGCCGATACCGGGGTTATCATAGATGATGGAAGGCGATGTATTTTAGCAAATATTTGGCACTTGTCACACCTTTGGACGTATACGTCAGCATCTCTTTTGATATATGGCCACCAATACCCTTGTGTGACTGTCTTGTTAGCGAGGGACCTTCCTTTGATGTGTGCTCCGCATGATCCTTCGTGGATTTCTTCTAAGATTTGATGTTGCTGTTCTGTACGGACACACAGTAGGTGTGGTCCTTGGTAACTTGACTTATATAATTTTTCTTCTTCGGATAGCCAGAACTTGGGAGACTTTCTTGTTATATTTAGTGCTTTTATTTTGTCTGCCGGGAGTGTTTCGTTTCTCAGATACTGAACCATTTCGTCCATCCACCCTAGCTCATATTGTATTGACATGACTCGGTCTACCCTTTTGGTAATGCTTGGTGTTTCCAGTATTTCCACTATGATTGACCGAGTATTTGCTAATGTTAGTGTCGAAGCTAGGGTTGCTAATGCGTCGGCGTGTGCATTTTCGGTGCGGTTGATTCGTATTAACTCGCACTTCTCGAATTTGGCCATTAAATTTTGGATTTTCTCTTAGTAGAGGATCATCCGGTCGTCTTTGGCTTGGTACTCGCCGATGTCTTTATTGACGACCAGCATGGAGTCTGAGCTAGCAATTAAGTGGGTGCATCCGAGCGTCCGTGAAATGAGCATGCCGTTTATCATAGCTTCGTACTCGGCTTCATTGTTAGTGGCTCGGAAGCCCAGCTTTATACTTTTTTCGATGATTGCGCCCTCACTAGATTTGAGGACGATTCCTGCTCCCGATCCGTCTTTGGTGGCTCAACCATCGACATGTATATGCCAATGCGATTGTGGTGATATGGCCGTTGGTTTGTCATGTCCTTCAGTAAATTATGCGATGAAGTCTACCAATACTTGTCCCTTGATGGCATGCCGAGGTGCGAAATCTATATGAAATTGGGATAGCTCGACCCCCCATGCCGCGACCCGTCCGCTTATGTCTGTTCACCTTAAGGACTCTTTGATGTGGAACTTGGTATAAACCTGGACCTGGTGGGCGATAAAGTAGTGTGGCAGTTTTCTTGTTGCGACGACCAGTGCAAGGCACAACTTTTTCAATAGCAGATATCGTGTTTCGGCTTTAACCAGGGTTTTGCTTACGAAGTATATCAGGAATTGTTCTCGACCTTCCTCTCTGAGGATAACTGCACTCACGACTGTTGTTGATACTGCTAGGTAACACGCTAGAATATCTCATTTGTTCGACCTTACGAGCAGGGGCAGCGTCCTTAGGTATTCTTTTAGATTGTTGAATGAAGCCTCGCATTTAGGGTCCCACACGAATTTCTTGTCCTTCTTGAGCGTTTCGAAAAATGGGAGTCCTTTATCCGCGGACCGGCTGATAAATCTGCTTAGTGCGACCATAATTCCCGTGAGCTCCTGCACTTGCTTCTTGTTCTTGGGTGCCGCTAGGTTTCGCAGAGCCGTTATTTGACCAGGATTTGCTTCTATTCCCCTTCGGCTTACCATGTGCCCTAAAAATTTCCCCCTGCTGATGCCGAACGCGCATTTGGTTGGGTTGAGCTTTAGCTTATACTCGCCCAGAGTCTGAAACACGTCTTTGATGTCTTGCAGGTGGGATTTGGCCTTTTCACTTTTTATGACCATGTCATCGATATAGACCTCCATTGTTTTCCCAATGTGCTTTTGACAGACGTTCGTTATCATTTTTTGGTAAGTAGCTCCTGCGTTGCGTATCCCGAATGACATGACTTTATAGTAGTAGTTTCCCAAAGGTGAAATGAATGAGGTCTTTTCTTGGTCCTCTTGGGCGAGTGGGATTTGATGATATCCCGAGTATGCATCCAGGAAAGTCATTTTTTCTGCCTCTGCTGTTGCATCCACTAACTGATCGATCCTTGGAAGGAGGAATGGATCCCTCGGGCAGGCTTTATTTAGGCTGGTGAAGTCTATACAAACTCTCAGCTTTCCATTTTTCTTGGGAACGACCACTGGGTTGGACAACCATTTTGGGTATATCACCTCCCTTATGGCCCCGGCTTCCAACAATTTCTGAACTTCCGCTATTATTGTCTCTCTGTGTTCAACAGATATTTTTCTACTTTTTTGAGCTATCGGCTTATAGTCGGCGTTGACGCTCATTTTGTGGCATGCCGTTTTGGGGTCTAGGCCGGGCATGTCTTTGGGGCTCCAGGCAAACTTGTCTATGTTCTTGAATAGGAAACTTTCCAACTCCTTGGATTCCTCCTCGGGAAGGTTTTCTCCTATTAGGAAGTAGTGTTCCTCATCTTTTCTCGGGATGTTCACCTTTCTGAGCTTCTCTCCTACCTGCTCCTCCACAACCCTTTCTGTGTTGGCAATTTGGTCAACCAGCTTTTTTATGCTGGTTGGTTGCTCAACGATGACCAGCTATTTTTTAAAAGTTGTGGTTATGTCCTCGCAACGTCTTGAATCCTCTTGGCAGCCTCGGGCTATCTCGATCTCACCCCTACCATTTGGGTATTTGACTTGTTGGTGGTATGTCGAGGGTATGGCGTGCATGGCATGAAGCCATGGTCGGCCTAAGATCACGTTGTGGCCTGAGTTATCGTTGACCACTAAAAATTCTACGGGAACCGACACGGTTCCCATTGTAACATTTAGGACTATCTTTCCTAGAGGTTTAGTCGTTTCTGAGATAAATCCTATCAATGTTACGTCAGTTGGCTATAGGTCTTGCAGCCTGAGTTCCATCTTGTCGAAGGGTTCCTTGTACATTATGTCGTATGATGCTCCTTAGTCGATGAGGACTCTGCTGACCGTGTCAATTCCTATCTTGACACGGAGGTTAATTGCATCGCCGTGAGGGTATATGACTCCTTCTTCATCATGATCCGAAAAGGAGATTGGCGGGTGCCTCTATGGTAGACATTGTCTCTTGGCAAAGGATGATGCCTGTGATGATTTGGCTACCTGACCAAAGTGTGCCAGTTGTCTTTGTTGGGACCGCTCTCCTCCTGTGGTCTTGGGCCGTGATAGGTGGACGACGTTGATCGTCTTGCCCCTTCGGTTGTCTGTTCCTTCGATGGCCGGCTATTTGTCTTTGTTCCCGCCGTTCTTGATGAACTTATTTAGGTACCCCGCGTCACCCCACATGTTCATTTTCCATCAGAGGTTTCTGCAGTGCTCCGTAAGGTGGTCGTGGTCCTCATGATAGGTATAGAAAAGCTTGGAGTCTCTTTGGTTGGGTGGGGAAGCGAACGGTTCTGGTCGTGAATACCAGTTTTCTCTGCATATATCCTTGAGAATGTCTTTTGCAGACAGGTTGAAGTTGTATCTCAGTTCGACCGGTTCGAAGTTCCTCTTGCATTCCCTCTCTTGGAAGCGACCTTGTTGAAGAGGCCTATTTGGCATCTGGTAGGTGAGCTGGTAGGGTTTATGTTCAGGTTCTAGGCGGCGATCTGTCCTTTTCTGAATCTCTAGCCCTTTGTCCCTTTTGGTCGGCTTAACCGCCTCCCCTTGAATGTTTTTCGCTTTTTTGCGTTCCACGTGCGTTTCTCTGACCGACTTTCTTCTTGGTAGAGTTCGGCTGAGGTTTCGCATTTCTTCGTTCTTATCAGTCAGGTGGGTGTAATAGGCAAGAAGTGCGTCAATGGTCGGGAAGCTTTTGCCAACGAACTTTCTCCTTGCCCAGTATCCGCTTGGGATAGAATTTATAAAGTTCTGTATGGCGATGTTGATTGCATACTGCAGGATTTGATTCCCGACGTCGATGAAGCGGATGCAATAGTCATTCAGCCTTTCGTTGGGCAACATAACCATTTTCAGCAGTGTTTCGGTGGTAACTTTCTTCTTTCTATGAGCAGTATATCGGTTCGAATATGCTCTGAGCAGCTCAGTCTAGCTTCCTATTGACCCTCTTGGTAGGTTATGGTACCAGGTCGAGGCTTCTTGTCCCAAGCTATTTTTGAAGAACTTGCACATCAGTGTGGGGTCATCGCTCCATAGTTACATCCTGGTTTTATAATGTCGCAGGTGGTCTATTGGGTAGCTCTTCCCGTCGTAGAGTTTAAACGCTGGGATTATGAACCCGTTCGAGTTTCGGTACCGTGTAATTTGTTCGGTACATGGCGTTTCTTGACAAACGTCCCATGTTTGTTGGAACGCTTTGTCTTGTGTTTGGTACTGGGGGTTGTATCCTCCACCATAATTGTGTGTGGGGTAGTATCCTTGTCCTACCCCTACCCTGTTTTCGGTATATCCTCCGCAGTTCAGGGTTGTGCCGAAGGCATGTCCCGTCTGAATGCCCTGAAGGCCGAATGTTGGTAGTGGGTCTCTTGGGAGGTGTTCCCCCTGCTGGGGTCTCCTTGTTTCCTATTGTCGGCCTCACTTCCATGGCGGCCCTATAAGTGAAATCTTCCACTTGTTCGTTTCTTTGTTCTTTTTGTGTATCGGTGGCCTGTCTTGGCGGTATTCTGATTCCTATTGCTGCCATGGCAGACATGCATGCTGCCAGCTGAGTTTGAAGCTAGGCATGGTAGCTTTCATCGGTCCTTGTCAATACGACCGCGTTCCCCTCTTGAGGAACTATGGGTTGAAATTCCACCGTGTATGGTGTAATTATCCGTGGAGGGAGGATTACTGGTCGGATTGTGTGTTCCGGTACACTGTCCGTCGGCATACCATATTGGGATGCCGAGACGTTTGATGGTCGGTGTTGGGCTCTCCTTGTCTCCTCGTCATGGTTGTCCTTATCGTTGTCCTCATTTGTTCGGAAACGAATTATTCTTCCCTGATGGGAACTGGAGTTGGCCGAAGCAGTTGGGAAATGGGCCCTTGAGCTTGGCCTTGCATTTGTTGTGAGCGCGGCGTCATTCAGGTGTCGGGTTACTATTAGGTGTCTCCTTGTTCGCCTTACCACGGATAACGCTCTTTCTTCATCCGAGTCCGTTGGGTTTACGTCTATGAGTCCGTCGATTTGTAAGGGTTGGTCCGTCGGTTGTTCGGTGTGAATATTGGAGGTGGTCGGTCGATTTCCGGCCTTGAGTGCTTGGTATCTCTCTCGGATGACAAGGAGTTCTTCAAGGTCTTCTTGGTTGATTCGTACTTCCTGGTTAGTTGTGGTTCCTACTTCCTCGGGACAGTTTTCGTCTATTGTGTTAACCATTTTGCTCGTCTGATAGAGTTGTGTATTCAACTTCGAAACTAGTTGGAACTATGTGAAGTGTAGAGACGGCGCCATTTGATAAAGCATTAACTTTCATCGGGTCGTGTTAATCTTCTCAACAATAATAATATAAAATGACAAAAGGAATTATTGGACAAGTTATTATTCTTTCTTTATTGATCGGTGAATATTCTTGTTCTGGATTACTTGTTCGGTTACACTTGTGCTCGGTCTTATTAATTTACTCTTAATCTAGATCTTTTACTTAGCCTTGATGCTCGGTCTTTGATTTGACTTTTATCTGTCTACTTTCTAGTGAGATAAACTCTGAAAAGTCTCTGTCTTGTATATTCTTTTTTCTGTTATTTTTTCAGGTCCTTTTCGCAGTGCAGTTATTTGACTATTTATAGGCATTTGTGCGCCATAAGATGTTGACAAATGTCTCAATCTTATCTGTCACCTCATGGGCTTTCCAAGTGTTGGACCCTTACGTATTGGGCTGGGATGTAATGGTTAATTACCCTTGTATTGGTAGGGAGAAGACCATTATATCCCGGGTCCTATTATAATTGCGTTGGATACCCATTAATAATGCATGGGTCGGCTCATACCCAGATATGTATATTCGGGTCTGATTTTTATGTTCTATCAGCCCAGTATGTATCCATCTACATAATTTATTGACACCTAAAAAGGAGAAAAAAACAAAATTATGTACATCTACATTTCAAACCATGGAATATTTACAATAAAATATTCAACACATATATCGTCTCCGAGGGTCAAAGACAATTTCTTCAATTGCTTTTCTTTCTTTTGATCTGCAAGGAAAAAGCAAAAAAATTAAAAATTAACACATCAATGGTACGCCAAAACACTTGCTTCTTAATAACTTGTTGACGAATATTTCCTCGTCAGACTACATGGTAGGACTAGAAGATGAAGATCTGCAAGTATAGAAGTAACGAATTTTAGACAAACCTATATTCCAAGTAATATAGACAACAACGTATATAGCAGGAATGAATGGTCTGGATTTAATTTCGACAAGAAGCGCACCCTATATTCTAAGTAACATAGACAACAAAGTATATAGCAGCAATGTAATGGAGAATTCACAATCTTGTATTGAAAAGAGTTCAAAGAAAAAAGGGACGTCAATTACAGAAGCTCTTACCATGTTTTTATCATTGTTTGTTTTCTTCGAAAAATACTGCTAGACTAAGTCCTTGAGATATATGTGAGAGTGTGTTTAGTAAAGTTGTTGTATGTTTGGTCTTAGAAGGTAAGTATTTCAATATGAGCTAAATGTGAACGAGTGATAACTATTTTCAAAACAATAAAAAAATCTAGAGCAATGAAATCACAAAGAGCCTTGTTGGTTTCTTGTTTCAACATTGTAGAATGTAAAATTTGATACCATGAAGAATATTTTTTGACAAATTTCTAAAAGTTGATTAGTCCTTGGATGATTATTTAGAAACCTTTTTGAACACCATTCACGAGAAGATTTCTCTGCAATAAGTCTGCAGCTGAAATCAATAAACATTTTTTTTCAAAATCATTTAGAAACCCAGACCAAAATAAAAAACTAAACTAAACTAAGAGTCATAACACCACAACACAAAGAGACAACATTTATCACTCTTTTCAATATAGCTATTAGAAATAACATCACTAAGAAAAGGTACTCGATGGATATAGTAACAAAATTAGAACTTGACAACCCAAAAAGTTGTTATTAAACAAAAACATGTGTCAATGATCTTGTATGGAAGTTGACTTAGGATTGCGGGAGCTTCACTATTGAACTGGCTAACTGGTGACGATGGATTCAAACTATTGGTCATTGATCCACTATGACAGAGAATACGTGGTCCTACCATTGTTAACCTGCTCCACAAACACACACAAAATTATACCATATTTTTGAAAATTCATAATGATAAATGTATTATTAAATCAAGCAAAGTTATTACTGTAATATATTTGAAGTAAAAACAATGATTAATTGAAATCAAGTTAACTGAAAATTTAGTATGGTAAAAAATTGTTTAATGTATGATCTAAAACTAATAGCTCTTCATCTCATCTCTATCATCATCTTCTTCGTCATCACTTTACTCTTCAATATCTGCTTTGCTAACCGTTTTATCTTTTTTGCAAATATATTCTACGGCCACCAAAAAATTAAAAGATTAAGTTGTAAAGACTAAAAAGCATAGTCATAACTTACCATGATATAAAAAGTCTGGAGTAAAAAAATTCAAAGGAAACATGACCAAATGTTCTTCTAAAAAAGGGAAAAACTGAAGATGCAAAAGCAATATAATATCGATGTTCAATTAATATCTTCCTGGTTACAACTATGTTATTAGAATACATATATGTATAGAGTAATGATTCAAGGTCCAATTATTTTTAAAACCCTAGAATTCTAACTCACCGCTAATTAACCTAAAGTGAGAGTTGAAAGGGGTTGAAGAAGCAATTCATAAATATATACCAATTAAAAACTAATAATGATGTATCCAATTCATCAAGTCTATTTTTTTTTTTTGTTGATAAACATGGAGTCCATTCATACAAACTAAATGGTTTCACTCTCACTAACGGATACAACATGCAGATTCATCCACTATCAAAATACTAATTAATTGAATCAATTGGTAGAGGGGTGAAATATTTCATCTAGGTACATAAATTCAACGAATTAACATATCAAATACATTGATTTACAAGAGAGAGGGGAGAGACCGCAACAAAAATATATAAAAAAAAATAAAATAAAAATAAAAATAGGAGTGATCATGTACCTTTAAGATCTTTAATAAGTGGAGCTCTCTAATCAATCCTCCAATTGATCGAAGTTGTTATTCAATCCTCTGGTCTTCTTAGACGAGTTAAGGAGATAGATCATGTATTAGACTTGTGAATGTGTGACTTAGAAGTTAGAGACATGGGAAGTTTGATTTATCATTAGGCGCTAGTTTCTGAAAAATAACGAACGAGTACGCACCAAACAAAAAAGATCTACAAATTAGGCCGGTTAGTATAACCGCCTATATAGGTATTAACCTTTCAACACTGTTTAGCTAGCGTCTTAAAAAAAATTGGCCTTACTTGCACACTTTTCCGGTAGTTGTCAAAATTTTTGTATAAAAGTCTCTATTACATTTTTAATAAACTATACTAGATTTTTTTTAAATTTTGTATTAGATTATCAAAAAAAATTGTATTAGATTTTCAGAAAAATTACATTAGATTGTCAAAAAATTATATTAGATTATCAAAAACATTGTATTATATTGTAAAAAAAAAAAAAGAATTTACGGTAGAAAATTCAAGTGGAATCTTGTTCCTTACTCTTAGGAATCTTGTTTGGGCCCTAAGTATGGTTCACTAGCTTGTATAAACCTACACTCTACTATATATAAAGAGGGTTGGGGTCTGATATATATATATATATATCGTATTAATATTAATGAATAAATACTCATCATTTATCTCTCTAATACTTATGTCTCCCTATCTCTATATATTTTTTAATATGTCACACAACACGTTATCAACACTTTAATCGTGGAGATCGAAATACTCGTCAGGATTCTAGGAATACACTATAAAACTTGAGAGTTTATCTGGATTTTATTAAATTATTGTTATATGGAGTTTCCCTAACATATCGTTGAGAAGTATCTAAATTCTAAATAATAAAACTATACTGCTCACTATAATTCACGCCGTTAGTAATAATAAAATCAATATATTGTCACATGCTTGTATGAAATAAATTGTGTACATTTGGAACAAGTTTAACTAACATGATTTAATTATTTGTATGTGTAGTATGAAAAAACCATAGACACTGCATGTGTGACGGTTACATCTATTTGGCATTAATATTGTTTGGTATTAGTATTTAGTAATCATAATATATATAGTACTGATGTATCTATAGGAAACCAATCGATTAATATGTGCTACACGCGTATGTATAGAATTCTTTGTATATGTTGAAGTAAGACTACCAGACTATTTCTAGAATTGCATATTATAATTGCTGAGCAACCGTTGTATACATGCGATATATGTTTAAACATGTGTAAATATTTAAATGTAAATTGTAAAATGTAGTAATATGTTGGACAGAATATGTAACATACTGAAACCCGCCGTAAATTATGGATTGAAATAAGTAGTTTACTGTAATTACACTCAGGGTCCCTATAGTATATCCCTCCATACAAAACAGTATAAACGTTTGAATATGGGTAATATTTGGTGAATACATGCGAACTTGTATGCAATTAGTCAATTATCATGAGTTAATATTTGTTTCCTTGCATGATGTGGTGTATCTTGTGAATTAGTATGTATAAAATTTACACATAAAGAAAATAGTTTTGTATAATATTTATTTAGAACTTCCTAGTGTAAATTGTTAAATAATAATCTAAATTGATAGCGTTGATTTGATTTCTTTATTAAGAAATATATACTGTCATGTTACAATATATTAGTTAATCATGAAAACATATACAATCTAGATATTTAATCAATGTCATATAAAATATGTTAATTTGCAAAATCATATATTTTCACATTTAAGTTGAAAAAATTATGAACATTCCCCAAATAGCCTCACCTATTTAGATACGATATTTAGGAAAGATATAGGCAGATAGTTGTTATTCTAATAAGATCGGTGTATAAGTGGCATTCGTGCCCACCACCCTCACCGTCTTACCTGGTCATGTTCAAGTAGAGCTACCGAAATGGGTTGACTAAGTAATAATTTCCCCGGGTGTGTTAATATAGTGATGTACGTTTCGCCAAATTGATGTATCGGTATTGACCCGTCGATCGATCAACGAGTACATATTCACTTGAGAAGCAAAACTAGTGTTTTCGAACCCGTCGTTTCAAAACAAAGTTTGTTCTTATGCAAACCTTAAACATATAAACCAGTCGTTTTATATGATAACTAATTCGTAACTCCCAACACATGTTGGATGCCATCTATGATGAGAAAAATCGCAAAGTATACTTGCGAAATGAATACTTATGCGAGTTATTTTCTGCCACCACATGTTAGTCATCCTGATGTGTGAACATGTGATGCCCGAATTTTTTTAGACGCCATCTTTGATTAGTAAAACACAAATTTGTTGTTACTCACGAGATTATAGCTAAGGCGGTGATGTTATTCCCACATATCATACGTGATGACGTTTATGGTCAACAATTATCTAAAATTGACAAATTTCAATGATCCTTCACCTAAATTACTATCTTGAAAAACTTATTCTATAAGCAGTATTGTGAATCTCTATTCACCATATTCATTTAGCTCATCACCCATCTGTTATTGGCTAAGAAAATTTCCTCATTTGATGAGCAATTTTTAATCCTATTAGGTTTATGGCAATTTTTATGTCTGATGATAATGTTCTTCGTGGACCTTGTCCTCGAATCGAGAACCGAGACATGGTTTATGTGTCTCAAACTACACAAGTGTTACGTTCGCCTAGCCAAGTGAGGTTTAGACAATAGTCTGAACCGAAGACATGTGACACAAGGGCGGTCTTTGAAAGAAACAATTAGGCCAATCATCCCAAAGCAAGAGACAATGCTAAATGAGCCAATTCTCTGCTATAAATGACAAAGGTCATACATGCCCGTCTACTACTTAAATAGTTCAAAACTATTTGAATGATGGAAAAGTCGAAGGTAATGTGGTTAAAGCTAGCTGAAAGAAAACTTTTGAAACCCTTGATTTTGTGGCTCAATGAAAGTTTGGTACCTTTCATTGTTTATTTTGATATATAAGTGAGACTTTGTAACTCATATGGATTATGTTTTTTCCATTTGTATTATGTATTTTCCCATTTGGACCGTTCTTTTTTATTATGCTTTGCTTTTTTATAAAATTTCTCGAAAAAAATTAACGTGTTTCTAAGTAAATTCCTTTAAAAATGTGACCAAAATTTAAATTATCATACTTTATGGCAATATATTTCAGGTAGTTGGTTGTCTGTCTACAGTGGGTAACATTAGACCAGTTGTACTATTCAGTATTTTACCAACTACTTGCCTAAAGAATCCTCGATGACAAATAATTTTTGGACCTGTCGTTCCTAATCGAAATCTTTGGTAAAACCAAATTGACTTGTCAAATATGAGGCATTATACTCATGTCGGTCCTGTCGTACCTTGTTAAGTAATAAGATATTCGAGAAAAACCAGTGTTATCTGGAAATAGCTCATGAAAGAATTGAAATTTCTTTACACAACTCAACTCAATACAACCAAAAGTGTATTTATGAGGAGTTGAGATGTCTTTCAGTGGTTGTTACCATGTTTTTAAGCATTTGAAAGTTACCTTATCATTCACATGTTGTCGATTGATAAGAAGTTTTATATGCTTAGACATGATTGTCTATATTGCCATCCGCATGTCGTCGATTGATAAGAGCACTTTGATATTTTGGCATTGACCGGATGAGAAATTATCGGGTCAAAAGAGGATGCTTGATTTATAATTGCATCGTATTTGGATCATCAGGAGATATTTCGTGATTGATCCGAAATCCATGCCACTAATGCTCTCTTTGAAAGACTAGTATGTGTAAAGATCATGAAAATGGACTTGTAAAATTCTTGTAAAGAATTAAATGAGTTATTGTGGACTTATCCAATCAAATATTTATGCTAATTGTTGATGTATCGACAATATGGTCACATGTTTATTACTGTCCACATAAATGCAGCACTTTCCAAACTCTCAGCCTAATCATTAAGTTGTTGGCTGATAATCCGGATTATCCTAAAAAGTGTTGTTGACTTGATAGTGTTCAAGAGTTAACATCGAAATTTTGATGTGTATTACCTTATTTTTGGAATTAAAATTGAACATCATATTGATTATGTTCCGACCCAAAAATGGACTCACAAAAACTTTATGCGGTTGCAAATGTTTGCACACGATATTTGGCAATGTGCACCTATATATGTTTCTATATGGGGTCATAATATATTGCATATTTCTCCATTGGTCCGTCTGAGGCCCATAATCACTCAAACACTAAATGCATATCAGCTGGTTTCTAGTTATGAGCCAGAAGTCTCGTGTTTGGGTGCTAAATTAATTTTTTTATTGGGCCGCTAAAATGTTAAAAGTATGGACCTCTGAAAGGGATATACGTCGATTATGTATCCTCTGTCTATCATTTGATAAAGTAAACATTGGCAAGTGATCTCTTTACCGCATGATATGCGAAAGTGATATCACTAAGACTGTTTTCCCTATCGTTAGGGGAAGATTTGCACGTTACCATTGGTAAGGAACGATGTAAAGTAACGTGGCATAACCCACTCAGTCTTAGCTTAATCTCCAAACTGCACAAACTGATAAGTAAGTGCAGAGACTCCCCCAAGTCTAACTTAGTGTCAGACGCACTTAACTTAATGACTTTATGAGATGTCATGAGATCATTTATACCTACTGCAAATATGGTTGCAAAGAAAGTCGTTCTTGTTGGATGTCTTGTTCCTGTCGAAACACGATGTGTTGACCGAACCCGCCAAGCAAATGATGTTGTTGTCGGCTGTCCACTTTGTCGTGCTTCCCTAGAAAGGAGAAAGTTGACCTTCTTTTAATTCGTTGAGCCCCTAAAGAGGTGAACTGAAACTCGTTTGTTGCACGAGATTATAAAAGATCAAGGAGATATGTGATTTCTCCTCATCTTGAGAATCTCAAAATACCTGTCAATCATGATATCTTAGACGATATTGAAGCGAAATGAGAATTTCATTGATTACTTGTTCATGTATTCAGTGACGACTGATAATATAAGAAAATTATGACATGAAACCATGTATCGTTTCCTGAAGTCAACGAAGATCAGACTGTCCTAATAGAAACTTGTAATTCAAGTAGAATTCCATAGCGAAACGAAGCTTGTCTCGACTTGTCGTTCAAGTACCGCCCAATGTTAAACTAGTTTGTTTATTTGGGTAGTTGTAAGGAAGCATGATGAGAATAATGAGACTATATCAGTGCTCTCCTAGTATCGCAAAGCTTCTCTCACACATTCGAATTGATTACGAGATGTTTTATTTACTCATAATGGATGTAATAACAGTCCCCTACTTTTACAGTTTAGTAGTTTTTGAAAAACTAAATATGCAGCATGTGATTGTGGTCATAATTTTGTCTCTATGAGGGATTTAGACAAAGGCTTGGATGAAGGTCCCAATAGGACTTCATGTGCTTAAATCAAGTAGTTCCCGATCTTAATTAAGTGAGACGCTCACTGTATGAATTGAAATAATCCAAGCGAATGTGGTATACCCACCTTAACCAAGTATTTGATCAGCTTGGGATACTTGAACAAGTATTATGCCCTTGCGTGTTTTGAAGCAATCCACGTTTTGGATTTGTCCTTGGAGATGAAATATCTTGGGAATACACGGTAGTGACTCGGCCTAAAGACCGAGTCCTGTAATGATAGAATCTAAGTCCATAATTCTAGCTACACCCGGAAGGTGTTATGATGCTTTAGTCATCATGATGCTAAGTCGTCAAATTCTTCCATGATTGTTCGATCACTAGAAATTAATATAAACCCATTCAATCCCTATTGTGATGATGAAGAGATGTCGAACCATGATGTTCATATCTAAGTACAATAAGCGCATGATTGTACTTGGTCTAAATGTGCTAGAACGAACATCTCGTCTATTGTGAATGGTATAGCTCGATTTCTCTTGCTTTAAAACTAAAAACTCAGTTTATTAAGGGTGTATTTGGGTGGTTGTCAAGTTACGAACTCGTTTGCATGCAAGATCAATGATTAATAACTAACTTTTATTGCATTATTAATGCATTTTGATGATTAAACATGCAAGTTACTCAAGATATAAGGTTTAATATGCTATAAACTTAGATGAATAAGCAAAATATACAAAAGAGATTAAGATTAACAACGATATATTGCAAGTAATACGAGATAACTTACAAAACACACGATAAAAAACGAAAGATCTATGCACCAAAACTTCGATTTCTCTCTCTCTCACTCTTGAGATTTTGAGATAGAAAGATGAAAAGCTATTGAAAACTGATGATAAATGTATATACAACTCTGAAAAAATATGTTTATACATAACCCTATGAAACCCTATCTTTTTAAAAGATTTTAAATCTGTCTCGTCATGACAGGTTAATCTAACCGGTCAAACCTAACCAGTTAGGTCCGCTTTCAGAATCTTCTTCTCCTTTGACTTTTATTCTTCACTTTGGTCCATTTTTTACTTCAATTGGTGTTGATTTGAGATCCCATGTCTCCTGGTTTCTTCCATTTGGTCCTTCCTTAGGTCTTCTTTTGTCTTTGTCTCGTTTTTGTGCTAATTCCGCTTCTTCCTGCAAAATGGTGCAAATAAACCAACAAAAATGTTGAATTCACTAAATATCACTTAAACAAGTTGTGATATTAACAAAACAACGCTAATAACTTTTTTTAACCCATGAAAATTACCATTTCCCAGTCTAACCAATACATAATCATGAAAAGCGCATACACAATTGTGAAATATGCGTACACAATCATGGAAAGTACAGGCATCCTTGTTAAAAGTGTATACAAAATTTTGGAAAGTGTATATAGAATTCTTGAAAATTGATACCCACTCGTGAAAACTGGGCATAGATAATCGTGGAAAGTATGTACATAATCATGAAAGTGCATAATTGTAGAAAGTGCATAAATAATCGTGAAGAGTACATACATGATTGTGTATGCACTTCTTAATTATGTATGCAAAATTTTCACGATTGTATACGCATTTCTTCGGAGTTTCGACGACCTCGCTGGATCACCAGCATACGGGTAATCACTGTCGCTTCCAGCCCATGGAAAAGTGGTGGGCGGGGATTACAGAGCAAACCTTAATGTAATTTGAGATTATGTTCCATAATTATGTATGCAGTTCATCGGAGCTCCGATGACCTGACTGGAGTTCCGAAGGACCACCACAGTTGTCGTCAATTGCTAGCCCAAATGGAGAGAAACCTAGAGGGGGGTGAATAGATTTATCAAAAAACTTTAACATTTTGCGGAAAACCCCACTCTGGTAGTTTTGAAAAACTTCTACTTAATGTAAAGACGATATACAATCACATATATGTATGTATATATATATAACAGTTAGATCATAACCAACTATCGACGTAAATATCCAATAAATAATGAAGTGATCACAACGTTTGCTTTGGTTATAGATCTCTTTTACACAAAGGCAAGTCCCAAATATATATATATATATATATATATATATATATAAACAGGCACAATATAAGCACAATATATGTATAAGCACTTGAAAGTAAATAGCAGGAAATAAAACACATCAGGATTTATAAGGTTCACCTAAATCGAGACTACGTCGTGTCCCCAAGTCACAGCGGATCTTGAGATTTATTAATCTTCCTTCAAGTGTAGCGTACCCGTACAACTTCTCTTCCTTTAAAGGAAGATTTACCCTTTACAAAAGCTTTTCTGTAAGGGCAAAGCAACCCTCAGACTAAACACAAAGCCTTTAGCTACACGTACACATCAGTATTACAAAAATTAAAATTTGATTGAACCACAAAGGTTATGAGACAATCAAGAGTTTACAATCACTCAAACTCTATAGAAAATATGTATATTAAGTGTATGGTGAGTTTGGATCAATTTTCGAAGGTTTAACGAATGGATTTTTGGCTTCAAAGGATTGAAAATAAGAAAATGATGAAATATATAAGATTAGGCTTGTTTGCTCTAGAGTAATGTAGTGAATGTGAAAGGGATGACTTCTATTTATAGTGTTGGAGTGGAGATGGTAATTTCTCTTTGCAATTCAAAATTTCAGTGATTCTAACTGGTTGGTTTATGTAGATTTCATCTAACGGCTAACTATGAATCTTGAATATCTTGTGCCTTAATGACACTTATGACGTATAATGTTCACCATTAAGCTCTTCTGATCATGTACAATATCTTCCAATGTTCATTTGTAATATTCAAAAATATTTTGAATAATTTCTAAATCTTGAAAGATTGCCTCTGACCTTTCCATATATACTGAGTAAAGTTACTTTAAATTCTAATCGGTTGAATTTTTCTGTAATTTGAATGATATCTTAATTCAATTTAGTCTTTTGAGTTTGGTCTTTTCTCTTACATTCCAAAATTGTTAATCATACTCTTTTGATATGAAATCACTTAGTGTAAATATTAGTACGACTAATGAAATTTTATTAAGTTAAATTATATCCATTTTTTTATTTCTCAAAAGTTTCGTTAATTAAGAATTGATTCTGACACTTTTGTTAACTATGAAAAGGTTCAAAACCAACTCATGGTCAAGTGGTGGGTTGGAGTAAGGAGACAGACTATTTTTAACTTGAAATTAAGTTGGGGTTGGAGGCTGTAGTGGTGGTCCATTGGAGTTCTTATGAGGTCGCCGAAGCTCCGACGGGGCACCACTGTTGCCTCCAATCCATGGGCAAGTGGTGGATTGGATTAGGGAAAAAAAACACTATTATGATTTTGGAGTAGGGGTCAAAGTTCATAATGAAGTTGTAGAAGATTTTGAAACTTTTATTCATACTTATGAGAAATTTATTAAAAAGAAGAAGTCGTCTTAAAATCCTTGTGTTTCTAAATTACAAGATAAGCTTAATTTTTAAGAAGAAGATAAGTTTCTTTTATAAATTAAAAACCTAGAGTTTATCATCAATGTGTGAACTTTATCCGATCAAATGAAAATTGAGAAGACGGTAGGCTAAAATGGGACGATATGAAATTCTTCAACGGCTAAAAATTCCTTAAATTGTATTTTGTTTCGTGAAAAATGTCTACACGATAAATATGCAAGAGGTTATGTCAATAACTTTAGAATAGGCAAAACACACTTGACTTTTAGTTGTTCTTAACATTTAGCTCAAAAGCGAGGCATATGTCTTGAAAATAATGTTTATCACATACCTCTTAGATATAAAAAAAAACCCTGATAAAGTTAACTCATCCGTCCCTAAATCATTGTCACTTAGTCTATGTCGGGACTTGCATAAATAATTATCCAACTTCCCAAAATATTAACTAATAAATGATGAAAGTGCACATTTACACTTTTTTAATAGAAAAAAAGAAGAAGTGCTAAAGTATGACATGAAATATGATGTGACTAAAAATTTAGGTCATGTTGGTAATCTATAAGTAAAGTAATTACACTTTCTTAACAAAGTAAATTTTAAGCCTGGATCACTTTTTAAACTATAGTAAGATAATGACTACTCTTTTAAACTATTTTAGTTTTAGACTAATTCTACCTAATTAACCAGAAAAAATAAAAATAGTACAAAATAGAAAATAATCATAAAACAATTTAAAAATCGGAAACATCTGAAAACAAAATTATAAGAATCCAAAAAAGCTTTAAAAAGACCGAGCACCCAAAAATACCCCGAAAAAGGGTAAAAACCCAAAAAAAAATAAACAGGACAAAATCAAAAATTCACTAAAACATGAGAAATATAAATTAAAAAAATAAAAAACAAATCAGGAAAAGCCCAAAATTCCAAAAAAATCCTTTAAAAATGGCAAAAAAACTATAAAAATCACAACAACAAAAGATAAAAAATCATTTAGTGTTACTCTAAACAATTTATGTTAGTTCGAAAACAATTTAAGTCATTTTAAAAATAGTCTGAGTCATTTTAAAAATAGTCTCAGTCATTTTTTAACAGTCTGAGTCATTAGTATAAGTCATTTTTAAAACAGTGTGAGTCATTTTTTAAAAAGTTTGAATCATTTAAAACAGTCTGAGTCATTTTAAAACAGTCTGAGTCATTTTAAAAAAAATCATGCATTTAGAGTCTACAAATGACATCTGAAGAAAACCTTATTTTCAAGGGAGATGGGATCTATTTAATTTTATCTTTTATTATGTTTCTTTGAGGTCAAGTCTATTATTATTTGGATTTCTTAATGTTTATTATTTTATCTTTGTTGTGTACATATTAGCTTAGTATATATATATGGAGACAGAAGTATAGAGAGAGAGAAACGAATCTCTTATTCATTGATAATCGTATAAAATACAAGGACCCCTCAGCCTCTTTAAATAGGAGAAGTGAGAAGGTTTACGTGAAGGAAACCCTATCTTATAAGGCCCAATGCCCGTCTCGGAGTAGGCCCCAAGTACAACCATAATAACCTACAACACTCCCCCTTGGTTGACTTGAGTTCTTCATCTTCGTCTTCATGTAATGTAATATATCAAGTCGAAACATATGTTCATTCAATAATGCCAACAAATAAAAACCTTAAGTTCAGAAACCCAACGTGGGAAAAAAACCGACACTTAGGAGAAAAATGGTGTTGCCAAATGATAAAGACCGAAACACTACGAGTGCGTGTAACTGACTATGAAACTGGTGCCTCGTCAAAACCTTGCCAAAAAAAATCTTGTGGGAAAAACTTTGGTCGAAGGAAAAAAGAGTACACGATAGTCAATACAATAGCAGGTGAACTAACCATATAAGAAGTACCTTGTCAAAATCTTGTCAGAGTAAACCCAGTGGGAAAAACCTCTGATTGAAGGACAAAAGAGTTCACCATGGTCAGAAGTATAAAACTAGATACTCCCCCTGATTTTGGGAATCCTTAATGAGAACGGGATTATAAATGTGTCTCGCTTAAAACCTTGTCAATGTAAACCGAGTGGGACAAACCCTTAAACTAAGGACAAAAAGAGTACACAAGCATTCGTCAGTATGCCCCCTCACTTGCACGCGACAGGATGCGAGCATTTCGACTTAGTAGTAATTAGTAAAATAAGCATTCTTCTGGATGCTCCCCCTCACTTTCACACCACTGGGTGCAAGGATTTCATATTCCAATAAAGAGTATGAGCATTCGACTGGATGATTCATTTTTTTTACTTGCACACGACTAGGTGTAGTAAAATCCAAACATGAATAGAATGAGCATGCGACGGGATGCTCTTGTACTTCATATGTGAACATTTGTTTTGGCGAGATATGTCAAATAGCATAATCTAGTCGTGTCTCTCTTAATCGATAGCAGCATGTTGTCTTAAGACAAGTCTTCATCTAGAGTGTGATACATAACACATGTACTTCATATGGCTAATACCAGCTCGAAGCCATATGCACTCTCTAGTCGTCTCATAGAGCACGAGTAGATAAGAGTGATTTGTATAGGTCTTTCCAAGACCTCCAAGATCTAGCCTTACTCCTAATGGTAAATACGTAACCCTCTAGGAAGAGTCCCTTATGAGAGTTTGATAAGTAACCAGCATCGGTATAACCGAAAAAGGGTTGCGTTAATTCAGGTACCGAATGGGGTAGGTACACTCGATGACATAAATAGGATAAACAATCCCAATTCCAAAATTACCATAAGGTAATGGAATATGTCTTTAGTTCTATTTTGGTGGCAGTGTGTTAGCGCGATGTTGTGTCGAGATATACCATTCATAGCAGACGAGATGTTCGTCCTAGCAAATAAGACCAAGTACAATGATGCGCTTATTGTACTTAGATATGAACATCATGGTTCAATATCTTTTCATCGTCTCATCAGGGATGAACCAGGTCTATATTAATATCTAGTGATTGAACGATCATGGGAGAATCTGACGACTTAGCGTCATGATGACTAAAGCGTCAGAACACCTTCTGGGTGTAGTCTGAATCATGGACTTATATTCAATCTTTACGAGACTCGATCATCAGGCCGAGTCACTACCGTGTCTTCCCAAGATCCTTCATCTCGAGTGGCAAATCCAAAACGTGGATTGCTTCATAACACGCAAGGGCATAATACTTGTTCAAGTATCCCAAGCTGATCAAGTACTCACTTAGGCAGGTATACCACATCCGCTCGGATTATATTAATCCATACACTGAACATCTCAGTCAATTGAGAGCATGTTCCGTGGTCAGGAACTACTTGATTCAAGCACATGAAGTCACACATGGACCTTCATCTATATTTCTGGTCTAAATCCCCACGGAGATAAAACATGACCACATTCATTGCTGCATACTCAGTTTTTTGAAAACTACTAAATTGGTAAAGTAGGGGACCATTATAACGTCTATTACGAGTAAGTAAACCATCTCGTAATTAATTCCAAGTTATGACAGAAGCCTTGCGCTAGTAGGCGAGCACTTATACAGTCTCATTATTCTCATCATGCTTCCTTACGAATACCCAAATAAACAAGCTGGTTTAAAATTGGGTTGTGTTGGAACGATATGTCCACACATCCTTTGTTCGCTAAGGAATTTGACTTGGAATGTAAGTTTCCATATACGCCAGTCTGTTCTTCATTGGCTTCTAGCAATGATATGTGATTTCCTATTATCATTTGCTCATATTATCAGCTATCACCGAATATATGAACAAGTAATCAATGACATTCTTGTTTTGCTTAAATATCGTCTAAGATATCATGATCGACTGATATTTCAAGACTCTCAGGATGAGTAGGAATCACACATCTCTTTGATCCTTGCAAGCATTTTGCAGCAGGTATAAAAAGTCTCATGACATCTCATAAAATCATTAAATGCGCCTGGCATTTAGTTAGACTTGGGGGAGTCAATTCACTTACTTATTACTAAATGCAGTTTTGGGGTCAAGCTAAGACTGAGTGGGTTATGCCACATTACTTCAAGTCAGTCCTTATCAACGGTAACGTGCAAATCTCTCACTAACGACAGGGAGAACAGTCTTAGCGACATCACTTTCGAATATCATGCGGTAAAGAGATTTCTTGCCAAGGTTACTCTATCAAATGATAGGCAGTGGGATAATCGAATTATGTCCCGTTCAGAGGTCTATATTTTGAATGCTATAGCGGCTCAATCAAAATATTAATTAAGCACTCCAAACACACGTTACTATGAGACTTGTGGCTCATAACCAGTAACCAGCTGGTACGCATATGGTGTTTGAGTGTCTATTGGCCTCATAAAGGACCAATGCAGCAAAATATCATAACCCCATACGAAAATATAAATCTTGGTGCGCAAGACCAAAAAGTGCGTGCAATCATTTGCAGTCGCATCATCAAACTTTCCGTGAGTCTATTTGGGTATGAACATAATGGACAGAATGTTCAATTTCAATTCCCAAAGTCAAGTAATTTATATTGAAATTTCAATTCTTACTCTTCGGCATTATCAAGTCGACTAAACTTTTCAGGATAATCCGGATCAGGAGCTATCAATTTAATGATAGGGCTAAGAGTTTGGGAAGTGCTGCATTTTTGTGGACAACAATAAAATGTGACCTTATTGTCGATGTATCAACCATAACGATTTATATTTATGGTCCGTCTTATGGTTGGATAAGTCCACAATAACTCCTTCAATTCTTTACAAGAATTCTATGAGTCTATTTTTGTAATCTTTACACGTATTAGTCTTTCAAATAGAGCATTAATGGCATGGATTTTGCATTAATCACAAAATTATCTTATCAAATAAGATCCAAATGGGATGTGATTATAAATCAAGCATCGTCTTTTGACCCATAAATTTCTCATCCAGTCAATGCCACAATATCAAAATGCTCTTATCAATCGACAACAGGCGAATAATAGTACAGACAATCATATCTTAGCATCTAAATCCTTTATCAATCGACGACAGGCGAAATGATAAGGTAACTGTAAATGCTTTAAAAAATATGTAGCAACCACTTGAAATACATTTCAACTCCTCTAAAATACGTTTTTAATCGTATTGAGTAGAGGTTATGTAAAAAAATTCAATTCTTTCATGAGCATTTATCAGATAACATTGGTTTTCTCGAATATTTTATAACCCAACAAGGTACGACAGGACCTAAAGGAGTATAATTCCTCATATTTGACAAATCAATTTGGTTTTACCAAATATTTTGATTTGGAACGACAGGTCCATAATCATTGTCACAAAATACTATTTAGACAAGTAATTGGTGAAATTATGTGGTACACTGTTACCCACTATTTTTGGACAACCAACTAACCCACATGTATTGCCATAAATATTGATAATTTCAAGTTTGGTCACATTTTGAAAGGAATTTGCTCAAAACACTTTAAATTATTTCGAGAAATTTAATAAACAGGCAAACCATAATTCAAAAGTATGGTCAAAATGGAAAAATAATAATCCAAATAGAAAAACATAATCCAGATGAACGACAAAACGGTTTAAAAATTAATAAAGAAAAGTATCAAACTCATTTGAACCACAAAACCGGAGGTCTCAAGAGTTTCCTCTGAGTTAGCTTTAACCAAATTAGTTATGGCTTTTACACCCTTATAATAGTTTTGAACTATTTAAGGAGTAGCCGGGAATGACATTGGTCTTTTATAGCGGAGAATTGGCTCCTTGAGTATTTTCTATTGCTTTGGGACAACGGGCCCTATTGTTCTTTCAATTACTGTCTTGGAGCCACATGTCTTCGATTTTGATAGTTGTCTAAACCTTGCTTGGCTAAGTGAGCATCATGCTCATGACAGTTTGAGACAAATAATACTTGTCGCAGTTCTCTATTCGAGGACAACGTCCACGAAGAGCATTAGCATCAGGTATAAAAATTTCTATAAACCCAATAGGACGAGTAAACTCTCATCAGATAACAGATGGGTGATGAAGGAACATGGTGAATATAAATTCACGTTACTTCTTATGGAATACATTTTCCAATCTAGTATTTTGGAAAATGATCGCTCTAATATGTCAATTTCAGACATTTGTTCACCATAGACATCATCACGTCTCAAATGTGTCGGCGGAATAAAATCAACGCCTTAGCCATCATCCCGAGAGTAACAACAAACTCGTGTTTTACTCATCTAAGATGGCATCCAAAAAATTTGGGCATCATATTTTCACACATCAGGGTGACTAACATTTGGTGATGAAAAATACCTCGCCTAAGCATTCACTTCGCAAGTATGATTTGCGATTTTCCTCATCATAGATGGCATCCAACCAATGTTGGGAGTTCTGACTAGTTATCATATAAAACGATTGGTTTATATGTTTATGGTTTGCACAAGCACAAACTTTGTTTCGAAAACGACAGGTTCGAAAATACTTTTGCTTTTAATATGAATAGGTTCTCATTGATCGAACGACATGTCGATACTGAGACACCAATTCGACGAAATATACATCACTATATAAACACACTCAGGGAAATTATTATTTAGTTAACCACTTTCGGTAGCTCTACTTGAACACGAACAGGAAAGACGGTGAGGGTGGAGGGTAGGAATGCCACTTAAAACCCAACCTCATTATCCAAATAGGTGAGCCTAGTTGGTGAAGGTTCATAATTTTTCCAACTTAAATGTGAAAATATATGATTTCGTAAATTAACATATTATACACATGGCAGTGGTCGAATATTATATGAAAGTGAATAATTATTACATGGTCGTGATTAACTAATTATAGTATCCAATCATAGCAGATATATTTTAAATCACAATTGCAGTATCTTATTCAATCTATAAAATGTAACTGCTATATGTGTAAATTTTAATCATGTTAATATATAAGATACACTATAATCATGCAAATAAATGGTAATTACAACATGTAGTGGGCAGTATATTTTAATAACTAATTTACCATATCACATGTAGGGAAGGCAAATTTCAATTATAATTATACAATGTACATGCAATTTAAGAGATATAAATTGCCGAATTAAGGCTTAATCATGCTAACAAATCTAAACATGGCAGCGACAATTCAATTATACCTAACCAACGTGAATAACTACCGACAAGTATCCAATTTAGGCAAATCTCTCTATCAGATCTTTTAATATGGAAGTATAACAATTTTATTTCACTGTAAAGTCATATGAAACTATGTAGTGATTTGTTTAGGATACTTTAACATATTTTATTATCTAAGACTGTGGGACCCATTGAATATGTGGTTATAAGGTGGATTGGAGTACTATTCTTGGAAGACGAAATAATTTCTCGTAGCGTATCTTTCGTATAGTTGTACTATCACGTGCTAAGCAAAACTCATGGTATATCCATGCCATTAATAATCTAGTGTATTCGTTTGATATGCAGGAGAATATAATTTTATGGACTACCTCAGCCATACGTATTATTACTAGATTAACATGCAATCAATTTGTAATAGTTATTACTAAATCTTATTACGACAGTGACGAATATGTTCGAGTTTATACTATATTATTTTGTATGCATATACAGTAAATGTCTAATTACGGTGGAGTTTTGAAAAATCGGTGTACCTTTCGCACGTTATGTTGGCGAAGGTCGATATAGCAATAACAATAAAATCCGGATAAATCTCAAGGTTTATTGATACCCAAATTTCTAAATGTACTCAAATCTCCGAGAGCAATGGTAACGTCTCGGTAATTTTGTAGTTTATTATTAATTTTATTAATAAGATCGTGATATACATATAAATAAGTGGACTATTTAGTAAGTTAGTTAAATTAAATATATATATACAACATACATTATACATATTATTATACATACATACACCGAACATATACATATATACACATATATACACAGAGAGAAAGAGAGAAAGAGAGAGAAAAACCAGTCCAGCAACCACTCCGGTGGTCTGTCCGGCGAGTTAATGCTAGGGTGGTGATGGTGCTTTTGTGTTTTCGGTAAACTGCTTCGGAGGTGGTATCGGGGTCTTCGAGTGTCCGATTTTTACAAATAAATACATTTTCTTAATCTACTCTTCGAGACCTATCTATTGTGTAACCCTCCTTATCTGATTTTCACTTTTATAAAATCATGTTTTTTAGGGTTTGATCCAAATCCGAATTGACATCATCAATATTGATTCGTAGCCCGTTTTAATTACGTTTAGGGATTGTTGAGGACAAGTAGTGGGATGTCCAAATCTGGTTGTGTTCTTTCGGTTGGTTGTTCGGCTTGAGTTTGGGATATTTTGACAAACGAGCTCTCGTTTGTTTCGATAAGGGGGAAGAAATTGATTTTACTATTAACGGCTAATTAGTGTAGTGTTTATTAATGCATATGCTAATTTGACTGTGATGGTGATTGTTATGTGTTTAAATTTGTTATTGAATTCTCTTGTCATGTGTTGTTGCGGGAATATATTATTGTCCGTCTTGGAATAGAAAATGCAGCGTTAATTCAGTTGTGTTCACAATTAAACGGAGTGTGATAATTGGCTAATATGCATTTTATTTTTATCATTATATTTACCGTAGATGGATTTCTACAGGCATTTTATTTTTATCATTATATTTACTGTAGATGGGGTTCCTACGGGCATTTTATTTTTATCATTATATTTACCGTAGATGGGGTTTCTACGGTGAGGTGTAGATGGGGTTCCTACATTGGGCTATAGATGAAGTTCCTATAGCTGTAAATTGCGCAAGATAGGCAAATCGGTGACCTTGGGGTTAGTCCCTCTAAAATAGGTCCCAACTAGACGCGGTGCACCGTCTAAATGGGTTTGTAATGTGTATATTTCTGATTCATTTATGTTGACTATTAACTGTGTATCGTTGGTTATGTGTTGTACTAATAGGCTCATTATTTATTGCGATATGAATCGGTATGTCACGATTTTTCTTGTGCATAGATGCTTGTGCCATTTCTTTTAAAAGTAAAATTGATTTCTTATCTCCTTTACTTGTTTTTCTGTACATTTTGTTACGTGTCGATGTACAAGTGCTGATTTGGACCACGGAGATGTTTAGAATTGATTTTCCTTTGCTGCTTACACTGGTCGAGTGCACGTAAACCTTTATTTATTTTGGGAATATTTTGTTACCTGAGCCTGTTTGGCCTAATAGTCGGATACCACATGTTTTATTGTTTAGACTTTTTTCACTTTAAACTATGTGATTGGTGGTAAATTGTCAGTTGTCTTTGGCGAGATTTCTTTGCATTTATACTTGTCTTGAACAGGTCATTTTTCGTGGAAACGAATAGATACGCGAATCTCATGCCGAATTTTCTAAAAACGTATTGTATTGTTCGTATTGTCACATTTGAGCACCGTTGGCTACCCTTAGGCCAATATAGTGAATCAAATGTGATTATCGGCATGTTCTTAAAATATCTATCTAGTTTTATTTTGCGAGTATTGTCGAACTCTTTTGCATATTTTGTTATTTAAACCTTTCCTTTTAATTTATATTCACTACTCTGATTTACCCAAATTTGGGGCGTGACAGCAGTGCTGGTAACATGTTGTGTAACATATTAGTTTAGTATCACTCTATTATAATAAGTCAACCCAAGTCAAATGAGTCTGCCCAATTTAGCCATTTTTTTTTCCAAAAATACCACTACACCTTTATATTAATTATAATAATACAATACTCCCATAAAAATATAAAAAGTAAAAACTAATAAAACTATTTATCACTCTTTAACAACCAAACATTCTTTTAAATCTTAAACTATGTTTTTTATTTTGTATTATCCACATATTTATATCATAACTATACCTATTTTCTATATTTATATCATAACTATACCTATTTTCTATATTTTTAGGGCTGTTGAAGGACTGTTTTGGCCTGTCCAGATCTGTTTCTAACCGTTAGGTGGGTTTCGGCTTCAGTTTGGGGGTATTTGACAAACGAGCTCTCGTTTGCGTAGGTAAGGGGGAGGAATATGGTTTCACTTTAAAGGCGGTTTTGTGTGTTGTTTGTTGTATGCTAAGCTATGTAAAATGGTTAGTGTGTATTGCATCATGTTATTGTATTTTGTGTTGTAACAGGTTCGCATCGTTATTTTTATGGTGATTATATTGTGTATGGCGATTTTACTATTTTTATTATAAAATGAATTGTGGAAAAATAAAATGATTTAAATGTGTTATTTAATTAAATCTTTTAAAAACGTGAAAGTGGTTAAAGTGTGTCAGTGGTGATATCGTGTATACTTTTGTGGTGATGTGTTTATCTAATTACATCAAATATTATAAAGTGTGTTTTATGTTTTATTGTGGAGTTTACTGTTTTCGTGTTTGGTATTCGGAGTCTTTTATATTTATTTTAGGGATTGCAGTACCAAGTGTTAAGGCAGAGCTGTGTCAGCTTACGGTGAGATCCCGGAAAATTGCGTAAGGATTAGGTATATCGGTACCATAGGTTTAGTCCCCTTAAAGTCGGCCCCATATCTTTTGGTCACATATTAGTGTCAGAATATGGGTGAGTGAACCATTGCACTTTGGGTCCTAGAGCAGAGTGACTCTAAAAGTGGATACATGTGAGACAATCCCGACTTTGTGTTTCGTTGAGTCTTGTTTTATTTTGTTTTGATTTATTTTATTTTGTTTTATTATTAATTCAGTTGATCTTGATTATATGTTCATTTACTTGTGTTGCGAGTTATATTTGTTGATGTGTTTTTCGTGCAATTGCCTTTGTCATTATTTGCCAAGATATCATATTTGTCATGTTAGGATTGTGTGTGCGTACTTAGTAGCATGCGCTGTTTTTAATGCGATATTGTTTTCTTACCTCCTTTCTTTGTTTTATGTACATTTTGTTCACGATCGATGTACCGGTGCTGACGTAGATGGTGGCGAAGTTTATAGTGCTTGCATGAAGCTAATTATCATATTACACGTGATCGCGCGCATGCTAGACTTGTTTTTTGTTCATTTTGGCATTATCTCATTTTTGAGCCTTGTTGGCTTGGTAAGCGTTTAACGCGAGATTAATTTTCTTTTGGTTGGAGTAACTTATCTCGTGCACTTGTATATTTTAGATTACGCTATTTTATAGAATGTCAGCTGGGTTGGATTTGATTTATCCTTGTTGGATTATTTGGTAATCGAGTTGCGATTTTGTTATGTGTTGTTTCATACAGGTCTAATTTATTGGAAACACATAGATACGCAAAGCTTATGCCGAATTTTTTTAAAACGTACTGTATTGTTTGTGTTGTCATATTTGAACACCGTTGGCTACCCTTAGGCCAATTTAGTGAATCAAATGTGATTAGCGGCATGGCCTGAAGTATTTATTTGGTTCTATTAATTGGCATATTATCGAATGGCATTCCGCATGTTTCGTTATTTAAACTTTTTTCTTTTTATTTTAATTTACATTCACGACCCGGATTTATCCAAAATCCGGGACCTGACAAGGACATAAGTACAACAATCTTTTATATGTTTACTAAATTCTTATGTTTGGGGATTATATAAACATCTCTACAATATTCTTTTGATTAAGCTAAGAAGAATAAACTATTAGCCTGTTTTTTTAATCTTTCCCTTTAGGCGCGGTCTTGTGCCATTGTTTTCTTTGTTTGGCCACGTTTATGTGATTAGCATATATGGATTGTATTATCGGAACAACGCGGTGTTTCCACCTTATTGGTCGGAAAACACTGTATAATTCCATCACATAGGCTATATAACCATGTCGTATTAAATTGGTCAAATAAGGGAAAAAAAGTGTATGTTACTTCAATTGCAAAATTGAAACACAGTAAGCAATCTGTCCTAATGGGAAAAATAAGTATCCTAATGTTCCATACATTTTTACTTAAACATAAAGTCAATGTATTAAAAAGCTCGCATTAATACGCTTAAGACTCGTTTTTAGTTAAAGCTAAAAAAAAGGTCAAGTTTTAACCTAAAGCTCAAAAAACAACGTTTTAAACGCATATATGCTCAAAAAACACGCATCAAGACTTAAAAAGCTTAAACTTTAGTTAAGAAAAAAAAACTTAATGTAGTCTCACGAATTAGTACAAAAGCAATATCAACTCTGTAGACCGTTATTATAGAGCCAAAATATATATAATTATAATTATGTGCTAGAAAATGAATCACAAGATACGTATTCAAATGTAACATGTTATATTAAGCAGTGTCCGTAATTAAACTACATGAATAATAATTATTCGTAATGTTTTAGATCAATTATATTCATGTATTAATAGTTACTGAGCATATATAAAAATGTCGACTTTTACGATTTAATCATTGCACAAAGTCAACATCCAATATTCATCACCTCATCCCCACACTAAGAGCAGATGAGAGTAGAGTGACCTAGTGCACGTATTAATTATTATGTATAAAAATGCTAAAGCTGACTAATGGAATTTGACGTTGTAAAAAGAATTTGACTGTAGCACATGATAAGTCTCTATCTCCCACACGGAATAGAAATTAAAAAACATTAACAAATGGAAAGTTAGTGAATAATTTTTTTTCTTTGGGAAAGAGAGTGATTAAGATGCGTAATTTTATTTATGAGATAATTACAACAATTATTTTAGTCTTTCAGTTCTAGTTGGCCCATATGCTTCAGTTTTAGATATAAACAGTCACCTTTATTTCAAATAGTGAAGCAGCAGGCTCTCCTAACCGTTACATCTGCGTGGAACATGACTTTATAACATCAAGAAATCAGATAAGATTTAAGATTTGATCTTTTATTTCATGAAGTGGAGGGTAGGTTCATTTACTGTCAAGTTTCCAATCTAAATATCTGTTTTGTTCTTCTGCGTTCAGTCGCGGAATCGGGAATATCAAATGGGAGGGGTCGATATCTAGGGGTCCAAAAGCTATTTTTTGAAGATTTTGATCAAAATACGTAGTAAAAATTTACATTTTCATCAACTTCTCTCAGAATGGGAGGGGCTCCGACTGTCTCCACCTAGTTCTTTCTTGTTTGTTTGTGTTACTCTGCAAGTTTTATAATTTATATATCGCTATTCTTCCCTGATGATTGGAGATACCTATACATACAACTGATACACAATGAATAATGAGACTAAGTCACTCTGTCAAAATCGTTCACATATCAGTTGGTATCATTGAGTGAGGAATGACTTTTCGTGCTTAAATAAATGAATTCCTTAACTTTCGTTCTAATACTAAAAGAAATGTTTATATTATACTATTGAAAGTCTAGAGACCTAGTAGAATTTTGTCATCAAGGAGCATAAATGTGGTTAACCCTTTATAGTATTATATTTGATGTGATTAGGATATGTATTAGTGTTCAGTTTTTACAGCACAGCTCTGAGTGTTCATACATATCACCACTTCATGTATATAATACAATATTTCATACATATTCGATACTCCTATTTGTTACTTTCAACACCTTTTGTAAAAGAGGTCTTGATTAGTCTTTTGAGTGTTTCTATTCTCCTCTTCCCTATGGATTGATTTCTACTCTCTTTTTCTTAAGGTTAGTTCTCATCCTCTCTTTCATGCTAGAATTCAATGTTTTTCTTGTTTTTTTGCTTTGGTGATAAATTTGAAGCTCCAAAAAGGGAAATGAATTAAATAAAATTAAGCTGATTCGAAACATTCTAGTTGAGCAATTTTTTCTACTAATTTGATATAATTTCTTGTGTCTTGGTGTATCTGAAAATTAATATTTGGATAATATTTAATATCGGTTAAAGCTTTCAAGCTCAACTTGATTGTCGGTTTTGCTTTGAAACTGTATTGCATTTTGTTGTCAGCTTAAGTTGTGAGTTCTTGTTTAATTGTTTTCTAACTGGAAAATCTTGAAGTTTGGAAGTGACTGAATATTGAACCTTTTTCTTGGTCTCAATATGTTTATCCTTTTTGCTTAAATCTGGAGCCAAACAAGCCCTTAATGTTTTAAGATGAAGTACCTCTTGCAAAGACTAATGTTTTTGGGTTTTGTTCTTTTTCCTTTTCAATCAAGTCAGTTTGAAGATTGAGGCAAAATCTTAAATTTAGAAGTTGACCTAGAACCATATTCGTACAGTGGATTCATTTGATGATTAAGTTTAGACAGTACTCATTATTTACGTAAATATTTTTCTATGTTTTGAAGAAATAAGCTAATTGTATGAACTTCAGGTAAATAAGTTTCCTGAAGCTACATTGAATGAATTAATGTTTGTGTCAATATAGTTCTATCGTATCCTTCTTTCCCAGCAGTCTTAACAAAACTGTAGTATTATTGTAATCGGCTTCTTCTTAGTCTTTTATCTGTTTATTTCCTTCGATAATATATTTGCCCTCTTTTTTTTAATTCAATTTTCATCCTTCTTGCAATCTAAAAAGCTACAAAGAGGGTTTTCTTGAATTTCTCACTTTAGATTTCCAGGAATAAGTTAGAATTGAATCTACTAGTTGATATTGTGTTTGATTGTAGAAGTTGTTGCAGTTTCCGTTTTCGGGTTTTGCACTACAAACTACTAGGGCATATTAGTTACTTGAATAGCTGAGTATGCAAATATAACCTACATTGCATAACTATTTATAGGTTTGGAAATCTAATTAACATACATTTTTTTAACCTTTTAAAGGAAATGAACTCCCCAACGGCCCAATTTGTAACATCGACACGGATGGGTATATACGAACCAATGCACCAGTTCAGTATGTGGGCGGATTTCAAAAGTACTAATGGATATACAAATGCATTCACATCACCAACATTGGACGTGGATGGAAAATTAGATAACCAGGTGACCAAATCGAACTTGTTTGTATATGTTGCTTTATAGTAGTTATAGATAATAGAATAAATCATGTTCTGAAATATGAATGTTTGAAATGGGTTGGGTTTTTAGTCAGATGATACATCACAAGGAACCCTTGGACATTCGCACAAGTTTGAATCAGAAGCAGCTAGACCTGAGAAGGTAAAAAGTTAACATTATGTATTATAAATTGACGTAGCTTTATTGGTCCTCGATAAATAAATATTATTTGCTGTTATAGATTTCGAGCATCAAAATCAAATCTTGCAAAATCATGTTCGATAAATTGATCATTTTTTTTGTTTCCACAGATTGGTACTGCTCTGCTATAACAGTTCTTATCTAAGTCTGCTACATTGCTACTTCGATATTTATTGTTTCAAGAATTATAGCTCGAGTAGCTGTTTTTAATTTTTTTGAAATGTCAAGTATCATTTCATGCCAACATGAATCTCATTTGATGTACTTTTCTACCTTGTTCCTGCCTCTTCGGTACTTTTCGTATCATTGATTTTCCTCTTACGAATTTCTAATGTCCCAGTATGCACTCTTATTTTCAGGTACTAAGACGCCAAGCACAAAATCGCGAGGCAGCCCGGAAAAGCCGTATGCGGAAAAAGGTGGGTTGTTCATGAGCAATTTGCTCCGGCTGTCATAAATTTGAAATTTTTATCACGTTCAAACTTTTTGTTAATAGGACCTTTATTATTTAAAAGTTAAAACTCATGTGGAATTTGTATTCCAGGCTTATGTTCAGCAACTAGAAACAAGCCGTCTTAAATTGATGCAATTGGAGCAAGAGCTTGAACAAGCTGGACAGCAGGTATGTATAAATTGACTCATGGCACACCCTATTATTCAAACAATATAGTATCTCAATAGTGTGAAAAATCTAATGAACATTTAATATTTCCGGTTCAGAGTATGCTTTTGGGTGGTGGATCGGATACTACTTCTCTAGGAATCTCAGGGAGTGGAAATCCAGGTTCGTACGCCCATCATTTTGCATGTCAATGTCTAAAACTTTAGTCAAAAGTAGAGCTGAATTTTGATATTTCTTATATTGCATGTTTGTCTTAATATATAATCTAGGGTCATTAATTTATATTACTTTATATTAATTTATATCATTCAAGTGATGGTTCCTTTATTAATGCTTTACTTTGTCACAACAAGGTACTCATATAACTGCGAAGGCTGTAACTTTTGCATTGCACCTAATTTTTTTGAAGACAGATAACATTGCTAATAGGAATAGGATGTCTAAATGCAGTACATATATTGTCCTTACAAAATGTGCATATTTTGTACTAAGCGAATCATTGTCATTTGGAGCCACTCTCGTTAATGTTTTATAAAAAGGTCATAACCTTAAAAACCTGTGATACGCTACTTAGGCTCTATTTGTTGTGTTTTAACTTGCTTAACTCTTTTGGTAGGTATAATGGCGTTTGAGATAGAATACGGGGAGTGGGTGGAAAAACAAAATAGGCAAACTTGTGAGCTAAGGACAGCTTTGAGTTCGAATATAGGGGATATAGAGCTTACCATATTGGTTGATGATTGTATTAATCACTATTATTCCCTTTTCACGCTCAAAGCGAATGCCGCAAAGAGAGATGTGTTCTTTGTAATGTCTGGCATGTGGAAGACATCAGCTGAGCGCTTCTTCTTCTGGATTGGTGGTTTTCGTCCATCAGAAGTTTTGCAGGTAATATATTTTCATGTTTAAAAATAAAAATCATCTGTTGTGATTTGGTCTTAGATGTTTAGGACTTAAGTATTAAACAGCAATAAAAGTTCAGAATATTAACTTCATACTTGTTATTTTAATTTTTGTAACAATTTCTTTTACTGGAAGCATCCATTTCTTAAGCACAAAGGTTCGGTTGTTTCATCAAATCCTTTCAGAAAGTGCCCAATTACGGTACTGTGGTCCCCTTCAAGAATGAATTACTTCTATTTTGAGACAAGAAATAGTGCAATTGAATAATTTTCCTAATCAAACTCCTGTTGTGAAAAGTTATAACCCTGTTATCTTTATATTGCCCTGTAGGTGCTATTGCCACAGCTTGACCTGGAAGACCAGCAATTATTTTTCAGTATTTGTAACCTAAGACAATCATGCCAGCAAGCAGAAGACGCTCTCTCTCAAGGAATGGATAAACTACAACAAATTCTAGCCGAGACTATTGCAGGTGGTCGATTAGGTGAGGGAAATTGCATGGGCCCTGTTACTACGGCTATGGAGAAGTTAGAAGCATTGGTTATCTTTGTCAATCAGGTAAAATGATACTTTCATTTGTAGTATATTAAATGAATTATTGGGTTCTAGCATAAATTAAACAGTTAATATAAAGCTATGTGCCTTTAGAGATATTTATACCCTGGGGGCGGGCGAAGTCGAAGCACATAATTTCAGTGGGGAGTAAGCCAATTAGTGCATTGGACATACATTACAAGTGGTTATTGATAAAGTTATGCCTTGATTAATAATTGTTCACAACTTTTTTCAACTAGGTAATTATGTTATTCCGCCTATCGGTGCTGCAATGGTTCGACACCTCCTAGAGTATTTACTGAGAAAAAATACTGAATATTGTGGACGATATGGTTGTGCGTTGGCTTTAAATCTTAACTTCTTACACTCATCAAAATTGTATTTGCCCTTTCATTCTAATTCCTAAATCCTCACAATCATCTGTACTGCCTACATCCTTAGTTCTCTGTTTGATTGCTACTATGTTGATGAATATTATAGATGTGCAAGATCGGTATTATGTGTACTTACAAGCATACAAAGTAATTAAGGCTCGAAGTGAATGTTCTCAGCTTTTTATTCAGTGGTGGAAACTAGGAGTGAACTTTTTGTTAACATGACTTGAGCCAAATTGCGAAGATTCTAAGTAATTTAGATGGAGACGTCTTAGTTTTCTTTTCATAATTTTTATCTCTGTGGGTCTGGTTGGGGAATAGAGCTCATTTTATGCGACTACCTAGTTTCTCACCTGCTTCTGTGGCTACGTATAAAGTATTTTGATCTTTGTTTCCCTTTCCTTATTCTTTTTATTTGATTCAGGCAGATCACCTTCGCCAGGAAACTTTGCAACAAATGCATAAACTCTTATCAACTCGTCAAGCAGCTCAAGGGCTGCTCGCATTAGGAGAGTATTGTCAGCGCCTTCGAGCTTTAAGTAACCTTTGGACAGCGCAGACACGTGATCCTATTTAGTCCAAAGTTCAACAAAGCTGCAAAATTTAAGGAATAATCACCATTAAAGTTTGTGCACCAGCATCTGCATGAATCTTTCGTTAATTTTCTGCAGAAAATACTACATGTTTATATTTTACGGTTGCTATAAAAAATTCACAAGGCATATAAAAGCCAAAAGCTGTATATACGAATACGTTAAGTGGTAGTTTTAGACCTATATCTAGTTATGTATATTGCCTCTTACGAGATTGCATTTTCCGGCCCCTTGTTTTTATCACATTTTATGGCATTTCAATGGTAAAATTGAACTCTTTGTATTAAGGGTTTTGTTGTGCTTTTGAAGTTTATCCTGTTTTTTAAGAAGTAATTGATAAATGTGTCTTTTTTTCAATTTAGCCTCTTGTTTTTCAAAGAAAAATGATGTTCGCCTATAACAATGTTCGAAAAAGGAAGATGACGATTAATGTGTACTTCAACAAGGTCAAGTCCCTCTCCCGTGATTGTTTAAAGGATGGCCCTTTAACTTAAGATAAGTGAAGATAGAATGAGGAAAATCATTATACACTTTATACACATTTAAGTCAATGAGATGTGAATTAGGGCACGTTATATCGCACTTTCAGTTTCCATTATTAAATTATTCACCTGAAACTGTCTCGGCACTGCTTCACGTAGCAATGGATAATTAGAAAGGGAGACGAACAATTGCCAGACTCATTGTGAGAACATTTAGAACATGCATATATACTTGTCCGATGAATATAGTTGTGGAACTTGTACAAAATGTGTAAAATTAAAAATCCGCAACATATGGTGCAATTTTTTATTTTATTTTGGGTAAGTAAGCGTTTATATAGAAAAGCGGGACATAACACAGATATTATAATGAAGTTCGAACTACAAAATCCAACATAATGGATACAATCTCAATCTCGAATAAGTTTAGTACACGATATAATTTTTTTCTTTTTCTATGGCATATTTTTGTCGACCATGATCCACCGATGCAAGGGTAGCTAGAATTTTTGTTTTTTTAAGTGTCACGGGCAGACATCACGGTTCCTATGTAGTTCCAAACAACATCTCTTTAATACAAGTCCAAAAGGAAATTAAGATGCAAAGACCCATTAAAGTTTGTTGAGGAAGGAAAAACATGCATAGTTTTAAGTTGTCAACATTTTAGAGTTTAAATTTTGTTGAAAGTCGTCAATATTTGTAACATTCTTTTAAATCAAGATATTGGTAAAATAGCATAAACGTTTTTTGATACGACATGAAAATAATACCCGTTGAGTGACATTCGATAGAAACCCGACCCATATATTTTCCATTATATTTTCCAGAAGAATCCATCACTTTAACATAAGGAGTATAATTGGAGTAAGGATAAGGAGGTCATTTCCTTCTTATAATATGAAAGGTAATTACCCATTGGGTTGAACTTAAATTAGCGAAGCCCATTGCATAAAAAGTCGATGATCTGACAGATGAAAGCGCCACTTGTCAACATCCTGTGGAGCACGAACCCCTATAAATAGAGTCAAATAGCAGTACAATGAGATCATCTGACTTCCAAGCAGAAAAAGAGAGATTAGTACAAAGAATTTTCAGAGTTTATCTCACTAAAGAAGTACAGGCCAACTACAAGTCAAAGTCAAAAACCCGAGGAATTACACCGAGTATTAAACTACTAAATACATTTGTAATAAAGCATTGTAAACCCGATCAATAAAGAGAGATAAGATTGTCCAATTTATTATTACCGATCATTCAAATCATTATTTTTGAGAAGCACGACTTAACCGACCAAAGTCTATGCTTTATCAAATGGCGTCGTCTCTAAGCTGCATCTAGTGCCAACTAGTTTCGAAGTCGAACACACAGATTTACCAGACGAGCAAAATGGTTACCACATTAGAAGAAAATCGTCCCTAGAAGGTGGGAACAACCCCGGACAACAACAACGACATACGCATCCGCCAAGACGAGCTAGAAGCACTTTTAGCCATCAAACAAAGATAACAAGCACTCACCTCCAACCTCACTAACGAACATACACAACTCTAAGGCCAATCTCCAATGATCGACGGGCTGATAGATAAAAATACATCCAATTCTGAAGAGGAAAGAGCCGTATCCGTGGCAAGGCGGACAAGAAGACATCAAGAAAGGACACGACATCTAGACAATATCGTGCTCATAGTAAATTCAACAAGACCAAGCTCCAGGCAACAGTTGGCAACTATGTCACCCAACTCCAGCTCACACCGAGGAAGGGTCACTCGATTCCAACTCGATGATGAAGAGATCAGGGAACACCAATCTAAAGATAACTACCTCAAGTAGACCCGACAAACCCAACAACGACAGACAAACCCAAGGGCATTCCAATACGGGATGCCACCTACCGACACACAAGAACAAAAGTTCGACAACCGATCCTTCCTCCACAAATAATCACACCATCTATGGTGGAATTTCAACCGATGATACCGCCAATAGGGAATGCGGCCGTAATATCTCGGACCGATGAAAGCTATCATGTCCAAATACAAGCTCAACTAGCAGTTTGCATGACAGCTTTGACAGCTGAAGGGATAAGAATGCGGATACAACAAGCACCCGACCTTCAAAAAGAGCTCCCAAGAGGCGAGCAAATAGAAGATGCCACGTAAAGGGCAGCCATGGAAGTGGCAGGCAGACAACGAGAGGCAGAGAGATTCCAACAAGGGGAACTGCTACCAAGGATGCCACTACAACATTTCACACCAAGACCCAACTTCCAGAGTACCCAGGCCGGACAGGCAAACGGCACGACCCCGGGAAGCGGGGGATATGGTGACAACAGAACAGGGGGAGCACATGAGCACTACGCCCCCATTCACACAAATTATGGCGGAGGATACACACCACAGTATCAAACACAGGACGAAGTCTTCCAGCAAACATGGGATTTTTGCCATGAAACACCGTGTACCAAGTAAATAACACGGTACCGAAACCCGACCGGTTTCGTCATCCCAGAGTTTAAGTTGTATGACAGGAAAAGATGCCCGATAGACCATCTGAGGCACTACAAAACTAGGATGGAGTTGTGGAGCGAAGACTCCACCCTAATGTGCAAATTCTTTAAAAACATCCTAGGTCAAGAAGCATCAACCTGGTACCACAACTTACCAAGGGGATACATAGGAAGATGGACCGAACTTCTGAGAGCTTACTCAACCCGGTATGCTGCTCATAGAAAAAAGAAGGTCACCATCGAGACCTTGCTGAAAATGGCCATGTCGCCAAACGAGAGGCTAAAAGATTACTACATACGCTTCATAGACGTGGCAAATCAAATTCCCCAATACACCAGCAACATCGCCATTCAAAACTTCATCAACTCCATCCTAAGCGGGTACTGGGCTCAGAGGAAGTTTTTCGGCAAGAGCTTCTCAACTACTGATGCACTCCTCACTGACTGCACCCACCTGACAGATAAAAATAAAGAAATGAGAAATCTCAACCGGTCTCTACCCAGAAGAGAGTCGGTTAGAGAGACACAGGTAGAACGTAAGAAAGCTAAGGGCAACCAAGGAGAGGCAATCAAGCTGGCAAAGAGGGATAACGTGTACCGAAGGCCCGAAGATCAGAAAAAGATGGAGCACTCTATGGAAGCTGAACAAAAACCCTATCACCTAACATACCAAGCCACGAACAGACCACCTCGACAAGAGCCCATACAAGGAAGAGAATGGAGAAGAAATTTCGAACCGGTCATACTCAAATACAACTTTAACCGTTCTACAGAGGACATGCTCAAAGACATCTATAGAGAAAGCTGCTATTCTGGACCGTAGCCACTCCTATCACCATCCCACCAAAGAGACTCCAAACTCTTCTGCGCTTATCACGAAGATCACGGCCACCTCACCGAACACTGCAAAAATCTTCGGTGGAGGATGAAACAGTGGGGAGATGCCGGCTATCTAAACAAGTTCATCAAGGACAACATGAACAAAGACAAACAGCCCGCTCTTGAGGGACCAGAAAACATAAGAGGGAAGACGATCTACGTCGTCCATCTAGCTCGACCCAAAACCGCAGGAGGAGAAAGAACTCTACAAAGGCAGTTTCGCACACTTCGGTCAAGTGGCGAAAGAATCCCAAGCATCCTCCTCCACCAAGAAGCAATGCCTACAGCAAAAACGCCGACCAATCTCTTTCTCCGACCACGACGAAGAAGGGGTCCTCTATCCACACAGCGATGCTATCAACCTCCGCATTAAAATCAGAATCGACACGGTTAGCACATTCTTAATCGACCAAGGAGCGTCGTGCGACATCATATACAAGGAACTATTTGACAAGATGGAATTGAGTCTACAAGACTTACAACCAACCGATGTAACCTTGATAGGATTTATCTCGGAAACAACAAAGCCTCTTGGCAAAATAGTTCTGAGTGTCACAATGGGAACAGTGTCGGTACCGGTAGAATTTCTTGTGGTAAACGACAGCTCATGCCACAATGCGATCTTAGGCCGACCATGGCTACATGCTATGCGAGCCATACCGTCGACCTACCACCAAGGAGAGGTCGAAATTGCGCAGGGATGTCAGGAAGACTCAAGACGATGTGAGGATATAATGGCGGCCCTAAAGAAACAATTGGTCATAGTAGAACAACCAACCATCCTAAAGAAGTTGGTCAACAGAATTGCCAAGGAAGAGAGGGTTATCAAAGAGCAAGTGGGGTAGAAGATAAGAAAATTAAGCATCCTGGGGATGGACGAAGAACACTACTTTCTACTAGGAGAAAACCTTCCCGAGGATGAAGCAAAAGAAATTGAGAGTTTCTTGTTCGAAAACATCGACAAATTCTCGTGGAGCCCTAGCGACATGCCTGGTTTAGACCCCAAGATATCATGTCATAAGCTAAGCATAACCCCGAATATAAGCCAATCACTCAGAAAAGTAGAAGAATATCAGTCGAGCACATATAGGCAATTATAGCGGAGGTTCGAAAGCTACTAGAGGCTGGAGCTATAAGAGAAGTGATGTACCCGAGGTGGTTGTCCAACCCGGTAGTAGTCCCGAAGAAAAATGGAAAGCTGAGGGTATGCATAGATTTCACTAGCCTAAACAAGGCTTGCCCAACGGATCCATACCCACTGCCGAGAATAGATCAAATAGTGGACGCAACGACAGGAGCAGAAAGGATGACTTTCCTAGATGCATACTCGGGGTACCATCAAATTCCACTCGCCCAAGAGGATCAGGAGAAAACCTCATTCATCTCACCTTTAGGAAATTACTGCTACAAGGTTATGCCGTTCGGCTTGAGAAACGCAGGAGCTACATTCCAAAGAATGATAACAAACGTCTGTCAAAAGCATATCGGGAAGACAATGGAGGTTTACATAGACAACATGGTCATCAAAAGCGAAAAGGCCAACTACCATTTACAAGACATAAAAGACATATTTTAAACCTTGGGTGAGCATAAGCTAAAGCTCAATGCGACAAAGTGCACGTTCGTCATAAGCAAAGGAAAATTCCTTGGGCACATGGTAAGCCAAAGAGGAATCGAAGCAAATCCTGACCAAATAACAGCCCTAAGAAACTTGGCTGCACCTAAAAGCAAAAAGCAAATACAAGAGGTCACAGGAATGATGGCCGCACTAAGCAGATTCATCAGCCGCTCGGCGGACAAAGAATGCCCTTTCTTCGAAATGCTTAGAAAAGATAAGAAGTTCGCATGGAACCCCGATTGCAAAGCTTCTTTTCACAGCTTAAAAGAATACTTAAAAACACTGCTCTTGTTAGTAAAACCATACAAATGAGACATATTGGTATGCTATTTGGCAGTGTCAGAAACAGCTGTAAGCACGGTCATCTTAAGAGAAGAAGGTCCAAAACAATTCTCAATCTATTTTGTAAGCAAAACCCTCATCGAAGCAGAAACAATATATTTTCCCCTGGAAAACTGTGCATGGCACTGGTAATAGCAACGAGGAAGCTACCACACTACTTCATCGCCCACCAGGTCCAAGTGTACATCAAATAACCACTGAGGAGAACAGACATCAGTGACCGGGTGGCCGCATGGAGGGTCGAACTCTCCCAATTTCATATCGAATTCATACCCAGACACTCGGTAAAGGGACAAGTGTTGGCAGACTTCGTTATAGAGTTTACCGAAGGTTACGACGAACTAGAGGCAATATCAAGACGATCACATTAGGAAATTCACGTCGACGGCTCAGCTACCAAAGATGGTTCAGGAGCAGGAATTGTCCTCCAATCTAGAGAAGGAGCAATCATAGAGAAAAGCATCAAGTTGGGCTTCCGATCTACCAACAATGAAGTCGAATACGAAGCTATGATAAACGGCATGCTCATTGCACGAAATCTCGGATGCACACACTTGACTGCTAGCTCAGATTCTATGCTGGTGGTCAACCAAGAAACCAGAGAATACCAAGCTAAAGATGACCGAATGATCCTCTACCAAAAGCAGGTCCAAAACATGATGGCGAAATTCAACAAATGCGAGTTTATACGAATTAACCGCACCGAGAACGCTCACGCCGACGCATTGACAACCCTAGCTTCAACACTAGCAATGACAGATACCCGAACAATCATAGTGGAAACACTTGAGAAGCCAAGCATAACCAAAAGAGTGGACAGGATAATGTCAATCCAGTACGAGCGAGGATGGTCGGAGGAGATGGTCGAGTATTTGAAAAATGGGACCCTCCCAACAAACAAAATAAAAGACCTCAAGATCACAAGAAAACCCCGAGAAGAAAAATGGTACAAATCAAGCTACCGAGTACTCACCTGTTGTGCGTCCAAACGGAACTCCATCAGAAGATCCTAGAAGAGATCCACGAAGGGTCATGTGGAGCACACATAAAGGGAAAGTCTCTAGCCAACAAGACGATCACTCAAGGATACTGGTGGTCGTACATCAAAAGGGACATCGACGTATACGTACAGAAGTGCGACAAATGCCAAACATTCGCCAAAATACCTTGGCTCCCAGCATCCATGATGACCCCAGTATCGGTACCATGGCCATTTGACCAATGGGGAATCGACTTAGTCGGGAAGCTACCAAAAGCGCCAGGAAATGTCGAGTACTTAATCGTAGCAACAAACTATTTCACCAAGTGGGTAGAGGCTAAACCACTCCGACAAATCAAAGCTCAGAACATCAAGCAATTCATCTGGGAGCACATCATAACCAGATTTGGAATACCCTATGCCATCATCGCAGACAATGAAACTCAATTTAAAGATGCCAAGCTGCAACTTTGGTACGAGTAATTGGGCATTCGGAAGTTTTACTGAACACCGACATATTCGTAGGGTAACGGCCAGGCCGAGGTATCAAACTGAACCATCCTCGATGGTATCAAAACAAGCCTGGAAATAGCAAAATGTAAATGGCCAAAAAGGCTCCAAAACGTGCTATGGTCATGCCGAACGACACCTAAAGCAGGAACAAAAGAAACCCCGTTTAGCCTAGCAAATGACGTCGAGGCCATCATCCCAACAGAAGTCAGACTCCCCATGCTTCGAACCACGGTAGTCGAGTAAGGACTGAACGAAGATCGAATGAGGGAAGAGCTCGACATGCTGGACAAAAAATAGGAAATAGCTGCCTTAACCCTAGCTAAGTGCCAGCAAAGCGTAAAGCAAACCTACGATAAAAGAGTTAAAAGCTCCAAAGTTTTTGAAATCGGCGAGCTGGTATTACGACGAGTCACCGTCTACACCAGAAACGAGATACACGGCAAGCTAAGCCCAGTGTCGTACAAAATAAAAAGCGTCCAATTCGAAAATAGTCAGGGAGAAAAAAACTCATGGAACGTAGTTAATCTAAAGAAATACTATGTGTAAATAGACAAAGGCTACCGACATGTGGTACCCTTTCCAATTATCCAGACAATGAAACAAGTTCTATTATTAACAGTTCTATTATTAACAGTTCTACCATTAATAGTTCCATTAGTTCCATTATCAAAAGAAAGTCCTTCAACGAAGCGAAGGCAACGGGTTAAAGTCCCTAACAAATAAAGTCGTTCAACGAACCGAAGGCATGAAAGACCTTCAACGAACCGAAGGCAACTAGGTTAAAGTCCCGTGCCAAAAAAAAAAAAGCAAGTCCTTCAACGGACCGAAGGAATGAAAGTCCTTCAACGAACCTAAGGCATGAAAGTCCTTCGACAAACCGAAGGCACGAAAGCCCTTCAACGAACCGAAGGCAAGAAAGTCCTTCGACAAACTGAAGGCACGAAAGCCCTTCAACGAACCGAAGGCAACGAGTTAAAGTCCTTAACATGAAAGTCCTTCAACGAACCGAAGGCATGAAAGACCTTCAACGAACCTAAGGCAACTGGGTTAAAGTCCCTTAAAAGTCCTTCAACGAACCGAAGGCAGATAAGTCCTTCGAGGAACCGAAGGCACGTAAGTCCTTCAACGAACTGAAGGCAACGGGTTAAAGTCCCTAACAAAGAAAGTCCTTCAACGAACCGAAGGCATGACATACCTTCAACGAACCAAAGGCAACTGGGTTAAAGTCCCTTAAGTCCTTCAACGAACCGAAGGCATGAAAGTCTTTCAACGAACCGAAGGCAACGGGTTAGAGTCCCTAACAAAGAAAGTCCTTCAACGAACCGAAGTCATGAAAGTCCTTCAACAAACCGAATGCAACTGGGTTAAAGTCTCTATCAAAGCAAGTCTTTCAATGAACCAAAAGCAACTGGTTCAAGTCCCTATCAAAGGAAGTCGTTCAGCGAACCGAAGGCACTTAGGGATAAAAGCATTCAACGAATTAAAGGCCTTGGGATTAAAACCAATTTTTACGAATGCAAAAGCACCCGTATTACTTTTCTATTAAACCGTCAGCGAAATGAAGGAATTCGGGTTTAAATCCGTCCAAATATATATCATGACGGAATACGTTAAAAATAACAAACCGGAGTAAAAATCTCAAGATACGTAAGCACGGTTCCGTAAGAAAGAACAAGAAATACAAGAAAGAATGTCCATTCATAGCTAAAACAGAAATATATAGTGCGAGCTCACGTTACGAAGGCAATAAGACAAGATTCAAGAGAAATAATCAAAGACAACCAAAGGCCAATAAAACAAGCAAGGAAAAATAAAACATCCTAATTCGACGATGAACTGGTACACGACGAATAGGAGGGGACCTGACCAAGATCAACCGCCTCATCATCAATGGAGGTATCCTCATCAGTCTTCTCACCTTCTAACAACTCATGAGGAATGAGAGAATAAAAACTTGTGGTATGAGATCCCACAAGGCCAGCCACCGATAGTCGAGCAGTAAACTCCACTGCCTTGGTCCTATTATGGAAATCAGTAGGAGCAACTCGACGATCGTTATCAAGGGGTAGTGATCGGAATTGGCCTAATGATGCAAACGCATCATGCTGAGCACAAGAAGCGCGGAAATACTTCACTAAAACATTAGCACGGGGCACCAACGCTTGCAACTAATTGAGCCACTTGTCCTTCAACCGCCAATACCGATCTAAACGATGCTCTTGAACCACAAAAATATGATCGGTGTGTTTCACATAGTCCCTGAAAGAAGCCGATCAGACCTTTAATTTTTCCTTAAGACGGATGCTTTCAGCACGAAGTTTATGATTCTTCCCTATCAATTCATCATAAAGCCAACTGGCACGAGCCTCATTCACCGCACCAGACGAGGCCCCAACCAGGGCAGCACCAGTAGGTCCCTGCCCAGGATTAACAAGGGCCGGAGAACCAGTCTGATGCAACAAAGTAGCAGGTGCCTATAAGATAAAGAAAAATACATCAATAAAAGCCATAAAACCGACAAGTGAAATTAGAAACATCAACATTTATACAAGTTACATCTCGAAAAAATTCAGTCAAAATACAAGTCAGAATACAAGTCATAATCATAATCTAAGTTAGCCGGACAGAGGAGCAATAGGGTCAATGGGAGACGCTGAGGTCACACCAGCATCGGCAAAATGAACCTCCCGCAACGACGTTATATGTGACCCAAGACGCTTCTTTACTTCATGGTCGATATTAGTCAAAGCAACCGTGGTCTCATCAACACGAGCCATGGAACTAACCATACGCTCTGCTCGGGTTGCACCATGGATACCCTTCACATACTCATATTGCACTAGCACCATAGTATGGTCCCAATGAGCCTTAACAAAGGAGAGCAGTAAATCAGTATCATCAAAAATAGCCTCCAGCACCAAGTGCAAAGTAGTAACCCGGCCCCGAGCATCGTCGTGAGATCGACAAAGTTCACTTAGAAGCTCATTCGCCTTTCCCTTATTCGCAGTATAATGGGCCATCTTCCTACTAAATTCCTCATCCAAATCGCGTAAACGAGTCGATAAATTTGATATATGAATATTAAGGTCATCGATCTTACGACGAGCAGGGTTTAATGCATAAGCATGAGATGAACTGGGCCCCTCAACCTTAACCATATCATAAATAGAGTCATCACCTAACCTACAAATAGGCTAGGACAAGACCACCTCGGCCAAATGATTAACCAGTACCTGACATAATGCTACTGGATTCAACATACGAAAACGTGCAGAAAAACAACCAAGAAAGAAGAACGAAAATGGATAAGATACAATTAAAATAACGTGCAAACTTTACAAGAGATCAAAAGAAAACCCACAAGTCAGGCTTAAAACAAATCTAATTGTTCAGCAAAAGAAATTACAAAACTTCAGGGGTTAACCTGAGGACGAGATCCTTGACCAGCAGACCCCGAGCTAGAGTTTGGTCGAGGTATAGAAGGAGCAGACAGAGTAGGCAGTAAAGGCCGCTCTGACACTTGAACACGGGCCCAATCCATGGGAAGAGAAGGAGCAACGGTAGGCGCATGATAAACAAAAGTGGACCAGGCCGGATATGAATGAGGAACCCGTGCAGTCCTCAAAACCTGCATATGAGTATGAAAAGTGTGATAATTAGCAAATTGGGCATTGACTACATCCCAAGTCCTCTGTTCATCCGCACGTTTGGCTTCAACCTCGCCCAATCACAAATTATGGGCCACTTCTGCAGCCTCCTTATCATCCTCCAGCTTCACTATAACCTCCTCCAACCCTTCCTTCTCCTCGACGAGCTTCAGCTTGTCTGTCTCTAACGCTGCATTTTACTCCTTCAAAACGGCAATCTCAGCATCCTTTGCAACCACAACAGACTCAAGATGAGAAGCACCCTTAGTTTGTTTAAGACTAATTACAAACGGAATGAATGAAAGCCTATAAACAAACCAATATTGTAAGGAATATCCCAAAGTCACATGAAGAAGTAACAGGTTATCAGAATTACACGAAGAAAAAGATCAGGGGTCTCTAAAGCAGTGTCCTTGTCAGAATGGCTAGATAAATCCGCCATGTCCCTATGAGCAAGGGGCCTAAGGGCGGAGCAAGCCATGGTAGTGGAGCGGGCCTTCTTGAGTAGATTGCCATCACAACGGGCAATATAACTGTTCATCCGCTCAAGGTCCACACCCACTTCAACAGAACCCTCGACACCACCAGTTGAGACTTCCAAGCCATGACATTCATCACCCTCCTCGGTCTCAATCCCAACCTCGGTCTTAATCCCAACATCAGTCTCAGACTCCACAGAATGCTCTTCCACCCGAAGAGGAGACACATAAGGGAGATCTAGAAGATCATCGCCCATCGGTTCATGATAATTCACATGAGCATACAAATTTTTATACTCCCCCTGAAACAAAAGAATGCCCATAGGCCGAGCAAGAGCAAGGGTAACCAATAAGCCAGGAGAATTCTGATAGACACAAAGACCAAGAATAAATAAAAAAAGAGGCTCGGTAATTACCCTAACATTTTCAGGATTGGGAAGAATAGAGAGAGCTCCCAATGGAGAATGCATCACACTCACTCCAAAGTCGATTACAACCTCGACTCCAACCCTATATTCCTCATCCAGACCAACATCCCCGACATCCCTAGCCCCCACCACGCCCACTGGCTGGACTTCAGATACCCTTGCCCTCTTACGATGCTCCAGGAGACCCACCAGCTCAACCCCACCAACAGCAAGCCTAGATCTAACACGGGAGGATCTCCTCCCACCAAGGGACAAAGCACTGGCCCTGACAATCCCCAAAAAGTCATCATCAGTCTCGAGAGGGATGACAGGGGCATGGGCACATCGGTTCCCCAGGTCAGCAACATACCCCAGCAGCGTGGGCGCACCACGGTTCTCAGCCTTCTTATTCGGGCCCCACCACTTACATAAAGCCAAAAGTTTCTCAACATTTGGAGTCTCGAGAGCAGGCGAAGCAGGAGGAATCATAGCAGGACGGGGAATGACCCGACCAAAAGGGCACCAGCTACCCGACACTATCAAAGTGTCAAGATTATGCTCCTTATTCGTATCAGGAATATCGAGCACGATCCGAGTGAAGGTCCGCAGCGATCTTAGATAACAGGTACATGTATCAAAATGAAAACTATAGACACCGAACACGTCTTTTATCTCCAAATTGACCCTGACCAGGTTAGAGAGATGTTTCACACCGTTTAAAATATGGTAGCTGTTTAAAGCAAGTTGACAAGGAGCTATTTGAACTGCCTCAAAAAACGAGGCAACCCAATCAGAAAACGGGAGTGTGAGACCTCCCGTTAAAAGGGCCGATGCCCGAACTGCCACCTCCCCCTCAGATACCTCACCCAATACTTCCCCATCGGTGGTCGGTAAGCGCACATACACGTCGGCTGGAATGTTTGTCCGACTTCTAAATTCATCATCGCAAAATTGCGCAAGCTGAGCAAGGCATTGAGGCACGTATTCCTAGAAAAAAGCCAAAAAAGCACAGCCTAAGTATAATAAAAAGAATAAAGAAAAACAAACGATAGCATAATCAAAACAAGCCAAAACAAGAACTACTTACAAGAACGACCTAGGGTAAACAGCAAAACAAAGACAAGCCCAAAAGGATAACAAAGGAGGAAGCAATGCAGTCAAGTAACAGCCTAGTCTACCCACAAAACTCAACAAAAGGAAGGAAATCCACCAACAATAAAGCGAAATAAGAATATACAATGGAACGAAAAAGATCAAGTTCAGCAAACAAATCACATAACCTCAATGATAAACACCATCAACACAGTATATATATATATATATATATATATATATATATATATATATATATATATGCAAACGAAGGAACATAAATCAAAGAGGATCAGTAAAAACATATACAGGAGAATTACAGAAGTCATGGAAATACTTACACCCATTATGATGATGAGGAGGAGAGAAAAATGAGTATAGCAGCGGCGGAAATTCTAGAAAGAGGGTCAAACCCTAGAAAGAGAAAAGAAGTGGGAAATATTATGAATGTTATAAGATAAGAACTGTATCATCAGAAAGTATATATATGTTAAAGAGAGATAAGAACAAAAAGAATTACTCAGAGAAGATAAAGGAGTGGAAGCGCATAAACGGGAATCAAATAATAACCGTCCTTTCGTATGACAGAAGTTTCCCTCTTTTCAGCCACAAAAAAGTCAATAATCGCCGTTTGTTTTTTAAAATCAACGCTCCAGATCATGCCATGTAGAATGGTACATCCCACTACCCCATGAAGGTCACATCCTAGAACTGATATAAACGGCCGGTGGACCTCACCTTGAAAAACGTTAAACATACGTCATCAATAATAATGCACAAGAAGACGAGCAGTAATCCATAAGCAATAAGGGTCACCGTACAAAAACGGCGCAGACCGTCACTAGGTCGACCAAAAAACAATCAAATTTTTCTAGCAACGGTCTACGGGGGGATAACCCCGGTGATCCATACACAATCAATACTTCAGCAAAATCAAGAGTCGAACATCTCATCCAGACATACCGAGGAACAAACAATCGAGAATACAGACCAAGAATCGAATATCTCATCTAGACATCTAAAAAACCCCAAGTGCCCGATATCAACATACTCGTCACATCGAATACGAGCAATAAAAAAGAAACAATAAGAAAAAAACAAGTGAATAGGAAAGAGAAAAGCAGATAATGACTACTTTTTATTCATCCACTGCGGGGAAAACAAACATATTACAACTAATTAAAATCCCATACAAACAAGAAAATTACAGAAACAACCCCCCTTATTTAGAAACCTTAGAACTACCACCCACATCCGCAGCCCTTTCAGCCAAAAGCTCCTCAAGACGTTCCTTCTCCCTCAGTATGTGAGAGATGTCAATCTCCGCTTCCTGCAAAGAATAGGTAAGAGATCTACACTTCTTCTCGACTTCATAACGAGCATTTATCTCTTGTTCCCAATACGGTTTCCACCTCTTACCGTCAATCTCAGAGATAATGAGCTTCGTCTCCTGAATTTTGATGTCAATCTCAAGCAGTTGGACTGGGGTCAACTCCTCCTCACCTTCTGAAGGAACACGAACAGGCAGCATGAAAGTGGGCTCATTCTCAAAGAAAGCTTTGGCTTTGGCAGCAGATCTATTAATGGGAGCCATCGCACAAAAAATATATATATATATAATATGGAGAGAAGAAAAGAGAGATGATGAAATTATGTGAAAAAGAAGAGAAACACAAGGGAGTATTTATATAGAAAGTCAAGAGGCAGAAGAAACGAAGTGATACAACGGTCCAAACTAAAAAAAAAAACCTTAAATTACAGCCATACACTTGTATCGATTCAAAAGAAAACAAACAAGATGACAGCAATAATAAAAGAGTACATTTAATGATTAATAAACATCAAAAACACTAAAGACTAAGGGTTACTAGGGGGAAAATCGAGCCCCCTACATGGGAACAAGACCCTTGGCGGCTTGAAGACCTATTGTCCATAAGCCGAGCTCGATAAGGGGAGTTTTCCTCGCCAATAGCATCATTCGCCAAGCTAAGAGCAGCAATTTCACCCCTTAGCCGAGCATTTTCAACCGTCAAACTAGCCAACCCCTGAGGACCATTTTCAAACTCATCCTGGGCATACTCTCACATCTCCTCGGCCCCATACCAAACATTCATGTGATGCTGTCTCTCAAGTAGAAGATCGTCTAACCGATGCCCCAAGGCATCATATTCGGCCCTCTTTTCCTGCCATGAATCATCGTTAAGAGAAGCAGAGCACCTAAGGGTTAAGACCCCGAACTCCCTCTCAGCCCTAATCATACGGTGACGAGTCTTAAATAGCAACTCATCTAAGTCCCTTACACGGTCTTGATCGCTCATCCGAGGATCGGCCATTTGTAAACCCACTGACTAATTTGATATACTCATTAAAGCACTAGGGGGAATTCATATAACAAGGAGATATGAGAAGGAAGTGGGTTGGGGGCAAGGTATTTATAGAGCATGAAAAGCAAAAGTAGTTGGAAAACACTGACAAACAATTAAGACATGAGCATCTTTGACTGATAAATCGTCAGTCATGGTACATAGATCATATGGGCACACAAAAAGGAGAAAAAGCAAGAAAAATATTCGACAGTCAGGCACTTTGTCAAGTAAATAAAGTACAACAAGTACAAAAAAAACAAGAGAAAGGTTAAACATTCATTTCACTAATAAAGATGGGTTACACTGGAAACAGGAGAAAGGGTAAACATTCATTTCACTAATAAAGATGGGTTACACTGGAAATAATTACATCAGGGGACACAACAGAACAAAAATGAAAAGAAAAAAGGAAATTAGGGTGGCTCGGGCGAAGTTGATCGGTATCGGTGAGATGACCCGACCAGGTTTGCAGTATCTTGAAGCGAAGAATTCCCCCAAAGCATGTTGTTCTCCTCGACTAAAGTCTGGCGAGCACGCCTACAATAATCCAACTCGGTCCTCAACCAAGTCAATTCTCTCACCATCTCAGTATGGTGATATCACATTATCTGCAACTCTTCTTCAGCATCCCGGAGCATCATTTTCACATTATTATAGGAAGCCTCAAAGGCCTCCACTTGTAAGGCTAGACCTGATCTGGTGAAAGGGGCAGACATGTTGAAAGCAGCAAATTTGTAAAAGAATATGTAGTAAGAGGAAAAAAGATGGAGAGATAATGAGGAGAAAATATGTCAAAATGGGGTATTTATAGAGGGATTAAGATAGGCATGAAGTGGGAAATCGCAACCGTTCACCAAAAAGTTCTAAGAAACGTGTGCATTGAAGAGACGCATCTGATCAAGGACACTCTTGGATTCGTGCCAATATTGGATAAATATAAATATGGAAAAAACACTACACATGTGTCACCTTGGGGAAATGCAACAGTTTTAGAAGATTGGGAAAGACAAAGCGTGCACAAAGTCAATCTTTTCGAAATAATGGATAGATATGCGCACATGGCTCAATAAAATCCATCATAGCATCACAGAATACGTGGCAAGAAGAAATAATAAGAAAAAACAATACAATTAAAAGGCCCACAAAGGGTAAAGGATGAGAATAAGGAAGATTTTATTAAATTCAGAAATTCTATTACATATAGGCGTTACATCTGCAAATAAACAGAAAAATAAATTACAAGAAATAAATTAATTGCTGCAGAACCCGCTTCACCGCCCCTTCTTGGATCGAGCATGAAAATAATACCCGTTGAGCGACGCTCGATAAAAACCCGACCCATATATTTTCCATGAGAATCCATCACTTTAACATAAGGAGTATAATTGGAGTAAGGATAAGGAGGTCATTTCCTTCTTATAATAGGAAAGGTAATTACTCATCGGGTTGAACTCAAATTAGCGAAATCCATGATCCGACAGATGGAAGCGCCACTTGTCAACATCTTGTGGAGCACGAACCCCTATAAATAGAGTCAAATAGTAGTACAATGAGATCATCTGACTTCCAAGCAAAGAAATACAGGCCAACTACAAGTCAAAGTCAAAAACCCGAGTAATTACACCGAGCATTAAACTACTAAATACATTTGTAATAAAGCATTGTAATCTACCCGATCAATAAAGGGAGATAACATTGTCCAATTTATTATTACCGATCATTCTAATTAAACATGACTTAACCGACCAAATTCTATGTTTTATCACTTTTGTAAAACGTTATGTTAAGAATGGGTAGAAGCGTTAAGCGTTATCATATCTGGTCCGACGCCTTCCTATACCTAAGCCATACATTTTTATATAAAATCACGGAAAATTTACAAAATTTGAACCTTTTCATAATAAAACAAAATATGATATTTTCTTACATTACACAAAATGTCATAAAAAAGGCATTGGTTTTTCTTGCAGGGGAAAAAAGGATTTAGTTCCGAAAGAGAAAATTGTTTTTTTCGTTTTGTTTTTTATCTAGAGACGGACGTCTAAACAAACTGACTTGTTTGACTTGAATAAAAACCGACGACATGAGCGATACTGGCATAGGAAATGCAAAGTCTTTTTCCATTTAAACAAACTTGTATTCCAGTAATTACTCAAAATAATGTGGCAGTCGTGTATTAAAATCTGAATTATTTAAGTACAAAACAACCAAGGAACTTTCTGTTATCTTTGTACTATTAACGATATGTTGAGGTGTCAAGTTTTGAACTACTTTGAGAAACATTGTGGATAACTTTGAAGAAAAGCTACTCTCAACAAACAAACTATTAACAAGAAAATGGCGATTATTTCTTTTCCAATTTCACAAAATATTTGCTCACCAAAATGTCGTTTTATAGGCCGGGAAATACCTATGCGCACTCAAATTAATTGCTCAGGTAACAAATAAAAAGTTAATATATATATATATATATATATATATATATATATATATATATGCATGTACACCTCTGTTTTTCTCAATGTTTAATGCTATATAATATAACAAAAAAATTACCAAAAACCTTAAATGTTGTTCCAAATCTAAAAATAACTAGTTCCCGTTTGTCTTATGCAATATGTTTTTGGGGAAATGATCCTTTAGTACATAATTTGGAACTTAATAATAAAAAATTCATGGTTAAAATCTATTTTAAACTTAGATACATATGTTACATCATGCTACTTATTTTTACTTTTTTTTTTAACTTTGATGTTTTACGTTGATATGTACTAATAAATCTAAAATAAGATTTGAGAATGTGGTTTTTTGGAAATTAATTATGTGTTTATGTACATTCTCACTATTTTTTAATTGGAGTATCAGTTGACTCACTAATTCGTATATTGCTCATTACTATTGGTCTTCTTTTAGTTATGAAATGGTGTATTATGTTGTTGTTTCTTGTTTAATTATTCTATTCTGTGTTTTAAAAAGTAAATACTTCTTGTTTGGATACAAATTTTATGTAACAAAAAAAGCTAAGATGGGATGGAAAGAAAAAGTGTCACAGATTCACAGTCTCACAGGTCTAATTTTTTTTTTTTATTTTAAGCCTAAATAAGCCAAAGATCTTAATTTATTAAATTGATCCTTAATCGCCGCAGCTAAATAAGACACAAAAATCAAAACCAGTTTAGATTTGGCTACAGAGAAAAATTTGAACCCGACTTTAGCTAATAATGGTTATTACCTAATTGGTTGTATTTTGTGTCAAAAAAGGTACTAGGGATGGAGACAAACTTGAGGAAAGTTCGACTATTTTTGGGGAAGTGAGAAATGTTGCTTTTGGCATTTTAGCGGTTTGGGCTGTCACCACAGCCTCACCTGTAATTGGTGCTGGTCAGGTTAATGTCTTTCTCGCGTTTTTGCTGTATTTGGCTCATTTCATATTCGTCGTCTTACTATCTAAATGGTGTTATACGGAGGACATACTATTTGAAATTTAACAACTAAACATCTGCATCTCCTTCATAATCAAGCTTAATTCTCTAAGTAAAGTAAACACGCTCTTTTTTTTAGTATTTTCAAGATTGAGGTTTATAAACTCAACATGGTTAATTTGTGCAATGAGTAAGTAGACCTGTGATGCAAAATCAACATTCAGATGCAATAGAGTGTTGGAAAACTTTTGGTTTTCTTGGAATGAATGCGATTAACTTTGTGGTTATAAAAAACATTTATTCCCCCATCTATGTGGTCTTTTTATTTGTAAAAGGAGTTACAAAAACTATATTAAAAAGAAATTGTCTTGTTACATTTTCTACACTTTTTCAGGACAAGAAAATAAAAAGAAACATACATGGCATATACACACATTCACACACATGCATACATATAGAGAGAGAGTACCGCACCACCAACGGTCCGACCGTGGCTCGGTGCCGTTTCCGCCGAGTCACATGTGATAGACGTTGTACCTTGAGAACGAAGTGCCCCATTTAGCCAGAAGCAGAGGTGGCGGGGCAAATATCGTTTAAGGGAAACTGCTTGCAGTTACCTCATCTCGGACTTTAGTCCATTTCGGTATCATTTACTTTATTTTATGTTAAATCTTGTAATTGATAATTATATATTTGAGGAAACCATTTTCTGTTTATTTGTCCATTTCTTTTCCGTAGAAATTATTGTGTTTATTTACAGCGTATTGTTGGAAAAAACCGAAACAGTTTTGTAAGTGAATGCAATTTATTTGTGTAACTTACAATGTTAATTACCCCCCATTTATGGCATTATTGACATGTAACTCTTCATATGTTTTTTGGTAAAAAACATGCATATATCTATCCTTTTCAAAAGACAAGAAAAGTAGAGAAATAGATACATGGCATACATACACATACACACACAAACACATATGCATACATATAGAGAGAGTACCGCACCACCAACGGCCCGACCGTGGCTCGGTGCCGTTTCTGCCGAGTCACATGTGATAGACGTTGTACCTTGGGAACGAAGTGCCCCATTTAGCCAGAAGCAGAGGTGGCGGGACAAATATCGTTTAAGGGAAACTGCTTGCAGTTACCTCGTCTCGGACTTTAGTCCATTTCGGTATCATTTACATTATTTTATGTTTAAATCTTGTATTTGATATTTATATATTTGAGAAAACCATTTTATGTTTATTTGTCAATTTCTTTTCCGTAGAAATTATTGTGTTTATTTACAACGTACCCAACAATCTTAAACGATATTTTTATGTTTCGTACGTTAATACAATAATTTTGGTGTTTTTGGATAAACAGAAAATTATTTCCGTGGCTAAGACAATTTTTTGGAAAATTATTTTCTAACAAACCTTGGTTTTAAGAATTTGGTGTTTTCGGTTGAATTGTCGAAAGCGGTTTTCGTTGTTTTACCTTGTTTGGGATTTTTGTATAAATCCCTTTTACGGTTTTAAACCATCCATTATGCGTATGTATTTTGTGTATAATTATGTACTAGCATGCTTAGATATATTTTATGTCAAATATATGTTTTTGAGTTTTGCATGTTTACCGTGGTTATCATGCATATATGTCAAATAAGGTATACTGACTTGTTCATCTACCATGCGTTGTTTGCACTGGCTCATATCTGTTGGTATTAATCTTACTTCCTGGATTTCATTCTGGATTGCGAAATTTTGTCAAGGTGTTTCCAGACTGTGAGTAGTATGGTTCTTGATTTAATATTGTGGTTATAAGGATGATATTGAATGTATTAATTAATTACAACTTTGTAATTGGACTAGCTTTTTAGTGGCCTATATATTTTTTTTTTCTCATGTTTTGAGGGCATGAATAATAGGATTTCTTTGTGCCCACTGGTGCCTAAGCTAAGGAAATGGTCTAATTAATAACTAAGGGAGTAACTTCATGTGTATGTGGTATCGTTTCAAATTTCCAGAGAGGGATTTTTGGATTTATTTGATTTATTAAAACGTAACCGTTTGAACTATATTCATGTGGTGTTGGAGTAGGTAATGAGTCTCATTCTTATCTTTAGCTTATGTCATTTGGTATTATAGTAAATGGTGATATCTTGTTATGGGTAACGGATGAATGTTGCATTTGAAATGCTGCTAATTATTTGTTGTTAATATATATTGTATTTGCCATTACACTTAATTGGTTAGAAGTATTAAGGGTTTTGTAACTCGTTGTTTGCTGTATATTAATGGTTCTTAATTTATTTATTAAATTGATAGAACATGCATGCTCATGATTAATTTGGCTAGAAATTGTCATATGTTTAGTATCAGTAGCATGAGCCTGGTTTTGCATGGTAATTAAAACGTTCCAGTGGATTTTATATTAACTTGTTACCTACTTTGTTTGTGTTTGAGCGGTTACGTTAATGTTACTGTCAATTTCGAGGTGGTACTGTGGTTTTACTATAACTGTTGTTTTAGTTGGGAAAACCAAATAAATTATTTGACCAATCTGGTTATAGACTATATTTATATTTTTAGTGATTTATACATGTTTATTTTTTTCATGTTAATAAAGGACTAACAATTTCCAATGAGTTTTTGTGTAGTCATATGGATCTCTACAATTAATTGGAGGATGAATGTTTTCTAAATAGTTCGTGTAAAACCATTAATTTGGGGCTTACGAAAGAACTAGTTTCGAAATAGTTCTTAAAAAACCATTTTCTGATTTTTCAGAATTTGGGGCTTACGACAGAACTGGTTGAATTCTGAGATTATTCTGTGTAAAATCAGATTTATCTGGTGTTTACGGCTGAATAAATGTTTCAGAATTTGATAATCTTTTTGGGGAATGAACTAGAATACTCTTGCAAAATCAGTTTCTTGAAACCATGCGTGGTTATAGAAATTTGGTGTTTGCGAATGAGGAGTTTTAGTTTCATTTTTTCGAAATTAGATTGTGCGTGTTTGTTATTTGAGATAACAAACAGTTTTCTGTGGGAAATGTCCGGAACACAGTGGGTGCTGGAACTGACCAGAATATTGTGGGTGCCGGTGTAGCTCCTATTAATTTGCATGAGTGCATATTAATGACGGAGGTTACAAATTCGAAATCACCATTATTTAAGACACTAATGTGCTGATATAATGGGTGGTATCCTTATTAATTGCAATTTAATTTGGAGGGTTACAAAATTTATAACGGTAATCATTAATGAGATTAATGACGAGTATTTATAACTTCTTATTAATTGTGATTAATCGCAACTTAATTTGAAGAATTATAAAGTATTGTAACGACGGTTATTGTTGGCATTTATGGAGAGATTTATTAGCTATCTACGAATTGCAATGACGAATCAGTTACATATTTGGATGAAAGTTTATTTAATAACCGACTTGATTCATCCACGAGCAAATAATTTGATAATTAACAAATTATAAATGGTCGTTGAGTTTATTTTAAGAATAAACAAATATCGGCTAATTTATTATTTGTTGAAATAACATCTTATTGATTTGCTGGAAAAAAAAACATTTAATAATTTGTTAAAATTAACATCTTATTAATTTGTGGGGAAAACATTTAATAATTTGTTGAAATAACATATTATTAATTTGTTGGTAAAACATATTGTGAATATGTTTAACTTGCTATTATTGAGAGTAGCAATTTAGTAATATTATATTACTATTATTGGGGGAGAACCCCAAGGGTCCCACAAATGTGGGGGTAACCCGTCGATCATGTAAATCGAGAATCTAAACGTACCCTAAAACGCCTACGGGCGAGTGAGAGAATACGTAACGGTTCAGTGGTACAGACCTTAAACGTCTGAAATAAATGATAAAATTCATTTACCACATTGAAAGCGGTTAACTTTCTCAATAAAAAAAAGTGAATGTCTTGAGTGACGACAAAGGGAATGCATGAACTGTGGGGGCGTTAATGTGTGGAAACATTTGGAAATCCACTAACAAGTGCAAGCATACAAATCTGAATCATGAATAGTGGTTTTTGAAACCTAAAGGGCAGTAGTAGCCTTTCGGTAGCCAAAAACACTAGGATCAAATTGTGATAAGTTTGCTTGCTTGTGGCAATACATGAGTGACTATTGTTCAAAATGAGCATTTTAGTCGATACTCTTGTGGTCAATAATGACATGTTGAGTTATTCAACTAAGTCACTGATTTGACATGATATAGTAGGTCATGAAAATATAAAACGATAAATGTTTTATTTTTCTAAATCTATTATTTAAATTGAAACACAAATATGAGTTTGTGTTTGAAGCAATGTATTGCTAAGTCTTCAGTTCGAAGTTTTGAACGGAGTACATAACCTAATGGTTTGATGCATTTGAGATGCGTGTAAAACCAAAAAAGGTTTAAAAGGTATTTTCTCAATTTATTGATGGTTGTACTAAACACTGATATGTCTACTTGATAAGAAGTAAAGACAAATCAGTCGAGATATTCATTCAAGTAAGAATGAATACGTGAATTCTATTGTTGAGGATTAAGGCTTGTCAGAAAACATGTTTAATCATGTGTGTTCTGTTGTGTTAATCTACCAACTTTAATCCAATGATTAAGTGTTAATCATTAAATGATAGACTATTTTTGAAAGTGTTAGATATTGTCTAACTAGTTCCGAAATGGTATATTCACATGGTTATGAATACATGATCAGTGTGATTGAAACGGTGAATATGAGACACCGTTCACATAATTGTGTTGATGGAATGACACCAATCGTTAAAGAACGATTTATTATGCTCTCGAGCAAAAATGTAGTTCTTAAACGACGAATATCATGTTGATAAGTTCAGGATTAAACTCTGAATTTGTACGGGAAGTGAGCTTTCCGCAAGTTATGGGTTGAACAAACTATCGCTTAGAAAGTTGGACCAAACAGTCAGAATTATAGAAGGCATTGTGCCTGACTATAAGTTCGTGAAAGTTTGGTGCTACCTAAGAAAGGTCTCAATCTTGTTCCTGGAAGGATTTGGATAGGATCGAAAACGGTAGATTGTGTGTTCATCGGATAAGCACAAAATGTAGTGCTGATCGGTTTCTAGTGCATAAAGCATATGACTTTAAAGTGCATATAGAACATTGTTCTATGCCCGAGAAGCATATTTTCAAAAAGAGAAGTTTTTCGCAAAACTCTTAACGCCTGGCGAGTGTGGCCAATACGTTGAGGGTTCAAAGCATTACGCTACCCAAGACAAGTGAACACTCAAACGGTGCTAGAAAAATGTGGAAAGTGAATCTTTTAAGGAAGATGAAGTGCATCGGCATGGTAAAAGGGTAAGTAATGAAACTTGCTTTGTCTCTTGACCTTCATGAGTGAAGGTGAATCGACGACATTGAAATAATCAATGTTTTCCATATAATGTGTATATGGGAAGATGCCATCAACAATGAGGTTGATAGGCACATGAGAAATAAGGTCAATTACTTTAAGGGTTTAGATAATTTTAATGTCTATACTCTAATCTCTATAAAAGGGACGCATCATTAATTAATGAGAACATGTGTTTTATAAATGGAGATCTAGAGAATTAGGAACAACCCATTGGGTTGTGGTTCCGTGTAAAGTAAGCCAAGGTGCGAAAACTTGTTAAGTCGTTATATGGACTAAAACAAACACCTAACTTATCATAGGTAGTCTCTTGTGCGTCAAGAACTGCACTAGACCAGTTATAGCCAACTCAGTGAGCAGACTCAATAGCTTTGCCAATGAGGCTTCTCAGATACATGAGATATACTGCCAATCATGAACTGCATTATACGAGATGTCCAAAATGTTTGGAGGGTATTTAGATACCAGGTGTATCTCGAACTTTAGCAATACAAGGTCCATTAGTGGATATGTTTGTACTTAAAGAGGTTGCAGTCTTATGGAGGTCTGTAAAATAGACCTGCATAGTTGGAGAAACTGTAGAGTTAGAATTCATAACGTTGAATCAAGCTACAGAAGAGGCAGATTGGCTGAGAAGTCTTGGGAGGTATTCCAAGTGGCCAAAATCTATTATCGCAATAAACGTGTACTGCTGCAGCCAGTCAGTTATTAAACGGGATCAGAATAATTTGTGTAATGGAAAGTCCCGACAAAGTCATGACATATTCGTCGGAAACACAAATCCGTAAGAGGAATTGCTAGCAAAAATTGTGGTATTCATAGACTTAGCAAGGTCTAAGGATAATAATGCGGATCCATATACAAAATGCTTGACTCGTGGGGGAGTTGGAGCATCATCGAGGGAAATGGGGTTTGAAGCCCAATAAATTGGAAACCTTCGCATAGGTAACCCAACCTGAACTGAAAACTTCAATCTCGGGTTCAATGGGAAACTGAATTGTGCGGGTAACCGAACAAAGCACTCGAGAACATAAGTTCTCAGCCCATTTCTATGATGAAAGAGTGATAGACCTATACCATTGTAAGGGTGAGCATGAGGCTCTTAATGAATCAAGTATCTCGAAGATCGAGTGGGGTGAGTCAGGACACCCTTGACTTGAAAATCACCTATAACGAGTGTGTATGGCCGATACTATGTGATGAGCTAGGGCTAAATCGCTAGAGCACTCGGTTGAATTTGCCAAGGCAGTCCAAGGCCAAATATGGACAACAACCAAAGGGCTTAGTAAGTGGTGTAAAGAGGACACTGTGTGAGTATTACCCTGGTATGCACAAACGCTAAAGGGTTCAAGGCTTTAAGGCTACCCAATAGTAGCATATCAGATTTTACATCACTATGGCAGGTTCAAGGCGCGCACTACCTGTCCTTATGCAGTGAATTCTCGTGGTTCTCGCAATTGCATTTAGGATGCACGTTGCATGTCAGTTGATTGCATTCATGTGGGGGATTGTTGGAAAAAACCGAAACGGTTTTGTAAGTGAATGCAATTTATTTGTGTAACTTACAATGTTAATTACCCCCCATTTATGGCATTATTGACATGTAACTCTTCATATGTTTTTTGGTAAAAAACATGCATATATCTATCCTTTTCAAAAGACAAGAAAAGTAGAGAAATAGATACATGGCATACATACACATACACACACAAACACATATGCATACATATAGAGAGAGAGTACCGCACCACCAACGGCCCGACCGTGGCTCGGTGCCGTTTCTGCCGAGTCACATGTGATAGACGTTGTACCTTGGTAACGAAGTGCCCCATTTAGCCAGAAGCAGAGGTGGCGGGACAAATATCGTTTAAGGGAAACTGCTTGCAGTTACCTCGTCTCGGACTTTAGTCCATTTCGGTATCATTTACATTATTTTATGTTTAAATCTTATATTTGATATTTATATATTTGAGGAAACCATTTTCTGTTTATTTGTCAATTTCTTTTCCGTAAAAATTATTGTGTTTATTTACAACGTACCCAACATAGAGGACATAAACGACTAGGAATTATGCTCGGAAGCAATTTTTTCAATACTAGCAACTGGGGCTCTAGCAAGATTTGTCTCTTGTTGAAATGACGGAATAGATCAAGATATTTTAATAAATAGAATAAGTTTCTCTTCCATTATATCATCACGTCTTTGGTACAACAGTATCATCGGAATTAAAAACATGGAGAGAGTTTTTGTTGGATTCGGTTTTAGGTGCTCCACTTTTGTTAATATATACACAAACAATTGGTTACCTTCCATGATATATCTAAGAGTTATGAACCTTTCCAGACCACATTATGGATACGGTAGATTTGTATTTTCTGTGTTCTTGTTTTCTTATAATGTCTCTCTGACATATTCCTCTCGTCTATACTTTTCGTCCACATTTCAAAAAACTGATCAAGTTACAGTTCTTATAAAATGCCGCATAATTCTACAATGAAATCTAATAAGTCAAACTTAAAAGAATTTGTTTCTATTTTCTTCTGTCTGTCCAAAGAAATAAGCCAATAACTGTATGTTTTTCTTGCAGAGGCTTCCTCCTCTGTCAACCGATCCTGCAAGATGTGAGCGTGCATTTGTGGGTAACACAATAGGACAAGCAAATGGTGTTTATGATAAGGCAATTGATCTCCGTTTCTGCGATTACACAAATGAGAAAACCAACCTTAAGGGAAAATCTCTTGCAGCAGCACTCATGTCTGGTGCCAAATTCGATGGTGCTGACATGTCCGAAGTGATTATGTCAAAGGCTTATGCTGCTAATGCTAGCTTCAAGGGTAAGTTCAATATCTTTCTAATCTTCATGTTTAATGTTCTTTCATAAGTTACAGTTTTGTATACGATTAGTACTAAACTTTATACAAGTAGTTAATTAGTACACCAATCTAATAAGTTTGTTGCTTTTGTACACGATATAGGAACGAAACATAGATTGGGGACTGAAGTAGAGACAAAATGTGGTAGGATAGTGTTTTACAATGTCCAAATTTAAAAGCATGATACAATGGTTTATAAATGTTGTGTTTTCATAAAGAAATAGTACTCCACCTATTATCGTTTTCCTATTTGGAACACAAAATGTACCAAACAACGAGAAATGTAACATTAGTATACTAATTGCTAATTTTTTATATTGGTGCAAAATCAATTTCGAATGATATGTTAATAACAAAACTGCTATGGCCCTTTTTATTTTTCTTACTTAAAAGATAAAGATCATCTTCGAAGAACACCTAGAGCAAGTTCTTTGCTTGCATGGCAACTTATTACTACAAGTGCATTTGGTTCACTAGCTTAAAAGTAGACGTATTTTGTAAATACACTGCAAAAGGTTATGTTAAGTCGATGCAACTTTTTCTTGCTTACGGGTAAACTTATTTATGCACCACAACGTGATTTTCGATTTGATCCATGTACATAAATTGTTCATTTCGTTTGCGTGACAGGCACAGACTTCACAAATGCAGTCATAGATCGTGTAAATTTCGAGAAAGCAGACCTCAGAGGAGCTGTGTTTAAGAACACGGTGCTGTCAGGTTCGACCTTCAATGAGGCTCAGTTAGAAGATGTGGTTTTCGAGGACACAATTATAGGTTACATTGATCTTCAGAAGCTGTGTACTAACACAACCATCACTGCCGATGGAAGAGCTGAACTAGGCTGTCGATAGCCCCTTGAAAGTCCATTTTACCTTGTTGATTTAGAAATATGGAAGAAGACAGAGGGCAAAAAGGAGAGCTACTATTATATTGTGACGCTTATACGGAGATGTGTATCTATTACTTGAGGTTGATTAATTTGTCTTCACCATTTTGTACTATATAATGTTATATGCTCTATTCGTATTGAATTTGCTTATTTTCGCAACCCCATATTTGATTGATACTTACAGACTCTCAAATGGCCAGTACAGTAAAGTGCAACGTGCCATACTTGTTTGTGTCTAGCTGATTAGGTTCCCTCTGTATAAACTTACGCACATACTTGGCAATGATTTTTACTAGCATAAGTTCATTAGAGTACTGTAAGACTACCGAAACATGTATGTCACCTCTTTAGAGGAATTTTAACTTTTAAGTGACCGTAACCAATCAGCCATGCCAGTGTCAACATACGTTACACAGATTTTAATCGTTAGCTTATGTAACAAAAGGTACTAAATACAATTGCTTCATCACAACCAGGTTGAAGATCATCAGTTTTCCTTTGATTGTTAAAGATCTATAATGCCCAGTGAAGTAGTCAGTAGTATATTTTTCATATACATGTTTCCTGAACGCATAGTCCGTCCCTTCAGGCAGAGATTTATCTTGCAGCAATCCAACTCCTATGGTTTCTGCTGCCTTGCTATCTACAAACCTCGACACCAAGACTTTCCGACTTTCCATCTATTTGAGTAGAAGTGTATGTGATGGACAAGATCATTGATATTACTACTAGCTGCAGTGCTAAGATTAGGTGATGAAAACTAGATGATGATATTAGTGTTAGTAGCATATTTCTTGCTTAATAACTCTTTGTTTTCAATTGGTTTGAACAAAATAATCTAAGTTGAATATTAAGAATTAAGACAGTTTTATGTTTACAGGTGAGTTTGCAACCTCAGTTGCAACTACAGTTCCAACCTGCCAATACGCAGGATTCTGTCTAATTCTGTCTAACTGCATTACTTAATCTTTAAATTCTTTTATTTGAATTAAAGTATGCAGGATATATTCTCATTTGTTTAAAAAGATTTACTTTATATATATTGAGAATATTAAGGTGATAAAGAATGGAAGTTGCTTAAAAGATATATATGGAGATTAGTTTAGGAGATATTGTTCCTTTTATTGTGCAACTAAAGCTCTATTATTATGCAAAATCTTTATCACGAAATTCAATCTATGTTTACAAAATCTGTTATGATCCAATTAGATTGAATGTTATATAAAGTTATGGTTTCAAAATATATTAAGATTTTATCTCTAAAATATATTATTTTATATGTTCCTTGTCTAAGTAAGTAGTAATTCATATTGTCAAGCAAGTTATTAACAGGTTAACATAAAGATCGAGATCAATCAAATCCAGCAGTATCTCGTGCAAAGATGGGAAGATTGAGATCAATTAGAAGAGTCCAAATCAATCAACAAAATCTTTAAGAAAGAAGATTGTTTTACTCTTTAAATAGTTAATAACTTTGCTTGTAAAAAGTGTGTGTTCTAAATTATAAAGAACTCAACTTTGATAGAATACACAATGAGCTTTTAAAACGAAAAACAATGGTGGGATGTCATTAATTTTTTGAGTGATAGTTATAAGGTAGGAGCAATATTGAGATAGGCAGAAAAAATTAGAGGGAGTCTGAGAGTATTTCATTAAGACTTGAATCCTATATTGTAAGCTTTTATAATATCATTAATCTGGGTGAGTGCCCCGGAGACGTAGCCTGGTTGGGTGAACTCCGTTATTAAATGTGCGTGTTAATTAGTTCAAGTACATTTAACTTTACAAGTTCTGTCCATCATTATTCTTAGGTTCCAACTGTGGTTCCAACTGTACTTGGAACCTAACTGCATAACAGCAACTAAAACAGCGGATAGGAATTTCAATTGGTATCAGAGCTTCACACTAGATTCTACTTAGTGTGAATCCTTTGTTCTGGTAAAGATGGACTTAATTAGGGAAGGAAATGCGTTTAACAAGCCACCATTGCTTGAAGGAGGAGTTAACTATGGAGTCAGGAAAATAAGAATGAGATCCTTCATCAAACAACAAGATGAACATGGAAGTCTGTACTCTATAGTTGGGAAGTTCCAACTGTTACTGATGGTGAAGGTGAACTGTTTTATGTGTCTGAAGAAAGATGGTCTGCTGATGAGGATAAAAAGTCAAGTGCAAACTCAACAGCAATAAACTTAATCTTTGTTGGTGTAACTCTAAGAGTGTTCAGGTATATCTCTCACTGTGAAACTGCCAAAGAGGCATGGGATATCCTATAAGTAACCTTTGAGGGAACTGTTAAAGTAAAAGCTTATAAACTTGAACAATTAACTACTCAGTTTGAAAATCTATGAATGGAGGAAGATGAAACTATTGAACAGTTTAATGGAAGAATCTGTCACATTGCCCATCAAGCAAGAACCTTAGGTGAAAAATACAATGATGCTAAACTTGTGAAGAAAACTCTAAGGTCTCTTCCAGAAAGATTTGAAATTAATGTAACTGCTATTGAGGAATCAACAGATCTAGAAAACGTAAAACTTGAAGAACTTATAGGAAATCTAAGCACTCATGAGTTAAAATTCTTCAAACCAAAGAGAACAGAAAGGGAATAGCCTTTCAAGCTAAGAAATTTGAATCTAAACTCTGTGATAATCTGCATGATGAAGAACAGCTAGCCTTTTTTGCTAAAAAGGTTTACAAAAAAATCTATAAGAAAAAACAGGATGATATTGGAATATCTAAAATCAATTTAGGCCATAATCTAGGCTTAATAATAATTCTAAAGGAAAGTGGAATGCAAAAGAAAATGATGACATAGACTATCAGTCTAGAGAAATTCTGTACAGGGAGTGTAGGGGTTATGGTCACATTCAGGCTGAGTGTGCTAACACTTTAAAAAGAAACAAAAATGCTTATATCACCACTCACAATAACAATGAATCTAAAAGTAACAGTGATGAGGAGGATGAATCTAATTTTGTTAACTCTATGGGAAGAATCACTGATAATGAACATGTCTATGAAAGTGATTGTGAGTCAGTTTCAACCACAGTTACAACTGCACTTAAAACCTATAGCAGTGATGAGGAAGAACCTTCAGAAGAGAATATTACTCAACAATATCTTGTTCTTTATAAAAAAATATCAAAGTATGAGCAAACAATCTATTATCATCAATAAACTCAATACAAATCTAAAAGATGAAATAAAGAACCTCATTGAACAACTCAACAGACAACAATTTAAGTTAAAAGAAACCAAAAAGAAAATGAAATTGTTGAATGTTTCAGCTTCAGATAAATTAGATGATATGTTGTCCTATTCTAGAGACTCAAAGGATAACAGTGGTTTGGGGTACTGTGGTTATAAAGGCTGGAAAAACTAGTTTTGTTAAAACCTCTATAAAATCTAAAACTTATGATACTGACAGCAAGGTTAGAAGTACAGTTGCAACCAGAAAAGAGTTGAAAGTTCTTAAGGCTAAACCTATACTTAATCCTAAATTGTGTAATTTTTGTAAAAGACCTGGACATCTAGAAATCAAGTGCTACTTAAAAATGCACATAAATTATATTTCTCAGAAAAACTATTTGTCCCCTACTTGGGATGAAAAGATGAATTGGTTTTGGAAAGTTAAGATTAAAAATGACTTAATTGACAACAATAAAGCTGTCATTACTTCTCTAAATGCTGTTACTACTAATGATTGATACTTTGACAGTGGTTACTCTAAACATATGACAGATAATGTAAGTGCTCTCAAAAATGTCATAAATCTTACAGGAAACACTGTTGTGTTTGGAGGTGGAGACACATGTAAAATAATTGGAAAAGGAATCTTGAACAAACCTGGAATGCCTGAAATCAATGATGTATTTCTGGTAGATGGTTTAAAGGCTACTCTTATTAGTATTAGTCAACTGTGTGATAACAAGATATTTGTTCAGTTTAATAAAGATAGATTTCTTATTACTGGTTTAAATGATGATCTGATCATGACAGGAGTTAGATCAGCAAATAGCTGCTATGTTTTTGAGAAAACTGAAAAAGAATTACCTGAGAATAGGTGCAATCAAGTTGTAACTAACAATGTTTATATTTGGCATAAAAGATTTGGTCATGTGAATTATAAAAGTTAGGATGAATTTGTTAAGAGAGAACTGATCAGAAGTATTCCTAATCTTCGCCCTAAAACTCAAGGTGTATGTGGTGATTGTTCAATAGGCAAACAAACAAAGAGTACTCACAAAAGTACTAGTCAGATCTACACTAAGAGAGTCTTAGAACTTCTTCATATTGATCTAATGGGTCCTATGAAAACTGAAAGTATTGGCGGTAAGAAGTACATTCTGGTAGTTGTAGATGATTTCTCTAGATACTCTTGGGTGGTGTTCTTAAAAGATAAAACTAAAATCTTTGAACTGTTTAAAGCACTTTGCTTGAAACTGCAACTTGAAAAAGGATCCACTATTGGTAAAATTGTTAGGGTCAGAAGTGATCATGGAACTGAATTTGAAAACAGTAGGTTTAGCAATTTTTACAACTCTCTAGGGATAAGTCATGAGTTTTCTGTACCAAAAACCCCACAACAAAATGGTGTAGTGGAAAGGAAAAAAAGAACTATTTAGGAAATGACAAGAGTCATGCTTAACTCTAAAAAACTTGCCAAAAGATTTTGGGCTGAAGCTGTCAATACTGCATGCTATATTGTTAATAGGGTCTATCTTACTAAAGGTACTACCATGAATGCTTATGAAATTTGAAAAGGTAGAAAACCAAATGTCAACTATTTTCAAATATTTGGGTTTGTCTGTTACATTCTTAAAGATAGAGAACATCTTGTCAAGTTTGATTCTAAAAATGATAAAGGAGTATTTCTTGGGTATGATCAAAATAGTAGGGCTTTTAGAGTCTATAATATGAGAACAAACTGTGTCATGGAATCATATAATGTGATATTTGATGATTTAAACGATGTGTATGTGACTACATGTGATGATGATGAGTCAGGAATCAAAAGTAAAGAAATAGAAGAAATTTAGCAAAAAAACAGTCCAGTACATAGTGGTTGCAACTGAGGTTGAAACCCAGAGTATAACAGATTCTGATGACGAAGAAGATAGCTCTGCAATCCAAACTGGAAGCAAGCCTCATTATGTAAGGACTCAGAAAAATCACTCTCTTGAAAATGTCATAGGAGAAGTCAATGCAGGTATGCAAATCAAAGGTAAAAGAAGTAATGTTGTTCATTTTTCCTGTTATATCTCTCAATTAGAACCTAAAAATATAAAAGAGGCATTGGAAGATAGTGAGTGGATACTAGTTATGCAAGAGCAACTATCTCAATTTGAGAGGAATGATGTGTGGACATTAGTACCCAGACCTAATAGTAAAAATGTTATAGGTACTAAATGGATCTTTAGGAATAAATGTAATGAAGATGACATAATTGATAGAAATAAAACTAGGCTTGTAGCTCAAGGATACACTCAAATTGAAGGAATAAACTTTGATGAAACTTTTGCCCCTGTAGCAAGAATAGAATCTATTAGAATGCTACTTTCTCTTGCTTTCCTGTATGACTTTAAGTGGTTTCAACTAGATATTAAAAGTGCTTTCTTAAATGGAAGTATTCAAGAAGAAGTTTATGTTAGTCAACCTAAAGGTTTTGAGGATCCTAAGTTTTCTGAACATGTTTATTTTTTTAAAAAGGCCTTGTATGGTTTAAAGGAATCCCCTAGAGTTTGGTATGAAAGACTGACTAAGTTCTTAATTGAAAAAGGTTTTAGCAGAGGGGGAGTTGACAAAACTCTTTTTACTAAGAAAACTCCTAAGCATATTATTGTTGTTCAAATTTATTTTGATGACATTGTGTTTGGTTCTACCTCTGATAATAAAATTGCTGAATTTATTTCTGATATGAAACATGAGTTTGAAATGAGTGGTGGAGGAGAATTAACTTAATTCAAGTTAAACAGAATGAAAAGGGCATTTTTCTATGCCAAATTAAGTATCCTGACAATCTTGTCAAGAAATTTGGTTTGAGTGAGAGTAAAGAAAAAAGAACACCTATGAGTACCACTCTAAAATTGTCAAAGAATGATAAAGGTAAGAGTGTTTGTCCTAGTCTTTATAGGTCTATGATTGGAAGTCTTCTCTATTTGACTGCTAGTAGACCAGATCTTTACTTAAGTATAGGAGTGTGTGCCAGATATCAGGCAAATCCTCTAGAATCCCATCTACTTGGGGTCAAAAACATCTTAAGGTATGTGAAAGGCACTACTCACCTTGGTCTGTGGTATTCTAAAGACACAAATCATTTTTTGGTTGGTTACTGTGATGCAGACTGGGCAGGTAATATAGATGACAGAAAAAGTAGTTCTGGTGGTTGTTTTTCTTTTGGGAATAATCTGATTTCATGGTTTAGTAAGACAAGAAATTGCATTCCTTTATCAACTGCTGAGCAGAGTATATTGCAGCTGATAGTGGCTGTACTCAACTTATATGGATGAAACAAATGTTATCTGATTATAATGTTAAACAAGAAGTGCTGACTCTGTTTTGCGATAACAAAAGTGCTATAGACTTGGCAAAGAATCCAGTATAACATTACAGAACTAAACATATTGATCTAAGACACCATTTTATCAGAGAATTAGTTGAAGAAAATAGCTTAATTTTAGAACATGTTTATACTGAAAGACAATTAGCAGATATTTTCACAAAACTCTTTGATACAAACAAGTTTGAAACCTTAAAGAATGATATTGGGGTATGTCACTATAGATATAATTAAATACTCTTTCTATGTATGCTTTTCTATGAGTAACATTATTAAATTTTGTGCTTAAGGTCTTGACTGAGCTATGAAGTTTTTTTTCTTGAAAATGCCGCTAATTGATGTCTCAAAAACAGATGTGGGATAACTTGCCCTAAAAGCTCTCTGGTAATAGAGTTGCAAGCACAAAGTGCAAATATTACATTCAGTTGCAAGATCAGTTGCAACCATAGTTGCAACCTCGTTCTGAATTACAGACAGGTCAGTGACTATCAAAAGAAACCCACATTGCTTATGATCAAATTCAGCATAAGATATTATTCAAACCGAACTTATATTAATAAAAAGCCAAGACAAAGTCTTGAAATTTTTGGCATCATTTATACTCTTTACTTGCTGAGATAATCAAACTAGTTTTTGTGTAGAGGAAAAACAGATTTGCTCATTATAACTCTTAGTCATAATTTTTAATGTATGGATATCCTATGATAAATATATATTCTTCAGTAAATTGTTAGTGTTAGGACCAGATTTCTGGCCTATGAACTATTTGTTGTCTATTGGTTTGAACTAAATAATCCTAGTTGATTGTTAAGAGTTGAGATAGTTTTAAGTTTACAAGTAAGGTTGCAACCACAGTTGCAACCACAGTTTCAACCTGCTGTTCTGCAGGATTCTATCCAGTTCAGTATTTCTGCATTAATATTCTTTAATAATGTTTATTTATTTTAAAGTATGCAAGATATATTCTCATATGATTTAGTTTGTGTATATTGAGAATATTAAAGTGATAAGGAAAGATGTTTCCTAAAAGATATAAGGAGATTAGTTTATCAAGATATGTTTCCTTTAAATGAGTCAAACTAGATCTCTATTTTGATGCAAGTCTTTATCACTTAATTCAATCTATGTTACCTATCAAAATCAGTATGATCTATTTCAGATTGAATAAGATATGGAGTTAATGTTTCAATATATAAATAGAAAGATTTTATCTCTAAAAGATACTATCTTATATGTTCCTTGTTTTAGGAAAAGACTAACTCCTATTTCCAAGCTAGTTATTAACATGTATTAACTAATGAAGATTGAGGTCAATCCTACGCTGAAGTATCTCGTGCAATATAGAATGATTGAAGTCAATCAAAAGAGTCAAAAGCAATCATCAAGATCTTGAAGAAAGAAGATTGTTTTTACTCCTATAAATAGTTGATAACTATGCTTGTAAAATGTGTGTTCTAAATTATAAATAACTCATTCTTGAGAGAATACACCATGAGCTTTTAAATGAAAAACAATGGTGGGATGTCATTGATATTTTGAGTGATAGTTATAAGGTAGGAGCAATATAGAGATAGGCAGAAAAACCTAGAGGGAGTCTGAGAGTTTTTCATTAGGACTTAAATCCTATATTGTAAGCTTTTATAATATCATAATCTGGGTGAGTGCCCCGGAGACGTAGCCCAGTTGGGTGAACTCCGTTGTTAAATGTGCGTGTGATTTAAGTCAAGTACATTTAACTTTACTGTTCTATCCATCATTATACTTAGGTTCCAACTGTGGTTGCAACTATACTTGGAACCTAACTGCATAAGAGCAACTAGAGCAGTGGATAGGAATTTCAATTGGTATCAGAGCTTCACACTAGATCTTACTTAGTGTGGATCCTGTGTTCTGGTAAAGATGGACTTAATGAGGGAAGGAAACGTGTTCAACAAACCACCATTGCTTGAAGGAGGAGTCAACTATGGAGTGTGCAAAATCACAATGAGATCCTTCATTAAACAGCAAGATGAGCAAGCATGGAAGACTGTATTGTATGGTTGGGAGGTTCCAACTGTTACGGATGGTGAAGGTGAACTGGTCTATGTACCTGAAGACAGATGGTCTGCTGAAGAGGACAAAAAATCAAGTGCAAACTCAACAACAATAAACTTGATATTTACTGGTGTAACTCTCAGTGTGTTCAGGTATATCTCTCACTGTGAAACTGCCAAAGAGGCATGGGATATTTTACAAGTAACCTTTGAAAGAACTGTTAAAGTAAAAGCCTTTAAACTCCAACAGTTAACTACTCAATTTGAAAATTTAAGAATGGAGGAAGATGAAACCATTGAACAGTTTAATGGTAGAATATGTCATATTGCCCATCAAGCTGGGACCTTAGGTGAATAATATAGTGATGCTAAACTTGTAAAGAAAACTCTAAGGTCTCTTCCAGAAAGGTTTGAAATTAAGGTTACTGCTATTGAAGAATCAACAGACTTAGATAATCTAAAACTTGAAGAACTTATAGGAAATCTAAGCACTCATGAGCTAAAAAATTTCAAACAAAAGAGACCAGAAAAAGGAATAGCCTTTCAGGCTAAGAAACCTAAATTTAAGGTCTGTGAGAAAATGAGTGATGAAGAACAGCTGGCCTTCTTTGCTAAAAATGTTTACAAAAAGTTCTATAAGAAAAAACAGGATGATACTGGAACATCCACAAACTTTCAGAAAAGAGATAATCAATTTAGGCCAGAATTTAGGTTTAATAATAATCCTAAAGGGAAGTGGAATCCTAAAGAGAAGGATGACAGAGATTATCAGCCTAGAGAAATTCAATGCAGAGAATGTAGAGGTTATGGTCACATTCAGTCTGAGTGTGCAAATACTTTAAAAATGAACAAAAATGCTGATATAACCACTCAGAGTGATAGTGAATATAAGAGCAACAGTGATGAAGAAAATGAATCTAACTTTGTTAATTTTATGGGAAGAATCACTGAAAAAGAACCTGCGTATGAAAGTGAATGTGAGTCTGTTTCAACCCTAGTTACAATTGCACTTAAAACCTATAGCAGTGATGAGGAAGAGCCCTCTGATGAAAATATTACTCAGCAGTATCTTGTCCTTTATGAAAAATATCAATGTCTGAGTAAACAATCCTTGATCATAAACAAATTTAATGCTAATATAAAGGATGAGGTAAAAAATCTCACTGAGCAACTCAACACACAACTAGTTGAGTTAACTGAGACCAAGAAGAAAATAAAACTGTTGAATGTGTCTGCATCAGATAAGTTAGATGACATGTTGTCCTATTCTAGAGGCTCTAAAGATAACAGTGGTTTGGGTTACTATGGTTATGAAAGCACTTGAAAAACTACTTTTGTTAAAGCTCTAGTTAAAGCTGAAACTCATGTTTTTGACAATAAGGTTAGAAGTACAGTTGCAACCAAGAAAAAACTGAATAATTTTTAAGGATAAATCTACTTTTGGTTTAAAACTGTGTAACTTTTGCAAAAGACCTGGACATCCAGAAATCAGGTGCTATTTAAAAATGAACATAAAGTATATTTCTCAAAAAAACTGGTTGGCCTCTTGCTATCAAAAGATGAACTGGGTCTGGAAGGTTAAAAGAAAATCTACCTAAATTGCCAACAATAAAGCTGTTATTACTTCTTTAAATGATGTTACTACTAATGATTGGTACTTTGACAGTGGTTGTTCTAAGACATGACAGGTAATGCAAGTGCTCTAAAAAATGTCAATCATCTTACAGGAAACACTGTTGTGTTTGGAGGTGGAGATACAGGTAAAATTATTGGGAAAAGAATCTTAAACAAACCTGGAATGCCTGAAATTAATGATGTGTTTCTTGTAGATCGTTTAAAAGCCAATCTTATCCGCATTAGTCAACTATGTGACAATAAGATGATTGTTAAGTTCAACAAAGATAATTGTCTTATTACTGATCTAAATGATGATTTGGTCATGATAGGAGTTAGATCAGCAAATAGCTGCTATATTTTTGAAAAATCTGAAAAAGAATTACCTCAGAATAGATGTAATCAAGCTATTACTAACAATGTTGATATTTGGCATAAAAGACTTGGTCATGTAAACTATAAAACCTTGGATAAACTTGTTAAAGAAGAATTGATTAGAGGTATTCCCAAACTCAGTTCTAAAAATCAAGGTGTTTGTGGTGATTGTGCAATAGGTAAACAAACAAAGAGTATTCACAAGAGTACTAATCAAATCTACACTAAGAGAGTCCTAGAACTTCTTCATATTGACTTAATGGGTCATATGCAAACTGAAAGTATTGTGATAAGTATATTTTGGTAGTTGTAGATGATTTCTCTAGATACTCTTGGGTGGTGTTTTTAAGGGATAAAACTGAAACTTTTGGACTCTTTGAAACCCTTTGCTTGAAACTGCAACTTGAAAAAGGTTCCACCATTGGTAAAATTGTTAGGGTCAGAAGTGATCATGGAACTGAATTTGAAAACAACAAGTTTAGCAATTTTTACAACTCTTTAGGTATAAGTCATAAGTTTTCTGCTCCAAAAACCCTCCACAACAAAATGGTATAGTGGAAAGAAAGAATAGAACTATTCAGGAAATGGCTAGAGTCATGCTTAATTCTAAGAAACTTGCCAAAAGATTTTGGGCTGAAGCTGTTAACACTGCATGCCATATTGTTAATAGGGTTTATATTACAAAAGGTATTACCATGACTGCTTATGAAATTTGGAAAGTTAGAAAACCTAATGTCAAGTATTTTCAAGTATTTGGGTGTGTTTTTTACATTCCTAAAGATAGAAAACATCTTGGAAAATTTGATTCTAAGAGTGACAAAGGGGTATTCCTTGGATATGCTCAAAACAGTAGAGCTTTTAGAGTCTTTAATCTGAGAACAAATTGTGTCATGGAATCATATAATGTGATATTTGATGATTTAAAAGATGTTGATGAGACTACAGGTGATGATGAAGAGTCAGGAATTACAGGAAAAGAAACAGGAGAAATTCAGCAAACAGGCAGTCCAGTAGTGGTTGGAAGCCCAGTTGCAACTGAGGTTGAAACCCAGAATACAACAGATTCTAAAGAAGAAGAAGAAAGATCTCCAATTCAAACTACAAGCAAGCCTCGCTATGTAAGGACTCAGACTCTCTTGATAATGTCATATGAGAAGTCACTTCAGGTATGAAAACCAGAGGTAAAAGAAGTGATGTTGTTCACTTTGCTTGCTATACTTCACAGTTAGAACCTAAGAATATAAAAGAAACATTGGAAGATAGTGAGTGGATTTTGGCTATGCAAGATGAACTGTCTCAATTTGAGAGGAATAATGTTTGGAATTTAGTACCTAGACCTAAGAGTAAAAATATTATAGGTACAAAATGGATCTTTAGGAATAAAAGTAATGAAGATGGAATCATTGTTAGGAATAAAGCTAGACTTGTAGCTCAAGGATACACTCAAATAGAAGGAATAGACTTTGATGAAACTTTTGCTCCTGTAGCAAAAATAGAATCTATTAGAATGCTCCTCTCACTTGCTTGCTTATATGACTTTAAGCTGTTTCAACTTGATATTAAAAGTGCCTTCTTAAATGGTAACATTCAAGAAGAAGTTTATGTTAGTCAACTCAAAGGATTTGAAGATCCAAAATTCCCTGAACATGTTTATTTACTGAAAAAGGTTTTGTATGGTTTAAAGCAAGCTCCTTGAGCTTGGTATGACAGGTTAACTAAGTTCCTAATTGAAAAAGGTTTTAACAGAGGGGAGTTGATAAAACTCTATTTACTAAGAAAACTACTAAGGATATCATCATTGCTCAAATTTATGTTGATGACATAGTGTTTGGCTCTACATCTGATATTAGAATTGTTGAATTTATCTCTGATATGAAGCATGAATTTGAAATGAGTGGTGGAGGAGAATTAACCTACTTCCTAGGATTGCAAGTTAAACAAAATGAAAAGGGTATTTTTCTATGCCAAAGTAACTATGCTGATAATCTTGTCAAGAAGTTTGGTTTAAGTGATAGTAAAGAGAAAAGAACTTCTATGAGTATTACTTTAAAATTGTCTAAGAATGATAAAGGTAAGAGTATTTGTCCTAGTCTCTATAGATCTATGATTGGAAGTCTTCTCTATTTAACTACTAGTAGACCAGATCTTTGCTTAAGTGTAGGAGTATGTGCCAGGTATCAGGCAAACCCTTTAAAATCTCACCTTCTGGCTGTCAAAAGGATTTTAAGATATGTAAAAGGAACTATTCATCTTGGTCTATGGTATTCTAAAGATACAAACCACTTTCTAGTTGGTTACTGTGATGCAGATTGGGCTGGTAATATAGATGACAGAAAAAGCACTTCTGGTGGTTGTTTTTATTTTGGAAATAATCTTGTTTCATGGTTTAGTAAAAAACAAAATTGCATTTCTTTATCAACTGCTGAGGCAGAATACATTGCAGCTGGAAGTGGATGAACTCAACTTATATGGATGAAACAAATATTAAATGATTATAATATTAAACAAGAAGTGTTAACTCTGTTTTATGATAACAAAAGTGCTATAGATTTGGCAAAGAATCCAGTACAACATTTCAGAACTAAACATATTGATCTAAGACACCATTTTATCAGAGAATTAGTTGAAGAAAAGAACTTAATTTTAGAACATGTTTCAACTAAAAACAATTAGCAGATATCTTCACAAAACCCCTTGATACAAACAAGTTTGAATCTTTAAGAAGTGATATAGGGGTATGTCACTATAGATCTAATTGAATACTCTTGCTATGTATGTCTGTTTTGAGTACCTTTAATACATTTTATTTCTAAGGTAAGTCTTGATTGAGCTATGAAGTTTTTGTCTTGAAAAAGCCTCTAATTGATATCTCAAAAACAGATGTGGGGTAACTTGTCCTAAAACCTCTCTGGTAATAGAGTTGCAAGCACAAAGTGCAAATTTTATAAGTAGGTTGCAAGCTCAGTTGCAACCTAGTTGAAAGCTCAATCTCAAATACAGAACAGATCAAGTGATTGTCTAAAGATTATCATACTACCTATGATAATAATCATAGTGAACAAAACAAATGAAATGCCAAGACAAATTCTTGAAATTTTTGACATCACTTATACTCTTTCCTTGCTGAGGTCATCAATCTAGTTTTTGTGTAGAGGAAAAACAGATTTGCTCAATATAGCTCCTAGACTTAATCTTTATTATGGATATTCTATGATAAATATATCTTCTTGAGTAAATGGATAGAATCTTGTTTTCAAAGTTCTATATCTATATGATATTGCTATCTTTATCTTGAAACAAGTCAAAATTATCTTCAAAACTTCAACTCCTTAAAATTCGAAATATTGGATAAATCTGTTTAACATTGGAATGTATATCTAAATTGTTTGCTAAATTTATCTTAATAAAAACAGTATCCTTCTTGATTAATTCGAATTTCAATTTTTTCATATCTGTTAAAAGGTAAGTTTCTATTTTTCAGGACATTTGTTTTAAAAAGAGATTTGGGTATATCTTTTCTATATTTACAAAGATTTGGGCTTAATTGCTATTTTTAATAACTCTTTTACTATCCCAAAATACTAAACAAATCAGAAGTTACTCTATCTCTCTTTCATTATTAAAAACCCTATTTTTCTGAAAAACCCCCTTTCTCTGCGTGTTCCAACCTTAGTTCCAACCCCAGATCCAACCATGTCTTCTTCCTCTCAAATTCAATCCAATCTCAACTATGATGATGACAACACTCTCAGAGACTTTATGAATCAATCCAAAACCAGTACAGGTTCTAAGGTTAAGGTAAGTGAAACTTCTTCTACCCAACCTAGGAAACGTAGGGTTAAGAAACGTACTCGTAGAAACCTACAGAGAGATCATATCTCTATTAAATATGTTTATGACACTCTCTATAACGAGGTTGATCCTAGGTTTTGGAATGGGATTATGTCTGACAGGTTCGGTGCACTAAGTCATAGGGAGATTCATGCTGAAAGGCAGTTAAATTTGGCTAGCTATAAGTACATTCAGGTGCATGTTAAAAAATTATTAAAGGATGTTGGTTTAGAAAAGACTATCAGCTACCTTGATTCTTACTTTCCTGAATTATTTAAGGAGTTCTATGCTAATTTAAATGCTGGTGTGTTTGATTAGGGTGATGGGAGAGTGTATGTAAGGGGTCTTACTCTAGATTTTAACCCTGATTTGATCAATAAGTTTCTAGGTTCTCCTAGTCCTTCTAAGGGTGGTGGTGATTATGGCATTCATGTTGTAGCTCTTCCAATTACAGGCAAGGAAAATCAGTTTGATGGAAATTCTATTAAACCTCTTTTCTTACTCTTAGTACTGCTGTGTTGCATATAATTTCTAAGTTTAATTGGACTCCAACCAAACAACCATCAAAACTTACCAAGGATATGGCAGTCTTTATCTATAGGATCATGTCAAAAATACCAATTAACTTTGGTAATCATGTGTTTAACCTCATCAAAGACTTTTGTGATGTCAAAGCTCCATCCATACTGCTACCCTTTCCTTGCTTGATAACTGAACTTATTCTGTCTCAAGTTATACCCACATCTTCCATACATCCTGTCCTAAACTCTTTTGAAAAGCTTACCAAGTGTCCTCCTGATTTATACATCTCTGCAAAGCTTCTAAAGGAAGGCCATATTAATGACATAACTGGTGAGAAGGGAAAGGAAAAGGTGTCTACTAGTGCTACTCCTAAGACGAAAGGAGTTAGAAGGTATCTGGAACAGCAGCTTGCCATCAACCAAGAGAAGAGAATTGAGTTAGACACTCATGATTATGAGATTAAAAAGCTGCTGAAAAATCTTAAAGAAAGTGACAATGACAGCTGCAGTGATAGTGGCTACTCTCTGAGCAGTGAAGAAGATGAAGACATCATCAGAGATGAACCTGTCTCCACAAGAGCTCCTTACTCCAGAAGGCCCCTTTAAAACCTAGTGTGTTTTGATTCTGACAAATAGGGGGAGAATGGAGTTTATGTGTTTATGTTTATGCTTTGAATTTCAATTTAATTTTTGCAAATTCTGTGTTAAGCCTATCTTGTGCCAGTATTTTTGGCCTTATGTTTGTTCTGCAATTTATTTCTGAATTATGTTTCTTTTTGAAATTGGAATATGTTTTGAAACTCTGGTGAATGGATAGTTGTCTATGTTTAAATAATGTCAGCCATTCTAACTTGAAGGGGAAGCTTAAATGGTTAACTCATAGGCAGTTAAAAATACAGTAAAAGATTGTGTTAGCTAACAAGTTTGCAGGTGGAGTATTTCTTCATAAACAGAGACTATTTGTCAAAACCAATGACAAAGGGGGAGATTGTTAGGACCAGATTTATGGCCTATGAACTATTTGTTGTCTATTGGTTTGAACTAAATAATCCTAGTTGATTGTTAAGAGTTGAGACGGTTTTAAGTTTACAAGTGAGGTTGCAACCTCAGTTGCAACCACAATTCCAACCTGTTGTTCTACAGGATTCTGTCCAGTTCTGTATTTCTGCATTACTATTCTTTAATAATGTTTATTTATTCTAAAGTGTTCAGGGTATATTCTCATATGATTTAGTTTGTGTATATTGATAATATTAAAGTGATAAGGAAAGATGTTTTCTAAAAGATATAAGGAGATTAGTTTATCAAGATATGTTTCCTTTAAATGAGTCAAACTAGATCTCTATTTTCATGCAAGTCTTTATCACTTAATTCAATCTGTGTTACCTATCAAAATCAGTATGATCTATTTCAAATTGAATAAGATAGGGAGTTAATGTTTCAATATATAAATAGAAAGATTTTATCTTTAAAAGATACTATCTTATATGTTCCTTGTTTTAGGAAAAGACTAACTCCTATTTCCAAGCTAGTTATTAACAGGTATTAACTTATGAAGATTAAGGTCAATCCTACGCTGAAGTATCTCGTGCAATATAGAATGATTGAAGTCAATCAAAAGAGTCAAAAGCAATCATCAAGATCTTGAAGAAAGAAGATTGTTTTTACTCCTATAAATAGTTGATAACTATGCTTGTAAAATGTGTGTTCTAAATTATAAAGAACTCATTCTTGAGAGAATACACCGTGAGCTTTTAAATGAAAAACAATGGTGGGATGCCATTGATATTTTGAGTGATAGTTATAATGTAGGAGCAATATAGAGATAGGCAGAAAAACCTAGAGGAAGTCTGAGAGTTTTTCATTAAGACTTAAATCATATATTGTAAGTTTTTATAATATCATAATCTGGGTGAGTGCCCCGGAGACGTAGCCCAGTTGGGTGAACTCCATTGTTAAATGTGCGTGTGATTTAGGTCAAGTACATTTAACTTTACTGTTCTGTCCATCATTATACTAAGGTTGTTGCGTATGCGTCCCGACAGTTAAAGGTCCATGAGAAGAATTATCCCACTCATGATCTTGAGTTGGCTACAGTGGTGTTTTCTTTGAAGTGTTGGCGGCACTACTTGTTTGGAGAGAGATTCAATGTGTTTTCGGATCACAAGAGTCTCAAGTATATTTTCACATAGCATGATCTAAACTTACGACAAATGAGGTGGATGGAGTATCTTGAGCAATACGACTTCGACTTGCAGTATTATTCTGGTAAAGCAAATATGGTGGCAGACGCCTTGAGTCGCAAGACTAGGTGTTCTTTGGCATGCGTCGCTATTCGTGAATGGGGAATGCTAAATGTTCTTAACGAGTTCGACTTGGAGATGGGGGAAGAAGAAAATTCAGCTGTGTTGTTCTCGGTGAAGGTGCAACCGTCATTAGTCTCGGGAGTAATTAAGGCCTAACAAGGGGACGAGGAATCTAAGGAAGTACACGTTAAAATCTTGAGTGAGTTGGGACTCGACAAATGGAAGGTGGGCTCAGATGGCGGAGTGAGATTTATGGAACGTCTATTTGTACCTTTAAGTATGCATGTGGATGTCATGGGAGAATTCCACCACTCTCGATTGGCATTTCATCCGGGTGGTACAAAGATGTACCATGACTTAGCTCGACAGTTTTATTGGAGTGGGATGAAAAAGGATGTGGCGGACTTTGTTAATAAATGTCTTACTTGTCAGCAAGTGAAGATAGAACATCAGGCCGGGAGGGTTGCTTAAACCTTTGCCTATACCCGAGTGGAAATGGGAACGTATAACTATGGACTTTGTAGTGGGGTTGCCGAGATCTAGTAGGGGGAAAGATGCGATATGGGTCGTAGTGGATCGGTTGACGAAATCGGCCCAGTTTCTCCCGATGCGTGTTAGCGACAAAGTCGAGCAGCTATGCAAGCTTTATGTCAGTGAGATTGTTCGCTTACATGGCATCCCAGTTTCTATTGTGTCTGATCGTGATCCTCGTTTTGTGTCTCGTTTCTGGCAGAGCCTTCAGAAGGCGTTAAGGATGAAACTAGATTTGAGTATGGCATATCACCCTCAGACCGATGGGCAGTCGGAGAGTACTATCCAAACTTTAGAGGATATGCTTCGTGCGTGTGTACTTGATTTTGGTGGGGGTTGGGAGAAACATGTGGCGTTGATTGAGTTCGCTTATAATAATAGTTATCATTCGAGCATTGAGATGGCCCCTTATGAGGCCCTATATGGATGACCTTGTAGATCTCCTGTGTGTTGGACGGAGGCCGGTGAATCGTCATTGTTAGGACTAGATGTGGTTCGAGAGACTACAGAGAAGATTATTTTGATTAAACAAAAGCTAGAGACAGCGAGAAGCCGTCAAAAGAGTTACGCGGATAGACGAAGGCGACCGTTGGAGTTTGGGGTGGGTGATCATGTGTTCCTTAAAATATTGCCGCGTAAGAGCATTATGCGTTTTGGGAGGCGTGGAAAGTTGTCACCGCGGTTTATTGGACCCTTTTTGATTTTGGAGAGAATTGGTGATCTGGCCTATCAATTAGCGTTGCCACCGCAATTGGCGAATGTACACCTAGTGTTTCATGTTTTGATGCTCCGGAAGTACGAGCCAGACCCATCTCATATTCTGAATTTTTCCGATCTTCGAGTACATGAGGACATTTCTTATGTGGTTCGTCCAGTCCGTATACTCGATAGACGTGAGCAGGTACTACGAAGGCGCGTTATTCCTTTGGTGAAAGTATTGTGGAGTCACCATGGGACCGAAGAGGCAACATGGGAACGTGAGCTGGAGATTCGTGCTAAGTATCCAGACTTATTTATTTATTCAGGTATGCGTTTAATTTCGGGACAAAATTCTTTTAAGTTGGGGAGAATGTAACGTCTCGGAAATTTTGTATTTTATTATTAATTTTAGTAATACGATAGTGATATTTAGTTTTGTGGGTGATTACGTTTTTGTGTGAAATATACACGTGTGATATGAAATTGGGTGTATATAATAGTGGTGGGTGTGATTTGTATTATTTAATAAGTAAGTGGACTAATTAGTAAATTAGTAAAACCTAAATATATAGATAATACATATACATATTACATAGATACATATATACATATATAGAAGAGAGAGGGAGACAAGCGGAGTTGACATAGAGAGAGACGAATGCCGGAGAAGGGATTAGGTCATCGGAAAGGAGCTGGTCAGGCTGTGGTGGTAGGTGGTGGTAGTGGGTGCGGTTTAGGGTTTTAGGGCAGCGACTTCGGGAGCCGATTACGAGGTCATCAGGGGTCCGTTTTCGACAATCAAATATGTTTTCTTAGACTATTTTTCGAGAGCTATCTATCCATGTAAGCCGTTTCATCTGATTTTAACTTTTATAAAAACCCATTTTTGGGAATATTTGCTATAATCCGAATTAGGGACTTTTATATTAATCCGTAGCTCGTTTTAATTATGTTTAGGGACTGTTTAAGGACCGTTACTGGGCTGTCCAGATCTGGTTCTAACTGTTCGTTGGGCTTTCGACTTGAGTTTGAGGTTTTTTGACAAACGAGCTCTCGTTTGTGTAGGTAAGGGGGAAGAATATGGTTTCGCTTTAAAGGCGGTTTTGTGTGTTGTTTGTTGTATGCTAGGTTATGTGAAATGGTTAGTGTGTATTGCATCGTTATTTTTTATGGTGATTATATTGTGTATGGCGATTTTACTATTTTTGTTATAAAATGAATTGTGGTGAATAAAGTGATTTAAATGTGTTATTTAATTAAATCTTTTAAAAACGTGGAAGTGGTGAAAGTGGTGAAAGTGTGGTAGTGGTGATATCGTGTATACTCTTGTGGTGGTGTATACTTATGTGGTGATGTGTTTATCTAATTACATCAAATATTATTAAGTGTGTTTTATGTTTTATTTTGGAGTTTACTGTTTTCGTGTTTGGTATTCGGAGTCTTTTATATTTATTTTAGGGATTGCAGTACCAAGTGTTAAGGCGGAGCTGTGTCAACTTATGGTGAGATCCCGGAAACTTGCGCAAGGATTAGGTATATCGGTACCATAGGGTTAGTCCCCATAAAGTTGGCCCCATATCTTTTGGTCACATGTTAGTGTCAGAATATGGGTGAGGGAACCATTGCACTTTGGGTCCTAGAGCAGAGTGGCTCTAAAAGTGGGTACATGTGAGACAATCCCGACTTTGTGTTTCGTTGAATCTTGTTTTATTTTGTTTTGTTTTATTATTAATTCAGTTGATCTTGATTATATGTTTGTTTACTTGTGTTGCGAGTTATATTTGTTGATGTGTTTTTCATGCAATTGCCTTTGTCATTATTTGCCAAGATATCATATTTGCCAGGTTAGGATTGTGTGTGCGTGCTTAGTAGCACGTGCCGTTTTTAAAGTGAGATTGTTTTCTTACCTCCTTTCTTTGTTTTTTGTACATTTTGTTGACGATCTATGTACAGGTGCTGACGTAGATGGTGGCGAAGTTTAGAGTGCTTGCATGAAGCTCATTATCATATTACACGTGATCGCGCGCACGCTAGACTTGTTTTTGTTCATTTTGGCATTATCTCATTTTGAGCCTTGTTGGCCTAGTAAGCGTTTAACGCGAGGTTAATTTTCTTTTGGTTCGAGTAACTTATCTCGTGCCCTTGTATATTTTGGATTACGCTATTTTATAGAATGTTAGCTGGGTTGGATTTGATTTTGGATTATTTGGTAATCGCGTTGCGATTTTGTTATATGTTGTTTCAGGCAGGTCTAATTTATTGGAAACACAGATACGCAAAGCTCATGCCGAAATTTTCTAAAACGTATTGTTTTGTTTGTGTTGTCACATTTGAACACCGTTGGCTACCCTTAGGCCAATTTAGTGAATCAAATGTGATTATCGGCATGCCCTGAAGTATTTATTTGGTTCTATTGATTGGCATATTATCGAATGGCTTTCCGCATGTTTCGTTATTTTAAATTTTTTCCCTTTTTATTTTAATTTACATTCACGGCCTTGGGTTATCCAAAATTCGGGCCGTGACAGTAAGTGAACCCTCTTCTACCCAACCTCAAAAATGTAGGGTTAAGAAACGTCCTGGCAGAAACACACAGAGAGACCCTATCTTTGTTAAATATACCTATGATACTCTTAATAATGAGGTTGATCCTAGGTTTTGGAATAAAATCATGTCTGATAGGTTTGTTGAGTTTGGTCATAGGGAAATACATTCTGAAAGGCAGCTAAATCTGGCTAGTTATAGGAATATTCAGCATCATGTTGAGAATTTGTTGAAAGAAGTTGGTCTTGTCAGAACAATAAGTTACCCTGAATCTTACTATTCTGAACTAATTAGGGAATTCTATGCTAATCTGAATGCTGAGGTGTTTGATGAGAGTGATATAGCTTTTGGTATAGTGTTTGTGAGGGATCATAGTCTTGATTTTAACCCTGAAATAATCAATAAGTTTCTAGATACTCCTAGTCATCCTGAGGGTGATCTTGACTATGATATACTTGTTGTAGCTCTAGCAATTACAGGAAAAGAAAATCAGTTTGATGGTAATTCCATTAAAACTTCAGCTCTTACTCTTAGTGCAGCTGTTCTACATAGAATCTTTAAGTTCAATTGGACACCTACTAAGCAACCATCTAAACTCACCAAAGAAATGGCAGTATTCATCTATAGAATTATGTCTAAAATTCTCATCAATTTTGGTGAGCATGTGTTCAAATTGATCAAAGAGTTTGCTGATGTCAAATCTAACTCTGTCTTGCTTCCTTTTCCTTGCCTAATTTCTAGAATTCTTCTTTCTCAAGTGGATCTTGTACCCTCTTCTTCTGTAAATCCTCTTCTTCAATCTTTTGAGAAATCTACCAAGTGCTCTTCTGCTCTCTATATTTCTGCTAAACTTCTTAAGGAAGGTCATATCGATGACTTTACCGGTGAAAAGGAAAAAGAAAAAGAGTCTACTAGTGCTGCTCCTAAGAAGAAGGGTATTATAAGGTATCTGCTACAACAACTAGCTGCAAATTAAGAGAAAAGGCCTGAGTTAGACACTCATGACTATAACCTTAATAGACTGCTCAAAAACCTCAAGGAAAGTGACAATGAGAGTGACAGTGACATTGGGTACTCCTTAAGCAGTCAAGATAATGATGTGGTAAGGGATGAACATGTTTCCTCAAGAGCCCCTAGACATTGATGAGTCAAGTAATAGCAACTAGTTTGTCGTGACTGTGACAAATAGGGGGAGAAATTTGAAGAGTTTATGTTATGTGTTTTATTTCAATTTCTGCAAATTATGTGTTAAAACTATTATGTGCCAGTTTTTTTGGCCTTGTGTTTTGTTTGCAACTTATTTCTGAAATACTGTTTTTTAATGTTTGAATAAGTTTTGTACTTGGTGAAATTGATGAATGAATGTTTATTTGAGTTATATTGTCTGCAATTCTATCTTGCAGGGAGAGCTTAAGTGTTTAACTCAAAACCACTTGCAATGTTCTGTAATTTTAAAATACAGGGGAGATTGTATGTGCTAACATATTTTGCAGGTGGAGCTATTTGTATAAACTCATATTATTTGTCAAATCTAATGACAAAGGGGGATATTGTTAGGACCATATTTCTGGCATATTAACTCTTTGTTGTCAATTAGTTTGAACAAAATAATCTAAGCTGAATGTTAAGAATTAAGACAGTTTTATGTTTACATGTGAGGTTGCAATCGCAGTTGCAACTACAGTTACAACCTGCCAATACACAGGATTCTGTCTAATTCTGTCTAACTGCATTACTAAATCTTTAAAGTCTTTTATTTGAATTAAAGTATGCAGAATATATTCTCATTTGTTTAAAAAGATTTACCTTTTATATATTGAGAATATTAAGGTGATAAAGAATGGAAGTTGCTTAAAAGATATATGGAGATTAGTTTAGGAGATATTGTTCCTTTTATTGTGCAACTAAATCTCTATTATTATGCAAAGTTTTTATCACGAAATTCAATCTATGTGTTTACAAAATCTGTTATGATCCAATTAGATTGAATGTTATATAGAGTTATGATTTCAAAATATATTAAGATTTTATCTCTAAAATATATTATTTTATATGTTCCTTGTTTAAGAAAATAGTAACTCTTATTGTTAAGTAAGTTATTAACATGTTAACATGAAGATTGAGATCAATCAAATGCAGCAGTATCTCGTGCAAAGATGGAAAGATTGAGATCAATTAGAAGAGGCCAAATCAATCAACAAGATCTTGAAAAAAGAATAGTGTTTTACTCTTTAAATAGTTAATAAATTTGCTTATAAAAAGTATGTGTTATAAATTATAAAAAAAACTCAAATTTGAGAGAATACACATTGAGCTTTTAAAACGAAAAACAATGGTGGGATGTCATTGATTTTTTGAGTGATAGTTATAAGGTAGGAGGAATATTAAGATAGGCAAAAAAACATAGAGAGAGTATGAGAGTTTTTCATTAAGACTTGAATCCTATATTGTAAGCTTTTATAATTTCATTAATTTGGGTGAGTGCCCCGGAGACGTATCCTAGTTGGGTGAACTCTGTTGTTAAATGTGCGTGTGAATTAGTTCAAGTATATTTAACTTTACAATTTATGTCGATCATTATTCTTAGGTTCCAATTGTGATTCCAACTGTACTTGGAACCTAACTGTATAACATCAACTAGAACAACAGATAGGAATTTCAATTAGGATCTACAATTCTTGATTTCGTTCGATATGCTACTTTCTCATATAATTTTAATCTAATTTTCGATACGCATTGATATCCATAAATGAATATTCTGCATTCGGATTTTTAACCCATTCCTCCACATTAATTTCTTATTTTGCTCATGACCCGAGCCACCAATAGACTGATGCTACTCCAATCACGAACATCATTGAGGCCATTCGCCAACGACCTAACACCTAAATGCTATTTACTTTCAGCTTAAAATTTATATACTTCGACTGAATCTTATGTACTTTCAACTCCATTTGTCGTTAAAAATGTATTTATTGGTGAAAACGCTGTTTTTTATGAATTATGTTGTTTTTTTATAAACAAATTACTTTTTCTGAAAAAAACCGCTCTTTAGATGAAAAGGCCGCTTTCGGGTGACTAATAGAGTTTTCGTGATGAAAAATATCGTTTTTCACGTGAAAAATCGCTCAATGATGACAAACATCGTTTTATGGTGAAAAAACAATTTTCATCAAAAACATGTATTTTCACCAAAAGCCGACTTTTCTCACAAAAGAATTGACTTTTTTACAATAAAGTAATTTTTTTCACCAAAAAGAGCCTTATAAAAAAACATTATTTCACAAAAAAAACATTTATACTAAAAAAAAAAGTTTCACAAAAAAAAAATGCCTTTTGACAAAAAATATATATTTTTCACGAAAAAGAAAGTTTTTCCACTATAAATACATTTTTTCGAAAAAAAATTAAGATTTTTTACTAAAGAAACGCATTTTTAAAAGGCTTTTCCAGAAAGTAATTTTTTCATCTAATTGGCAATTTTTTCATTGTAAAAAAGTAATTTATTATTTTTATCAAATCTCTTGATCTAACACCAACTTGAAATGCTATTGTCTAGCTGGACAATATTTGTTACATGTAATTTAAGAGAATAAAAATACTGATAGTGTAATATATCGTTTCTTGTTACGACCTTTTGGCTTTGCAAAAATCAGGTTAGCTCGATAAACACGTTATGTTATTATAATGTCTTAAACTCTTAGACTACATTTTCTCGAGTTTGATTTGCGAACACAAAAAAAAAAAAAGGAATTTCCTTAAAGGAAAATTTCATTTTCTTGACGGTTCTCATAAAATACTAAGCACAATTGAAAAAACCGCTTGTCTATCGGAAAAAAAATACTAAGTCGGTATCAAACCAATCAGATTTTAGCAATTTAGTACCTAACTCACCTCATTCTCCCAATTAGGTTTCCAAGTTTTGTGTTTAACATTCAATCAAGACATACATGTTCAATTAACCATTATACATTGCGTACAAAATTGGAAAAAGTTGGTAACACTTAGTACTGGTTTGGTCACGTATGTTGTAAATTGGGTAACAAATTTGTAAAATAAGGTAGTATAAAGTCTTTTTCCAATTAGAAAATAGATCGTGAGTGTCTCGATTAAAAATAAAACATTAAATTGAGTATTTCAATTTAGAAAAGTCGCTAAATTGGATACTAAATTGACTAAAGTTGATAGATTAGATACCAATTTAACTTTTTTCCATTTTCTATCATTTTCTTTTCTTTTTCTTTCTTCTACATTTTTATAGTATAAACCGATGAGTTAATTCATGTTTTTTTTACCAAACTATCAGGTGTTAACAATTTTCATACCCAACTACGAAATTTAATAATTTACATACTAATTTAACAATAATTGATCAATCATCATACTTTTGCTCACTTGACACGACGTGACACAAATTAACCAAACATATGTTAAATGACGTGGTAACACCTCATGATCTGAGTTTTTATTTTATTTTATTTTATTTTATGATTAATAAAAAAAATCGTAAATGTTTAAAACTTGGTTACACTCGTAAGAATTTTAGTTTATAAATTTACAAATTAATTTTTCTAAATGTTTATTGATAATTCTTTTGACTTTTTTTTCTCATTGTTTAAAAAAAATAAAAAAAATACAAAAAATGTAAAATTAGTGCAAAATGGTCAGAGAAGTTTGAAAATGAGTTTTAAATTTATAGAATTGTATTTTGATTTTTTTATGAGTTTTTTTTAAAAGGAACAAAAAATTAATTCAATAAAAAATCATTAAGAAAATCAAAATACAATTATGTAAATTTAAAACTCATTTTTTAACTTCTCTAACTATTTTGTACAAGTTTTCCGTTTTCTGTATAAAAAAAAAAAAAAGAGCAAGAAAAAAAAATCATAAACATTTAGAAAAATTAATTTATAAATTTATAAACTCAGAAACTGGATTAGACCCAATAAAAGCTTGTACAATAGCAGTTGAAAGAGTATATACTGCATTAGGTAAAACTGTGTTTGTATAACAATCTATGCCTTGCTCAGTTTTTATAGGATTCCTAACAATTTTAGTGGCTGTCAAAATCATTCGTTGTTGTTCAGGAGACAGAATATTGTCCCACCAACCACGTAGTTGGCCTGCGAAACCTGCTACAATAAATTCAGCGATTTGGTAGTCCGTGTTATTAGCACTAAGACATACCGTAGAATACATAGTAACTCTATGTAATAAAACCATAATTTGGTATTCAGTCATACCATCAATATTTCATTCATAAATGGTTCTAGCACTAAAACTAGCAGCAAGATTAGCACTTTCTTCTTCATAAAGAATATCTTGTGGTGTCGGTCTAGAATAATAATGTTTCATAGGGGCAGTTGGAATAGTCTTTCTACCAAAAGCCGTGGATTTTCCAAAAACATTTTGGTTTATACTAGCATGTTGGTCTGGAGTATGTTCCATGGCTAATAATTGTTCTTCTAAATTTAGAAGCAATAAACCATATCGTAGTTCCGATGCTTCTGTTATATGTAGAAAATGTGGTAAAACAGGGGATTATGCCAATAAATGTTGGACAAATAAGAAATTAAATTAAATTACTGATGAAGGTCTTAAAAAACAGCTTATAGCTGTTATGTTATATTCATCTGATAACGAATCGGATACTAATGATATAGAAGATTATAACGATGAGTCTGAGCAAAACAGCTCTTCTTCTTCAGATTCCGATTGCGGTTGTAAAGATAATCACTATAAAGCTATGCTTGACATGAATGGATTAAGTATTAATGTTCTTACATCCCAAGAAAGATCTATATTGGATCTGATCAATGAAATTGATAATCCCGATATTAAGAAAAAAATGATTGAGCATTATTTAGATGTTCTTACCAAAGGTAAGCAAAAAGAAACTCCTTATATTCCTTACTCTCTAAAACAAGTTTTTCAAGGGCTCCAGTCCCTTCCTTCTAAAAATATTTCCAATAAGGAAATTCATAGAGTTGTAACAACCTTAAAAGAGGAAATAAATGTCCTCAAAATAAAAGATATTTCTATTTCAGATTTACAAAGTGAAATCCATTTTTTAAAATATGAAGTCAAATTTCTCAAGGATTACATACAAAAAGACATTCCTTTTTCAGAGGAACAAATTGATCCCAATTCTAATGATGAAACTTTTCTTAATACTATCGATAGGATTACCTATCAAAAGTGGCATTCTCAGGTTACGCTTGTTATTAATAAAGAATATACGTTTTCTGGCCAAGCCCTTATTGATAGTGGGGCTGATTTAAATTGTATTTGTGAATGATTAATTCCTACACATTATTATGATAAGACTTCACAATCCCTTAATAATGCAGATGGATCTCGTATGAAGATCCAGTATAAATTATCAAATGCTTATATTTGCAATTCAGGAATATGTTTCCAAACAACCTTTGTTATAGTTCGAGGCCTTACCCAACAAATCATTTTGGGTACTCCCTTTTTAAACTTAATTGAACCATTTATGGTTACATCAAAGGGTATTGTATTTGAAACAAATGGTCAAAATATTACGTTTGATTTTATTACTAAACCACAAACAAGGGAAATTGATATGATAAAAGAAACATTAATTTATAAGGAAAATCAGATCAATTTTCTACAAAAAGATTTAAAGATTATGAATATTTCTAAACAAATTATTTCTCAAAAAAATAAGATTAATTTTATCACCAGTCTTATCAAAAAAGAAATATGCAGTGATCTCCCCACTGCATTTTGGGATAGAAAACGACATATTGTCACACTTCCTTATGAAGAAGATTTTAAAGATACTAATATTACCACTATGGCTAGACCTGCCCAAATGGGACTTGATCTTATTGAATATTGCAAAGAAAAAATAAATTATTTATTACAAAAGAAACTTATTCGTAAATCCTATTCTCCTTGGAGTTGCACTGCTTTTTATGTGTACAAAAATGCAGAAATAGAACGAGGAGCCCCTCGATTAGTTATTAATTATAAACCTTTAAATAAGATTTTAAAATGGATTAGGTATCCTATTCCGAATAAAAAAGATTTACTCACCAGGATACAGTCTGCCAATGTCTTTTCAAAATTTGATTTAAAATCTGGTTATTGGCAAATCCAAATTGATGAAAAGGATAAGTATAAAACGGCGTTTGTAGTTCCTATGGGACATTATGAATCGAATGTGATGCCATTTGGATTAAAAAATACTCCTTCAAAATTTCAAAACATTATGAATGATATTTTTTATCCTTATTCTTCATTCACTATAGTTTATATTGATGATATTCTCATATTCTCTCAAAACATAGACCAACATTTTAAACATATAAATATTTTTATAAAACTAATAAAAGCTGCAGGATTAGTAGTTTCTGCAACTAAAATGTCTTTATTTCAAACACATTCGTTTTTTAGGTCAGGAAATAGACCAGGGGAAAATTATCCCTATTGATCGAGCTATTCAGTTTGCGGATAAATTCCCCGATATTTTACAAGAAAAAACCCAATTACAAAGATTTTTGGGAAGTCTCAATTATATTGCTGATTATTATAAGAACCTCTCCATCGACAGTTCTCCCTTATATGAGCGATTAAAGAAGAATCCACCTCTATGGAGTGATATTCACACAAATGCAGTTAGACTTATTAAGTCTAAAGTCAAAAGTTTACCTTGTTTAGCACTAATATCTCCAACAAGTTTTAAAATTGTGGAGACAGACGCTTCAGATATAGGTTATGGAGGAATATTAAAACAAAAATTTCCCTCTAAAGATAAAGAAATATTATCTCGCTATACTTTTGGAAAATGGAATAATGCCCAGACAAATTATTCCACCATAAAGAAAGAAATTCTTTCTGTAGTAAATTGTATTACCAAATTTCAAGATGATTTATTAAATCAAAAATGTCTTCTAAGAATTGATTGTAAAGCAGTAAAAGATGTCTTAGAAAAGGATGTCAAAAATTTAGCATCCAAACAAATATTTGCAAGATGACAATCTATTTTGTCTATTTTTTTGACTTTGATATTGAATACATTATTCTCTTCCTGATTTTCTGACCAGTGAATTTATTCTTGGCTCCAAATGAGCCAGTCAAGTCACGGACGGAGGGAATATTCCTCTTCACATGATAAACATGAATATGATAAGCAGAGATATTCCTCTCCTCGATCTATTACAGGCTCTGCTAAGAGCTCCAGCTCATCTAAGGGCTCCCTACCCAGATCCAAGAGGGAACCCGCTGATTATGAGGATTATTTATCCTCTGGTAAAACTCAAGAGAGCTTCCTTGAAGCTCTTAAAGAACCAGTTCTTCCTGGAAAGAAAAAAGAAGAGGAAGAAGTAGTTATTCTTCTTCAAAAAGGAGATGAGAGGCTATTTACCTCCCCAAATACATTGGCCAAAAGATATTTTGATACATAGGTTAATTTCCCTTTAATTGATAATAAAGACTTGAAATATTTTCAGTCTATTCTTATTGAAACAGGTTCAGTGGCTTTCAACCATATGAATCAAAATAAACATACTGGGGATATTTACTTCAGTAAAGCTTTCATTCGCAAAGTCATTCATATTACTGAATGTGGTTTAAACCCTAACAAGCCTATGCAGCTAAATTTTTCCCATAAAAATTATAATTATTGGGATTATATTTCTGTTTAGAAGTATGCCTTCTATTATCAAAATAGGGCAGAAAAACACACATGGTTCATCAGATTGGAACCATCATTATTAACTCAAAAACTACCATATTGGTTTTATCATTGGTTTTCCTTTATAGGGCCAAATGAGGACATTCTACCTCCAGATATTTTTACTAAATATGAAGACTATCTTTTAAGTAGCCCCAAAATTCGGGGGTAAAAGTGATCAAAGGAAGTAATTTACTTCGTTTTATTACTACGTTCATGGCAATGGTTCTATGCAGTTAAACCAACCGAAATTGGTATTATGGCCTTAGTCAGGCAATCCTATTATAAATGGTGGACAAAGTTTGATTATAAGCTAGTCCTCATTAAAATCCAAGAGACTATTGAATCCTATAACAAAATGGAAAGGGAATATGCTCCCGAGAAAAAGACGATTGGTCTGCCTTCAATTGCAGATCTTAAAACAAAATACCCTTCGGCATCAAACATTGAGCTCAAAGAAAAATTATTGGAATACCTCCAGCAATAGTTAGATGTGGACTTTTCTGACTGTTTTCAAGCAAACTCATCAAAATCAGATTTCATGATGGATGAAGACAAAGGCAAAGGAACATTGAATTAATGCTTTTGTAAATTGTTATTACAGTAAAGAAAAGATTCCTTTATTTACTACTTTTGCAATTATGTATTTGATGGGGCCCAATGAGCACCCAGCGTAATTAAAAGAAAAGCTGTGAATCATTTCATTTTTACTGTTTAAGCCACTATGTTTTGGCTTCTTCTATTTCAGCCACTATGTTTTGGCTTTTGTCGGCCGCCTTGTTTTTGGCCTTTATGTACCGAATCTAAGAATAGTAACCGGTAGCCGGTATTTCTTAGATATTTTGCCTATACAAGAGAAGGTAGTTCTTCTCAGATTCTGATGAGTGTAACCAAATTTTAAATATTTACGGTTTTTTTATTTTTTTTCAAAAAAAATCATAAAATAAAAAAAACTCAGATCATGAGGTGTTGTCACGTCATTTGACATCTTTTTGATTAATTTGTGTCACGTTGTGTTATGTGAATAAAAATATTAATTATTATTAAATTAGTATGTAAATTGTTTAATTTGATAGTGGGATACGGTTAAATTTGGGAAAAAAAATATATTTAATGTACTGTACTGTATGTTTTTAACGATTTAGATATCATACTAACAAAATTAACAATTGACGTACCGAAAGTTAGTTTCAATTTTCATTTTGATCGTATTGTTTGTAAATTATATAAATTTAAAAGCTTAATTTTTTGAAATCTTATAAATTCAAAACTATATATATATATATATATATATATATATATATATATACACAACTAAACCGATCTATCTTTCTCTCTCTTCCTGTATTTCTCTCCTCACTCTATTTAGCTCTTATAGTTCCATCAATAAAAGGTGTGTCTAATTCTTTCCTTTTTTTTAAAAAAAATAATAATTAATTTCCACCATTACATTCTCGATTTTGGGTTGGTTTCTTTTAATCTCAATGAATAGGTTTCTTTTAACTACCCTTTACCGAGTTTTTTTTGCTACCTTTAATTGATTGCTAATATATTTATTTATTTATTTTTCATTTTCTTTAATCATCTAACATTTGCCACCTTATTTTTTTGTTTTCTTAATGTGTAGTATTATGCAGATTATTTAAAACATTTAATGGAGCGGAGAACTAATTCTCTACTATCTTTTAATTTTAAATACTACTAACAACCAAATAAATAAACCCTCATTTTCTCATAGGGAAAATAATCATTTAGAACTTAATTATCAAAAACCCATGTTTAAAATCTCTTTTAAAATTAAATACAAATTCTACGTTGATACTCTTTTGTTTTTAACTTTGATGCTACGTTGATATGTACCAAATCTTAAATAAGAGTTGAGCATGTGGATTTTTGGATATTAAGTGTGAATTTATATACTAATCAATGATTCTCTCTTGCTCTTATATTAGTGAAATGTCAGGGTTTTCAAACTCTATACCAACTGATTTGCTGAACTTTTCATTTGGGATAACGATTAGTATGCGGATTAAAGCATTTTTCTTTTCTTAATTTCTTGTCTATTATTATTCAGATGATTTAAAGCATTTAATCAAGTGAAGAACTAATTTATTTACTAATTCTCTAGCTTCTAATTTAAAAAAGTACTAACAACCAAACCAAACCAAACCCTCATTTGCTCATATACTAGTGAAATGTCAGGATTTTTTACTCACTTTATTTTTTTTTTCTTTTTTGTCTTTGTTGCTATGGAATTCTGTAAATCAGGTTTTTGGTTTTCTCCCCTTTTTTCTTTTGGGATTATGATTAATATGCGCGATTTTTTTATTCCTGTACCGTAAAATCTACTAAATGTATTAGATAGATTTAGATTACCGTGAAGGACAACTTGTATGTAAAAATGATAAGAGAAGTACGAATTTTTAAGCTTAAATGATTTCATTTGCTTCTAGGATGAGCTACATTTGGTTTATCAGCTTAAAAGCTGAGCTTTTTGTTCTTTGGCCTGCAAAAGCTAGAATTTTACATTTCTTTTCCCAGCGTCAAATAAGCAGCCTTATTTTTCTGAAAAATTGACCCAACTGAAAGAAAGATTTTTACTTATTTATCAAAAACAAAGGTCTTCAATCTTTGTTTCACTTAGGTCAATATTTATTTAATTTGATATATTTTTTTTTTTATTTGGTAGTATTGACCCAACTGAAAGAAAGATTTTTTACTTACGTGAATGAAAAATTGAAGACCTTTGTTTTTACTTAATAAGTATTGTACCTTAACTTAATTTTACCCTTTTTTTACTGTAGCCTAATGTCCACTAAAAGTATTAGATAGAATACTGTGAAGGGCAACTTGTTTGTAAAATGATATAAGATGTAAGAGTGGTAATGTAAGATTTTTTAAGCTTAAGCTACATATTAGAAACCTTACATGCTTCGGTTGAACAACAAAGCGAAGATTGAACAGCAGAGAGAAGAAAGAAGAACAACAAAGAAAAAGCTCTTATGTCTTATTATTATGTTTATACATCTAATTTATGTAGTGATAACATCTAATTTATGTAGTGATAGTATTTACATTAGAAGCCCATGTAGTACCCAACTAATGCATATGAACCTAAAGATATATAAACTAGTATACATCATTCAAAAAGATAAATATAAATGATAATAGCCCCCCTCAAGATGGAGAATGAAGAGTCTGAATTCCCATCTTGTCTAACAAGGAATATAGCAAAGAAAAACTGAGGGCTTTGGTGAATATGTCTGCGAGTTGGTACCGTGAGTAAACATGTAAAAGGTGTATTTTTTCTTCAAGAATCTTATCTCTGACGAAGTGACAGTCGATTTCTATGTGTTTAGTTCGTTCATGTTGTACGGGATTGTGAGCTAACGCAATTGCAGACTTGCTATCGGTAAAGACAGCAATCGGGCCCGAAAAGGGAACTGTCAAATCAGCAAGCAATTGTGAAAACCAGACGGTCTCAGCAGTTGTCTGAGCAAGAGCTCTATATTCGGCTTCTGTAGAACTTCTCGATACAACGTTTTGCTTCTTACTTTTCCACGACACAAGAGATTCACCCAAAAATAAACAAAAACCAGAAATTGACCGTCTCGTGTCGATACACGAGGCCCAATCAGCATCAGAATATGCTTTCAAAACCAAATCAGTATGAGAAGGGAAAAAAATTCCTTGGGCAGGAGTGCCCTTCACATATTTAAGAACCCTAACAGCAGCATCCATATGAACTTTGCATGGTTTAGACATAAACTGACTCAACGTATTTACGGCATAACTAAGATCTGGCCTTGTAATGGTCAAATAGATGAGCTTCCCGACAAGTCGTCTGTAGAGTAGAGGATCTTGCAAAGGATCAGGTGCATTTTTAGTGAGTTTAAGATTTGGTTCCATAGGAGAACTTACAGGCTTGGAGCCTAAAAGACCAGAACTTTCAAGTAGCTCGAGAGAATATTTTCTTTGGCACAAATGTAACCCGTCTGTTGTTCGTAAAACTTCCAAGCCCAAGAAGTAATGTAAGGGGCCTAAGTCCTTTATTTTGAAAGATATATCCAGGAAACTTTTTGTAGTAGAAATGAGAAAATTGTCATTACTGGCTAAGATTATGTCATCAACATATACTAGAAGAGCCAAAAATGAATCATTCTTTTGTATAGTAAATAGAGAATGGTCTGCCGATGACTGTTTAAAACCTTGGTGACGCAAAGCTCCGGCTAATTTATTAAACCATTGTCTACTAGCTTGTTTAAGTCCATATAAAGACTTGTGTAATTTACAAACAAGATTACTATTTTCTTTTACAAAGCCCGGAGGGAGTTGCATGTAAACTTCTTCATTTAGATCACCGTGTAAAAAAGCATTATTAACATCTAGTTGGATCAAATTCCAATTTTTGACAACAGCAACAGCTAATAAAGTTCTAACCGTAGTCATCTTAGCAACGGGACTAAAGGTAGCTTCGTAATCAATCCCTTCTAGTTGAGTGAACCCCTTTGCTACTAGTCTCGCTTTATATCTTTCGACTGAGGCGTCAGCTTTGTGTTTGACTTTAAAAACCCATTTGCATCCGATTGGATGTTTGCCATTTGGTAGAGGCACAACACTCCAAGTGCAATTTTGTTGCAAAGCTTCAACTTCGGTTTTCATAGCTTCAATCCATTTATGATCTTTTGAAGCTATACGAAATGATGATGGTTCGGAAATAGATGAAATAGCAAGACAAAATTTCTTATGTTTTTGAGAAAAATTATCATAAGAAAGGGAAAATTTTAAGTCATAAGGGTGCGTAGATACTGGAGTTTGACCTTGAGCTAATGAACAGTGGAAATCCTTTAAATAAGTCGGAGGATTAGTTTCCCTCCTAGATTTCCTAACTTGAGGAAGTGGCGATGGGTCAACCGGGGACGAAATAGACGAGTTATGTGAGGAAGAGGATGGAGGTATAATAGGCTGAATTTGAAATGAAGGAGAATGAGCCACGTATTCAGAAGAAGTTGGTACTGAAAAATCATCTTCGACAGAAGAAGAAGAAGAAGGAAATATATGAAAATCAGAAGAAGGTATATTTGTAGGTGAATTAGGAGTTTGAGAACGAAAAGGAAAAATGTCCTCATAAAATGAGACATCTCTAGAGCCAAAAAGATGTCTCTTCTCAAGGTCGTATAGCTTATATCCCTTAACGCCATATGGGTAACCAACAAATATGCATTTTCTTGCACGCGGATCAAATTTTGATCTTTGTCTAGAAAGTGTGCAAGCATAGGCCAAACATCCAAAAACTCGGAGATGGCTGAGAGAAAGTTGTTTATTAAACAACATTTCGAAAGGAGATTTATTATGAAGTACCGGTGTTGGTAATCTGTTTATAAGATAAGCAGCCGCTAACACACATTCCCCCCAAAGGTGTTCAGGCAAATTAGCTTGGAACTTTAAAGCCCTAGCAACATTTAACAAATGTTGATGTTTTCTTTCCACAACACCATTTTGTTGTGGTGTTTCGACACAACTCATCTGGTGAATTATGCCATTTTCCTGATAAAAGGGAAGTAATATGAACTCGGTTCCGTTATCTGACCTCAACACTTTAATTCTTTGTCCAAATTGGGTTAGTACCATTTGATAAAAAGTAGGGATAATTACACTGGTTTCTGATTTGTGCTTAAGCAAATAAACCCATGTCGTTCTAGTATAATCGTCAACTATCGTAAGAAAAAAATGATAACCACCAATTGAAGCAACATTATAAGAACCCCAAAGATCACAATGAATCATCTCAAAAGCAAAACTTATACGAATAGTGCTACTAGAAAAAGGAAGTTTATGTTGTCTTGATAAATGGCAAACATCACATGGTGTACTAGTTAAAGGTTTAAGACCAGGTACATATTTAGCTAACAATTGCATATTAGTCGGAGATGCATGGCCCAACCTATGATGCCAAATAGTAGGAGAACAAGTGACCTGGGAGGCGGTAGGTACCGCTTCAGAAACGACTCCAAAATCTTTAGAAACTAAGTCGGTATCTTCCAAAAAATAGAGCCCGTTCGCCTCTCTAGCAATCCCAGTCATCAGCTTGGTTTGTAAGTCCTGGATAGTGCAACATTGATAATAGAAGATAAGACAACAATTCCGATCTCTTGTTAATTTACTAGCTGATATTAAATTGAACCCAAAGGCGGGAACACACAAAACATGATTCAATATCAAACCGGACTTGAATACTACGTTCCCTACATGAGTTACTTGCACTTTACCCCCATTCGGTAAATAAACAAAAGTGTCCATGGTTCCAATGACATTGGTGAGAAGCGTTAGGGAACTAACCATATGTTCACTCGCACCGGTGTCAACTAACCATGGGGTCTTAATGTTTTGAAAAGAATTTAATTTTGATAGACCACGAGTACTAATAGGCAAGGCATATTCTGAATTATCAGTGTAAGACTTTAGTAGACTGCTACCTGTAAAAGCCATATTAGAGAAAGGGGTGTCAGCAACACTGTTTGTAACACTAGCTTGAGCACTGTTGTTTTGAGCACCCTGTCCTTGAGATTGGACAATACTACAAAGTTGGTTGAACTGTGCTGGTGTAAAAGAATAGTTGGAGTTCACATGTTCTGTCATCCGAGGAAAATCGTGCATTGAATAAGAAGGACCATTGTAGTATGAAGCAGGAGATGTTGTGTTTGTATGAGCATGCATAGGAGATGCAGAGCGGATGTTGTGTGAGTTATATCCCGCAATAGCTCCGGCTGAAGGCATAGATACTGGGTTGGCTGAATGAGAATGAGGTTTGTAACCCAAAATTCCCCTGCCTTTGCCTCTTCCTTGATTATCTTTAAGTCTATAGTTAGGATCTTTAGCCCTGTAGGTAAGCGGATATCCGTGAAGCTTATAACATGTTTCACGTACATGGTTGGTTCCTTGGCAATAAGAGCACTGCATAGCTATTTTAGTCCCCTGAGCAAAAGAATTCTTCATATTTAGATTATGGTTAACAGCCAAAACCATACTTTCGGAGTAGTCACGAGAAGAAGTGTTCGCAAGTCTACTAGATTCCTCTGAGCATAAAAGTGAGAAGACGTCGTCCAACGGGGGAATAGGTTTCATCATTAATATCTGGCTTCTTTCTTTGGCAAAATCATCATTTAATCCCATAAGAAAAACCATACGAAAATGGTTTTGTTCTCTTTCTTGTAATTTACTCATAAAGTTACAAGCACACCCATTAATCACACCACAAGAACAAGTGGGTAAAGGACTAAACATATTCAAACCATTCTAGATTATTTGTAGTTGAGTGAAGTATTCTGTAATAGACCGAGTTCCTTGGGTAAGGGAGTGCAAAGACTTGTGTAGTTCATAAATTTTAGGTTCCCTTCCTTGAGTATATCTCTGTTTCAAAACGTTCCACATTTTTTCAGCTGTATCGACATATAAAATAGACTGAGAAATATCTGGACTAACAGAATTTACTATCCAAGACTGGACTACCCAATTACATCTCTTCCATGAGTGATGCAAAGTATCATTGGAATTAGGACAGGCCAAAGAACCATCAATAAAACCCATTTTGTTCTTTACTCCAATAACCATAGTCATAGCTCTACACCATGTGTGATAATTTGCCCCATTCAAAATGGGATTAACTAAACTACTACCCACTGTATCACTAGGGTGAAGGTAATAAGGGCTGTGTATATCAATAACATTGTTACCAGCACTATTATTCGAAGCGGAAGCATTACTAGAAGGAGAGGTAGGAGTTTCGCCCATTGAAGACAACACTTTAAATAAGTTATAAATAAGAAAACCCCCAAATTACCCTTTAAGTTAAAAGTAAGAGGAGAAACTTACCGAGAAAAAAGGTTAAAACAATCGACAAGAAGAAGAGGGCATATGAACATCTGATACCATATTAGAAACCTTACATGCTTCGGTTGAACAACAAAGCGAAGATTGAACAGCAGAGAGAAGAAAGAAGAACAACAAAGAAAAAGCTCTTATGTCTTATTATTATGTTTATACATCTAATTTATGTAGTGATAACATCTAATTTATGTAGTGATAGTATTTACATTAGAAGCCCATGTAGTACCCAACTAATGCATATGAACCTAAAGATATATAAACTAGTATACATCATTCAAAAAGATAAATATAAATGATAATACTACATTTGGTTTACCGGCTTAAAAGGTCAGCTTTTTTCTTTTTGGCCTGAAAAAAGCTAGAATTCGACATTTCTTTTCCCAGCCTCAAATATGCAGGCCTTATTTTCTAAAAACATTAGGCCAGACAAAGCGTGAGTGCTTATTTGTACATTGGTAAGGTGACAAATATTTTCATTGTTTACTCTTATGACATAATTTTCAGTCGCTTAACTTGTGTAAACTATTTTTTTTATCTAAAGAGTGGAATTATTTATAGAAAGGAAGAACAAACTACACTGATCTTTTTCTGATTTTGTAGTTACTACAATGGTGAAGCGAAAAGTTAAGAAAACTGCTTTAAAGAACACAGCCTGTGCGGATGAGAATACTCATGCTGAGAAAGAACCAAAATCATTTCAAGACCCTGAAGGTGCGTATTTTATGAAATATTCTTTTCATACTTGTTTTTCTTCCAAGTGTAAAGGTAGCGATAATGAATGGTTGATTTAGTTTATTGGTGGTATGTCGAAAAAAACGCCTTGCTGAGAGCCTAAATCTCTGCTTAGCCTATATTGGAATTTTGTTATTCTACTCTAGTGTTGTCCTTGCATGTTCTCTGTTGGAAAGGTTATGCAATTAAAATATTTTACAAAAACTTTACCAAGAGACAGGTCTCCCCTCGATCCATAATTTTCTAAATATTTTCTTTAATTCATGTTGATGATAATTTACAAAAGGAGAACTTATTACTATGACATATTAGATTTTGCAAATGATGTTCTTGTTGAATTTATTTTCCGGATTATAGATTTGCTTTTAGAATAAAGATAGTCTTTTGTGGAAAAAGTACTTAGTAAATGACTTGAAGACATGAAGAGAAACTTTAAATAACAAGACTGGATTTTCGTGAGAGCATCCTATGTTTTTATAATTAACTACACAGATACTTGCACTTTTTCAAGTGTCATTAGGACACTTGTATGTATAAGTACCTTTATGGCAAAGAAGAATTTAAATTTAAATTTAGTTTGATTCGACAATTGAAGCTGTGGCCTATATTTATGATTTAATCTCAAGTGATTTCTATACCTTGTGTTTGTCGGTTCTCCATATGCGACTTTTACTGCAATTTACAGAGAACCAACCCAAGCAATTTCACAAGAAGTTATAAATAGATTATGACTACCGATCTC